>JAUMJM010000005.1:56687500-57287500 GCA_033558235.1 Neomorphus geoffroyi
CAAGATGAGAAATTGGAATGGGAATATGTCAGCCAACACTGTTGCCAAGAATTCCTTCGTAAGATTACAGCCTCAGGTGAACTTACATGTACTGACTGCTTCCTACATCTATTCCTCCTGTATTGTGGTTCTATTTTTAATTTCCACTTTAAGGTCATTAATGGCCACTTTACATCTATTAGTCCTGCAAACAAAACTGAGCTTACATACTACTTCCTCGTCTCTCACTCACAGATATTGCCAAGCCTAACAAAAGGCACTTTAATGATGGGGTTTTGCAGTTCAGAATCTCTACCCTGCATCTGTTCCAATTTCAATTTTTCTTCACAGAAGGAAACAGCATCTGTAGTACTTCAGTTGAAGTCTTAGCAAAAGTTTGCACAATGTTAACACTGCTTTCTTCTCTGCTGGGAATATTGTGCCTGGTACAATCCTGAACTTGCCTTCTCAACGCACACATCCAGTAGCCATCTAATATAGTTGCATTCTTCTCTGCTGTTTCCAACCAATCAATCAGACTTAGTCTACTCAAAAGTCTGTTAGCAGTTTTTCCATTTTAAGTAGTGGATCCTGTATTTAGAAGTTCATAATTTCCACTACTAAAATCCTTGGATTTTTTTCCTTTCTAGATGATGTCCAGATCCACTTCTGCAGCAATTATCCTCAAATGTTGCATAAATAAAGCATGGTTTAACCAGTAAAATTCCACTTAGTATTTTTCTTTTTAAATTAACCAACAGAAAACTAATCCAAAATAAACCAATGACAAACCTTCATTTTGTTTCACTATTTCCCCTATGAATGCCATGATTTAATTTCTTGTTTAGTCCAATATGGAATACTTTGCATTGACCATATTGTAAACTTTTGTTTATTTTAAAGAAACCAGCACCCCAAAGTACAAGAGGGAAGTGAGAGAACTCCCATTTAATTTGCTACCAGTACACAATAGTTAAATCTCAAACTTGAAAGATGGCAATGGTCAAACAAAACAATGTATTTAAAACACATACATATACTGGAAATCAGTGTCTCCCACAAAACTAAATACCTGAATGTAAACAGAATTTATTCTGGTAATCAGTCAAGATTATGTGGGTTTTGTTTGTTTGTTTGTTTTTTAAATCTCAGTTCAGTTTAGCTAAAACTTAAAATCACAGCCTCAAGGATATTTCGGTGCGCATGCCAATTCACAAGACCCTTTGGAACCAATAAACAGAAGTTACTGAGAGAGACCAAGTTCCTAAGTGAGAAAGTTCTCTGGCGTGGCACTGATCCAAATTATCCAAAGATATTGAATTAAATTATCCAAAGAATATTGATCCAGACAGATAGCTTCCTGCATTTCTTACAGAAGTCTGGCCTCTGAATTGCCAAACACCTTCACGTTTTAGGAAAACAAAAAGTATCCTGAAAAGAAAGTTTATGCTGTGCGTCTCAAAAGCATGCAGAATAGTATTACATTTCACAAGTTGCTGAAGTTTTCTTTTAAAGATGTTGGAAGACCTAAGAGACCAAATTTATGACTCAAATCATCAACCTTTAGGGTGATTCATAACATTTTAAGTTATGGAAGGATTATGGGATTTATTAAAAAGTCAGCTGAATACTAGGAAAAAAAATTCCTGGTTACAATATTCACATAATGTTGTTGAATACTCTCTCCAGGGGAAAAATGAATGAATTCTGACATCTAGAAATCTGAAGCTTTCAAGAATGTACTGGAATAAAAAAAAAGAAAAATCTGTCACAGAGAAGATAAAAAAATACGGTTTCTCTCTTGCATCTGAACCTGTTAGGTTTCTGAACAGCAGTTCCTTGTATTTTTATACAGTTAATGAATATAAACTACTGTGGAAAGTCAGCGTGCTGCTTTGGGGTTTTTTTTTTTTAATTTTTTAAAAGTAGAGATCGCATTCAACAGCTTAGATATCTTTATGAAAAAAGAGTGGTCTATACCATTTGTATTAGTGCAGCCTTCTTCTAAACTTTAAACAAGTTCCTTTTTAGTAGTTTGTTTAGAAATGTCATCGCTCTCACTTTAAAAATAAACCATATCTTGAAAAAAATCTAAGGCAGCTCCATGAAAAACCTTCAAAATTCAACAGTGCTGTTTACCCTACTAAATATTTGAAAAGTATATTTTTATGTAAGTATAATAGAAAAATTAAGCACTTCTGTTTGTCAAAATAACAAATACTCTAACAAAAACATGAGAAAACAGCTCATGAATTTTAAATTAAGTTCTTTTCTTCATATGCCAATTTAAAATTTTCTCTTTAGCATAATCTTGCCACTAGAAAGACTCTACCATACAAAATATCTCATGTTAACTACAGGACAATTATTTTTACATGAACTATAATTACCTACAAGAGAATAATTAATATACATACAGCAAAAAAGTATTTTGCGATCATTTGACAATTTTTATATTGAAAAAAAGCCACAACTTTATTTTTCTAATTGTTAAACATTTAGCAGAACCGTTAACAACCTGAAATGAAATGTAAAGGCTTTACTTAAAATCCACATTCAATATTTTCCTTTTTTATTACAAAAAAGAAAAATCTGCCTGGATCAATTTCCCAGTCAGTCCTGAGACACAGTTGCACTAATGTTTGTGCCAGTACCAGTGAAAAGATAGCACAGAGGTCCTAGCAACCTGCCAGGAGAGGACAAGGTTTTTATTTACGCTTTTTTAAAAAAAGATGAAACAACAAATCATTCCCAGAACTACAAAATTAGAAGGAATAAGAGCACTGATTCCATCTCTGCATGACCATTTAACATGCACATAGTGAAAGATCCCACACTCCTTCAAGTGATTATTTGACCTTTGGGATATCAACAAAAATAGGAAGTTGAAGTCATGGTCCAGGTCAGGAACAGCACCTGACATTTCACCAGTTTCCAGCTGCCCCTTATTCATTTTATTCAAGGGCTGAATAGTGAAGTCAGGCAAATGAGTAACACCTTGGATCCAACAGTAGCTCTCAGTTCATTTCCTTACATACTCTCACATCAAAAAGTCGAAATATTCTTTCAGTTAAATTACTCTAAATTCAAATCATGCTAAAAGTGATTTCAACTGCAGTGATAAATGCTATGGTTCCTGACCACAGAATCAAAGTTATCCCCTACACTACTGTCTCAAAGCACTGAACTGTGTACTCATGTTCTAAAAAAAAAAAAAAAAAAAAAAAAAAAAGAAAGTAATAGAAGAAAATTCTAGTGACCCTGGTGGAAGTCCTGAAAAGAATTAGGAGACTGTTCAGAAAGAAACTTGCTGCTGTCTAAGGCATTCCCAAGCTTAGCTTTCTTGGAAAGGAGCCCAGCAGTAGAAATGCCACTTTCAGCCTGTCTTTTAAAAAGAAAGAAAAAATAGAGAATTTAGCTACTACTATGGTTTGAATGACGGCACATTCTTGAATCTATGAAAAATCTGAAGCATTCAGTGAGGTTACATATTCGAACAAAACTAGGATTTAAAACTGCCATTGGTTTTGTACTAAACAGATGAACATGTGCTACAGAACCCTACTGCAGCACCCTCCTGCTTTATGCTAGAAATGTCACTGTAAATTTACAAGTCTAACCATATTTTTAGATGAACTAGGGCTATACAAAACAGAACCAGAGAAGAAACGGGAAATTAATTATTGTACTACTTTATCATGCTTCTCCAACCAAAAGTTTAAGGAGAGAGAAAAAGACTACAAATCGCAAAGGACAGAATACTGCTCAACCACAGAAAGCAACTTCCTGTTGACAGGGTTTTCAAATAACTGCACAACTCTACTTGTAAAGATGTAAAAATATAAATATCTGAGTCCTAATACTTTGGGTGAAGCATGTACAAGTGAAACTCAAAAGCCAACCAAAACCACCCCTAAAACTTTCATGAAAGCTTGCAATGGTATTTATTCCCTTCAAACTCTCACCCAGCAATTTCTAAGTCATTCTAACTAGGCAACTGGTTATGCAGCTGAAGTTGGCAACAAGCATTTATTTGGCTTTTAGGAGCACGAGATCCTCTTTGAGGATTAAGGACTGCTAGAAAGTGAAAGATTCTACTCAAGGAGAGAAAAAAAGGCAATTTTTGTCAACAAAATGTTCATCCTGGTCAAGGAGAGCTTTATATTAGGAACGACTGGTGAAGGAAATGTGGACCAAAGTATGCAGGGTAATATGGACAGCAGAGACCTAGTAATGACAGATTTCAAGCTTAATAAATACCAAAGAACCTACAGGACAGCACAGGGACAGCTCTCATACTTCTGGGAAATCATCACAACCAGGTGCCTTTCCGAATTGCCTGTGGAATAAACTCATGTCACATGAAGAGTCAGAGCTTGGGCGGGGGGGGGGGGGCAGGGCTGCAGTCTCATTTGGTTCAGAAAAACGTGGTGGGCTGGCTCAGCGGACCGGAGTGCTGCATCAGAAAGGCATCAGAAAGGACAGACTGGGACAGTAAGAGGGGAAGTTGCTCTTTACGTAAGAGAGCAGGTTTATGTATGGAGCTCTGCCTAGGAACTGATATGGAGCCAGGTGAGAGACTATGGCGTCAGAATCAGCATACAACCAAAATAGGAGACACTGTGGTCCATGTCTGCTAAAGACTGCCTGGTAAGGAAAACACAGAATCATAGAATGGTTTGGGTTGGGATGGATCTTGGAAGACCATCTAAGTCCACCCCTCCTGCCATGGGTGGGGACATATTTCACTAGATCAGGTTCCTCAAACCCCCATCCAACCCGACCTGAAGCCTGTCAGGGTCCCTCTGGAAGGCATCCCTTCCCTATAGCACCACTCAGCTTTGTGCCATCTGCAAACTTGCTGAGGGTGCACTAAACCCCACTGCCTACATCATTGATGAAGATATTGAATAGCAGTGGTTCTGGTATGGACCGCTAAGGGACACCATTTGTGTCTGGTTTCCACTTGGACATTGAGCCATTGGCTATAACTCTTTGGATGCGGCCACTCAGCCAATTCCTTGTCCACCTTACAGTTCAACCATCAAAACTGTATCTCTCCCATGTACAGAAAAGAATATAGTGGGGGACTGAACCAAAGGCCTTAGAGAACTCTAAGTAGATGGCATTTGTAGCTCTTCCCTTGTGCACCACTGTAATCACTCCATTACATGAGGCCACTAGGTTGGTCAGACAGGACCTGTCCTTGGTGAAGCCATGCTGGCTGTCTCAAATCACCTCCATGTTTTGACATGTCCTCCAGGAGGTTCTTTCCATAAAGCAGGTGAGGCCTTTTTCATAGCACTAGAAGAAACCTCATATTTGCAGGCCCTGGTCCTCATAGTGGACTTTCAACACCCTGTATCTGATGGACAGACAAAACAGCAGGGTGCATGCAATTCATGAGGACAAGTTACAGAAGAGAGACACGAAAATCAAAGAATGATGGCATAAAAAGGAAAAACACATGTCAGAAAGCTCTGACATCTTACAATACCAGAAAGAAAAGGGAATTTTAATCCGGTTGTTTTGTATTTACTCATTTAGATAGAAAAATTGTTCAGATAACTGTGAGAATAACAGCTTTGCTTGTAAGTCAGGTTAGTTTCCAGCTTACTTCAGTGTCTGTGGCATCCCTAGATAAACTCTTAAAACTAATTATGACTTCATGAGAAGTGCAGCAATACCCTTGCAGAAACTTTATTGGCTGATAGTACTAAACTAAGTTTCACATTAAAATGAACATGTGGCAACACAGAACAGCGATTCCTGCATGCCATGAGGAATTCCTATACCAAATTCCCTGCCAAAACTGCTATAATACTAAGAACTCAAAGTAACAGCAGTTTCAAGGAGATAACCAAGCTGGATCTAGCCTTTCCATGGAGTTTCAGTTGAGCAGCTGAATGAGTACATTATTAATATAAACTGGCATAGATACACATTGTACATATACACACACACATATCTCTCCCCCCGTGAGTATGTACACACACACAGAGTTAAAATGCTGCATGCCAAAGCAATTCCAATATATGTTCAAATCAAATCTTTGCAAACACTTCTTCTCTGAAAATTAAGTACATCTGAAACTGGATTACCGAGCCATCATTAAACAGCTTGGATCATTCTTCTATATTGAATACTACAGGAGTTCTTAATCTGCAAAGCCCAAGTACGCAAGCTAGCTCATGGTCTAAACAGAAATCTATTAGATGAAGTTATTGCATTCTGACAAAAAATCCCCATCATTTAAAGTTTTAAGTTTTCAGTTCCATCCACTTTTGCGTAAAATACAGATGTCTGAGGTACAAATTTTCACTACCTTGAAGTTACATTTTGATTATTGTAGCACACCAGCACAAAACATCCCCTCTAATGGGTTAACACTGAGACAAACTCCCAGTAATTTAGAGACCTCATATTAAATTTGGTAGTGTTCAAAAGCATTTATCAACGATGCAGTTGCTGATCAGAAAACATTTCCATCTATCCTTTAAAGTTAGAGCTGAGCAAAATTATTTGATCTCAGATCTTAGTTTGCTGAACAACAGAAAAGTACTCATGTCTATGAAGCACCTCATTCACAGAACAGTAAAAAAAAATAATTCAGCAGGATTGACTTTGATACCTCTCGTCAGCTTGTCAACCAATAAAACCTCTTTCATTTGCTGTTCTATATTCTTTACTATTTTCACGTTAGCTAAAATCTGTGCTTTAGTATAAATAGAAAAACAACAATAAAAATTTTCTTGTTTCTTCAGATAAGTTAAAAAACTTAAATCCCAGTAAAACTGTAAACTCTGAGCATTACTGAAATTTACTATCTCTCCTGGCAATTACTGCTGTGTAATTCTCAAGAACAACTGCCTTCAGTAAATGGAAAACTCCACTTCTACAAATTCCAAGCTAAAGAGTCCGTTCCAGTTCTGCAAAGTCTATATTTATTACTTAAAGAATTGCTTTATTGTATTTCAGCCAAATGAAGATTTGGATTTTTGGTTAGAATGCACAGCTATGTCCCTTCTCCTCTGTCCCCATAACCATCTTTATGATCTATTGAAGAAGGTGTAGTTTCAGATCACAATCTCAGGAAAGACAATCCTACAGAAGTATTTTAATCAATATTTTTATGTTGTGCAGCAGATCTTTATGTAGGAACACCAGGCACTGAATTTAAATTTAAAAATATTCCTCTACAGAAGCAGAAATGAAACAGACTACATTTAGAATACACACTATTTTCAACAGCTGATAGTTATTTACATCTATAGTCAAGATCAAACAAAAAAAAAGATAAACTAAATCATCTGAGTACCACAGACATATCATTTCTGAAGTTCCTACAGAAAAGGCATGCCAAAGGCTTTGAAAATCAGTTATGTTTCTATGTCAATAGGCATACATATTCACAAGAGCACACTGTATGTATGCAATAATATCTGGTATTCATGATCCTTCTACCCAGGCAAACTCTTGATATCAATTACAGAAGGAAGTCAGAGGGGACACTGCTCCTCCACCTCTCAGTTCTTCAGAAGGCATGAGTAAAATGTAGAGGTATAAAAGTTTTCCATCTACAATACTCTATATGAGAATTCCCGTATTTTCTTAAAAAAAAAAAATCTCTAAAAAACTCTAAATATTTTAAAAGCCACATCATAATCTGTTTGAATTTAAGTTGTTCTACTGAGGGCACACAAGACCACTTCAGGGCAAGAAAACACAAGGCTACGCAGTCTTTTTATTTGGGATTTAAGCAGTCCTGGGATACCAACAGAGAAAAAGCTAGCTCCTGTACACTGGGAAATACAGATATCACAAATTTACCAATAACGAGAAAATACAAATAGATGATGCTCTTTTTCTCAAACTGTTCTACTCTTCTAGTGTTTGCAAAAGTGATGATGAAAGCTATGAAAGCAAACAGAGCTGCCTATACAGCATAAGATTAGAAACTACTTAGACTGCCTTCGCATTAGGAAAACTTTGGAGTAAGCTCTTAAAATTCTTCTCCTCCATATAGTCATGAAGTTTGACAGAACCGTGACAGTTTGTCTGCTACTGACTTTGAAGGACTCAAAACTATGGTATTCTCTAAAAATCTTTAGAAAAATCTCATTCAGAAATCAAGTAATATTTCCTTATTCATGGGAGCACTTCCTATTAGCAAGAGCTACAATTCAGTATATGCTACACATTTGTAACATAATAAAAAAGTTCTCCATACCAGTTAAACACTCTGAAAAGTGAAAACTGGAAAAAAATTAGTCACAGGTTCTCAACTACAGTTCCTGAAAATGCATTATTTTCAATTTTAAGCTGACTACTTGCCTTACACAAAGCATCCTTCTTTGGACCTTAAGATCAACATAGCCCACACCAAAGTGGTTGAACAATGTAACTGTGACTGAATGACAAAATCTTTACAATTCAATATAAGGCAAAACACATTTGCATTGTATCTGAACAGGTGTCTTTCAAGACTGGGCTGCTTTTCCACTAACATTCCTTCCCGACAGCAGCCAGACAGCAGCTTATGCATTGGATAGACTGTAGGGGCAGCAGTCTGCTAACATCTGCCAGGGGCCTCAAACTCCATTCTAAAACCATTATGCTGCACACAGAATGAGGTATTTATAATAAAATGCTGGGCATACTGAACCTCTGCCTATATAGTAGGTTTGACAACCCTTCACCCCAGTCTCATAAATATGTACTGTAACAGGACAAGGACACCTCCTTAAGGCAGGAATAAGTTGAGAGATTCAAGCTGGCTGTGAAATTCAAACTCTCTAGCTCCGAACTGTTCTTCAGTAACTGTTTCTGCTACATTTGTAGGCACAGCTCTGCCAAGCAACAAGGATTAACAAAAAAACCCAAAACAATTAAGTTGCAAACCTTCACAGTTCAAACAGTTATCAAAAAGTTTATCCACCTCCAGGATGAACACCTCCAGTTCCTCTCTGGAGAATGTCAATCAGTTCTGTGTTGCTTCTAGTTCTTTAAGACACAAGAACTTAAACTAGATTACCTATAAATTTATTTTCATCCACAAAATATTTTTTAAAAAGTTTTTGAAATACAAGTTCCAGGTTCTGCACATATCTGCAGGCTTTATCACTAGCTTGCCTCTACAACCATCTCTCCTCTGCCGCTGACAAGTGGCTTTTGCAAGTCCCGTTCAGAATTTTAAAGAATTTAAATATTAATAAAACAAGTTATGACTAAAGCATGTTTAGCCAATTAGCTATCCAGAAAATGCAACATAAAAGTTATTCCTTGATATGTAATTAGGAAAGCTGGAAATGCAATGCTTATGCATGTCTTGGTAGTACGATATTTATCAAGACTAGTAAGTACATTCTATGTTGCATTATTTAACAAGTCTGTACATGTTAGATTTCAGATGGCTTCTGTGCACCTAAAATACAGATCAAAAAGTGCCTTCATTTAATTTGAAAGTATATTTCCTGCTCTCAATGAATCACATCAGGAACAGTATACAGACTTACTAAAAAAAAAAACCCCCAAACCCTGTATAAATGTTTTAATATATGCCTTACTGCAATTTAAATGTAATTTAGGTACCACATTGGGTAAAAATCAAATAGCACCAATTAAAAAATCCCCGTATTACTTAGCATGAATATGCAGAACAAGCAGACAGCTTTCCATGCTAGACAAGCATGCACATCATTTACACACAAGCAGATTGTTTTGGCCAGACTTCAACGATTCTTTCGTGTGTTCTACGGCATCTCTGGACCTTTTTCAAGAGCAGAAAAGTTGAGGAGATGCCAGAAGTGACTCCAGCTGCCACCTGGACTATGGCCTGATGATTGCTTTAAGATGAACCATGATATAGGCAGTCATCAAATGAGGAAATCCTGTCCTTCTAGGCATGCACTTCTGTCGGATTCTTTGTACTGGCGTGGGCAGTTGTGTGGCCACAGGAGTGAGACAGGGTCAGAAATGTAGCTAGTGAAAAACAACCCATCACAAAGAATTGGGCTTAGATAAGCTGGTTTTCACTTCCCTTCTAGTCACTGAAAGGATCACAGCTTTCAGAAACAGATGTTAACTGCAATCAGCTTGAAACAAAGAAACAAAGGCATAACTGGAGCATTTGTCACTGCTAAAGAACAAAAGATTGTTAGCAGAACCAAAGAGGTCTCAAAAACATTTGAAGAATCCCATTTACAAAATGGGTTTGACTTCTCTTTTATATTGACACTCTTCTAAAACAAATTAAAATTACAGCCACGGCTATCACTGAGATTACTCCAGTCAGAAGCTTAATTATAAAACTAAAGCTAAATTCTCCCTCATATGAAAGCAAGACACTGACATTTCATGACTTTTCTGTCAAAAGTCACTTATGCCTAAAGTTCACATGCAAAGAATTAACCTATCATTCAAAACCATTTTTAAAATAGTTGAGAATCACACAATACAAAACCCTGAAGCAAACCCTTTTTGCTGTTCCTACAAACAGCTATTAAAATAGTCACGGCCTCTTAATATGCTTTCGTACGTAAATCAGATGATCGAATAACAGCTCTCCAAAACATGTGTTTCATTCTCAATTAGATCACCCACTCTGCACTTCTGCAATTATGCAAGATCAGAGGTTATTTTAGACATAACACCTACTTCAAATCTTGAGAGTTATATGCCAAATGCAACAAAAGGAAAATAATTTTAGGTGAGCAGTACTTGGTCAATCTTCCAATAAATACCACTTACATAAGCTTCATAAATGATTTCTGCAAAAATCTTATTTTAAAACAGAAACAACTAATATTTAAAAACAGCGTTACTTGCTACAAATTTCAGACCACTTCAATTTGTTTCCACAGTTGCTTTTAAACTGTACAATGTATTTCATTGGTTGGAAGAGACCTCTGCAGGTATAAGCAGGGCCACCTACAGCGAGTTGCCTGGGAACATGTCTAGGTAGCTTACGAATATCTCCAGGGATGGAGACTCCACAGTCTCCTTGGGCCATCTGCATCAGTGCTCCATAACCCACACAGTGGAAAAACGTTTCCTGGTGTTCAGAGGCTGCTGTCTCTGGCCCTGTCACTGGGCACCACTGAAAAGATACTGGCTGCATCTTGTTTGTATCTTTACTTTACATATTTGTACTCAATCAGATCCACCCAGCTCTCTCAGCCTTTCCTTACACAGGACAGATGCTTCAGTTCTTTAATCATTTTGGTAATGGTCCTTCGCTGGTCTTTTTCCAGTATATCCATGTCTCTCTTGTACTGGGAAGGTCAGAACACCACATGGCACTCAGGGTGTAGCCTCACCAGTGCTGAGTAGAGGGGAAGGATTGCCTCCTTCCATCTGCTAGTAACACTGTTCCTAAAGCAACCCAGGATACAGATAGCCTTTTTTGCAGCAAGGGAACATTGCTGGTTCATGTTGAGCATGGTGTCCACTTGGACCCCTACAGGGACTTTTCTGCAAAGATGCTTTTTAGTTGGGTGGCCTGCAGCATGTACTGGTGCAAGGGGTTGTTTCCCCCCACCTGCAGGGCTTTACATACTTCCCCTTGGTGACCTTCATGAGGTTCTTGTTAATTCACTGGACCCAGTATTGACCTCTGGGGTATATCAGTACTTACTGTCCTTCAACTAGACTTTGTGCCACTGATGAGCACACTATGGGGTCCAGCTGTTTAGCCAGTTCTCAATCCTCCTCACTGCTTATCCAGCCCATATTCCTTCAGTTTATCTATGAGGGTCTCACAGGAAACAGTGTCAAAGGCCTTCCTGAAATCTAGACAGCTAATATGCAATGCTTTACTTAATCCACTAGGCCAGTCATTTAATCTTGGAAGTTTCTCAAGTTGGTCAAGCATGACTTCTCCTTGGTGAACCCATGCTGACTACTCCTGTAGCATTCTTCAGATCAATTTCCAATCATTTACATAATCCATCACATTCGTTTCTAAGAAATGAATGCAAACTGACAAAAATACCAGTAGCACTACAATATTTATACTACACAATGCACTGTAAATGTTTGTTCTGCTGTTACAGGACAACCCATCTACAAATTAAATCATCTCTTCACATTTGTGTTGATGTCAATCAATCAGGTTTGTGCAAATCTTCATGTACACCACAGCCAACATCTGGAACGTCACAAATTAAAAGCTGTTGTCAAAAGCCATCTCTCTTCCTCACTTAATTTAGTCACATGCACACACAAAGAGTGCAAAACAGTTTCCTTGGAGAAATCAGAATAAGCTACCATCCCTGACAATATGTCCAGATGGTAACACCCCCCAGGTAAAAGTTACCTTATTTACGTCTGCCAAGATAAAACTTCCAGGTAAACAGAACAAAATTCTGTAGTCTCTTTTCAACATCTAGCCTGGCTAGCACAGGTAGGTTTACTGAGCTATGTGAAGTCCAAAATCCCAGGAAAAGGAAAGTCAGTTTGAAAGTTCTTTAAAACTGTAAAAGCAGAGTAGTTTCCAAGGTATTCACGTAAGAAGTGATAAATTTCTGCATTCTCGGATGTCACTTTCATCCCCAGTTGGGTATGATAAACCTGCCCCAGACGATGACTGATGAATCAAAAGTACAAGACACTGAAGCTTTGCCAATAACTACCACTAGACCTATCCGTAATCCACCAGCAATATGGTGGGATGGATTGTCCTTTGTCAGTGTTTCCCAGGGCCAAATAAAGCTGTCTTAACAGTCACATCTGGTCTTCAGCGTACCAATTGGCTATCCTGGTTTACTTTGGCTTAAAAGCTATTGATCTTGTGCCTCACTTTTCTCACACTATATTTCAGAAGTTATACACAGCTAAACCACTGAGAGGCACAGGCCCTCAACCAGCCCACTGCCACACTGAGGAACTGGAGCAGAGATGCATCGTTCCTAAGTAAGCCCCCACAAAGCCAATACACTCCACACAACAGTTTCACTTATAAGACATCACACTCTGGTAATGCAGGGCAGTGTATAGGTTTATCTTTAAGTGAAAGGTAGACCGTATACAAATGGAGCATTAATAATGAAACTTTCCCCTTTGTTCTTCTGATTTGAGATATGACTCAAAAGAGATGAGGATTAAATCAGTCCAAGCTAACCAAGTCAAATGATGATGATGAAGGTAATACTGGAAGACACTGGCTACGCCTGCACCTTCCCACCTTCTTCAGAGAAGCAATAGTTCCCTTCTTTTACATGATAGCCATCTATACCTAAATTAATACAACCACTAACCAACCTGACATCCCTCACACTTTACCCCTGCAATCACATGCTCTAAAATGTTTAAGTAAATCAATTTTATCAAAATTTTATTTTCGGATATGGTACCACAGATAGCCTAAGAGATAAAAGCACTTGCCAAATACACTAAGACAGCTAAGGATGGACATTCTGGGACACCTCTACTGTCAAAAAAAATCATCTTTAATTATGTACCAGAGCAAAAGTCTACATTAGCAAGAGGTGCAATGCAATAGGAATAGATTCATAGAGTGAAAGAGTATTGAGAATACATACATTCACATTGAAAGTGTTTTCAGAGGTTTTGCTCTCAAGTGGTTCTAGTCTAGTTCCAAGGACTAAATACCCATTGCTAGTTGGCGGGTACTATGTTCACCTTCAGAGTACATTATTCAGTTTAGTTTAATTCAAAAAGAATTCACTTTGTATGTTCTGAGATCACTCTACCATATGAAATGCAGCAAAGCACAATAAGATTGGATGATCAAGAGACTCAACTGAAAGAACACTCACGACCTGAAATAAAACATCAATGGAGATACATCTGTATTGTAGGTCCACTGATTTTAAAATGTCGTTTTCTATTACAAAGAAATCTAAACCTCACATTAGAAACATGGAAACATTCATTGCATACTTTAAAACAACACTGAGAAAGGGAATTAGTGTTCTGTCTTTCTTGTACCTTTGGTCTTGGGGAAAATGTAATTTTCACGTATTAGAATGGTAAATTTCTAAGTGTTTAAAAACATTTTGACGAAGTCCAGAGAAGTAGTATGGTTTACACAGTTCTGATAAAGCCTCATATTAAGAGCCATCCTCTTCTCTTCAAAACCATTAAGAGTTAAACTAGGATATATTTTGATGTGACTTGGAAACACTAAGTCATACTATTGTGAGGCAGACATCTAGAAAAAAAAAGAACAAAAAAAACCCTGAAAAAATATCAGACATGCAAATTTTTAACAAATAATAAAAATTTAATTGTTTCCCTTTGAAGAATTAATACAAGAAGTGACTGGAGAGTTCAGTATGCTCTATCGCAAATTTATTTACATTGCTTAATTCATCTCTCATTTTCCCTTTTTTCCACAGAATTCACAAGGGGAACACTAAATTAACTTTAACATTTAAGTGCTTTTGCAGCACTCTTCTAAAGATATTCTATCAAGAGATGCACCATGCAATCTATGAATAGAAATACCGTTACACTCTTTCACATCTCCACTGTTATTAGACCTCAAGAGATCATATCTGGTTTTCTGTACTTTTGTACATGTAGTTAATTTTAGCTATTTCATGTCTTTTTTTCTAATTAATTCTGACTGGCTCTCTACTCCCCCCACCTGTAATCACACCAACCTGCAGTTTAGATGATTTGGGAAAACAATATTTAAAATACTTACCCATACTGTATTTGCTACAGATAATCTGCTATACAGTCTGGAACACTACATTTGCAACTGAAAGCAGTAGCAAAACTTCAGTCCATAGAAGTTCATTTTGGAAAAAGGTAGTGGGAGCACTGACTGACAGACTTAATCTGCTTTTCTCTTTTTTCCCCAGTCCACATCAGGGTCTGTAAGAATTTGCTAACAGCAGATGAGGTGTTTCAGCTAGGATGCAACTTACATACATTCCACAAACCCAACAAAATCTCTTCAGTTTGAAAGGTCAGACTTCAAAGCAAACAAGCTACTGTAAGCAATCCTCAGAACAAAACCAAGGTATTCTATTGAATGCTTCATCAGCTTTGAACTGCATAGCTATGTACAAATAATACTTGTACCACAGTAACGTTTGAATGTTGGAAATTCAAAATAGTTTTAATTTGTTAATTAAGTCAATAAGCCAAGTTTGCTAGATACAACTTTTCTCAACTTATTCGTAAGTTCAAGTACCATCAGGGCACAGTTTTTAGTAATAACAACTCATTGAAAGAATGTTTTTATAGTGAAAATAGCATCCCTAAGTTATCTGTAAACAACCTGAAGACACATTATAGTTTCCTCCTGTGCACTTAGAAAATACAACACAGATTTCTATTTCAACAACAGGTTATTCAATTTACCCGAAGTATTTTAACTGCAGGAGTAAATAAACCATAATCCAGAAATAGTGAAATCCACTAAATGTCTGTATATCTGAATTACAGTCTTACTGCTTATCTGAATTATAACCTTACTGATATTAAAGAAATTAAGCAAATACTTCTAGCAAGTGTTACATGTTTAGGCCATAACAGCTATGAAAGAACAGCATTGGTAGGAAGACGTTATGCAAGTTCTACTCACACAGGTTTCAAATAGCTTTCAGACAACATTTCTGCTAATGGGTTCTGACAGCAGTGTTCAATGTAACTCTAATCCCATAACAACATTCATTTTGCTGATTGCATTCCAATTTTGTCAGAATATTTTAGCATGAACAAGCAGTTATTCTAACAATATTAAATTCCCAAAACACACACATAAAATGTAAGGCCAAAATGCTTGTTCCAACCAGCAAAAATTCTAGGCAACAAATAATTTTGCCTCAAACAGAATTAAGTAGCTCTAACTCCCAAAATTTCATAGACAGGAATGATTACATCAAATGACACAAAACAAGGCACTCTGTCCTCTGGTTCAGTTTTAACCACCTGTGAGCGACATGGACATGCTAGAAAAGCTATACACAGTTACAAAAGAGGAGTTTAGATAGACACACACACTACAGTTAACACAGAAAATAAGATTCTACTCGTAACAGACACAATACAATAAAGCCCCTTGCAGAACAAAGTATTTTAATGGAGACATATTTAAAACTAAATACATACAACTAAGCTCTGCACATATTCCTTGTGGTCACCATATTCACTTAATATTATTTCATCACACGAGCCACTGTAGAACTTCCGTACATACAGAACGTGGCTCTTCAACAGAAAATGTGTACTAGTAGGAGTGAACTGTACTTTGTGTTTGTGGGGGTTTGTTTTGTTGTGGGGTTTTGTTTCTTTCAGTTTGTTGTGGGGTTTTTTGTTGGTTTTGTTTGATTGTTTTTAAATAGACTAACATTTAGGTAACAGTGCACAGGAGTACTATAAAAAGTAATTCTAATCGCGCTTGTAGAAAATAATTTCAGTATTACTTTTCAGATGTATTTCAGCTGTTACAGATGACATGGAGATCAGTTTAGTATACAGTAGTAGTACAGCAAATTTTACAGAATGCAAGAAAAAATATTATTAATGATTATTATAATGATTATTAACTCTTCGGTTCAGATTTGCATCTTCTTTTATGTGAAATTATTCTTTGGTCTAGAACTGATCCATAATGAATATAAATAAAGCAGTTACAGTTATAAAGAAGATAAATGCAGACTTAAAGATGTCAAAGAACTTGTCTAACTTACACCATTGTGTTCGGAATAAAAAACAGTAGCACTGTTTTATATGAAAGAATCACTGCTCACTGGTAGCTGAATTGGAAACTATTTAATTTCTGTTTTCACTTAATTGAATATCATCTCGTCATTCAGAAGTAGCAGTGCTCAAGCCACAACCTGGGGTTCAGAAAACCTTAAACAAAAGAAATTCGATCACTAAAAATACTGTTCAAGCACTGTGCTATAAAGCATGCAGGATAAACTCACTTAAACATTGCCCATATTAATAAGTTACACCATTTCCAAAACAATACAACCCGATTAATTATATTACTTATTTGCCTCTGCTAGTGATGTTTCTGTCATGAATCTCTCTTACATGTGTATTTCATACAGAGATGAAATAATGTATATGGTAAAATACATCAGTTCAGGGAAGCATATAAAGCAAACACCACACAGTCCTTTGTTTCTTGAAAAAGTTCAAGACTTAAAATTGAACTGTGTTAGATATTTTATAAGTACATGGAAGTTTCCAAAACAATGCAATAAACCCATGACAAATGTTAATTTTCTTCCATAATGCTCTAAGATGAACCTTCTGACAAATTTATATTTGTCAGTTTTCAAAGACAAACTATCAGATATCCTATAAATTATGTTAAAATGCATACAGAGTACATATTGTAAAACACAACTCCAGAGTACTGTGCATGGCAACATCAATGTAGAGCCAAGCCTGAGAAATCTGTATCTTTTTCATTTCTCCCTTATCTTATACTAAAAGAATACTAAAGTTCCAAGTAAAATGCTTAAGACATTCTCCCATTATTAGTGAAACAAATTTGTTTATTTCACTCTGTATCTGCAAAACCAGTATTTTTCAGGACTGGGAGGGGAAATGTGTCCATGGAATTAATTGTCTTTATGTACTGATATTAGAATTGTGTTACAAAAAGGTATTATGGAATAACAGAGTTCTATATCACGGCTGGCATTAAGGCTACAGCCAAACCCCAAACAAGTGCTCAGAGGAAATGAATGCATGCATTAATAACAATTTTTGCACAAAGGAACACAGATAGAAAAAAACCTCAACACTTTCCTCAAATTGCCGCCACATTATTTTTCAGCTCACAAACATCATGAGATACTATTAGTTTCCCAGCTGTTAGTTTCAGTAATTCTGTTCTGAAATTAAAGTTCTTTGTGACTGGGTTGGAAATCAGAAAACAAGCCTAATGTCCTAAGTGGTCAATACTTCTACACAAGTGGCTACTAGGACTCATTCCAGTATTAGGTACAAAAGCAAAATCAGCTTACAGACAGCGTATAACTGACAGGTTTCAATACTACTGGCCGTTAAACAGAAATCTTGGCACTGTTATTCAAGAAGCTGCTATCATGTCTCATGAAATTCCTTCATTTGTCACTGTACTGTGTGGAAAACAAGACACGTTGCTTTGCATAAAACAACTGCAGCGTAGAGTATAGCATCTCAAATACGTATCTTGAAGTTTTGTTTTTACAGCTAATCCATAATACAGAAAAAAATTTTATGCACTTCAGACACTTCTGTATATGTATATACACTCATTTTAGGCAGATTCAGGAATGAATTTAAACATACATTCTTTAAAGCCCTAATTATTTCTCAAATGCCTGCAAGGTCATTTAAATGAAAGAAAAAGCATCATACTGTCCTGAAAAAATTCTTTAATTTTATCTCTTAGCAGGAAAATTATTTCAATCTGACCCCCCCTTTACTCTTCCATTTATCTAAAACTTTGAATTATATATTTAAAACAGTCCAGGTGATCTCTGGTTTCCCATTCTAGTGTGGCAAATTTTGAGGTCATTCTTTCCAATTACCTTATTTGTGATCTAAATTGGGACACATACTAAAGTATAATTTAACTATGGGAAGGGTACTTTATGTTTACTTTTCCCGAGTAGCAACTTCGGAGCAGGTGATCCTTTATGCTCTTTTACATAAGATTTTTACTTATGTCTTTTTCAACCACTGAGGAAACTATAAATTATATCAATTGTGATGCTTTAAGTGTGGTATACTCAGAAAAACAGAATACTCCTTGGATATTTGACAATCGACTATTTCAACTCATTACTGAGGTAGCAGAAGCATGCTGTTAACTCTTGAAGGATTCAGAAGGGAAAAAACCCCACTAGATGGATCCATCCCCCTCCCTCTTTTCCCATGACTATAAATTTTACTTCTCTTCTTATTTACTTTCACCACTGAAAAAAGGTCCATTTAAAAAGTGAGCTTACTCACCAGGTGGGTCTCCCAGACATACACAGCTCTAGCTGTAAAGCCACACAGAAGCCTGTTAAGCAGCCTGCTGCCAAGGACTGGCTTTACATCTATTTATAGCATAAACATGGTGAGGGCCAGATAAGTCTTATTAGCCTATTTAGCTGTTGTTTGAAGATTCATTTAAGATGCAATAACAAAAATAACTGCATAAGCCTCAGTTTCTTCCAAACATTTTAAAGCTTAAGCAACATTCTACTAAGATTGTTACCAACACTACACTTGAAAGTCCTTCATATCTTCAGTAACTACACAGTATGTTACATAAAGTATGTCATGAATTCAAACAAACTGAACAATCACAGTAAACAAGCCACTCATTATATCACCTTTAAGTAAAAGCCTGCATATGCATACTAAATCAGCAAGAAAGCCAAATTCAAGAACTAATACCTTTTTGTAACTGGATTTAAATAAGCTAATTTTGGTCTTTGGCACTGGGTCTCAGTACCAGGAAGGAGGCTTAAAATCCCAGACCCACGTGGCTAAGACAGAGAAGAGTAAACATTATTGCTGCACAGATGTCATGGCAGGCAGAAAGATACAGTTCAGAAATAGAAGAATTTGATGAAAAGTTTTTAAAAAAAAAAAGAAATGAAAAAGAATCTGAACTCAGTGTATGCAATGGAGTGAAAAGGAAAATATTTGATGAGCATGCCAAAAAAGCGAAGAAAGCTCTTATTAGACTCGCTCATGGCCACATCACTGTAAAACAAAGTCTTAAGAAACAACTTCCTCCCAGGAAACACAAATTCTGGATTCACAATTAAGGAAAAAGAGAGATAGAAAAAAAAAAAAAAAAAAAGAACAGGCAGAACAGACAACTATTTGTGAACTGCAAGCAGCTGGGCACTTTTTGTTATAGGAAATAAAACAACTGGTGATAACCCGAGTTTACTATGTCTTACTTTCAGCATCAGGTGTATCTTAGTATAACATCCCACTGGTTTGATAATTCTGTTTAAATTCCACTACCAGTTCAAGGGGAAAGAAGGGGAAACACACTTTATAATTAAACAAAATTAAATTATGGTTTTAAGTTAAGCTCATTTTTTTCCACTCCTGTGCAGAAGGATATTCACTCTCAGTTTAGTAAAGGTGGTCCAATGACTTAGTCAAATGACTACATTAATTTAACAGAGACTGAGCTGGAAGAAAACCCCACCTTGTATCCAGGTGTTTCACCTACTGTTATTATCTCCCTTCTCTATAAATGTCCACATGGGAAAACTATGAGGAACATGTATGTTCACTCATGTTTGAGAGGGGCAGTGAAAAACTACCTTTGAAAAATATTCCACTTCTTGCTTCTGTTTACAATGCAAAATGAGAGGAGGCTGTGAGGCCACTAAAACTTTAACAATAATTAGGTTTACTAGCACATAACTCCATGCAAGCCTTGTCCACGCTCACAGCTTCTATAACAAACATTAACTGGAACGTGGTGTTCAGAACGGGAAAAATATCAGGATCCTCCTTAGCTGTAGCATTATTGTCTTATACCCTTTTAAAGAACGATTTATTTCAGTTCAGTTAACTAGCTTTACAGAGCTAAACACAACAGCACCACACTGTGGGAGAGAGCATTATCATACATACATAGTGAATGAGGCAGCAATTAAGAACTGAGGCATCGTAAGAAATGTTTCCAAAAGTGTTAGAAGTTGTGTGTGCTCCCCCAGGTTTAGAAGGATGAGGTCTGGAATGTTGTCCAATAATTTTCAGTACTAAATGAAAGATCCATCTTAAGATGACAAACTTTAAGGTATACTACAGCCAGATTTTCAACATATTTCTGACCACAGCAAACCTGAGCATGTAGAACTGTGCATCCCCTTCCCACTATTTTTATAAACTGCAAGATAATGAATACCATGTCTCAGGCCATTCCACACTCTGAAACATCAAAAGCAGCTGCCATATGCAAATCTGGCTTGGATCCAATTAAAAACTCAAGCTTTTGGGTTACTGCTAAGGAAACTTTCTACATAGCTTATAAAAAAACATGAGATGTACCTTCTATTTCTCTAAATCATGTATAAAGAGTCAGAGAATGGTTGAGGTTGGAAGTGACCTCAGGACGTCGTCTGGTCCACTCTGCCTGCTCAAGCAGGGTCACCTCGAACAAGCTTCTGAGGACCATCAGCTTGTAAACTTTTCCAAGTATGGGGACTCCACAACCTCTCTGCCAGTTCTCAGTCATCATAACAAAAAACCCTGCCTCTCTCACCTTCCTCAAGCTCCTGGTGACACTCCTAAGGCAGCCTATGATACCATTAGCCCTTCTTTGTGTCAAGGGCACACTGCTGGCTCGTGTTGAGGTTGGTTTCCACCAGGACCACCACAGGGATTTATCCACAAATATGCTTTCCAGTTACTCAGTCCACAGCATGTACTGATGCATGGGGTTGTTTCTCTCCACTTGCAGGACCTTGCAAACTCCCTCTTGTTGAACTTCATGAGGTTCCTGTCAGGTTCCTCCAGCCTGTCAGGGACTCTGTATGGTAGAACAACATTCTGCTGTATCAGCCACTCCTTCCAGCTGGGTGTCATCTACAATTCTGCTGCAGGCACACACTGTCCCAGATCGTCCAGATCATGAATGAAGATGTGAAAGAGGACTGTAGCCTGGGCTACAATGGTAGTTACTGGCCTTCAACCAGACTTCATATCACTGATGAGCACTCTCCAGGTCCATCCATTCAACTCACCTCACTGTCTGCTCATCCATCCCATACTCCTTTGGCTTCTCTAGGAGGATTTTACGGATGACAGTGTCAAAATCCTTCCTGAAGTCTAGACAGACAATATTTACTGCTTTCCTTCACCTACCATGATTTTTTTATTAAAAAAAAAGAAAAAAAAAGAAAAAAGAAAAAAAGAAAATGGAGATGTGCCAACTGTAAGCAGTGACCAAAGGTCCTCAAAAAAACGGTGACAAATCTAGAAGCCATTACATTTTAAAACTTTGGCCCATGAGAACAAGCTGAGGAACATTAGCTTGTATAGCCTAAGATGTTATCAAGAAGACAGAGCCAAGCTCTTTGCTGAGGTACACAGTGGAAGAATGTGCAACCAGAGTCACAGAAAAACAGTGAAGGATCCATCTGGATATAAGAAAAACATTTTTCCCTAGGAAAATAATCAAACACTGGAGCAGGTTGCCCAGGGAAATTATGGCTCTCCATCCTTTTCTAGATCCAACTGGACAAAGCCTTGAGCAATCCGCTTTGAGCAGATTGGGCTGAAAACCTCTCAAGGGTCCTTTAATCTGAATGATTCTATGAAATCAATTTTACTTTATGTTTGCAGCGACCTAACAGCACACATGTAGTGAGCATACACAGCATAAAACTCATTCATTCCCCAAATCTCATTCACTTATATGAGCCTTCAGAGGTTTTTCTTTATTTTGCCAAAGGAAGAATGCAACACAGATTCAACCATCCTGCTGCCTCTGGACTGATGGGCCACCATACAGGAAAGAAAACTGCCACAGTATTAAAAGCTTAAAGAAATATTCTTCATTTTCCTCACCCTTAAATCTTTAGACATTTAAACAGGGCAGCAGCAACAGTTTGTACTGCATTCATGCTATCCAATACATTAAAGCATCTCCAGTCTCATTAGTCTGAGGCGGAGAGCTGACAACCCCTTGCTTCTTTCCAGCAGCATAAAAAAACAGAAAAAAAAATCCATGGGGAGGAGGGACAGAGCACCATTTCCTATTGTTGACTGAAAATAAATAACTGTCTGATTGACACAAAATCCCATCCTCTGACTACATCCATACACTGGCATCTTCTTTTTCACTGACAGATAAGCCCATCAAGCAATTCTATAGAGACATGGAAAGCTGAGTGGCATCACAGTATATTGCATATTTTTAAGAAGGAAATGTAAAAATTACGATGCTTGATTTCTGCTAAGCCAGTACACAAAACACCACATGAGCAATAGCTAATTTTTTTATTGTATCTCTACAGAAGGTTCTTTTACAGAAAAGTGACACTTAAGTAGAAGGTACTTTACAGGTTTATATTTGTAAAATGGGCATTTCTATACAGCAACATCCTTTCAAGAATGTTTAATCAAGTGTTCTTTCTTTGTAACATGCCATCACCAAGAGCAGTACTGTAAGCTTAAGTATACGTGTCTGTAACCTTGTAAAATCCTACCCTTACTCAAGGAGACCTCAAGGATATGATATAGGAAATCACTGCCAGTTTAACAAGCTTATGTCTACTTCTGTGCAACTCATTTAAGTCTACATGGTACATTTAAAAAGCCACTCTGGTTATAGTAGTCACACTGTACATCAGAGGAAAGGTGAAAAAAGTTATACTTACTAATTACTCCTGGCTGATTTTTAATTTTAAGTTTGCAATACTAATGGGATTATTTTCTTTCTTGTTTGTTTTTTTGTCTGTTTGTTGGTTCGTTTGGTTTTTTCCCTTAAACCAATGACTTACATACATCATATGGAAATGTTAACAGAGAAGAAAATCTCAAGAAGTGGAGAAACATAATTCTTTTAGAAGATAGACAACAGAAATACCCGTATGTATCTAAAAGAAATCCACAGGACTTAGAATCATAATTTGAACACTACTGAGCGCTAAGCTTTATGAGAATTTTTTTTAAAAAAAACAAACCACAAAAAACCAAAGCCACATCAAAAACCCCAAACCAATCAAACAGAAACCAAACAAAACGTCTGCTGTGACCTCAAGATTATTATTTTTTTAAAAAAAATATCAAAAGGTAAAGAGTTTTCTATTTTCTGTGCTGTCTGAAAATAATCTGCCTGTCAACTGTGAACAAGTCATGAAATTTTGTCCAGTAAACATCTTCAAGCCAGCTCGCACCAAAAGATAAATATAATAATAACCTTTGCATAATGTTATAGAATTTGTATTTAAAAAAAACCTAAAAAACTTTTACAAAATTGTGAATCTATATGTATTCACAAGATAGCTGCAGTAAAACGTATATGGGATCACAGAATCCAAGCTGGTACAGAGCTGTCAAACCGAGATATAACCAACTGTCATTGAAATATTTAAATTAAACCAGTTTATTTAAAATGAAAGGAGCTGTGCTATAAGCACTGGGGATAAGGGGAAATGAAGAGTAAGAATGAAGATTCAGGAATAATTTATATCAGTTAAAATATAGAATTAAGAAACAGGGAAAATATAACTTGAGATAGCTGGCAAAAGTCAACTGTTACCACATAATTATTGCCTACGATTCAGCTCAGTATAGTTTCTGAAGTCAATATTTTTGTTCATATCTTACTTTAACATGCTAATAACCTCTAAGTTTGTAAAGCTGTCTTTAAGATCATTAACAAAATTCTTCCAATTTTTACCTTTACTACTTTCAGCACAATATACCTTAAATGTTTTTATATGAGCTAGAAAGTTTTTTCTATTACTGCATTTTACATGGTTCACCTGAAAAGCTGATTAAACCAATCTGACTCTCCAAAGGAAAAAAAAAACAAACCACAACACCAGCACTGATGAGCTGAACTGTACACAAACAGCCAGAAGAAGCAGATCATACCTCTACAGATATACAGCAGCTCTTAACGCTCCTCCTGCTCCAAAGCACTTATGTACTCTTCATTATGGTAGCACTGAACAGGATGCATCAATGGCACTAGAAGCTCCCAACTGTACAGTGCAGTTCCTTCCACAGGCAAGAATACAATCTAAATTCCCCACTGCTTGTAGGCCTGTGATAGTGTATTCTTGGGTGCAGAGTCATCTAGCTGGAACGGTAGGATTACAGAGCTCCACATGTAAGTCTGACTTCTAAGAAGTCAAATTCAGGTCTCCAGCAGCTCTGTATGGTGCAGTAACCATGCACTGGCCAAAAGGAACTTGCTTCCTACTTTCCTTCCCTGTCCACCCCTCCCCTAGTTTTGATCAGAAGTAACCACGCTTGATGAGATCTGCACCAAGTTCAAGATATTCTAAAACAGTCAGACTTGATCTGAGAAAGCTTATGCTAATACATTCAAGGGTTGAGGAGAAGTTTTGCACTGTTGTCTTCACTGCTGTGACATAACAAGATCTCAAATCAATCCTAAGCGACTACCTCAGCACATGGGATTTGAGCCTGAGTTCACAGACATTGCTGAAGCACACTGCTAATTTATTGTTCAAAAATGCAGGTACCCATTACTTTTGTTGAAATTAAGGTGCATATGAAGCTTTAAATAAATAATATAATAATGACATGATGATAACGATAGTAATAATAATACGTGAACCACAGCCTACAATGAGACTCTGCCAAGCTTCTGAAAGAATCTGGGCATAATCCTTGGTCTGAATGTAACCTTGAACCAACTCCATTTATCATACAGAGGCAGGTTTTTCCTGGACATTTCTATTCAGCAGTGACTGGAATTGACCAATAATTTTACAAAGTACATTATACAACTAAAGCTAATTCTCCAGGAGAAAAAGTTAAATCACACTTCAGAAATATTAAGCATCTTTTTTTAATGCAGAACTTTATCCCTAGAAACTGCATATTCACTCTTATCAGAACAAAAAGCCCAATTGTTAACTCAATGCCATTGAATTACAGATAATAATACCTTTAGTTTGTCACAATATAAATGCTCAAACTTTTAAATTTTATTTTATACCTTTATAACCCATAAGAGATGTGAATATGTTACAAAAACATCTGCACTGGGGATATTTGGAAAAACATAACTGTTTCATTCTTCTTAAAGCAGCAATGGCAAAATACTAATTAAGATAAAACTCACAGCTCAATGAGTGATAGGTAAGGAAAAAAAGCAAAAATTACATCTTGTGACTGGACAGAAAAGCATGAAACTATTTCAGCAGGTAGTTTTCTCTGGATATAGATTGCTCTCTCTCATGTAAGGTAAGGTATCTGACAGCCTTCAGTCAAGCGGAGTGGGGAAAGTCTCAGAAATGGACTTAATATCCAGTTACATTTGGAACAAAAAAAAAAAAAAAAAAAGGGGGGTAGGGGAGGTGGGGTGGTGTTCAGATACTACAGTAACTGCATCTGCCTCAAGTCTAGCTGCAGAACAAAGCTCAGTCTTGGCAATGAGTAACTGGTAAAAGAGAACTGAAGCATGCACATTGACTGGCAGTGAAAACTTTTTGTAGATGTGGTAACAGATGATAAATCTGACACAGCCTTCTGCAGAGATGCAACTGCAGTACAGCTGTAACAAGCAGAAAAAAGTTCCAAGGCTGTACTGTATGAACCTTCACAGCTGGAGAAAGGTTGAATGCTGAAAGGAAGGATTATAACAGTTTTTTCTCCCCAACATACTAAAAATTATGTTAGGCATCTCCTTTAAAAATAAACAAATTAACAAACTTCCCCCTCCCCCCCCCCTCCCCCCCAGACAGTTACAGTTATTAGCTTTTTATAAAACTCTCCTGGGTAAGCTTCAGCTGTATTTCAGAAGCTAATGTACTAATTAACATAAGGACCTGCAGCAGCTAAGTAAAGTTTTGTTTAATCAGTTTGTCCAAGCATTAATTTCAAATCTATCCTAACTTGCAAAACACCAAGGCTCATTTACTTCTACCTGAAGACCCAGCAATAAGTCAGTAGGAACTAGGAAGGACAACAGTCACCTCCATTATCTGCTTTTTCTCTCCACATCCAGCTGAGAAGCAGCTGAACAGGTCTAGAGCTGTGACCCTAACTAGCCTCAATGAGTGAAGATCACATTCTTGATTCTCAGTGCAAACACATGCTACAAATTGAATCAAAACTCCTTTCCTCATTTTCAGGTTGAAGTTCAACTGAAGGTTGAAGTTAACTGAAGGAACTAAAGCAACTCTTTGCAACATCTCTTAAGATTCAAACTTTGCTTTTTCTCTCCCCTCTGGGTGCAGACTTGGAATGCAAAATAAACACCATGGTCTCTATACCTAGAGTATTTTCCCTCTGAATACATAAGTGGTGATCCCCCCCATTTATTATGTAAATCTTACTCAACATCATCTGCTATAGCCAAAACCAGATCCTACTATGGCAAAAACCAGAATATATATAATCCATGAAGAGCGCTCCAAGATATCTAGAAATCATTTGACATAGTTTGCAGACGTCGTAGTTCAGATGTATGTCTAGGGTAGCTGCATTTTTTTTTTAACGGTTGAAGCACACTTCAATATTTTTTTTTTTTCAATATTTTTTTTTTAACGGTTGAAGCACACTTTCAAAATTGATTACCTATTTCCAGTTGACTGCTCATCTCCTACCTTAAGGAAGAAGTCCCTTCATAAAGCTAGAAAACTCCATGTTTACAGCTGCATTCTTTTTGCAAGAATATGCCCTGAACAAGCTTTAAAACCATTACTTTCTTACTGCAACTCTAGTCTGAATGTAGCAAGATACCTCAAACATAACACTGAGAAGCTGAACGTGATTTTTTCAGTCCATTATGTATGGCACCAAACATTCATAAATACGCTGACAGTTTTGGATACTGGATCATATTTACATTGTTGATTACTAGCTTGCTAATACTGAACAACAGCCCTTCCCATCTACCTACTAGAAAAGAAGAGGTAACAGATTACACATGCTTTACTGGACTGGATTAGGGAGAATTCAAAAAACACCTGAAAAATCAAAAAAAACCCTGCCAAGCCCACAAAAAAAATAAAGGATACTTAAACATTAGATCAATACTGTTACCTTTCTCATTCCTACTGTATGCATTAAGTATGCCAAGATAAAAATTTGCTCCCGAGCAAGATATTGACCATTAACAACTCAGGACACATTCATTAAAGCAGACATGAATACAGAGTTTTTGCATGTTTTGCAGAGTTTTTTGCATGTTTCACAGAGTCTCAACTCCAACCGAGAAAAACAGTTAATTAGCACTTGGGTCAGGTGTGAATTTAGACTTAGCACACATCTATGCATTTGAGTCACTCCAAAGAATGCTAATCACAAGATTTTTGCATGTCAAAGAACAGTATACTTTCTGAAGGTTTATAAAAACCAAATTTTCAAGCAGCATTTAAGCTGATAGGATAAAAGCTCATTTATGTTTACTGGAAGTCAAGCAGAATGGGAGAAAACACGAAGAACTTTACCATCAGCCCATTTACATGTGGACAAAGTTATAAAAAACCCAACCAAACAAGAACAAAAGTACAGTGTTGATATCTCTCATTTACTAACAGGGCAGGAACACATCCCTTCAAAAGGAGCTTAACTGGTATAAACTTTTCCACAGAACACATACCGTCCTGCAGAACACATTTTACAGTTTAAGACTTGGGAGACAGAACTTTCTCCTTTCCCTTGGAGGCTGACGTTTCTGGAATTAACAGGACCCTGAACATTGGCAGGGAAATTGGAAATGCATTGGAAATTGGAAATGCATATTTCCATTTACTGAGACTTACCATGTAAAACAGCAGCAGCTTAACAAAAGTAATAGGAACTTAAAAAGTTCTTTGAGGACCACCCCCTACTACCCGAAGCCCTTAAAACCTGCAGAGATTAGATAAAGTGGAAGAACGTGAAAAATACAAAAAATACTTCATGTAAAATGTAACTAGCTGAAAAGATTGGAGCAGGTTTGTCCTCATTAGGTATAAAACATTCTTGTGTGCTGAAAAACCCTTCTTTTCCCTCCAAATTGATTAGGTAGGGAAATACGGTTACTCAAACAAAAAAGCCAAGATCTTATCCTCCGCTGGTGAGAAAAGATTAGGTAAACTTCCTTCTTCCACACCTGCTCACAGTGACACAATTAAAGAGTGTGGAGCAGTACCTCTCTGCCTTGAATTCTGGGCAGATGCAGTGACGGCCCAAAACTTTACTTCTTCCATGCTGCAGAGGCAAAGTCAATCTGCTAAAACAAAAGCTCTTTCCCCTACAGCTTTTACAAATATTATGAAGAAAAAAAAAAAAAAGCATCACATTAAATACCTGAACTGTCATCAGGACTTTCTCAGGAGACAGTAACAGAACAGGTTACTGTGTGCCACTCCCTCTAAGGAAAACAATGCAGGTTGCAACACTACTGTCTGTAGTTGGCTGCAGATTCAAAGATAAAGCTATAAAAGGTTCTGGTTTACAAAGGTTCTGGTTCTTGCTACTATGAGGTCTAGAGAAACTTTTTGTTAGTTTTGATGTAGGAAAACAAAATTCTAGTTCAATTCTGCAGCAAGGCAGTTTCTGTTGGAGCAAAATTATGATTGACACCCTACAGTCTGCTGAGAGGCCGGTGGGTCTGAAGAACACTAACAGAGATCTCAGTGCACGCCAACACATACAGTGTGAAACAATGTATAAAAGTATTGATATGAAAAAGAAATGGAAGGCAAAGTTGGGAAAAAAAGCCAAAAAGAAGCTTTGGTAGAGGTATCGAGGAACTTCGTATTATAAAACAAATACTGAGAGAACAAAAACTGGTAGAGAAACTCTCAAGAAACATTAAGGTATATTGACACTCAAACTGGCAGTAAGAGAGTAGCAAAAAGTAGAACCGTTCTAACACTCATTAACCAACCAACAGAGAAGGCAGAGTCAGATCCAGTATAATCTTTTCTTCAAGATATTCTGAAAGGAGTCAAAGGTGCTGGAAGGGGGAAGATGAATAAAACTACTTTTTACAAAAGATAAAAACATGTGTAAAAGTGGTATAAGACAGCATATTCATCTCTAAACTCAAACTATAATCTTTCTGAAACGTCTCTCAAAGTAACAGAAAATAAACTAAGATTAGAAACTTAAGATATTGTATCAGAACAGTAACAGGAATGGGACTTGCAAATTTTTAGCATCCAAAATGAGAGCAGAAAGCGCTGGAAGTCTGCTTATTAATTACGGCTGTATCTGAAGATGAAGCAGGAAAGAATACAAAATATTTCTCTTTAGAGAAACTCCCTAATATTTTCCAAAGGAAATAAACACAGGACACAGTTATGTTCTTCACTGGTACAGGCTTTACAAAACAAACACTTTAACAGCAGTCAACCAAAATTTGTCTTTTTAAGAGTACAGATGAAAATGTAAGGCCAAATAGCAGCTCAAGATAAATTTCATGAAAAAACTAGAGATGGCAGCAAAGTCTCAAGCTATCAGTTGAGAGTAAGAGAAGAACTTAAATGAACAGGAGTGTTCTCAATAAATTCTTACAACTTTGCTCAAACAATAAACACTAAGTTGGGTTTTTTCCTTTTTTAAACAGTGATCAAAAAAAGAGGAAACCCAAGAGAAGGAATAGGTATAAACCACAGTACGGCTTTATTTTTAAATGCAATGACTTCACAGATTAATTTTTAGCACATATCAGAAAAAATATTTCAAAACAGCTTTCAACCAAATATGAATGTTTTAATCCACCACATACCAATATTCTCTAAAGTCACCACTGATTTCTGAATGTTCCAGCCATGTATCCAAAACCAAATTTCAGGAAGGCATTATCTTTATGCTTTTCCTTGGCTTTGTAACTGTTACAAATAATGAAAACTATGGTGTAGGCTCAGTTTCAGGATAAGAATTTTCAACTTTTAGTTTTTAGCAACACTAACTTTTTAAAAATACTTAGCAATGCAGGAAACAAAGCTCTATTCTGAAAAGCAATAAACATTCAGGGAAAGAAATGCTAAAGTTTCAGAAAGTGATCTCACCTTTCTGCTAAACTGCATTCCTCAGGATACTCTTAAAATTCTACATTCCAAGGTTTATTGTTTAATTCTAAAACAAATGTATCCTCACATATTGAAAAGCATTGTCCAACAGCAATGAATAGTCAGTATCTCACAACCAATGAGAGGACCCAAACCAACATCTGTGCTCTGCATTTTGTCTAGCTACTAACTGGGACCTTCTCAGACCCAACCTGACAGTCTACACCCAGTGCAACCGTTTCTCACTCACCAGTGCTCGGAACATTGACTCTGAAGTTAGAAGGCACATATTCAAGTCCTTATCTAACATACAGCACCTGAAAAAGCACTAACCAGGCTAGAAGATATGGGAAACAAAGGTATTATCAAGATATTAGTTGATGTTTTATGGAATCATTTTATATTTATCACGGGAAAAGAAGCATCCGTGATAATCATATTCACTAAGCAAAAAAGAAGAAATTCAGTCACGGTTCTGAGAGAATTTTAAGTATTTCTTATACACAACACAAGCAAACCAACCCTACAGACAGCAATCTACTTGAAAACATCCTCTAACCAGCAGAGCAAACAGACAATTCAGACCTCTGAAAACTTCAAACAGCTAAAATACTAAGACCATGGGAAAAATACATCTGCGAGAGTTAAGAAAATATCTTATCTCAACGGCAGCTATGAAGTAATGAATGCTTTCCAATTGGACGTGCCTGCAGCTGATGAAAAAAAAAAAAATTGACACACTTGAGATCTAAGATTACAGAAAGAGTTCCTGATATCTTAAGCACCCTGTTTATTTTATGCTTTTAAATATAATTGAACATTAGGGGCTGAACATCCGAGAAATCCAGCCAACAGGTAACCATTTTTTTCCACAGAGTAAAAAGTAATTAAACAAAAATCTTAATCTAATAGTTGTAACTGACCAAAACAGTTCTGTTAGACCTTCAGTTCTGAAAGCCCCTTTTGTTGCTTTCATCTTAATAGGGCTGAAGCTCTGTAAAGAAGATGCTTGCAGAAACACAATAACACACTAAGGAAGAAATTATCTCTAGTTTGGGGGCCGCAGAAAGGAAAACAGTGTCTTCTGTAAGCAGAAGTTGGTAACTGGAAATCTAAACTTGATCTAGATATGCTAACACAGAACTTAAAAAACCCAAACAAACAAATAACCCCCCCAAACAAAACAAACAAACCCCCGAACAAACAAAAAACGCCACTAGTAAATATTTTAATCAAGATTTTGATCAATGCAATACATTTGAAACTTAGGTTCAGCACACAATCTGGAAAAAAGATTGCTCAGGAAAATTTTGGGTTTGAATTTCTACAATTTTTCTAAATATGTTATCAGTACTTTTGCATAGTCATATCACAATCAGAAGACATAAATTTGGTTTCTATTAGAATCAGAAGCACTTATAAACATTATGTATGCTTGAGATTCAGAGTACATCCAACTCCTAAAGTCCTGAAGGACTCAACGAAATACACACACACTTGAAGAGATTCTGACGATGTCATAAGCTAATATGCTTCAAAGAGTTAATTCAATTATTCAAAAAATAAAAATCCTAGATTTACATTTGCCTTTCAAACTTCAATTTTACTCTATTATGTACCAAATTTGAATCCTGAAGGAGGTGAAGTCCTGCCATAAAGTCAGCGCTTGGTTTTAATTACAGGGAATGTCTATGTGTACAGGAAGAAGGTAAAAGCAAATTAAGAACATAAAAGCAAGTAAGTGTAATTTTTTGTGTGTCTGTTAATAATTGTTACTTTGCAACTTCTTTTTTTCCTTAAAAAAAAAAAAAACACCCAAAAGGTCTCTATTTGACTCCCCTTTCCTTACCATTTTTATTGCAGGGAAGAGTGTCAAGGCTATCTTCCTGCTTGCTATGCAAAAAAGCCAACCAGGTTTTTTTTTTAAAAAAAAAAACCACAACAATAAAGCATTTTATAGTATAGCCTTAGTAGTTCATTTTTGTCAAAGGGAAGGGTCCTGCACACCTTAATTTTCTCCATCCCTAAATCTTTTAACTCAAGCTAGCCCTGACTGCACTGTAAATCTAGTCAATCCCATGAAAACAGCAAAAGAATAATCCATCCAACAAGTGAATATTTCTGTAATGCGCTTGGTTTATATAGATCACATGAATACTAAGGCTGGCATAGAAAAAGGTGCTTTCAGGGCATGGAAGCACATAAAGAGAGCAAGACCTTCCTCTTCCAGCAGCAGCCAACTTAATTCAGCTCAGATCACAGAATTGCACTCACCTACTCCCACAGTGCCTCACACAGGGGCAAAAAGAGAAAAAAGGCTGCTACTACTACTACTACTACGTGTACAGAATCTACAGACCATCTACAATTTGATACAGTTTCCTTCAGGAATCGTTATATACTTAGAGGCTGCAGGGTTATGGATATGCAGGATTTCAGGTCAATTCCTGTCCTGGTTAGCTGCTCTGTACAGCTAGACCACCACTGACCAGACAGATGTTTTTTCCATACCAGTCTGAACCCAACCTATCTGGTCCTGCTGGATTCAAGCTCAATCCTGACAAACCTGAAGAGTTTCACAAAGACCTGCTGCGTCCCAGAAAAAGCTACTAGTTCAGATCAATAATGATGCAGGAAATATTCTGTCACTGAAATATGTTAATTCCCTAATTTTTTTGTAATCTTCCCAGGCTACCCTTACCCCCACTTCCTATATTATCTTTTCCTAACCAGTAAGATCGAGGTGGTTTGTAAAAGTGAGATAAGATTGCCTCACTTGCTGTCCCTTCTATTTACACACAATTGAGTGGAAATCAGTGCATTCCCACTGTTCAGAACTGTTCCTCTCTGCTCAGTAGCAGGAACAACATCTGGAGTCAAAAAAAATAAGGTAGTGGACAAATTTATTTGCAGCAACAGTTGCAGGATTTCCCTGGAGCAGGGCAGAAATAATAGGAGACCCTTTTGGCTGGCTTCTCTAAGCTAAAGCATCAGAACACAGCCAAAGGTTACACTCATAGACTCTCTCCACAAAAAAAAAAAATCGGGAGAATAAAGAAGATGGAGGACAACATCTGAAGATCTTGTCAAGAAAACAGGAGAAATACTAAGAACTTCTCTGTTTTGGTTTGCAGGGTTTTCTGTTGTGCTTTTGATTTTTGGTTTGGTTATTGCGTTTTGTTTTGAGGGTTTTTCCCCCCTCTGTAAAGAGCAATACAATATGCTGTCAAAAACACAGAAGAGTTGAGAGGAGGCTTCAGCATGACAAAAACGATGAAATAGGGGACCATCTTTGTAAAGGGTCTTTCTTTTAAAAAAAAAAAACAAACAAAAAAACACACACAAAAAAGGACAGACAACAGCTCCAACACCAGGAAAGCCCATAATGAATCCTGAAAGCAGGATATTTACATGGATACTTTACATACCCATGTAAGAAGACATCTAGATATATATTTCATGAAGTTCTGAATATCTTAAAGGCCACTGTACCCAAGAAGCCTCCAGCTCACTACAGCTAAGACTTTTTTCCTTACCTCTAGAACTCATTGGATCAAAAATTTCCCAATGTGTACTACTGTCCAAACCCCGCTAACAGTGAGATTAAATGAACCATAGAAATATAGAATCATTAAGGTTGGAAAAGACCTCTATCTCAGATCACCAAGTCCAACCATCGGTCCAACACCACCATGCCTACTAAACTCTGTCCCAAAGTTCCACATCTACCTGTTATTTGAATATCTCCTCCAGGGATGGAGACTCCACCACTTCCCTGGGCAGACTGTTCTAATGTTTCACCACTCGCTCAGTAAAGAAATTTTTCCTAATATCCAACCTAAATCTTCCGTGACAACTTGAGACCATTTCCTCTTGTCCTGTTTCTCATTACTCAGGAGACCAACACCCACCTCACTACAGCCTCCTCTTAGGTAGCTGTTGAGAGTGATAAGGTCTGCCCTCAGCCTCCTCTTCTCCAGCCTAAGCTAGTGCCTTCTCCAGTTCCCTCGGCTGCTCCTCATAAGACTTGTTCTCCAGACCCTTCACTAGCTTCATTGCCCTTCTCTGGACACACTCTAGCAGTTCAATGTCTCATGTAGTGAGGGTCCCAAAAACTGAACACGGGATTCAAGATGTAGTCCCAGCAGTGCTGAGTGCAGAGGGACAATCCCTTCTCTAGTCCTGCTGGCCACACTATTTCTTGTACAATCCAGGATGCTGTTGGCCTTCTTGGTCACCTGGGCACACTGCTAGCTCATGTTCCGCTGGCTGTCAGCCAGCACCCCCAGGTCCTTTTTTGCCAAGCAGCTTTCTACCCACACCCCCCAAGCCTGCAGTGTTGCATGGAGTTGTCATGACTGATGTGCAAGACCTAGCCCTTAACCTTGTTGAGTCTCATACAATTGGACTTGGCCCATTAATCCAGTCTGTCCAGCTCCCTCTGCAGGGCTTTCCCGCCCTCAAGCATCTCAACACTCCCATCCAATTTAGTGTCATCTGCAAACTTGCTGAGTGAACACTCAATCACCTCACCCAGATCATTAATAAGGATACTAAAGAAGCCACAAGTTAAAGAATCACGTGTTCCCTAGAAAAGGCACACTTTAAAACCTCAAGGGTTTCTTAATCTCAACTACAAGAGAACTGAAACATTGAGGAGATAAAAATAGGGTTTCAACTTAGCTGAAAGTGTTTCCTAAACAACTGAACTGAAACATTACAGGTTTTATACTAGTTAAAATGCCCATAGAGGATTTATACCCCAGATTTTACTACTAAAAATTTTGTTAAGCGTCAGGTTCTTCACAGCTTTCTTAAGTCACACATCCTAGGAAATCTGCTCAATAGTAAAAGCTAGGAGCAACTGCTCACGTCTAACACCATCCAGAAAAGAAAATGCGGATGTTAGCAAAAAATGAAATCTGAGTATCTCCAACAGTTACACATGCCATTGCATAGCCAAAGAAACAGGTGAAGAAGCCAAGCAACAAATCTATTTAACCAAATGGTATTTAAAAATCTCTGATGGAAGGAAGCTATAGAGAACTCAAGGGGTACACAATGTGTAAGAATTCTGCCATCAATTATAATTGTCTTCACACGGTGAAGACATGTTTTAACTACCAATTTCTGAAAAAGCTAAGATGATACAGAAATTGACAAAATACTGACAATACAAACACTCTGACAAATCCTAAGCCTGGAAGGAATGTGCAGCCCCACTGCACCTTCAACACTGCAATAAAAGATGAAGTATGTAGGAAATTTCTGGCTATCTCCTTTTTATCCTATTGCAGGAAAAAGATACTAAAGTAAAAGAGTAAGACACTTGGTAACCAAGGGAAGGTCACTTTTGTCACTTGAGAATATATTAGGAAATAGTCCTTGATCCTTTTAGTCCTAAATCTATCCTATAAGAATTTTCTAGTTATTTCTCTGGAAAGTTGTATGCTTCAGTTACATGGAAGTGACAGCTCTCTCTTCCCATGCTTTGGAGGCCTCATATGCAAAGGAAAGGGTTTCCTGAGTTCCTTTTGGTGAGCATATTAGCTAATTAGTGAACTATTTTAAACGATCAGTCTAACTTTTTAAACAACTAGGGGTGATAATTCTGGCCATGCATATAAAATATCCTGCACACACTTTTTCATGCTGTATATTAAAATAAGTATTCATTCCAGGAAAAAGAACACTATGCAAAAATTACTTTATTAACTACACAATTTGGCATAAAATTCCTACTTTTTAATAATCACCTCTTCCAATTGTGAATTCACTGTTCTTCAGATGGCACATTTTATCTGACTACAGGTTTCTGAAAAGTGATCTTTGGAAACATTGTATTAGGGTTAATACTGGTTGATTACCTTCTGTTGTCATGACGTCTTTATAACAGAATACAAAAATGTCAGTGTATCAGAGAGAGGGCTAAGCAGGTGAGTGTCTGTTGACATATAATATGGGTCTTCTCTTTCCCTAATATTTCTTTATCCTGAAGCATTTTATCTCAAGCATTGTGTTTGAATGAAAATTATTATCAGGGATCACTAAGGTCCTAAAGCCTAGACGCTATTCTTGAAGGCAAGAAAGTTTCGTACTATTTTAAAAAAATGTTAAACTCTTAACTTAGCAAATCTTCAAGACAAGGTAGCCTTTTTTGTCCCACAGCTGCTCCAGAATGTCAATAGTAAACTAGTCAAAAATCTTCTAATTTTCAGCCTCAAATTACTTGGGACTACTGTGCACACATTTGCTCATCTGCTCTTACCTTCAAGACCTTCCTTCTCTTGAGTGTTTAAGCACAAAATCATATTTGCAAAGCCTCTGTGCAATCTTTCTCAATTTGCGTTTTCCTAGATCAAGTTCCTTCTAACTCCCCTCTTAAGCAAGTCTCTACTTCCCGATCATTATAGCCATCTTGTTTACATCATAATGACATCTGCAAGAACAGATAGGCTTATCAAAACACTAGAAAAAGTCACACAAATGGAAAGGACAGTACTGATTAAAATGTACTCTGCAACTAGGTATATTAATTCTATTCTGCGTTCAGATACAGTTGAACCTCTTAAGTAGACAAAACCTCTGAAATGGAAACAGGCATCTATTATATTAAAATCCACAGCTGAATAACTTAGCCGAGGAAATATTCTAGGAACTGTACTCTTCAAATAACCTGTTAGTTTCCTGAAGCAACGCACATAATGACCTCATGCTTAAATCTTATTTAAGGGATATTATTCCATTATAATTTGTTCATTTTAAACACTATAGCACAGAAAACAGCTGTGAATGTTTTATTAGTACATTAGTATTTCAAACAGTACTAAGAAACTCAAAAGCTACACTAGATAAATCACTTTCCATATGCCAGAGAAGTTCCTTTCCCTCTCCCCCCAAACAGTGAGTGCATAATACAGTTGTTTCATAATTTCAATTGGTTTGTCAAAATTACACCATCAGTGACTTGGATCAGTTTTACAGTTGATGTGAAGTTTCAATGATGTACTAGAGAAAAAGTACGTTTGAGAGCCAACAGCATTCTCACTCTTGTGCACAGAAAATGGAGGCAATAATAAAAAACAGCATCACTGAAACCACCAAAATATTCTATATAGCTTTATCACAATACTTAAAATTATTAAAATATTAATATTTCTTGGAAAGGAATTAATGATCTTTTATCTCCCTTTCCTAAACCCTCCCAGACCTGGGCATAATCTAAAGCATCTCCATCTCGAGGTAAGAGCTTAGGATGGAACTGCAACTGCCATCCTCTTCTCTGACTTCAATGGGGTACAAGCTTTCATTATTCAAGGCAAAAAATCCCCTGTCCTACTTTCTATCCCAACACCTTGCACGCTCCCCTCACATCTCCAGCAGTATTGGTACACTGAGGAAGAGAGGAACACTGACAGGATCTAGGCACTTGAACTCCTCTTTGCTAGGTGGAAGAGCCCAAGCAGAGAGAATCAGTCCACCACAGGGGAAGGAGGGATGAAAATGAACTAAAATGCTCAGCGTGCAATGCAGAAAACTACTAGACTGAACTCAGTAATATTGCAAAGAACATCCTTAAACCTATGACAGTCTTAGAACTGATGATCACATTATACTTCAATACTAAAAATACCGACTACACCACGACTATGCTCAATAATTAGACATATGGTCCACAAATGGTAGACAAAATTATGTAAACTTTACAGTTTAAGTGACTGCTAACACGAAGACTGATTTCAGTCGTGATCAATGCCCTTTCTAAAAGAAATAAACTTCTATCAATTTTATCAGAGTATTTAGAGCCTAAACATTTGTAGAAATTTTTAAGCAACCTACAAACCTACTGTTACGAAGATAAAAAAATCTTTATAGTACTCCTCTATTGCTAACATAAACCTACATGAATCTTAAGAGATACAGAAATTCAAGCCTAGATAAAGTAAAATGAAGTCCTCGCAGAACAAGGACTCTGTCTACCATGAAAGACATGCTTCAATATCAACTTTGCCTATTCTCAAAGACAGACATTCTCTATTTGGCACAAAGAAAACTAGTGCTATGTGCATGTGGAGGTCCTGTGATAAACTCAGAACAGTTCTCACATTAGATGTTTCAGCTCTGCACCTACTATGTTTTATAAACTACTCAATGCATCTGGATGAAAATTTTAATAAAAAAAAAAATAAAGAAGTACACTTAGCACAATTATCTGTAAACGGTCAATCAAATGAATGATCTGGATCAACATAAAACGCTTAAATATTTTAGCTTGTGTACTTCTAAACCAATATGCAGGGAGAATCTCTGAAAGCTACCTGGGAACAAGTTTGAAAAAAAAAAAAATGGCCCACTTGTGTTTTTCATCACTGCCAGTTAACACAGTTTTGAAGGCTAAAGTCAAAATCCCCAATTTATGTCTTGCTTGAAGTGTTTTTGTGTCAGTCAAGTCTGAAGAAAAGACAGTAACCCAGAGCATAACACATCTGGTAAAGTAAAACTACGTGACTAATGTTAGTGTCTTAAATGACACTTTAAGAAGTTTAACAAGAAATTGGCATTACTATTCCAATACAGTTTTCAGTGATGGAAAGATATACTGGCAATATATGCAAATTAAGATTTTCTTTTTTTTTTCCTAAAGGAAATATGAATTAGAATTTCTCTCTACCCTTCCAGCTTTTCTTTTTCCCTGCACTCATTTAAAATGAAAAAAGCATGCTTGTAGAACTTAAGTTCTACACATTAAATGCTAAATAATAAACAGTTTATCACTGTCATTCCAATCAACTCATTCATATACTAGTGCAAACACTCCAGTACAGCAAAAGCTATTATCATTGTGTATACACAAAGTAAGTATTATCAGTTTATTGTATTTAAAACTGTTTAAAGTTTACCCTAATATCAGAATACACCTCAACAAATTGGACCACATAGCTTCTTAGTTGACAGTATCTCCACATTTCTTCAGTGAATTCTATGGGAACTTTTGGGCTTCCCTTAGACTAAATATTGAGACATTTTACAGGCAAACATCTCTTTCCCACACCTTTTGTGAAAATATCTTTTACTACCTTAAATGGCAGTGGTAACTACCTATTTAGGAAAGATAAATTACACATTTTAATATTTCATGTGTCTGAAACACAAATCAGGGCCAGATGTGCTATTTGCAAGAACTAAATTACTGTAGCAATCAATAATAAATTACAGGAATGTGCAGACATTTAGTGGATGTTTCACTGAAAGATGTTTAGCAAGATCCATACGTAGCAATTCAAAGCAGATTTACAGCACTTTTCCTCAAGTGACTTGAAGATGGGCAAGGTGGTACCCAAAATTTGCAAGCTAAATAAAGATGCTGCATCACTGACTGCCTGGAAGTCGCCTGTGTAGTATTGTAAAAATAGGAATGCTACTTACACAAGTGCAAACAAAATTGTGTATTTAAAATGTTGGGTTTTTTTTTTTTCTTTTTGGAGGATTGATATGACATCTGTGCGGAAAAGCCTGAGCAATCACAACGAGCTATCAACCATTCACACCATCACTGCCGCTTTTTTCAGTGATCCACCGTGTTTTTGCTACACTGCTCTTGGCATCATTATGCTACTGTGATTCAATATTTATCCATTTGATATAGTTACATCACAACACTATCTATACTATCTAAATCTCATGTGGAACTTCTGCAGCTAATACCTAATCCACAGGTTTTGAGCTCTCTCTTCAAAATGCTCTGATCACTAAACAAAAAGTCATTTGAGTAATGCAAACATCTGGATGCCTCTGAATCACCCATTCTCTAAAAAGGTGTGCGGTCACACATAACCACTGCATCTTCTTTCTAACGGTATCCAGGTATGAATAAAACAGTGTGTGAACTGCAGTGGTTAGCATAAAACCACATATGAAAGTAGTGTAGCAAAAATTGTCTTCAAAACGTGTTCAACAACACAGTTTTGTTTCTCAGCTACAGAAGCTCCTCACCAATAACCAGCATTAAGCTAAAGCACAATTGCTTTCTGTTTGCGACAGCAAATGAGGCCCTTGAAACTAATATTTTTAAAAGTTGCCTGTGTTAAGGCAAAGGTGGTAATACCCTGCAAATTGACAGAACTGAGTGCTGAAACTTCCATTGGCAACAAAGTCACCTGCTAAGTCCAAGACCAGCATTTTAGTATAATCCTGAGGAAAGATTAATTCTAGAATATTTTTAGCCACAGCTTTGAAAATAGACAGCACTTTACATAAACTGAAAAGCACACTGGTGCAGAGTGGTCAAGAGAATACATGCAAAAAATAATTCTTTGCTTATATCAAAACACAGTGAACAATTATTCTCATAAAATTAATTGTCAGGAAGAAAGAAAGTGCAAACACACTGAACAGTGTCACTGCTAAGCCTTCCATAGCAACCTCAGCTTTGGAATCAGAAACAGACAGAAAATTAGGAAGTCACAATATTGTTACATGTTTCGTGCCTGTATTGTAACACTGACTCAACTTTAGAAAATACGTAAAATATGAAGAATAAAAAAATTATTTAGAAATGGGGGAGTCACAAAAATATGGGGGTGGAGGGGGAGTTCAGCTTGAATTCTTCATCACCATCTGATCTGGGGGATTTTCTGCATTTTCTTGGTGTGACTACACCAACCGAGATCTGAACTGTCATTTCCATCCACCCAACAACAGAGATAACCTGAAACAGGCAGCCAAGGAACGCTAGCAACTACCTCAACTCCCAGCTTTGATACCAAGCCTCAAACATCGGTTTAATAGCAGTTGCATAAGAAGACTCAAAAGGCCAAGCACTCCTTACTGCCTTACACATCTCTATTTTCACACGAATGAGAGCGGAAGAAAGAATCTGGAGGAAAACCGAGCACTACCCAGGCATCACTAGCATTGCCACGAACAAGCTTCGTTATTGTGCAGCACAGAGGAGGAAAACCCAACACCTGGCGCACAAATATGCAGACACTCAGCAAATAGGTGGATCTACAGAGAGAGACATCTTCCCTTTCCCTTCCCCAATAGGCAATCCTTGATGGGTGTGCCAGGAATGGGATATCGGCGGGGGGGGTGGGGGTGGGGGGGTGGGGAGGGAGGAGAAGAAAAGGGGTGGGAAGTGGTTGCCGCTTGCTGCAACCAGCCTGGGCGATGGTTAGGTGGTTAATCATGGTGGCTGAAGAAGCATCGGGTCACTTCTCCCCCCGCCGCCCTCCCGAAGGTGGGCACCCAAAGCAGGGGAGGGGACAGACAGACAGACAGACACACACACACACACACACAGGCACACAGGGAGCCGCATTCCGCGCGGACCCGCTGCCGGCGGCGACTCAGGTGGGTGCTGAGCAGAGCATCCCTGTCCCCCCCGCGGGGGTAGGGAGGGGGTGGGCCGGGCAGGGACACCCAGACGGACGCACACACAGAAACACACACAAGAGACAGACACACACACACACAGAGCCGCTTCCGCACGGACCCGCGGGCCGAGCAGGGGGCTCCGCCGCCCCTCTCCCCCCGGGACTCACTTGCCGATCACCTCGCAGAGCTCGTACACATCCTCGAACAGCACGTCGTCGTCGGCCATGGTCCGCGCGGGGGGGCTCAGCCTGAGCAGCGGCGGCGGCGGCGGGGACGGGCGCGGGATGGGGGAGGGGTCCCCGCGGGCACGGTCCCCGCCGCGCGGCGCGCTCCCCCGCCGCTCAGCGCCCAACGCCACCACCAGCGCGGTAAATCCCAGCCGCTACGGCAGCTCCCGCCGCCGCCGTCACCACCGCCACCTTCCTGGTCAGCCGCCGCCACCGCCCGCCCGGGGGCTCCCGCGGCCGCGCCGGGACTCCCTGCTCCTCCTCCTCCCGCGGCTGCCGCTCCCCGCGCGCGCCCCCCGCCCTGCTCCCTCCCTCTTCTACTCCTCGGGCTCAGCGGGGCGGCGCGAGGTCCATGGAGGGGAGCGGCGGAGGCGAGAGCGGGGCCGGCAGCGCGCGGCAGCGCCGTCTGGCTCTCCCTCCTCTCCTCCTCGCCGAGCAGGCGGGCGGACGCGCGCTCCTGGCCGGGCGGGTGGGGGGGGGAGTGGATGAATGGAGGGGGGGTGCGCGCGCGCCGGGAGGGAGGATAATAGTGGGGAAGGGGGGGGTGGGGAGGTGCAGGCGCAGCCGTTGATTACGCTCCCAGGCGCGAGGAGAAGAAGCACCAGCGGCGGCAGCCGCGATAGGCGCTGGCTTTACAGGAGGGAGGGAGAGAGGGAGGGCGCGCGCGCGCGCCCAGCCGCCGTCACGCAAAGCCGTCACGGCGGGCGCGCGCGGGGGCGGGGCCCGGGAGCCGCGGAAGGGGCGCGCGGGGGCGCGCCAGCAGGCAAGAGGAGCAGGCAAGAGGAGCAGGCGCAGCACGCACGCACGCGGGAGGCTACGTTCACTTCCGCTGCTCTTGCTGCCCCCTCCTCCACGCGTCGCGACGCTAGAAAGGCGCGCGCGCGGGGCCAGCCCACTAACCCGTGTGGGGGGCGGAGCCTGTGGTCTGCGCAGGCGCGGGATGGGATGATGTCATGGGAGGGGAGGGCAGGGTCGGTGTTGGTGCCTGAGGGATATGGGTGGTAAGGGAGGGGTGAGTATTGGCTGGAATTAGCAGAGGTATGGCTGTTGTGAAGTTCATAGTAGCATTAAAATCAGCTTTTGGAAGGTAGTGGAATATAGATTTCTAGGATAACTTATACATGCGAGAGGGGAATGCGTTCTGTCCCAGCTCCTGTCTCGGTACGCGTGGCTGATGGAAATCATTGCCTCACCAGCCCAGCGCTGAAATAAAGGCTGCTGCTTTCTAGAACTCCAAAACGAGTCTTGGAGAGTTTATTTGCCCGCAGTTCCGGTGTCACTGGTACCGGCCCGCCTAGCTCCCCGCTGAGCGCCAACGGCTGTCACGGGGCGGGCGGCGGAGGGACCGGTGCCCTCGCGGCGCTGAGCCCGGGAGGCGCGCGCAGGTGCGGGGAGGACAGAGCGGAGGCTTTTCGCGCCATCCCGGTGCGTGGCGGAGGCCGCTGCTCGCGTGTGCTGCGATGCTGGGCGTCCCTTCTCGGTTTCAGGACTCGAGTGTCGTAATAAAGGGCCCCTGTGCAAACCTGGGGTCGTAGAGCCTTGTCCAGGGGCCGGTGAAGTGATTAGTTTTTTTTTCAACAGAGGTTATTAGTATTTACTGAAGCACAGTTTGTTATTAGGAAAACAGCCATCTGCTTATTTATTAGCCTTAAGAGTAGTGAATGAAAAGAACCTTTGGGGAGTGCTCTTACAGACACTGTTCCTGTTGGGCAAGTAACCAGTGGCTGTTGTTTCTCTTCATAAATACTTAAAGACAACGTCTGAGACATCCCATGAATTTTAAGACTCTTGAGTAGTTATCTGATATGTTTTGTTCCATGATTTTTAACGTGTTGCACAGAAAACTGTATACGGAAGACATAAGCTGCACGTGTGTGCTTTCCCAAGTTTTGAGTGGGGTGGTTTGTGGAAGAAAGCAAAGCTTTTTGAAAGGAATTTGTCAGGAACTGTTGCAGTTTATGAAGTATCTATTTTTACTATAGTACTTTAGCACACATGGAACTTCTTAAAACTCATTAACAAAGGTAAATTATACTGTTGTTCCCCACACAGAGAAAAAAAACCTGTCAAAGCAGAATTATCTGATGAAATGGTTTAAAGGTTGTCTTTAAAATGCAGAGCTGGCAATGCTTCACCAAGAACACCTTGTTCCCATCTCCAGACCAATTCAAAAGAAAAGGATAAATCAAGAAAAGCAGTGACAATAATTACATTTATCTCCTGCACGATGGTGGCATACAAGGTGAGAGGCATTCCCATGAGCCTATGCTCTGTGCCATACAAACCTTTAAAAATACTTAAACACCATTTACTATCTGGAATGCAAACAAAAAGCCATTATACTGAGATTGCTGCCTCACACAGCTAAGCGTTTCCTTTCGCAAGACCCTCAAGCTGAGTACCACATAGGCCTCACAGTGGTAAGTTTTAGAACCTGGGTTTTTAGAAGTTAATGAGAAAAATCCAATACAAAAAGGCACAAGGAAGAAAAATGCTCACAACAGATCCCTTCCTGAGCTGAGGCAAATGCTTTTGCTGCTCTAGCAGCATCACTTCACAGAGGTCTTGCCTGCCTTTGGATGCCAAGTGCTAAGAGCCACACCAGTCCATGCCGCTCAGGTGTGACAGGTTAAACTGAAAACAATGAATGCCAGGTATAATACAAGAAGGGCCTGTGGTCAAAGCCCTTTAAGAACTTTGGAGGGCAATTGGCTTTGTTTTGGCATGTGACAGTGCATAAACATGGTTTTCAGGTAAGGGACAGGGTCTGAGAATACAGGTTGAAGAAGGAGTTAGAGTTGTTGTTGTGGGAAGGTAGTTTCTTGGAAGACCCTGAACAAAAATAGGCTTTTCTTAAGAAAGGCAGTACATGCCATGGCATCTAGCCTACTTCAAGGGTCCTGCTACCTTCCAGTAAGGAAGGTTGCAGCTGCTTTTTTAATCTGATGGGCTGAGCTCCCCCCCCCCCCTTTTTTTTTTTCTTTCCTCCCATTCTGGAGCACAGAAGACACTAGAGCAGCTGTAGCATTCATTGCTTAGGCTGGCAAGAAGCAAGGCAAATCTATCAAAGGTTACAAACACATCAGTTGTCCACACTCAGGGAGAAGGAGAGCAAAAGCGAGTGCCATCTACCATTTGAGTTGCATGAGAAGAATCTGTCTGAACTAGGATTTGTGTGCAGATCTGTATCAAAAAGTTGCATACTGAATCAGCAAAAGCAGCAGGGATACCAATGCATCAGCAATTACTAGAACAAATGAGAACTATGCTGTAGCTAATCTTAGTTTCAGATTGAATGGGCTCAAGATTCTAGGTTTAATTTAAAAGTTTAAGGTTAAATTATGAAATATACACATCTAACATCTCATTTAAAAGTACATAACGATAGTGTTTGACATACAAGCAAAAGAAACTTTACACTTGAAACCTGGAATGATTCACTTGCAACAATAATTGTTGATTTGAAAACTGTTCAGGGCATCAGTCATTTCAGGCCTGGGAGAGGAACTTCTTCATAGAGAAACAGGAAGAAAAGGACACCGTAAGAATTCAAATGAAGGAAATGCTTTACAATCCCTAGTAACCCTCCCCAAACCACTGCACGTGTTGGAGCTGCCTGTCTGCCAGATTCTGAACTGCCAGGTTAAGGTGATGTGGTTTTAGGCAAATCAATATTATTGTTTGGTTCAAAAGTTTGTTTTAAAAGTCCTAAGAAGTAGTTTAGTGTGGGCTTGGGCACTAGAAAACCCATTTCTTAAAATTTTGTGGGGTTTCAAGTTTTCTTTGGCTTTGCAGCCTGTGCACATACAGTCTGCACACTGCTGGTGTGCCACAGGGCAGGTGAGTTGTTCAAAGGTTGTTTATTGAACCATGGTTACCAGTTACATCCAAACAGCCTTTATAGTGCTTTTACTTAAAAGTGTGATGTAAAAGGTATGTGATGGTGAACAAGACATTTTACGGGTTTGTCAGTGTTTTGTCATCTAAAAGGTGTATGAAGCACCAAATTCTGTGCCTCAGATTCCAAATATAACAGGAACGTGAGTACTTTGGTCTGTAACCAAGCTATTCATCTGCTCCCTCTTACAGAGTTTGAGGATGGTACTGACACTGAAGATAAGTATGAACTGTAATTACTTCGTAAGAGAGAAATCAGAGGCCTACCAGATTTCTGACAAACTCCATCATATCATTTAGGAGTGCAAATTGTATGAACTGAAGAAGGTTCTTATTTGGGGCAATAGGAATATATTTTGACTGCAGTGAAAGGAGACAATGTTTTGATCATGGCAGACATAGACATTTGCAGTCCTTGTAAAAAAATGTCTATCAAAACAATTCTAAAAAGCCTTCGTCCAGCCCTGAATTAGTCTGACTAGCTTCTTAAAAACGTATGTAATTAAATCAGCTAGGAAATCTACTATGTGGCAGGGCAGCCTGCAGCTGCAGAGCTCAGGTGTATCACACTGCACAAGTTGTGCCACACCATAATTAAGGAGGCAGGGTTTTGCTTGAGTACATCTCTTAACAGGTGAATGATGTTTGTCTAGGAAGATAAATCTCCAATTGCGTTTTTTCCTTAGTTTTTAAGTTCCTCTAGTGTGTCAATTCTCCATTGTTCAATGAGAAGTGGACTTTCACTGCCACCCTTCCTCACTGAAGTCACTATCGGATCTCTCTCTTTTCTGCAGCCTCTTATCTTCAAAGGGGCTTATCTCTAGGATCCATACCTTGCCCACACCTAATTCTGTTGAAATTGACCCCCAGGTTCAAAAGTTCTTGGGAAAGATACAGACATGTAGGTGTACGTGAACATGACAAATGTCATTTCCTCAAGCAACTGGCTAAGAGGTGTCTCTTTTGAATGAGGAATTCTTTTTCATTGCCCTTCAGACACAGTGACCACATCCCCTTCACCAGACAGTTGACTCATACTGACCCAGCCACCCAGCTGTGAGAGAGTGGCGGGTCAAGCAATCAGCCAGGTCTTGGTTGGGGAATGGTAGGGGAGACAGTCATATTCGTCATCTGTAATTAGACAGTAGTCATAATTAAGCATGAATGACAGTAACACTACTAAAGAGACATAGTAAACTAAAACAAAGCTGAGTTCATCTGATACTACCAAAGAAGCTTGTGGTCACCCTTCAAAGTCAATTTCCAAATGTGAAACAGTCCCATGTAGGAACAGCTGGCAATGTCAAAAGAGAAAGGAAAACTTAAAAAAAAAATACACAAACCCCTGCTTAATGGAGTTTCTTTTTTTAGCTATTTCTTGACATTCTGGGTTTTTTTCTTTACTTTCCCTGTGTACCATGTACCTGTGAACAATCTTGATTGGATTACTGGAGATGCTTATTTCTTCTCTCCCCAGTTGCAGCTTTTCCTCATTGACAGGTATGGATTAAATAATATGAATTGTGCAGGAAATCTCCCCGTGATCTTTTTATTGAAACTTTTTTAAATTAAAAAGATCTTACAAGATGTATAGGGGATAAAACCAGGTAATAAAAACAACTCAGAATTCTGATTCTCTTTTAATCACTATCCTAAGCAGAAATTTGCAAGTATATGCTACAGTCATGCACTAATATACAGAAAAATAATTAAAACACACATAATAAGGACAGTGTCAAAATGCTGGCTACTAGCACTGAAGCAAACCAAAACAAACAAACATGTTTTGCTTTCATGTCTTTCTTTTTTTCTCTCTTACATTTCTCACCCTCCTACTATCTTTTGTAGAAGCATATTAAGCTCTTTGGAGTAGATGTATGCCACTCTAATAGTTAGAAACTCCTGAAGGGCCCCACAGAGCAGAATGAGTGCCTAGAGGAACTTTGATGTGGATAAATGGCGAGAAATACTGCATCTACAGGAAATCCTTATCTACACTGTCCTTGCATGATGCTGAACTTGGAATTAGGAGTTGCAGCTCTGAAAAGAGCACTCAGACTCCCTCTGGCAGTTCTCTGAAAGCATTACCACAGGTTGCAGTGGCAGTAAACTCTCCCCCTCACCCCAATAAAATATTGGGCGTATCAGGACAGTCATGAAAATAAGGCAAAAGGTGTCATTTTGCCTCCGTATAAAACTGATGCACCCACAGCTAGAGGGCTGGTACATTTCAGGCCTCCCCATCTCCAGAAGGATGTAAAGGAGTTTGCAAAGGGACAGAGAGAGAAGGGCAATGACAAGAAACCAAGGATGAGCCATCTGCCTTGCCAGAAGAGGGCAAAAGTCTGGAACTTGTCAACGTGCAAAGGAGACACCTGGGGTAGGGTATGGTCGAGGTTTGCAAAGTCATGAAGGTGGTAGATCAAGTGAAGGCAGAACTGTTGCAATCTTGCAATACTAAAACTAAAGGATGCTCAGTGAAACAAGTAGGAAGGTAGTTTAAGACAGATACATGAAAATACTTTTTTAAAAATATATGCACACACTGAGAAGTGAGGTTTGAGAATGTGCTGCCACAGAAGGCTGTGGACACCAAAAGTATCAAGAGGATCAAAAGGAATTAGACCATTTTAGGGATGACACATCATTATGAACAAGTACTAGAAGGAGTAGGCAGGGGTGTACGTGGAGCATCCGTAGTATAACAAATGTTGATACTGGAGAAGTGGAAGGGCAACCAATTGCAGATAGCGACTAGGCTTTCATGCGCTTTCTAAACTATCTCCTACTGCCACTGCTCTGTTTTCATTTTTAAAGGTGTAGATATAGTTTTTCACTACAAATTATGCAGTCAGCTTCTCCACATTCAGGGAAAACACAAAAGTCAGTGTACCTGGAGTGAAAGGTATATCCTTACACAGGAAGGCCATGTTATTGATCTCAGTCTATCCCTGTCAGGCAGTTAAGTAGACCCAGGTGGACCCATTATGGCATTTCTTATATTTTTAGCCTTTTCGTCTCATCCTATGGTTCATTTTTCATTCCCAACTTTGTCTTTTATTTTGCCTTCGTTCTGCTGCCAGTTTATTTTCCAAACCCCATTTATAAGTTTTGAGATACCTATTTTTTCTTACTGCATTTCCCAGATCACTATTTCTATTAATGTGCAGTAATACAATCTAAAAGCTGACAGGGCTTACAGTTGAAGACTTCTAAGACACAGCTGTGGGTTTACCACTTATTCTATAGCCTCAGGGCAAGCCAAGCTTACCACTGTTTAAAACTTCAGAATAGAATACTATTTCTGTAAATAATTATTTGTCAAGTGTTATTTATTCCTCATTGTCATCCAGCTTTTTTCCTTTTCCTCCTGTTCTTTTCAGACTATTTTTTTTTCAAATTGGGTACAGCTTCACAGAAGAGAGCAAACATCTCTGCCTGGCCATTTAGTTAATTCCCACTTCCCTCTCCCTTTTTCTTATCCTTTCCCTTTCTGGAATGTTATGCTGACACTGCATGATTATTCACAATCAAACTTCAAGGCTCTTGTATCCTTCTAGAATAAAACCACCTCCAATGGAAGGAGTTAGTATTGACTTCCTGATTCAGACTGGCCAAATTATCATTTAGAAAGCTGCTTGTAAATCTTTTCCCTGCAGAAATGCAATCCATAGATTGTTTGGAAGGGATCTTTGAAATTTAGCAAGGAAAAAGCCCTGCAGGGCAAAGATGTGTGGTTTCCTGTGTCCCGTGAAATTCTATTCAGGTCTGACAGAAGAAACTGTTACAGAAATACCTTTTTTTCTTATGGCTTAGGTTGGCAGCGGCACTCTGGCAGCCACCCAAGGAACCGGCTGTAGGCATTTTTGTCCCAGGCAGCATCAACTGCATGCAGCATTGTGCTGGGAGCCTGACACACTCTGCCTGTAGCTAAAAAACGCTGTAATGAAAGTCAAGTTTGGAGACGATAGAGAGAGAAAATCCCAAACCATGTTCCATAATAGTGCTCCCTAAGCACAGCACATAGCATCTCTTCAATCTATTCCTTTGCAGGCTCAAAAGCACCCTTATTTTAGAGAAATTCAAGCCATGCTCCCTTGATGATCACCTGTGTGCTGCACATGGTCCGAATCTCAGCAGAGATTTTTATGAGTACATTGAGGCATTTTCATTTAGGAGGAAAAAATACTTCCACAAAGGCAAAATATTTTTTTTCTGGGGAGAAAAGGTATTTGTGTGCTATGGGTGAGACTATTTTCAGGACTGCTACTCTTATTTGCTCTCACTATTGGAATGTCAGTGGAGAATGTAAGTAGAAGGTGGGAAGATGTAGTAAGAGGATCCTGATGTTAGGACAGGTGATTGACACACAGGTGAACAAATTCTTATTTAACTTGTGGTAAAGTGTGGTTCCCGGTGATGCTTTCTTGTTGTTTTGACATGAGGCCAGCATGATCAGGTTCAGGGTTTTTCAACTATCGGTGCTCAATGGAGACAAAATTTTGCCCTCAGCTTTCTCACAACTCCAGGTGTAAAGCAACATCAAACACATCTCTTTGCTCCTTCATCAATGTAAAATCCATATGTTATCATAGGAGCAAAGGAAAACCAAGGATGATAGAAATATATAAACACTTTTTAAAGAACTGTGAATACCTATTATAACTTGATATATATTTTATAGATGAAAACTTCTAATCAGAAGCTCTGTCTGATGCTGGTGATGTCCTCAGCACAACTAACACAAAAGTATCTAGCAGAACTAAAATTTGAAGATTATATTTTAACTGTAAAAAAGGACAACAAAGTTTTAGGAGTAATTAAGTTTTGTGTGAGGAAAAGAGCCAGAAGTAACATGCTGTGGTGATGAGGAAAGGAGGATCTATGTTGACATCTTTTGTCTTCCCCAGCCTATAGAATGGATAGGTGTGTTGCCTGTCACTCAGACCCCGAACTCCCTACCCACTTACAGTTCAGTGTTTTGGGCTAATTAAAGCCATCCCTCTTGCTGACAGCCCTCCCCAACCTCTGTGCTGTAACAGGCACAGAAACAGAAGAGTACCACTGAGGCCAGCCCAGATCAGGAATACACACTGGTGTCCTCACCATGCTGTCACTGTGTCATTCAAATCTCTCAAACTCCTTTGCTGTTCTGGTACTCTTTGAAGAAGATTTACAAGGACCATTGTGTCCATTATGTGCTTCACACCCACAGGCTTTGGGTGTACCTGTGCTCAGGTTTGGATAAAGGACAGTTCTTAGGAGGCTGGAGTTCAGTTGTGATATGTGATTCTTTCAAATAAAAACAAAAATTATCAAATGTATTTCTTGTTTCAGAAGAAAGGAGATGCTGTCTAAAACCCCTCTAACTTAGCATTGATATCTAATAATTGACTGCTGAGTACTTACAGTAATTGTCAGAACAATGGGTAAATCAAACAAAGAATGAAAAAGCTGTGACTTCTAGTCCTAGTGATGGTTCTGTTGTCCCTCCTTTGGCGCCTTTGTTTGGAAGTATGAACATAATCACATAATCTGTTTTCTCATCTTGTGGGCTTCTAATATGAAGAATCTCATGTAACTTTAGGCACCAGTGGTATAAGATATACATATAAGATAGTTATACATATAAGATAGTTATCTTGGATTGCCTTTACAGCCAGTCAAGAGAAGCAGGCATTTCTGGGACATAATTAATCTAATACCCACATTGACATGTAAAACAGGGCAAGAGGAATTGTACTTTTTCAAGTGTCAATTTCCATCCATTGACTGCAAAATGAGCTGAGGACTACTAAGTAGGCATCTGTATTGTCTACATTTGAGGTTCAGTGGCGTGAGTCTTGTCCCAAATGCTTGGTTGACCCAGCTTGTGTATGGGAGTTTAGCACTTCTGGCACCAAGACTGGATGGGCAGTAAGGCTACAACAGGAGGTTTATGTGCTCACTCTGTGTATGCTGGGGAGGCAGTGAGCAGCTCCAGCAAAGTTCCTAGTGTTCCCATATAAAAAATAGGGATATTTTGCCTTTAATCTTTCAGAGGGGATGCTTTGAACCATTCCACTAATATAGTAATGAGTGCCCTAAAAGAAAAGGAGAAAATTACCAGCTTTTTAAAAAATATTGAGAAATATATTATTTTTTACTGGTTTGGCTTCACCTTCCACAGAAAGGAAAAAGATGTCTCCTCCTTGTATATGGGTTGCCTTGAGACTAGCAGGCACCATGGAGTTTGATAGGGATCTGCCTTACATGGAGTGTGAGCTCTTATTAAGAGCATTGCACTTGGCAAGCTTGTATTTAACCACTGTTTGAAGCCAGAACCTTTTAAAGACATGTTTCTCAGCAACTTCCCTCTGCATCTTGAAATTAAACATTAACATAATAAGGACGTTCAGATACTAACTTAATCTGACTTAATGAACAAGCACACATTCAATTAGTCTCCGAGGTACTCGACACTGATTCATGGAATTGGAAATCTCTCCCAGAGTATCAATACTCTTGTTGTCAGATGGCAGCAAATCTGTTAGTTCCAGTTGTGCTTTGTCCTGAAACTAATTCATCTCAACCTGTTGTGACTGTTGCCTGTCAGAATTTCTTAGGTAAAAGGGCTATGTCAGTACTTCTTCTTTGGACACAGCATCAGTTACTCCTCTGCATCTGTCCACCTGGTGTTTCAAGTTTGTCTCTGACCACAGGATATTTCTTTTGACACTACTGCTATTTACAGTCATTGTTTTTCATTACGGATATTCTCAGTTGTTTTTTTACAAATTGATGACAGCTTGCAGCACGCCAGATAATGTTTTTTACCTTCTCCTCAACCTCATTTTTTTCCCTAATATCTGTCTGTTGCTGTGACTTTGACTTGAGTTCCTAATACGTGCTCAAGACCAAACACTTCTGGTTTACATTTTCTGTTGAATAAAATGTCAGTAGGTAACAAGTTATGTTATGTTATGCTATGTTATGTTATGTTATGCTATGTTATGTTATGTTATGTTATGTTATGTTATGTTATGTTGGTATCACTCTGTCATTTAACAGTGCCAAGTATGGATCAGAATTGGCATCCATTCCTGTATATTCTTTAACATACTTTCTGCTGGCCTTCAGAGGCTGGAGGTAATGGAGGTTATGGTTATATGACTAAACTTACATTTCAGAGTGCATTGGTTAAACACAAATGTGATAAATGTCAAACATTACTATATCAGGTATATCAGGCCCAGCATATCAAATCAAATTTGGGATGTCATTTTTCTAAGCTGTTATGTTTACTAGCAGCACTATCTCAGGAAAATGAGAATGCTCGAAATACATATCTACAAGTAAGGGACTGCTGACTTTATATTTTCCTTTTCAAGCGAGGACATGCAAGTTTGTTTCTCCTTTGCATTGGGAACAAATACTTGCTGTGCCATGTGACAAGTCTTACTACTTCCTTAATAGCACTGTTTGTTTAGGATCAGGACAAATGTGTAGTTCTTCTCTTAGATTTTCCAATCCCTAAATCAATTTACTTTGTCCATTTTATAATTTTCCAATAACCTCTTAAAAATGACCACTCCTGTCTCTTTAAGCATCCATCTGGTGCTAACAGCTTCTTCTGATTCTAAAGGGATAAAGGTTATCAGTAAAGACAGTATAACATGCTGTTTACAGTTTGTAAATACTTTTAATTACATTTTGTAAGAAAGTTATTTGTAAGAGCAGTTTTGACAATCAAAGTCTATATTCTGTTTTTACTGTTGGTTTTTGTCTGCATGATTCACATAAATTTTGACACTGGACTTTGAACCATGACCCAGCTGTTAAATAGAAGAGTGTGCCTCCAACCATCAAATCTTTTCTGCATTTACATTTAACTTGCAAATCCCTTATCTGTAGCTGAATATGCTTCTTCAAAGTACTTTTTCCCAGGTTCCTGGCCAAAAGTGACTGTCAGCCGAAACTGAACTCTGGGAGATGAAAGTCCAAATCTTTCTGGATGCAGGGCTGTCAGCCATTGTGTCCCTGTCCTTTTGAGAGCACTGGCATTTTGCTGACACTTGTGACATGCGTGCAACTGCCATGCAGCTCAAAGAGGACTCATGCTGCTGCCCTTCTCAAAGCAGGTGGCAGAAAACATCATGTTATGATTACTTTTACAGGCCTCTTTAACTCCTTCAGTTTGTCAAAAGCTTTGTGGTGGCGCTGGTTTCTCAAGCACTTCTTTACCATGGCCTCTGTTTTGTCAAGTGTCAGGCTTAGAAAGCTGGTTCTGGCAGCTCTGTCAGGCACAAATTTGCCTACAATATTCGTCTCTCCAAGGAATCTTTAAACCGTTTCTTGTCTGTCAGGCTGGGTGTGCTAATGATAACATCAACCTCCCTCGTGTGATCATTTCCTATACCATTCTGGAAAATGAGCTGGATTAATGAAGACTTATTATTTAAATTGCTGAAGCTACCCAGCTCATTTTGACTGAACACATGAGCTTCTACCACGACTGCTACAATCGGAATGGATGTTTATTGGTCCCTAAGCATCCACCACATCCCATTGCAAGATTATATGCCTTGGTCTAAACTTCATAAACTAAAGCTGCTATGACTAAACGTCTGAGAGTGTGCTCATATGCTAAGCTTATTGTATATGACGGCACAAAGCTCTGCATAGGTTAATTTGCTCTGCTTAAAACTCACTAATTTAAATTTGGCGCAGGTATCTATGCTGTCCACTGCAATCTTCAGTGAAGTTATACGCTTAGTTCACTTTATTTTTGGTCCCAGGCTTTGTTCTGGAAGCACACAGAGCCAAGATGTTTGATAGAAATCTGATTCATTCCCTATCTGACAGCTCATTGACTGCCATGGCTTAACCTGGCTCTCTGCGCCAGCTCCTGGCTTTTTCCAGAGCTCTGGAAAGCTGTGGCTCCTTGCAATGCCCAGCCTTACAACTGTCAGCTGACAGAGGCTATGGTGCATAAAATGTTCTTAGGTCTTGTACTTTGTAGTCTATGGATGGCGCTTGTAACTATCATTCATCTCTGAAACATTCTCCCTAAAGCTGAACGTATTTCTAGAAATAATTTGCTGTGGGCAGGCAAAAAATGCTGGCAATTTAATTGTAAGTTAAAAATTTTATTTTCAACACTCCAGGGATTCCATCTTCAATGTAGATATGTCACAGGTCTCAGTGATCCTGTTACCCTCAGCAGACCTGTAGGCTGTTACTCAGTATACCCTTGTTTTGCTGGAGTTATATTTGAAATCAAAAGTTAAATTTTTCAAAAGAAGTGATAGTTTTTTTAGGTTTAATCTTTCACTTCAAATAAGAGGAGAGTGGGAACATCATTTGCTTGGTTTCTTAGATACTATGTTATGCATTTGCCTGATTTTTCATTTTACCTTTTCCTCTTTATACTTTGATTTTTCGTGTCACACAAATGACACAGTAGCCCTAAATATAGCAGAAGATTGCTCATGAGACTCTCTGAAATTAATCTTATGAAAAGAATTGATTAAACTTGGTTCTTGACTAAAAATTAAATCTTTTTTTCTCTTTGACTCAAGGTCAATTTTAAGCACCTTTGTCATTCTTCAACAGATAGGCAAATTGTTTTGGAAAACATTTTGAGGAGAAATAGCATAGAAAAATTCTTGTTCCCACACAATCTTAAACCCCTGGGGTTCAATCCTGCAACACATTGAAAGATCATATCTATAATCTGTTCCTTGAACTTTAAATCTCTCATATGTAATATTAAGTGTATGTTTAAGTATCTGAAAACTTTGTTTTGTCTGTTGAACCGAATCAGCCTTCTGTACAGTGATATCAAACTCAAGTACACTCTGAAAGCATGCCTGGCTTATTTTCAGCCACTGCAGTAAAAAGACATTCCTCCAATGGGAAGATCGTGCAGGAGAGATACTAACTAAGGAATCCTCCATGAAATTCAGCATGCAGCCTGCCCTGGATGCTTATTTCCTTACTGCTGCTTCTTGCTGCAGAACACCAAGCCTTTAGAGTAGATCTTCGGGTCAAGTATGCTGGAATTAAAACATGAAGAAAACATTACTCCCTAACCCAATTCTGTATATTGTTACCCATCGTCTTAGTACACTTAGGAGAGAGATATTAAGTAAAATGTGACCCAAGCAGGATCTTCCTTACAACATGACATGTTGTTGCCAGGAATTCAGTATAAAAAAATCAAAGAATTTTACTCTTTGGTCTTCAACACAGCATACTGAGATAAGGAAAAATAGTTTCCTACAGAAATATAGCACAAAATCAGAATAACATTTTTCTGAATCAAACATCAGCATGAGGAAAAGAAGAAAACTTTGCTCTGAAATCAGACATTTAGGTGGTACTTTGGCAGAGAGAAAGTCAAGAGTTCTGCTGAAAGAAGGAAAGAAATATGTGAAACATGGAGATGAAAGCCAGCCTTGCAAGATGGCCAGCTGGCATTGGCTGGTGTCTCTGTGATGTATTTATTTAAATATAAGTTTAAATACATATGTATTCAAATAGTAAGAGTTCTACATTTCTAAAGCACTATTCTTTCACTTGGATTTGCATACTGGTCTTGCATCAAATTGAATGGCAGTAAATTGCTTCACTAATTTTGATGTCAGCTACTAATATTTTAAATGAAGCTGCCAAAAAGTTACAACCATAATTTACCCAATAGAATTACCGCTATGAACTTTGCTACAAGCTACCGACTCAGTAAATAAATTGAAAATTCAAGTGGTGTAATTTACCTCAGACTTTCAGCAGTTAGGGTCCTATGCAATACTTCATGAATTTAAAAAAAATACAGTGTTAAAATTCCAACCCTGAAACAAAGTATTCAGATTCTCTAATGACATTATGTGTGTTAAGACCTTGAAACTAATATCTGGAGCATACTAGTGCATTAATACTAAGACTGTATATTTCTGGCTTTGAGAAAGAGGATAAACATTTGACAAAAAATGTTTATATCCATGATTACAATGACTATTTAAAATTAGGGCAGGAAACAATGGAGGCTATTGAGATAGATACCAGAAAAATGGGCAGTATTAAACATTTGTTTAGCAAGAAGATTTGGATTGTCATGAAAATTCCACCCAGCACAGTGCTAGAATGGTTAAACTCGAGCTGAAACATTTGGCAACTCTGCCCTGCTTGGTAATATTTGTAGAAGGTTGAAACTTAGCAGGTGGTAATATTTTCCTTCCAAGGATCTCCAAGCATTTTACAAAATGTTAATGATAAAGCTTCATGAAAAATTCATGTGTGTCTTCTCCAGATGTGTCTGCTCCTATAGGCAGGCAGTTTGAAGCACTGCTGTCTTGCCCTGCAGAGCCAACCTCTGCTCAGTGCCTACAAGGCACTGTCACAACCAGAAAGGAAATCCTTGGAAAGCTTGAGGGGTATTTAGAAATGTACAGAGGAGGAGGGCACCCTGCTTGCTCTGTGCTCGTGTACCCTTGCTTCTAATGCTCTGATGAAAACATCTAACAACCCCCTAGAAAACAACAACAAGACAAACACAGTGAGGTGTCAAATCTATTCCTGTGACATTGTTAAGCAGCATCTGCACTGGAGAAAGGAGGGAGATGCAGAAAGGTTAGAAAACTTACTTAAGGTTATACTGCCAGTAGCTGGCAGAACCGAAGCAAGAATCCAGTGTTGACTCCGAATCTTCTGCCTGCATCACCAGGCTGGCTTTTATTCCAGGGAGGTACAGCACAAATGGGAAATAAGCTGCTGCAAAGGTATTAGACAGCTGAACAGATTGGAAGCGCTCTGGACTATCTTGTGATTACAGCCCTCGTGAGCTTTGCTTCACTGCTGGGTAAATTGGATTAAACAATTATGAATAGGTACGAGACACCTAAGTGGATGTAATGTGGTAGGAACAAATATTTTTCCACCAAAGAAAATGCAAGATTTTCTACAGAAATTAATTAAAAAATATTTTCATTCTGAAAAAGTTCTTTTTGAGAACCTGTGAAAAAACCTATTTGTTGTAGGGGAAGAGAAACTTGTTATGGAAATATGGTGAGACGGATGAATGTCTAAAGAAGTGGTGGAATGACCTGGGGCTCAGTACCAGTACTTAGTGATTAATATAATTCATAGTCTGTAAAAGAATGATTAGTGAGGTGGCAGTGTTTGCAATATGACAAAATTGTTTGGGATAATTAAAACCAGAAAAGACCAAAGAGAACCACTGAGATAGATAAGCTAGTTCACCAAGCATCAGATGAAAATTAATGTGGGTATTGCAGTTTGGAAGAATTGCCTGAACTGCTTATACAAATGTCAGAGCTCAAAGTTAATGGCAACCAATAAGAAAGAAAGTTTTGAGTGAAAACTTCAGTGAAAATCTGGGAGTGGCAAAGAAGAAGGTATGTATTTATATGCTAAATAAATATGTTGTGTTTATTTGGAACATTTCAGTTCTGGTTATTATATAAAAAGAATGAGCAGGACAAAAGAAAAATTTAGAAGCAACTGGAAAGAATGACACAGAAAAAATTCCATATAAACTTGAAACTAGGATAATCTAGATAAGAAGTGAACTGTAGGAAGTGCACATTAAAACTAGTTAAGGGAAGTATTTCATGTTCTTGCATTTTTAATTATAATACAAGAGCCAGAAGATACTGAATCAATCCAAATATCAAAAAAAAGAGTTAAAACTTAACATATTTAAATAAAGATAGAATGAATAATGATAGCAATGGATAGTAGACTATAACTCTGAGGCCACAAGTAGGACCCTATGGTACTACATTATGCACAGGACTGAAAAGGAAGGATAGAAAAAAATATAATCATTCAGGAACTTAAAAACAAATACTAAAATAAAGAAATGGACTGACTATTTAATCTTTGCACAAAGAAGATGGATTTTGTCTTCTTCATCTGAAGCGTCTGGGACTGTCATGAGCTGCTGATGTGATTCTAGATTAGATAGTATCATCTAGTCTACCCGTTTGGAAGTTAAAGGTGCTAATTAAAGGAATCAAGATCATGGGTATATGAAAAATAGAAAAACCCAACAGATTATATCACTTCCATATTTTGGACAACAAAATGCTTCTTTTTGTTTAATCAGGAAATTTACTTTTTGCAGGAGGTATATAAAATTGAGCATAATAATTAATTTAGACAGTATGTTCATCCTTAGGTTCAGATACTGCAGTTTATAACGTGCACTTTTATAGTTGTTTTCAGCCTTAATCAGCAGGAGACAGACAATGTATAGGCATGGAGGGGTTCTTTATCAGTGTTGAAGAGCACAGGACCTATGTATCCCTGCCATCTGCCCATCTTTTACCTCGAGGTACATCTGCCTCAATAAAGTACTTAATAAAAGAAAGAAAATACAACTATAACTGTCTTATAAACACCAGAACAAGGATCAGAATAAAGTAGTCCTGCTGTTGCACCGTGACTGTGGCTGTATCTATCTGAACAAACCAAAGGCCAGAAATATTTCCAGTAAAATTAGACAATTGTTTCCAAAATGACAGGTTATCCTACAGAACCCCAGAGACTCTTGTTTTAATTTTTATTTTGTTCATATCTGTTTTAATGACTGCGTTTCTCATCCTGGACAAGATAAAGAAAACCTAAAATATGTCCTTTTGTACTGCTGAGTTTATATCTTTTCCATTTTCCTGGTAGTGTGGGTGGCCACAGAATAAGAAGTCTCATGTGCTGTGTCTTGTCAACTGATGTTAAATTTTGATGGGCTCCATGCAATGTGTTATAAAGGACATAAATCTCCTGGAAGAAACCTTTCGCTTTTTGATGTAATTGGAGCAGAGGCAAAAGTTAAGCAGTACAGACCGTGAAAAGATGTCAATTACATGGCTCAGTTTGAAAACCTTTTTTATCACACACTTCCTTTGGAAAGAGATTCACATGTTTTGGGTTCTGGAGTGGTAGAATAATAGTAGAATAACCACACCTGTGTGTGGGACCTGAGTCCTCATCTCATGAAGCAGCACTTCAGTTTACACCATCATGCGGAAGTGGTTGCCCTTTCTGCAAGCCATGAACCCTCACTCACCTGGGCCTTCCTTTATCTCAGTGTAACTGGGTATAAATAACCATGAATTTCCTAATCTGGTTATTACAGAGACCCTCTCCGCACATTGTATTATTTTAACATACTAAAAGTAGCCACCTTGCCCTTGTGAAAAGGTTAGGTTGTGGCAGAACGGGGTCACGCATGGACCTATGGAGAGCAGAGTTTGTAGGCACCTTGCTGAGCGCTGAGAAGTTCACGGTTTTCTCGTAATGAGACTAGTATTGATTTTTTTGTTTAAAGCATAGATGAGCTAGGATTTAAAGGCCTAGCATTCAAGTAGCTCACTGTAGCTCTTCAGTCAACACTTATACTCATGATTTTCTTTTCCCTTGAAAATTATCTACTGGTTCCTGTCTTCCACTATAGTATTCAGTAGGTAATGAAAGGAAGCTGAGTCCCCACTTTGCCGAGGCTGTCAGCGTTTCAGCTTCCCAGACAGGAGCGCTCAGGTGTAGCTAACAGCTGCACCACGGTAGCTGAACTGGGACCCCTTTGCTCTCCTGCCAGAGCTCATCATGCTCTATCTCTGTGCTCCAAAGACAGTGGATGGAGTTTGCTCACACTCCACCAGGGTGAAGAAAGTGAGAGATGTTAGGCAGAAGAGAAGACACAAACATTTTCCTCTCAGCCATTTGCTGCTCTGTACTATGGAGCTGCACTGGATAAGTGCAGTCTACCTCTGCCAAAAGCCCAATTAGCTATTTCCATAGCATCCCTGGAGGACAGGGGATAAAAGTGTCATTCCGGACCTCCTCAAGCGTTACAGCTTATTTAGAAACATCTTCATCCTCTATCACATGTTATAGCCTGTACTCTCGAGAACTGAAGTTGATTGGAACTAAATGATAGTCATTACAGGATGTTCACAGCCTGGCTCCTTAAATGTGGAGGGATTCTAATCTGAGAACTTTGTCCTCTGTTACAGAAACAAGTCATATTTATACTTAGCCTTTTCTTAGTTATGCATTTTAAAACCAATACTTACAGACTTTCAGAGTTTAATTTCAGGTTTTTAGTACTCCTAAGCTTTCTTTGTCCTCTCTTTTGTCCAAAAATGTGTAGCTTTATTCTTTACTTGGACCTATAAATAAAAATGCTTTAGTGTTAATCTTGTGTCTGTGGGTCTATGTCCATATCAGTCCTGATCAAAAGTACACCTTTTAACTTTAAAATCTTCTCTATAGAATATTCTCAAATTATTCTGCGTGCCTCATTCTGATCTTTAACTCATTTCTTACATTCTTCTCATACCTACTTCTGATCACTTCTCTCTCTGTTCAGCCTACCTTGAAGTCTGCATGAACCTCAGTCTATGTCAGTCTTGTCACACTTGACTCCTACTGCTGGAACCTTCTCTTTAATGAACAGTGCAGGTTTTCAGAATTTCCTAGTATTTCTTTGAGTAATCTTTTCGAAGAAATATCACCTCTTTCAATTCAGCTATTACCAACTAACAATAGTAGGGCTTTGGGAATTCTTTTTTTTTTTTTTTAAGCTACATCCTTCTTGCATTTAAAGCCTACAGATTTATAAAGCTGAGTCATTAAAAAGTCACAGAGTGAAAGCTGGAAGACTAATATACAGAATCTTACCTTGGCTATTAAAGGAGAGTGGTTTTTAAACATAAGACCATACCCAGGGCCCTGGAAACACTCCAGCCTACAACGTGTGAGTTTTTTTGAGGGTGACAGCAGGGTGTGTGCAATTACATCTCTACCAATGGTTCAGCTTGGATGACTCTTGTGGTCCAGTTCAGCGAGCTAGCAGTGCCAGAGACAAATGCCATGAGCAAGAGGTCGCAGACTGTGATGATTAGATGGTTGCCTGGCATAAGGATATATTAAGGACCTTCCTCTCTTTAGGGCTGTGGTTTATGTGCTGTTCTGTGCCCCCTTATCTCTCCCTTTACCTGTCCTTTCCTCTCACAGAAGAGCTTCTAAGATGGTGCCACAAAGTCTTTTTTATGATGGAGTGATTAGAAGATGAGGCTTACCTGCTCTGATTAAATCAAGTTCAGCAAGGTTAAAGCAGCCGCTTTAAACATCATCTGGCAGACTTGAGGGTGGATCTCCTTTTGTCTGACTTTTGTTCCCCTCCCAGAAATCTAGCTGATTTGATAAGGATTTGGGAGATTCAGGTCTCAAGTCCACTGCTTCTCGGACATTAGCAATTGGTTAGCCTTGCTTCTGTGATCCGAATTAATGGATGCTATCAACTTGCTGTGCATTCAAGAAACACCCAGCTAAAAGTGCTGTTAGGACACTGCAGTTCTGGACTGAAACAACACTGTAAATGGGTGACTAGAGGTCTCCAGGCAGACAGCTTCTGTTTCTATGTCAGATGTATTGCTTTGTGAAATGCCAGCTTAGCAAATGTATCCTGCAAATTAACACTGTGTTTCTCTATAGCTTTGGAATGACCAGCAGCAGGATTTCTGAATTTGGGATGCAGTAAATGGGACTCACTGCGATTCATGAAGTCTAATGATTCATAAAGACACCTCAGTTTGGGCTCCCTGAGGTGTATGCAGTAGTTGCAAAAGCAAAAAGTAGTAAAGACTAATATTTGTCAATAAGATTCGGTGACTCAGTCTATAAAGGGAGCAAACCAATTCAGTTGAGAATTGCCATTTCTAAAACAGTTTCCTTCCATAACAGGTTACTTTATTGAGAGATCCTGTTTACACAGAAATAAATGCATGTAATTTCAAATTTCATAGCAGGTTATTTAATTTAACAATAAGCAAAGACAAAATTTGAAATATACATAGAATAAGTTCTTTGTATCAATGTGCAATACTGAAACCAATCAAGTGCCTTAAATAAGCTCCTGTGGATGAAACCCTGTGCTTAAAAAGCCAATTGCTTTTTGATGAGTCTGAGAAAAATGTTGATTTTTCCTCCAGCCCAAAAACTGTCAAAAAGATACTCATATATGTATGCTTTCTGGCAGTTTGGTAGGAAGATTGCTACAAGCCTTGCTTATCTGGATATTTGTGATGTATGTGTTATGACATAATTTCAAAATGTATTGCTGGCAATAATGGAAGTTTGTGGAAAGTATGTAATTTTACATTTATATTGTTTTAATTTTTCTGATTTATCCACTAAACTTGGAGATTCTCTTGTCTAGCGTACTTAGTAGTGTTTTATGTGTATGCTGTCACTGAAGGCATAATGATGAATACCTGTAATAGGCAGAGTGGGGAAAGCGCCAGTAATATTTTAAATATCTCTACAATATTGGATGATTTGCAGTTTATCTATTCACTATTAACCTATCTAATATCCAAGAGTTAAATCAGAAGAGAGCTGTAAAGGAAAAATACACAGGAGATGAAACAATGGGGAAAAGATCATTGCCTAGGGAAAAATAGCAGAGGAAGGGGAAAACCCCAACCCACATGCCTGACTTCACCCAGACTAGGAGTGTTTACTCTTCCCAAGGCTTGAAATGAAAGACAATGCTTGAACCTCGCAAATTCACATCCCAGGAATAAGAAGTGAGTTGTCAGCAAATGGAAACTGATATCCACACTAAGAGAGGTGGGTAGAAAGACAGACACAGCAAGTATAACAGCTTGTTAATTCAGAGATGGGTGGAAATGGGTCTCCTGGAGCTAAGAGTGGTAGAGATAAGGCCAAGGCAAGGACATGTATATCTATGGACATCAGTGACTCTGAGTGCACTCTCCCAAATATCTTGTACCTTCCAGGGGAATGAATTAACAGTGCTGTGTTCCATGGCATCAGTTTAGGATGACATTGTTAAGTTGATTTGGTACCTAGACCCCTTCTGGGACAGTGATTTGGTTACCTGGTTTCACCTGAACGAGGATGCAGGGAGTCATACCTGTCATCTACCAGTGCAGTCCAAAGAGATAAAAAAGGTGTTGCTTCCCTAGGATACACACCCATATGAAATTAAATTCTCTGTGAAATGATATACTTAAAGCAAATATTTCAGTTCAACTGACTCAAATTCTAAAGCAGTTGGTAATTTCTTTTGAAAAATTAAATTGTGATCGAGACAAGAGACTTGTTTACTGAGTTGCAAGTCATACTCTCGTACAATTTTTTCAAAAGTAAAACAATAAACATGATTATCGTTATTAAAATGGCAACACTGCATCGTGAGCCCTCATAAATGCAGTGCTGTTTGATTTATAAAAACCTTCATGTAGTTTCCTGTATTCCTACTAATAAGCATTTGAAACAGAAATAGGAAGATTTTAATGAGAGCACTTCTACTGTAATCAAAGTTCCACTTTTACCTCTGGAGTGCCAAGGTTTTTTTTTGTTTTTTTTTTGCTTTCACTGCCGTACCATTTTCAGCAGCCTAGTGTTGTTCTGACCTGTGTGCACCCAGGTCTGTCCAGATGTCATCCTTGCTAGGACGCAAGAGAGATTTGTCAATCCATCAGAAAGATCTCTGTAAGGACTTTTAATTAAATAAATGGAGGCTTTATTCAGGTCTTGTTCCCATTGTGACCGCTTTAGCTGTATGTCTTCTTAGGTTTATCTCTTATCCTACCACCATGTGATTGAGTTTACTCCTGTCTCTAAATCAACAGACCTGTGCTGGCCTGTTCCACATGTATCTCTTACCTCTGGGAAGTAACTGAAGGGCCAAACCTTCTTTTCAAGCACTTCTTCCCTCCTCATGGCACATCAGTCCCTCTGCAAGGGCAGCAGCTGCTGCAGTATTGATAGTAATTTCTTGTGTACATTTGAAATTGCAGCCTACTCTATGCAGGTTGCTATTGTCATGCAAGTGTTAGAAGATGGAGCTAAATATTTTAGGTCGTTTATTGACTGCACTGGATGAGCGTATGGGGTTAGGGAAAGAGCAAGGTTTAGCCTTTCTCATTGCCATGTAAGTGAGGACACCAATATCTCCATATTTTCCCCTAAGGTGGCTGGTTGCTTTGGGCCTGGAGCAAAGACTGTACATTTCAAAGGCATGGCACTTGTATCCCTGGGGTTGCTATCTGCTGAGCATCACTAGAAGCATCCCCGTGGATAGTAATTTTAGGTACCCTAATTGCCTCTAGGAGTTACGGATTAACTTGCCTTGTTATTCTTATGACTCATTATTGGATCATACACTCCAGTGAGAGGCCGCAGTATATCTCTCTATGTTGAAAAAAGTATTAGTCCAGTTTAAACTCTGGGGAACAAAGGGCTCACTTTTTTTTTGCTGCCTAAGCAATTATGTATACTGTATAAAGTGACAATTACATGCTGCTCCTGGGAATAGTATTCACTTGTCAGTGCAGCAAGTGGCAGTTGGTGATGAACCAGACTACAAAAGACTCATCCAAAATATGTCCATTAACACAAGATCACCCCAAACTTCTTGTGGAAATTTCACTTTTTTTTTCTGGAAAGAACTTCTTCCATATATTGTTAAATTGAATGTGCTTGAGCTTCTATTGCGTGTTACTGAATGTTCAAGCTAAATATCGAGCGTAATACAAATCTGTTTTGCAAGTTGCAGTTTGCTGTTTGAAGACAAGGTGGTTGTAGCTCATCTGAATAATGGTTTTGTTCTTAAGTGAGCTAGTGGCCGCTCTGTCCCAATGCACCAAATTATGAAGCAGGAGAGCATGTAGGAGTTTAATTTGTAAATTTATGAGAGGGTAAAAGTCCAGCTTATCTGTTAGGAACACATAGATGAAAGACAGAACTGGTGGATCTAATAGTCATGTTCAAGAGCAAAATGTTTAGGGACTATAATAGTTGGAAAATTACAGGAATCTCTCTAGGATTCCATGAAACCGAAGCTGCTTTGGAGGACGAAAATATAATATTTCTGTTTATACTGTATATTTTGAAAAAGGGAAAGGATATTGCAGTTATGATTGCCACATAAACTTTTAGAGGGAACAAGCTAGTAAGAGGTTAATTTTCATTTTCCAGATACTAATGATTAGCACAGTAGCAACTAGTTGCCAGAACTGTCAAAAAAATCCTATGCCTTATTAAGACAAATAAAGATAATTTATATAACTAAGATTAATTTGACAAAAACTACTAACTGTACTAAAACTACTAAATTTTGGTTAGCTTCAGTTATCGTGTTGTAGTTGAAATTCCTTTCAAGTCTTCTATCCCACATAGGAGCATGTATGGCTTCAGCCTTCTGTGCTGGACTCATCTGTTGACAAAGCTGCATGTTTGGTTGCAAAGCCTGATTTAATGGTAGTTTGGGGTTATGGTGACTTCCAAATGTGTTCTAGTTATCCTTTTGAAAAGTAACTTTGAAATATAGTACTGCATTGTGTTTGTTCTTAAAATAAGTCTGGATTAATTTGTTTCATAATTACAGCATGTGAACAAATCTTTAAGGAGATGGTAGGTGTCTTGTACGTCCTAAATTTCCTCCAGCATTCCAGGTCTGATGGTCATCGCTGGTCACAGATTGTCCCCGCAGCAGACTGCAGGTGAGAAAGAGGGAGTTCCCTGTCCATCCATTGGTAGTGGAACAGGTGACCTGCACGAGCCCATGCTGCCATCTCCTGTATACTCTTCCTTTCCTTTCCATGTTTTTGGATGCAGACCTGTAATGCTAGCAAGCTTTAGTTTCTGTTCCATTCTGATCCCTACTCAGGTTCACTGAGACAAGAGGTGCCCAGCCGACTAGAAAACATACACTTTCTGTTAAGTTCTGCTGCCCGTGATGCGTCTCTGAACTTTTTGTTTCCCCTTGTAACAATGATCTGGAATGCCATTCTTGAAAGTTTTCTACAGTTTATCCCTGTGTTACTTTGTGGCTAAATGTCACATTACATAAATAAATATCATATTATGTAAATAAATATAATCTGTTACAAATTTTCCAGATGAGATGAGGAGATTTGGAAGTTTGGGAAGCATCAATCCCCAGCCTTAGGCTGGCAGTGTCTCATTTCTGTACAAGCACTCTTCTAAATACAGACATAGCTAATTGCTTCCTGTGTTTTCAAAAGATGTTAACATTGAGGAATTCACTAGTGTTGCTTTACAGCTCTGTCCAGCTGGCAGCACCTTCATTTTGAACCACAACGACAGCAGGTAATGGTAACAGAACAGCCCTTGTCAAAACAAGGAATATTTACTATGCCAGTGGATAATGAAATGCAACAGTTCAAGCGAGCAATAAAGAAAAAACACTGCTGGAAGGATGGAAAGGCATATTCAAATCTTTAAAGACTATAAAAACAATATAGTGAAAGAGTCAGTTGTTGAGCGTATCACCATTCAACATCCCAGGACAAAAGGAAAGTTGCATTCACAAACAGCATCTGTAGACTTGGTTTGCATCTGGGGAGTTCTTGCTGAGCAACTGTGATCATCATTCCCAGCATCACTAGCATTTCCTGTATCAAATCCTATACAGAGAACTCCTCTATTCCAGTATGCTGGCAGTTTTTCAGACCAGCCCATGCCAAACAATGTAGAAAATGGTGTACGAAATGTGAAATGTGTTGCCTGTAGTCTTCTGAAATCCTAACAGTAAAAAGAGAGTTTTTGCTATTGCCTTTAGCATTAGTGTTTTTGAACACTAATTTGTGAATTGTTTCTTTTGCTCTCTTTTCACAGTTTACTCAAATCTATCCTTTTTTGAATTCTACTTATTTGTTGGGTGAAGTTATTTGTGCTAGAGAGAAACTCCATCAGCTAATTAAGCTTTCTGTGCAAAAGTCTGTCCTAGATATGTTTGTTTTCTATTTTGCTGAAGGTGTCCTAGACCCATTTCATGTGAAAGAGTAAATAAGGATGACCCATCTACCTATTGTATGTCAATAATTATTTTATATGTAATATTTTTGTACTTTTGTAATACTGCCTAAACAGGACACTGAAGTCAATCCTATTGCAGCACTGTACTGGAAGGATGTTCAAGCCAGTCTTAAATTGACTCTCACACCTGCTGCCTGCAGCTCTGAGTACAGCTCGGGCTGCCAAACCCACTGGAGAAGCAGTTAGCACAAAGCCAGATCTGCACTGCTGCACTTACAGTAGCAATCACAGTGCTGTCACAGATGGCAGTGTGCATGTACCTTGATCTTTCTAGTCCTTCCGCCTATAGCGGATTTGTCACCTAATTCTGATCCCATTCGTTAGCAGCTATCTTTTGTTCTGGGAAAAAGTTTCCTGTATGTTTATGTACACGTCTTTTTTTCAAGGAACATGCAAACCCCAGGTTTTTGGGTGCTCTAGAAATACTGCAGATAAAGTATAAGGATATATGTACATTTGAAGCAAGGACTATCCTTTCACTTCATTACTCGCAATATCTTTTGCCTCTGGTAAACTGTAGTGTTTTTTTTCAAATTGTGCCGTGCCAAGGACCTTCCAATGGCAATAAACACATCCTTAGGAGCAGATTACTGCGACATCGCAAGAGGGAAATGGTGAATGCAGCTCAGTTCCCTGCCTGCTGAGCTTTCCTGTCCCTACTGCTCCTGGAGTTTCTATTTTTATTTCTGCCCCTGGGAATGAGAAGCACAACCAAGGGTTGTGTCTCTCTTTGCAGTTGTGCAATAATGTTTTCGATTGGATCCTTTTGTGGACTGAATAAGATTTGGTGTCAAGGGCATTATTTATTATTTGCTATATAATGACAGTAATTTTTTAATATTAATTGCTTTTCCTACTTCCTGGCATTCATGAGTCAGAAAGTACCAGAAGAAGGAAGAAAAGGGAGAAAAACCTCTTCTTTTTCTGTGGGCAACAAGCTAACTTTTCTTTAAAAGTTCATGCTATATATATTTTCACATGTTTAGCTCAGGCAGCCTACATTTATTACAGAGACAGTGTCACTGATAAAATCTTTACAATTTTGCCTTTGAGAGAAGATAAGATACGATACTATTCCTTAGAGATTCTCTTTCCTTAACTGAGGGAATGTTTTCCATGTATTAATTACCTGCAGAAGCATTTATATAGATTTTATATCTTGCCAACTATAAAGTTTATTATGTTTGCATATGATTAATTGCACTTTGGCAATGTGTATGTAATAGGATACAAGTTATAGCCAATAATATTTCACTATTTGTAGCATGTTTCACAAAAATAATTACTTGCCTTATTTGTGTGTTGGTCTAACTAAGTCAACAGTCTCAAGATATAGGGCAATGCCAAACAAACACCTTCACCTCTGTCTGGAGGACAACACTGGAGAAAATAGTTTGTATAACTCCATTCTCCTTGGATGAAAGTAGTTATAGAATCTTTCTGTCCTTTAGTCTCTTGATTTTGTAGCTCTGCTCCTTCTTTCTTCTTATTGTCTCTTGTTGCTCCTTTGCTCCTGCTGGCATCACTGTTATGTAGCTCTGTTGGGTGCAGTAAGAAAGATGATATATACATTTATGTAGATATTTGCAAGTTATAAATTGGACAAAGGGTAGGTTAACATACCATCACTTGGATGTTTTAGTCCACTCCTGGTAGCTATTTTCAGTTGAGACAAGAATATGGTTTAAAGGCATGATTTTTCTTCTTTTTTTTTTCTTTTTTTTTCTCTGCAGCACTTCATATAATTCAATAAAGCTAGGAGTTTGTTTTATTTAGTGTCAAAAAGTAATGCATTTTAAAATGAATCTAACTTAGACTTTGAGGAATCTCCAATGGCAACTCCCTGGAGTGGAAGCACATGATGGAGAATGTTTGCAGAGCATTTGGCCGGTAGCTGTGTGCCCTCGGTACTCATAGATTAAAAGCCTACATGGCCTTTTGGTTGCTGTTGCATTATGGATGTGGAATGTGGTGAAAACCCTGCCAGAAATGTGCAGAGTGAATGTTGCTAGAAAAACACTGCTTTCTTGTCATACAACTTGTGTATTTTCTTAAAGATGCTTTTGCAAGTATCTTTTAATGAGAAGAAAATATAACTATTACATGACCGAGTCATCTGTCAGACTGGCAGTATGGACAGTCAAAAATTAATACAATTTAGATACGAGCTATAAATGCATGGTAACTGTGAGTTTAGATTGACAGTGTGCATTAATTTGCCTGCAGTCTTTTTTGTACAAGTTGCTTCTACATCGTATCTGAGATTGACACAATAAAACCTTCCTCATGGTTGCAACAGTCAATATTCTTCTATTAAAATCAAAAATTCTTAAATACAGGAGAAAACGAAGCCTTGGAGTGCACAGGAGCTTCTACCTGTCAAAAAGACTGCATACAAATATTTTCATACAAAGGAAAAGGATTTCACAAATCAGTTCCATCTTCCACACTATTTAAACAGCCAGCTCATCCCTGAGCTGTGGCAACAGGAGGCAGAAAGTGAACAGCCATTGTCAGCAGATGCAGCACTGTGCTGCACAGCGGTTCCATGCAGTGCTTTGTTTTTCTTGCCCACTTCATGTACCTCAGGTGAAGAAATAAAGTTTAGGCCCTTCCCAGGTCTGCAACCTGATACATCTTTCTTATGGATGCAGAAAAATGTTGGGCACTGGTGGTGCTCCATTTTCAAGACACAAGTTGGAAACCTTCTACAAGGCACAAGGAACTGACTTTCTGGAATGGTTCCACTTTCAAGAATGCACTTTTACAGTTGAACTGCTAAATGAATATGCTCCAGCTGGTGCACCCTCCAGGTTGACATGCAAAACACAACTAATTATTTCAGACATGAGAAATTAAAAAAAAAAAAATAAAAAATAATCTAAAAGTTAAAAAGAAAATGAAGAGATATAGGAGAATAAGTTACAGAATCAGTGATCCAGCACAGACTGGTCCCTTTTCTAAAAACAGAACTACCATTTCCTCTCTCATTTCACCCATGCAATGCAGGAATGAGAATCTTCTCTTTTCAAATTATGTTTGTAAATTTTAAATTATTTATGTAAATAACCAAAACAATAGTATAATGCATGTAAGATAGGGATTAATATATTAGCAGTAGTGAGTGCAAGTCACGCTCTGTTCTCCTGGATGTGATAATGTATTGTTATCCATTTGTACTTTATTATTTCTGATTCTAGAATAGCCACTTAAGTCTCTTACTGTTTATGTTGTTCTGTAACTGGATGACTATCTTGTTGTTATTTATAAAAGTGCCAGTGCCTTCATATGAACTTGCAAACATATTGGATGCCTTTGTAGAGAAAAAAACTTTGTATGAATATTTACAAAAAGCAAAGGCACTGTGAATATTAAAGCAAATTCCTGATGTTAAATCTGGGCTTATGCTTGGAAGTACACTTTGGTGTTGTTCACCTAAGTCAAGCTAGTATTTTTATTAAAATACCTTTCGAAAGATGTGAAAAAGATAGATTTGTGAATCACTGGATTGCCAAGCAAGATATGAAGATGAAAGGAAATAAAATACTGTTTGATGGAGGGAAATTAAAAAACAAACAATGAAAGTGGCCAGGTTACAGCATCTACTTATGCCACAAACAAAGCCGAACTGACATGCCTGGCAGAGAACAAAAATGTTTTCAGTTCCACCAGCAACCCCAATCACCATGGGCTCATCTGGATCAAGTCACAAGAGGAAATGCCCTTTTATTTCAAGCACTGCCCAACTACTGAGCACTTCTGAGCAGTTAATAGAAACTGTACAGGGGAACGGCATAGTGGATGCTATGTTCTATTAGTTCTTTCTAAAATGAATTCTGAAACACCACCTGCTCCATGTTGCACTGATACTTTGCAAATTGTCCCCGTTAGTGGGATGACGTCAAGAGAAGTCCACTGCTAAGAGCCATTGCCAGGAAACTGATCAGATGGTACGAAAACCCAAGAAATTGGGCCTTCTTACAATTTGAAGACAAAGAAGGTAGAGGCCACAGGTATGTGTGGTGAGATGTGAAAACCTAAGTTTGCTGAAGCCTGAAATGAGTGTAATAAATTTAATCTCAAGTATTCTGTTTTCACTGTTTGTGTGTCTGCTGTAACCCATCATTTTTCACTATGAAGATGCTTTGTTGGGCTGTCTTCTACTCCACTGCTGTCACAGGCCATTTCCAGAGGGGAAAAGCGCGAGGTTTTTCCCCAGGCTAATCTAAGGGGGGTGTTAGGTTGAACCTGAATTCCACTGGGCAACGCTAAGCAGGTTTGAGTGCTGAGTGAGAGCGACATGACCCAGGAGTAGGGTCTGGGAATCTCTGCTAAAAAACAGAGAAACTGAATGCTGAGCACTCCAGAAGCAGGTGACAGTTTGTTCTTGTCTACAAGCAAGACATACCCTGAAGACAGGAAACTGAAGGACTTTTACACATGCTTGTGTAACAAAGCTGTATGCTAGTTAGTAGCACTAGGTGCAGAGGTTATAAAGCACTTTGGGTATTTACTATATGATAAAAAGAAGTGGGAATTATAAGGCAAATAATAAAATTATCAAGTTATATGTACACCCATGTAAGAAATGCTTTCCTGAAGAGTGCAACTAAGCAATTAAAAACACTCCTACATCCCGTTATAAAATGTGCATGCATTTTGGAATTTGAAGCAAGGCTCATTACATCAGGAGACATTGGCAGTACTGACAGCACCTTAAAATGCTATCATTTCCTACTGAGCGAAAGTAAACATTGATCCCCTGTGCTGGAATATAAGGAAAAATGGATAATCCTCCTCTCCCTCCTCACGTTGAGGTTCTGTATCTGACCTCTGTTGATTTCTTGTGTTTCTTGCTACAGAATGGCCATTGTCCTGGGCAATCCTTCTCACAGCACCTCCTTCATGCTCTTTTATAACCCATCCTTTAATTCCTCTCATGTGTATTCCTTAAAATCAGAAAGGGAGGTCCTTGCTCCTGAAGTGCAAGACTTGCAGGGACCACACCACATGTGATCTCTGAGGGGCAGTGAACAATATTCCAGATTCCTGTCAGAGTGCTGATACCTTTCCATCAAGACTTATTTCAAACCCTACATCAACTTTGAGAATACATTTAAGAAGGACGATTTATTGAATTGTATTTTAAATAAGGAAAACCTGATTATGTTCCATAAATATTAATCTCAGACTGTAATTGCACTACTACTCTATTATATTACAATAAGCCTGCTGGTGTTGCAGCATTTTAAATAAGTGCTAGATGATTTAATTTATTCTTACGCTCTTTGTAGCAACAATCTTCAGTCTGAAACAAGATTGCAATTTGCTGATTAAAGAAGTATCACCTAATCAAGTGAGATTGAGGATTTTTTTTCCACACTTTTTTCTTTTTGTTTACTCTTACTAAATGTTTCTTTTTTGGAACGTATTATGCGTTTTCGACTCTTGCTGTTTAATTGGCATTACTATAATGTTCCTAACTCCATTCAACCAGAAGGTATCACATGTCCAATGCACATGATAAAGGCTTGGTTTGGAAGTGCTAGATTTGGGAAACTATCCAGAGTGGCAGCAGTCCCTTAGGATGTAATCTGCTAATGAGAGTTCTAATGGAATAACGTTTCCTATTTGTTTTACTGGCTGCATATGTGACTGGTTGGGAGACTTTGGGGATGGCACTGAGAGGGGGTTGTATTTAAAGCTAGTTCTGTATCAAAACAATCAGGAACAGCATACTGGAACTTATCTTTGGTAAAAATACCATGGTGCCCCTCCATTGACAGGGGGCATCTGGCTCTTCTCTCCATTCATGGAGAAGGAGCTCTGTATGAAATAGGAAGGGAAGGCAAATTCACTAGCATGGATAAGGCCACAGTGCATTTTTCTGGAGTAAAACCACTGAGTTGAAGCTGGTATTTTCTTTCTTTAGTCCAAATGGAACAGTGGTGGAATCTATGCCAAGAGGTGTGTTTTCCATCATATCTCATTCAGTTTAGCATCTTATCAGTTGCAATCAAATATATACATAACTCATGTCTGCACTTTTAATGATCTTTTCTTTACACAAAGCTGAAGTGAGAAATGAACCTACACCAACAATGAAAGTAAGATTTTACTTTTAAGTAGATGGTCTTATAGACATTCATGCACCATGCATGCAGTGCCAAATGCAGCCCAGTGGAATTGTCTCTGGTGATAAACTCCTTTTAACCTTTACGGAAAATACTTAATCAGACAAAGTATTTGAACTGTGAAAACTTTAAAATAAGAGAATTGAAAGTATCTTAACTGTTATTTACCACTGGCTTTGCAGCACATTTCTGTTAAAACTAGGTAGTTTTAATTCTATGATGGCAACCTAGTGATGATATGGGAAGGCAGATTGCTTTCTTAAGGTCAGTTATGCTTTAATATGTCTTTATAATCACTGTAACATGTGGGTGCAACTGCAGTATCACATGTATATGTTACAAACCACGTAGTAAATGAATGCATTTGATCTTTTGCTCAGGGAGATCTAAAGTGTCAACTCATGGACAAATTTCCGTTTTCTTTTGAGAGCAGTTTGTCATTTTCTCTTGGAAAGAATGATTTTCCCAAATTCAAGCACATTTCCTTGCTGCGGTAAAAAGCTGAGTGAATAAAACCATATTTTTCAACTAATAAATCCTGCAAAAAGGAAATCTCATTAGTGTAATGAATACATTGAATGGGTGTTTGTTATACACAATTAACCTCCATTAATTGGAGTGGAGTACTCGCAGAAGAGGGATTGTTTATTTGACAGAGTGATTTTATTTGTGGGAAGACGACATTTCAGAGAACTTGCCAAAATAACTTCATCTCTGGCTGATGGCACTATGTTACCACAGGCGGTGCAAATGAAAGCTGTCTCTAGAGTTGCAGAAAGATTTTGTGACACTGAATGACCGTGTACTCAAACAGCAGGAGAAATTGAGTGCTGATGGGTAGAAAGCAGTGCAGATGGAGATTTTCTCCTAGCTTTACATGCACAACAATGAGATCTGACCCAGTTATTACTGCTGAGGAAAGAGCTTGGGCTGTAACAGGCAGTTTTATGAAAATAGTAGTGTTCAGCAGCAGCCGACAGGTAAAAAGAAGGAGCCTGCTTGGAATTGCTGGCAGAGGTGCAAAGAACAAAATAGAGTTCCTCATTGTGTAGTCGTGTAAATCCTAAACTTGGCTGTCTACTTTATGTCAACCATTGCTGTGATGTTCTGGCTCAGAAAGTGCCTCTGCACTCTGGCTGCTTGATGGGACTCGGACATCCCCAGCCTCTGGGTTGCTGTGGGGCATGTGTTGGTAGCCAAACCAGCACTGGTTGTGTGTGTGGACTCTCCTCAGCTGGCAGGATTGTGCATAGGTCCAGTTCCAGGTGGACCTGTGGGCTGCGATTTGACTCAGCAATACCTTTCTTACTGTCTGTACTTTGTGTGCTTGCAGTTACAATCACTTGCATTTAAACAACCATGCCCGTGAAATGCAAATCAGATGCAAATCAGCATAGACATTCCTGCGTGAACTTGAGGGTTTTGCAGTGCAGTAATTCCCAGAGATGAGGACTGCTGCTCCCTGCCATAAGAGGCAGTGACCTCAAAGGGTCAGAGAGGGGCTCAAAGCCTCCTGCTATCAGTGTGCACGGTCACTGCTAGCCAGTTTGCCCACTAGGGAGGTATTTTGCAGAGTTAAAAATGTGGGGATAAGAGAGAAACAGGGTGCTACGGTTCCAATGGGAGCAGTGCCAGGGATATGTCTAATCTGACCATCCACTTATATCCTTGGGAAAAAAAAGTCTTACTGTCTCTGTTTCCCTCTGTTTAATTTAGTGGCCTTTGGGGACAATTGCTCAGTCATAGAAAGATGAGGTTCAGAGACCAGAGCCTTGATACCACAAGCTTTCCTGCTTTTGCAAGCCCTGGAGTCTCACGTATATGCAGTGGAATGGAAAAGGTACTAATTAATACATTTTTGCTATTGATTTTGCTTTTTCATCTGCTGCTGGACCATTTTACTTCAGCTTTATGATTTTGTCAGGAGGTCTGCATAGTTTCTTTCTTCCATGTTAATTTTTCCACATTTGTGAGATGGAATTCATGCTACTTTTAGGCATCTCTGCTGTATGTTATCATCACGAGTGAAATGAAGACATTTTTATCTTTTTAAAACCTGCATTATCCTTTACTAGTGCAGTTAAATCTTAGGCATTCTGTATCAGTGTGGCTACCTATTGTGAAGCCAATAAAATGCTAATGAAAAATGGGCCAGTTCTAAAGTGCTGTGATCAATATGCAATACTTCTTACATGTTAACCTTTACCATATGGATTTAATATCACATCTGTTTTACACCTAATAAAACAAGAGTCTGCCTTCACATTCATTCTCTCTTATTTCTGGGGGGAATGGAGCATTTTCTTCTTCTGATGTTACCCAGTGTTACGTCACACTGTGCTTAAGGAGCCAACCTATGGTCCCCTTACTCCATGACTTTAGCAAAAAACCTCCTGACTTAAGTTATCTGCCAGCCACAGGCAAAACTGAGTCCCTTGTTCCAAACTCTGCTTGCAGTACCAATGTTCTAAACCTGGGGAAAAATGATCTACTTGAACAGAAGTGCTCTGTTTACTGGAGTAACCAATGTGAACATTTGCCACACCATCTCTAGACTTTTCTGTAATGTTTTAACCACTCTTATATATTTCTGGCTGTGATCAGGAGATTTAATTTGCAACTTTGACAATTAGAAGTGGGCTATTCTGTTGTCCTGATTCAAGCCTGTTCAACCCTACTAATTTCAGTGGGATCACACAAGAGGTGATCCCAGGGCAAGTCTGGCCAGCTGGCCTTACTGTGAGACTGCATGCCTCGATAGTGCAGAAATGTTTTCCCAGAGCTCACTACGTAAGGAGCATATCCTGTGGCTGCTTCCTTGGAGACAGTGGTGCAGCTCAATGATTGAATATGTTTACAACTGGTACATCCTATTTCATACCCTGGGTCTTTTTAAACAGAAGTTTGTATTTTTCCTCTTCAGTGTTTTTATTTGTTTGTTTAGGTTGTATTACTTCAAATGTTGACTGTATTAAAAAGATATGTAATGATTTTATGCGTTTTGATTAATAAACATTTAACCCCAAGCCATCAGAACTATGGTAGGAGTGGAAGGCTACTTCAAAATGGTGATAACATATACATTGCAAGATATATTCTTCCTTGATATACCAGGGCCCTGTTGCCCAAGTGGTGGATACTCTTGGGCCATAGCAAAGGACATACCACAAGTCCTGATATCTGCATTGTTTCAGAGCAGTTTTTCCCACCTACTAATCCCTGCCTATAAATGTGGTACCCACAAAGGAGCAGGTCCCTGTCTTCTCCGGGTCTTGATCTCAAACACTGTGCACGCATCATGTGTAGGCAGAAACCCTAGAAGCAAATGGGAAGGTTAGTTTGTGGCCAGCTGTTACCACATTTTTGTATCAAGCCACAGTAATTGGTGACACAGGGTGTGGGTTTGGGAGACTGTGACAAGATGAGGACCTTGCTGGGTAGCCTTGCAGAACTGGAGCAGGCCAGAGGCATCATCGCGTTTAGCATGCATGTGCACTGAGGGAGTCAGGCCCAACAACTCCAGCCTCTCATCTGTATTCAGATTTCCCTGTCTAGAGAAATAATTTACTCCATAGTAAAGATTAGATGCAAGGTACAACATGTATGTGCCCTAGACACCTGGGATTTCAGGACCATGCCTGCAAATGGGGAGAGCTCCACCTGGACAGCATAGATGTCTCAGTGACTCATGTCTGGACACCTTGTACACCCTTACAGGACGCTCCTGCCTGAGATCAGGCAGCACCCAGTGAAGCAGCTGGAATAAGAATTGTTTCACACATGCCATAGCTGAGGACTTCCCTGCTGGTATGCTTGAGATGGGAATCTCCAGGGATTTTACCTACTGTTTTGAAGGGCATTAAATTCTGCTTCAGGAGTTCCACAGTTTTTGTGGGCTTTGACTTACATTTTTTCCAGTCATTCACCTTCTTCATTACTATCTGTGATTTTCTCTTCTGTAGGCCTTACATCCCTTTACAGAGGCAAACAACAAGGGCTAGCTTAATTTCTAGCATACTCATGTATTCTCCTTACTTCCAGCTGCCTCTGAGCTTTGTATCACACCTGACCACGCACCCTGTTAGGAGTCAAAAAAATTGTGAAGATAGTACTAAGGCCCAATTATTTTAGTTGTGCTGCTGAATAATAGACTGAAAAGCAAGATGCCTGGAGTGCATCAAAGGCCTAGTGAAGGTCTGTAGAGACGCCTGTGTTATTTCAGGAAGAAATATGTGCTGCTCAAGTAATGTATAACTGTTGCATTTCAAGATCTATGGCATGAAGAGAACACAGGGTTCTTCTAGTGATGGGAGCTTAAGAGCATCCTTGGCAGAGGAATAAAGTGACTAACTATAAAGTGTATGATATTTCCATGAGGGAAGATGATAATCAGTTGGAGAAGCACTATAAAATGGATAAGGGACAGGATAAACATAGATGGAGCAGAGCCATAAGTTTAAGGTGCTGGACAGTGGGGTACAGAATCACAGAATCCCAGAATCCCTTGTGGGAAGAGACCCACAAGGATCATCGAGTCCAACACTTACACAGGACAACCCCAACATTCACACTGTGTGTCTGAGGGCATCATCCAAATGCTTTTTGAAAATTATCAGACTTGGTGCCATGACTGCTTCCCTGGGGAGCTGTTCCAGTGTTCCATCCCTCTGGGTGAAGAACCTTTTCCTAATAACCAACCTAACCCTCCCCTGGCACATCTTCCTGTCATTCCCTCGAGTCCTGTCATTAGTCACTTGGAGAGATCAGTGCCTGCTTCATCTCCTTCCCTTGTGAGGAAGCAGTAAGCTGCTATGATGTCCCCCCTCAGTCCCCTCCAGGCTGAACAGATCAAATGACTTCAGATACTTCTCATACGATTTCCCCTCCAGACCTCTCACCAGCTTTGTGGCCTCCTCTGGGCACTCTTCAGTAGCTTGATGTCCTTTTTAGACTGCAGTGCTCAAAACTGAACTCAATACTTGAGGTGGGGCCGCACCAGAGCAGAGTAGGACAATCCCCTCCCTCGACTGACTGGCAATGCTGTGCTTGATGCACCCCAGGACACGGTTGGCCCTCTTGGTTGCCAGGGCAGACTGTTGGCTCATCTTCAATTTACCATAGACCAGGTCTCCCATATCCCTTTCGGTAGGGCTGCTCTCCAGCCTCTCGCTCCCCAGTCTGTGTGTGTATCCAGGATTGCTGTGACCCAGGTGCAAACACCAGCACTTTTCCTTGTTAAGCTTCACATGGTTGGCAATTGTCCAGCTCTCCAATCTGTCCAGATCCCTCTGCAGGGCCTCTTTGCCCTCGAAAGTGTCAGCAGATTTCCCCAGTTTCGTGCCATCAGTGAACTTTGTTAGTAAACCTTTGAGTCCCATTTACAATGTTATTAAGGAGCACTGGCTCTAATATGGATCCCTGCGGAACCCTGCTAGTGACTGGTTGCCATCCTGATGTCACCCCATTCACTGTGACTCTTTGAGCCCAACCCATCAGCCATTTGTTCACCCACTACACTATGTGTTTATCTAGCTGCGTGCTGGACATTTTGTTTAGGAGGACACTATGAGAGACAGTATGAAAGGCCTTGCTGAAATCCAGAAAGATCACATCAGCTCGTTTTCTTTGGTCAGCTAGGTGGGTAACCCAGTCATAGAAGGAAATTAAATCCGTCAGGCATGACCTTTCTCTTGTAAACCCATGCTGGCTGCAAAAAATGATGACATTGTCTTTCAGGTGTTTTTCAGTAGCTCCCAGAATAATCTTCTCCATAATCTTACCAGGCGCTGAGTGCCTCTGTGAGCTGCTTCAAAGTCTGTAACCCATGCTGCACTTGGTCTTGGCAAGGAAACCTGGGGGAACGTCTTGTGTTGAGCTGGGCAGCTGGGCATGGTGAAGTTTACATTGTTTCTGCAAGAGAGGCGTTAGAAAGAGGCTTGACCCACCATGCTTGACAGCTGCCCTGAGGAAGCCAGCAATCTCAATGGTGCCCTGCGTTGTGGTGAAGGGACAGAGGAAACCGCTGGGGAGGCAGTTTTGGGAAGATGACCACCACTTCAGATGTGGCTCTGCTGGGCACCTGCAGATTGTGGCAGCATCTCTCCACCAGATGCAGTACCAGTGCCTGTTGAGCCTGCACAATGTGTATCTGGGTGCCTCTGTGTTTAAGGAGTTCTAAATTCCTCCCTGATAAAGCACTATGTGGGAGGGCTTCTGCAGGTTTGAATTGGTCCTTACTTGACAACCGGAAGTGTCTCTTTGTGTTCTCCGAGAATAATAAATCCTCTCACAGACCTGTCTCAAGCATGTGGGATATTGCCATGGCCTTGAGGTCTCTGACATCAAGGGTGGGCTCACAATGTAAAAGCAGAAATAGGTTTGAGGTGGCCCCTTGTGCCTCTTGTTCCTCTAAAACTTCTCAGACAGGCAGTGAGGACCAAGCCAAACTCCAAGACCACAGAATTTGGAGTTGCATGAGGTAGAGTAGTAACATTTAAGCAGGCATTAGTGGGACCCGAGATGCTGATTGTACGATATCAGTGATGAATGAATTCTTTATGGCTGGATGTGAACATGAGAAAAGCACACAGGCAGCCAGACAAGCCCTGCACAGCCTTTGTGGTGAGAGGCAGGAGACATTTCAAAATGATAAACAGCCCAGTACTGTGCTGGCATTAACGCAGCCACTGAGAGAATTTCTCCTGTGTTAATCTATGAATTTCATAGCCCAACACTCCATTACTTATTTATAGATTCATAGCTCTTCCTCCTCCCTCTCCCCCAGCATCTGGCTGCTGCACATGAAATACACACTTGCAAATACAAAATGTCTTCCTAAAAACTACCGCCACCCCTGTATCCTGCTGCTGCGCGTCAGTGCAGCAAACAATTACTGACTTTCCATGGTACCCGTTGGCTTCCCCACTGAGCACCTGGGTCCAGACCAGTGCCATCTAGGGTCCATCCCACACTCTGTCTCAGCTTTTACCAGAGCTGGGACCAGCTGCTGTGCCAGGATGCAAGACAGGACCTGTGGGCAGGAGCTCTTTCCTCCAGCATCAGTAACAGAGATTTCTGGTTTCTGTTGCACCTCAGAGGGACATCAGTGTCTTCAATAGTCCCTACTCTTCATGTCAGAAATAGAAATAAATTAGTTAATATATTCTGAGTCTGCTGCATCCTTTCCTCCTGTGTGCAGTTTTTTGTTATACATTGGAGCAATAATCCTACCTGTGGCAGTTTGTTCCTCTCAGAGCCTGTGTTTTGGGCTATCTCTGGGCTGGGGTGGATTGCTGCATGTGTTGTGTGGAGGGATCTTTTAAATGATACTCAGCATGAAATTTTAGAGTTTTGGTGTTTTTTTGCTGTAAGTTACATCTCAGTTGTATGTTTCATTGACTGCAAGAGCTGGGATCCTCTTTGGAGCCCTGCAAGGAGAAAGGCAGCTCTGGGAGTGCGTACAGTCTATCTGGCTACAGGCATCTCCAGATGCAGTCCTAGGACTTCACAGAAGTAGGGAAGCGAAGCATTGCTACTGCTGTGAGAGATTCAATGAGAAAAGCTATCTTTTGAAGAGAACGTGCAGCATATGCAGTATAAGTTAAGGAAGGTAACTGGTACCTCTGTAACAGCCAGAAGCAAACATCACCTGAGAGAGTGCAGTGCATACTTACGGGTACCACAGCAAGTCGTGTATATTATGTTTTCTGCCACACAAGATTTCTCTATATGTTTCAAACATAGCTCCAAGAGAAGTGTTTTTCAGCAGTCAAGATGCGAAACTAAAAATGCAAAGACTAAAAACTGCAATCACTGTCAGAAGTCAGCATTCACTACCTGTTATCACATTGTGCTTTCTAATGCGTCTCTATTATTTCCACACCATGTGCTGTGCTGAGTGCAGGGATCTTGGTTGTGGCAGTTACTTGTGTTGATAGAGGGTTCAAGGGCCTGACACCTGGTTCCTCAGTGCGAGAGCAGAGGCTTTAGGAGCAGCTGCCCCATATTATTATATTTTATTTTGCAAGTGCTTCAGTTGGGTAGTCTGCAAAGCTCTGTCATTTTAGCACTTCTGTATCATCTGCTTTTGTGTCCTCATTGAATATATTTGTGGTGTCTAGGTGTTACTGCTGGCATCTTTGTGTTTTTCTGAAGCTGAAGGATATCACTTAGGTCCATGGAGATACAGTTTTTTCTTTGTCTCCAATATATTTGTAATGATTAGTTTTAAAAGATATGTCTTGCCTTAAAGATTATTGTGGAATTGGTCTGGTGCTGTTGATAGAATTCCTACATAATATTCTTCTATGGCTGTGTCAGTACATTATAATACTTTACAGAGATTCTGTTCTATTTTAGTAAATTTGATTTTCTGTTTCACCTTAACTTCCCAAGTATTTCTATGTAATTATTTCACTTACAGAATAATTAAAAGATTATAAAAAAAAAAATAAATCCTGTTTCTAGCCCAGGCAGGTTTGCAAGTGTTAGTCAGAAGTTCAATAGCAAAAGCTGAGTCAAATCTAAAATCCTTGATTAGCAGCTTTAATCCTACTCTAAATGGAACTGTACAGGTAGATATTCTCTGCACCTGTCAAAACCTCTATTGTAGTCATAATTTTCTTTATTTTACCACATTATTTAAGTCCTTGAAATTCAAGTCTTCTGCACAGGAGAGTTGTGTCTCATTATGCCATGGACTGAGTAGGTGAGATAAGCCTATTTTCCTCTAAGGAGGTGTTTCAGTAGAAGAAATAATCATTGGAGGAAGAGAACAATTTCCTAAGTGTCGATGCTTTTGTTACGTGACTGTCATCTTTCAAATTCAAGAGTTCCATCTAGAGGAATCCTATTTAATGAGCTTGGTTTTGCTGGCCTTTTAGTGTGTGTCATGTTTGCTGGCTGAAAATAGATTAATTAATTCTTTCCCCCTTCCCTCCGTTTTATTTGTTGAATACCTATGAATTCCATTGTTTCTTCTTGACAGTTTTTGAAACAATGCTTTAACATCAGTATTCCCTGCTTGCATCTATGATATCATTTCCATGTTTCTGTTTATCAAGCATGCTGAATAGAGTGAGAGATTCTGTTCATGTCTGACTGTTACTAATGAATTAGTAGCCCAGAAAGTTACAAGGCTGAGATTTTCCCATCAACAGAAATCAAATATATCCTTAAGCAAAAAAATATTTAGAGTAGCTGAACAGTCTCTGGTAGCAGTGAAGCCATGTTAATAACAGAGAAAATACTGAATGCAGACATGCCCACTGAGAAATAATATTTCTGCAAATAGACATAAATCTTCATTAATTTTGGTTTAGGAGTCACTGTTACCAAGACTTTTTTTCTTACCCTGTAGAGAAATGTGGAAAAAAAGTCTAGCTGAAATGCCAACACAAGAAATTTGCTATTATCTTTTGGGGTTAGGAGTTAAATACCTGTTGTTTTTTATCTAATGAATCTTTTAGGACCTTCTGCAGCTCGGATACTCCAGTTTATCTTTTCTAATATTCTTTGTTTGTCAGACAGAGATAAAGCACTGTGGTAATGTTTAATAATGAAGTTTCATATCTAAAACTATACTAGGATGATCTTTGTACTCAGATGTGTGCGATTTGCCTAAGACAGAGGCCAGCTTTCTAGGTGTCAGAGAGAAAAGTTTTAGCTCGTAAACCTATCTTAACGAGAGTGGCATGGTGTAACCAGTGGAAATGAGCTGAAGAAATCCCACTGTTTATGCTGCAAAACTTGAATTTTGCTGTTGTAGATTAACTTGAAAAAGAAAACAAAACAAAACCACTTTAAGCTTTCCTGTGACTCTACTTTCCTGAGCAAAATTAATCATAGCTTCAAAATTCATGGCCACGCTAAGAAAGTAACAGCATTCCCGTGCTGTATCATCTTTACTGGTGGGGCTGTATTAGCAAGGCCTTCATGCTTAAATTCTGATCACTTTTTAAAGAAAACCCTTTCATTTGTCCTTTAAAAAGTTATAGCAGAAGTGTAATGTATGTGGGTGCTATACTAGAAAACTGAAGGCAGGGCAGCAAAGCTGAGATTGTAAAAGTAAGTTACCTAGGCTATATCTTAATTTTTCAGTAAAAGAAAAATAAGGGGGCACTGCTGCTGAGTTGTGTGGAACAGCCTAAGTTTATGCTGCATAGAGCTAGGTCCTTAGTAGCAGATTTGTGTTGGAAATATCTGATTTGGAACAGTCCAAAACAAAGCTTGCAAGGCACTGACCTAAGAGTTAGCTGATCAGGAGGCCAGTGATGGCACTGGATCCTTAGTTATCTCTACTTTGAAGTACAGATTTCCCTTTAATCACGTGGTTCATGTAAAAAACATAGGTAACTTAAAACATATAAGCAGTGTGAATGCAGCTGAGCACAGCAGATAAAGTGCATTTCTCTACTTAGTTACGTATTTTTTTTCTTTCAAGCTCAAGGTAATATGAATTAATTTTTACCTAATTAACTAATTTTACCCAATTAATTAGAACTCAGATCATATTTCTGATTTTCAACCTAAGGCTTATCTCAATTTTGATTACGTTGTAAAAAAAATAGAACGTTTTTACAGTGTTGCCTTTAGTTTCTTTTACTGCCCACACTTTCTGAAATGGTTAGATGTCATTCTAAAGATAAATTAAGATCAATTTCATAACCTCAGGCTTAAATTTTTTTGTATTTTAACGAAGCCACATTGTGGTATGCAATCACAAGTTACTTTATCTGATCGGACACCTTCCACCTTGTGTCTGTTAATGTTGACTTTAGAATTTATTGTAGTTTTCCTCAACTTTCTCCCTCTTCATACACATCATCTGTGTAATTGGCTAATTACACAGCAATGCCAGGACCAACTGCTTAGGTCACCAAAGTGGCTGAGCGGGTGAAGTCTTCCTTGGCCTGTTTTGATTTACATTTCCTTTCAACTTGCCAGTGTAAGGTGGAACCCTTCTACAGTGAATTTTATCCTGCACACCTGAGTATTGTTTTTGTTGGTTACCTTTTAAAACCCCAGGCTGAAACACACATCTGCAACCAGTGAGGAGAGCTGGTGACTACAATGAGTTTTGCATGGCAGATGATATGTCTTGGGTGGTGACATTTCTGAAGCAGACATCTCAGGTATCTGAAGATAGGTAAGATGCAGACATGATAAAATACAGAGGTAGAAAGTTGAAGGAAATGTTCATAATCTTTTGAGTCAATATTGATGGAAATAGTATATCCTTAATATTCCACTTGAAAGAGGAGAAATAAACTGTGGCAAAAATAGCGATGAAGAAAAATCTCAGCTTTAGCAATCATTACTTTCAAAGAACAGGCCCTTGCACTTTTTACCAGAACTGTGATCTGATGCTGTGACCTTGTAGTTAAATGCTGCTCTGCACAAATCTGTACTAAAGTCCAGAGACTAGGTTCTTGTTTGCTCTTCATTGTGTTATTGAGGTTGTGAAATTAGAGTTCAGTACCAGTAGAAGGAGAAATTCATGGATATGTCCAAATGTATTCAGAGATAAGGTGCTCAATGAAGGTCATCTATTTGCACATATATTTGATTTACTTGCTAAGCATGATTTCACTTCACAAGTAGCAATATTTGAACAGTGTAATTTAAGAAAAGACTGTGATCCATGAAGAACTTCCCAAACAAGATAACTGTAAAGCAGATTTAATTGCAAGAATTTATTGTTCTTCAAAACAATGAGGCTGCTTAGTAAAGGTGAAATGACTACTAAAAATCCTGTAAGCAGGTACAAAGCCTACAGCATCCTTAGTTTTACCTCCATGTCCGTGCATGCTCACTATCCATCAGCTGAAGTTCCTAACTAGCAGCCACATGAAATGTCACTCCAGAGTATGTGCATTTCCTTTCTGCATGGTGGCATTTGCACTGAAACTTACTGTTCATTAAATGTTAAGTTGTGGCCTTAATTAATAACAACTCCAACCTAGAGAAGCACCTAAGTTTAACAATTTACTTTAACAATTAAGCAAAGCATTTTAAATTCTTCCTTAGCTGGGACCCAGGAACTACTCTTGGAATTTCCTATGCCTGTGACTCATTTTATAGAAGCCCAATTTTTTAAAACAGTAAGCAGCCGATTGGTGAAAAGTACAAGCTACCCTCATCTGAACTGCAGAGAAACCTCAGGAAGATGGACTGATGCTTCTATAAATAGAGAGCGGAAAATGGATTTTTTTTCCCAGTGGAAAGTGTATAATTTAATCAAGGTGGAAACATTGCATGGGAATGTGCTGTTTTCAAAATATTTTTTTTTTTTTTAGAAAATAAAATCAACAATTCAAGTGTTTTCACTGCTGAGTTTTGGAGTCTTAATGCTTAACTGGAAAGCTTTTTACATGAATGCATATATGGGATCAAGCTATAGCTGGCATTTGAAGGAGAATGAAGGAATTAGTGGAGGCTACCAAAAATAATTTATAACAAATTCCTTTCCTGGGAAAGCAGCATAATTCAAATCACTGCTTGAGTGTATTCATTGCTGAAATCTGCCAAGAATATCATAAAAGGAGATAGGCTCAAGGTGGATTTCAGAGTGATCTTTGGAAGCTGAGGACTTCACTGTCATTAGATAGATAGAAGGGTAGAAATAGGGAACTTTTATGTAAATTTGTTTAATATAAATCCTCAGACAGGATCAGAAAGCATCTCCAGCCATTAAAGTAAGACAGGATTAGAAATAGGATAGGTGATGTACTTGTAGCCTTTCTCTAAACTTCTCAGGGAGTTACATTGAGTACAGAGATCACTTTTGTTGACAAACCCTCCTCATGGATCTTGGCAAAAATATTCCATGTTTCCATTGTCTGCATGGCCAGTGAGAAAATCTGTTTGATTTTGTATATTTGGGGCTAGGAATAGGCAAAACTGTCAGTATAAAGGATTACTAAATGCCGATTTTGTGTTCTGTAAAAGCAGCTTCGCCTAAAACCTGCAACTTTCAAACATTTTCCTCTCATTGGGAACTAACTATGGAGCAGTGCAGAGAAAAACATGCTGAAGCATTCTAATGAAACAAATTTTGAAAGAAAAAATTGTTCTGGAACCTTAAATAATGTGTTACTACTGTTACTGTATTATTATTTACTTACAGATCAGATGACTGTTTATATTTGCCTTAGCATAGTGTGGCTCTCCTCAGCTACAAAAGCAAAATATTGATGAGTCAGGTAGCTAAAACAAGATGCAGAATGCAGGATGGTTCAAATAATGCCAAACATTTTATGTAAGATCTGTCTAATTAGAAATTAGTTCCCTATTTAGTAGCAGACAACAGATGTCTCCAGAAGTAAAATACCTCTTTAAAAATCAGTTTTATCTGCATAGGCTGGATCTGAACCCTGACCATGTAAATTAATTTTCTGTGGTCTAGTTATTCATGTTGTATAATTATATATCATATATACTTTGATGACTTTCCTTTCTTTTAATCAAATTACTTTTGAACTCCTAATTCCTCTCTTACCTTTTAAAGTTTCAAAATGACTAATATAATAATAGTGATAGCAATAACAATAAGAAGCTTCATCTTAGAGGTCCATACAGACTTTAAAATATGGATAGAAGACAATTCTTTTTTGTTTCAACTTCAGAAATTAACTGATAGGATTACAGATGAACATATACCAGCCAGAAACCTACTTACCACCAACTAAAACTCACCTGAAATAACCCTGATGCTATACACAATGCCTTTCAGGTGGAAAGACCGCTAGAGCAGGAGGATGACACAGACTAGCTGGGAACTCTGTGAAACCACCAAGTGAAGACCTTCATCTTCAGATTTGAAACCAGTGACAGATGCCTGTGCTTGACTGATCTCTGCTAGCGGAGGGAGTCCAGATCCTGCGTTTACTCTGACATGTGTAGCCAGCTGCAATGTTGGGTTTTTTGTTGCTCTGACACCTTTCCGACCCTTTAGCAGCATGGAAGAGTTTTTGTGCTCAAAGGCAGATGTGGATGCTTTTTATGAAAATGCCTTCACAGGCCTGAGAAACTCTCCAGTCTTAATTCTCTTTATTTTGACATCAGGTACTTCTCCTGGTCTGTTTTGCCAGCTGACTGGGAGAGATCTGTTTCTGTAAGGGCTTATCCTCTGAGTTGAAAGGCAACAGTTAAAGCAAATGTTTGTGGTATAAGTTGTTTTTCATTGGGACACATCAGAAGGTCATTAAAATCTGAATGGCAGTAAATGAAAAGTTCACTGGCACAACAGGTACTGTGTTTTGACATAATTGATTACTCATTAGCAATTTTCAAAGGTGGGCTTTTGAAAGTAAAACTGTCCTTTTAAAAATTAGCCAGGCCAGATGATCTCTGAGCATGTTATTATGGGTTTTTACCTTCTTGTCATTGCGTTTGGACAAGTATCTCATCTTCTAGCACCATGCAAGTCACTCCCTGCATCTGAAATAGCAGAAGCTGATCCCTCTCCTGCTCTTTGAAAATTTGCATGCTCAATGGCAATATTGAAAGAGTAACATGCAGTGTTATTCCTCTCCCAAAACATGTGGGAAAACAATTTCCCCCCCCCCCCCATAGTCTTTTCTACTTTTCTAGTCATCTTCTCTGATGTATTTCAAAAAAATAATTCCAAGGATATTTAAAGCTAAGAACAGTGAGAAGGAGGAGAATGCAGCTAAGGCTTTACATGTTCCACACCAGGTCCTTGTGGCATTAACTAATGAATCTCCACAGCAGTTCCAGAACTACAGCTTGTACTAAACATTTTGTTGTCTGGACCCCATCATATATCATAAAAAATCAACACATAGATATTCAAAGTAATTGAACACTTTATGCCATGTATGGGCTTAGCCACTATGAGAGTGTGGGAACCAGGGATCTGATCTCTGGTGTGTGTGAGTTGTTACGACTTTTCTGTTTCCTGTTGCCTGAAATGCTTCTGTGTATGCATACACGTGTCAGAGCAAACCATGGACATTCACCAACCCCTCAGCATTTCTGTCATTTGTAAAAAGTCCAGGCCTGGCAGGTGGAGCAGGGTCGTGGTATGTTGTAGAAAATAAAAGAAAAGAATGAGGATTGTATGGCTCATATTGTGGGTTACGCCAGCATCACCCAGCTAGTAAGTCTAGGCACAGTCAGTTACTGTGGGGCAAGTCCTTTTTCCTTTGTTTTAATTCACCTTTTTAATCACTTTTTGTTTTTTATTTTAATCTCTGGAAGACAGGGAGAACAAATATGGCTTAACGGTAAGGACAAAAGCATGACTTTAGTTGTTGCAAAGCCAGGAGTGACTTGGTAGAACTTACCAAGAAACAATAACTACAACCTTAAGGCAAGGCAGCATTCTTCTGTATCCTTTCTAAATCCTACCCTGCCACACATCTTAGATATTTAAAATATATCTTACAGATGCTCAAAAAGTGTATTAGCACTATGCTTTCCTTGTATACATCAATATGTAAGGCGACTAAGCGAGTTCCTGAGTTACCATGGAGCTGAACTGCACAAATCTTGGGAGACAGTGAAAACTAATAAAATGGAATGAGAGAGTAACTCCCTGGGAGCTGGATTTCTGAAGTGCAAATAGCTGAACACAGCATCAAATATATTTTTGCTCCTTTCTTAAAAGACAGTAGATGTGGATGAACTTTGCTGGTCAGATTCCATTGCCAGGCACATCCACAATATACAGACGAGGTACAAATTCTGCAGACAAAATACAGCCTAGTGCTTCCCCTGAGGTGAATCTCTTAAGTTTCTGTGTCTCTGTTGGACCGCTAGAACCTCTCAACTTGAACACATGCAGCTTCCTCCTCCTTCCATCTCAGCAAGCACTGCCTCTGGTGCTCATCACAAGGGGTACTGCTCTTGTAAAACAAAGTTTGAGCACCCACCCTGCTCTTGGGCAGCTGCCGTGTAAGGGAAAGGAAAGAGTGTTCCCTCCTGAGCAACCCAGGAAATGCAAGCAGCCTTAAAGAAAGGGTGAGATTAATTTTGCTAATGTGAATACTTTCAGGTGTGCAAGAGGTTCAAGTCACTGGAGAGAAACATCTGTTTTTAAGCTTCTATTTTTGCTTGAGATGAACAACAACATAGACCCCCCCCCCCCCCCCCATTGCTATACTGATTAGATTGCCATGGATTATCAGACCTTTAGATGCCTGCTCTGCAGGGAAGCATCAATGCTGCGGGCGAACCTCATACAGGGTGCTCTTTCCCAGAAGCCTCTGGACAGACTATCTGGTTGCAGTGAACATTTTGTCCTAGAAGTTCACATGGCTAGGGACCGGATACTTGATTGACAGTATCCTCTCTTGCCATTGTCACCTTTTCTCATACAAACAGTTAATTTTGCTTCTCAAAATCTGAATCTGGGTAAGGAAGATAAACTCAAAGGATGCGATTAGGGACTAAAAGACCTCTGGAGACAAGAATGTTTCATTCTCTCTCCACAGAAGTAGAATGTAAAAAAGCTTTTATTTTTCTGTTTCTTGTGGGCATTGTATAAATGAATGGGTGGATTAATTTGTTTTCTAATCCAAGCAGCTTTGTTAGCCAATTTAACATAGATTCCTGCGTGTATTGGGAGAAATCAGCTGTACTCCCATGGATTTTCTCAAAATATCTCAAAAAACCTATGAGTAAATTCCACAGAATGTGTCCAGTTCTTAGTGAGGCTAGAAATTACTTAATAGTCTCAAGTAGATATTAGGAATGCTTGTCCCTGTCGGTCAGGTCTTGCAGGAGAAGTAACCAGGAAAGCAGCTATTAATCACTTCTTTCCTATGCAAAAAAGAAAAATCTGAAGTACAGAAATCTTCAAACCCCATAATGGCTCACATCAAGCTTCTGGTTAAGATAATGTCTGTGTTGGACTTTTTGGTCATATGCAAAGGGGACAACAGAAGCAGCCAGCACTCTACAAGAAAGGTATTGGTTTGTATAACCAATGCCTGTTTTCTATGGGCAAAGAAATTGTTGCCTGAAGAGGGTAATAGGTGCTACAGCTGTTCAGCTGTGACCTTCTGCCTTCTCTTCGGGAACTTTTCTGCTGGGGAACTGTAGGTGGGCATGAGGGAGCTGCTTTTTGTGGCTGCTTGTCCTCAACTTTTCCAGTAGCAGTAACTGCTACTTGCACTACAGGGGGCAAGAATTTGGGCATTTCTGTGTTGGAAAATACAGTTATTGATCATATGGGCAGTTGCTTTCCCATTTTCATGATTCACAGTATCACACACGGTATCACAAGGCTGGAAAAGACCTTTGAGATCATCGAGTCCAGCCTATGACCCAACACCAACACCTACTCATCATCTAAACCATAGCACTAAGTGCCTCATCCAATCTCTCTTTAAACACCTCCAGGGACGGTGACTCCACCACCTCCCCAGGCAGCGCATTCCAATGACCAATCACCCTTTCAGTGAAGAATTTTTTCTTAATATTGAGCCTAAACTTCCTTTGACAATGCTTGAGACTGTGTCCTCTTGTTCTGTCACTGGTCACCTGAGAGAAGAGACCAACCCCTGGCTGACTACAACCTCCTTTTAGGTAGTTGTAGAGAGCTGTAAGGTCTCCCCTGAGCCTCCTCTTCTCCAGGCTAAACAACCCCAACTATCTCAGTCGCTCCTCACAGGGCTTGTGCTCCAGCCCCTTCACCATCCTCGTTGCTCTCCTCTGGACACACTCCAGCATCTCGACATCTTTCTCAAACTGAGGGCCCAGAACTGGACACAGCACTCGAGGTGTGGCCTGACCAGTGTCGAGTATAAGGGGATGATGACCTCTCTAGTCCTGCTGGCCACACTGTTCCTGATGCAGGCCAAGATACCATTGGCCTTCTTTGCCACTTGAGCGCACTGCTGGCTCATGTTGAGTTTCCTGTCCACCAGCACTCCCAAGTCCCTTTCTGCCTGACCTCTCTCCAGCCACTCTGCACCCAGTCTATAACTCTGCATAGGATTGTTGTGTCCGAAGTGCAGAACCCGGCACTTGGACTTGTTAAACCTCATGCTATTGGAATCAGCCCATCTCTCCAGCCTGTCAAGGTCCCTCTGTAGGGCCTTCCTATCACGTACCTCACCAGGATGCATGCCACAAGAGGCAGTGACTGGCCAAGGAGTCCATGAAAGCAAGAAAACCAGGTAGGACTTACTTGCATGTGATTTTGGACTCTGGAGAATCTCCTGAGGCCTCCTAGAGACCTATTACTGTTCAGACACCAAGGGATGTCAACAGTGTGCCAGGCCACTGAGGTGCATGGTTATGCCATGCATGTGAGTCTGTGGGCTGTCACTTCTTCACTGTAAGAAAACCCTGCAGATGAAGTGATCTTATCTTGGTGTGCTTTGTTGCCCTGGCAATCAGAGGGAAAGCTTGAAAATGGAACAGAAAATATTTTTTTTGTTGTTGTAATAAAGAGACAAAATGAAACTGTTTAAAAAAAGGCTCAAACGAACAAGATAAATATCTGCAACTCAAGAACTATTTTGTCTGGAATCTGCATGAGAAACTTGCTTCTAGGAAGGTGGATGTTTCAGATCACCTGGTCTTTTTGCAAGAAAATGGAAAAATACCTAAGTAAAGGCTATGGCACTTTGTAACTTCTTATGTACTGGATCATCTTAAAAACCCATGAAAACTGTCTAACTATCTTGGGAAGCATCTAACCCTTCATTTCTCTGAAAAGGAATCCTTCAAGACTCAGTTAAATCAGTGAACTGGAGGATTATGTTCACTGTAGTGTGGAAGATCTGCTTGTGGCAAATCAATCTTCTGATAGCCAGCAGGACCTTGTGAAGACGAGGAGGAGGGAGGAACACGGTGCTATTTTTGAACTTCATAAAGCTTCCCTGTAATCTGTCATGAAAACTGGTGGATCATAAGGGATACCAGTTAATTTAGCTAGAGATCAGCTGAGTTTGTTTTTCCTAGAGAAGAATTTTTACTGTGTTCATTAGGGATTTTTAATTATTTTCAGCAAAGAAGATCATAGAAGTTCCCATCCTGTTCTTCATCCCCGGTACTGTGCGAACAAACAGCAAAATTCATTTTGCCTTGAACAATTTGCAAACTAAACCAGTACAAAACCCAGCAAACAGATTCAGCAAACAGGCTAGGGAAGCATAAAATAACAGTCAGACAGTTATGACCAACATGAGATTATTATGATCAACAATCTAAATTATTATTGTACCTCCCTAAGTAGCTTATTCTGGCAGCCCCATAATGTATGTAGCACACTGTACCTTCTGCTGCTCCATATCTTTATAATCGATTGCTGCTAATTTCTGTCTTCATCACATTTTTGATGTTTGGTGCATTCTTGATTGTTTCTTTTGCTGTATGTAATCAACAGATACAATTCACATTCACAGTGCTTGCAATTGCCTGGGTTCTGCAGAATTTTTTAGTTCCAGTAGTTGGAAAACAGTTGTGATTTAAGTCTAAAATAAGTAATATAAAATCAAAATAATTTAATTGACCATCAAAAACTTAACTTCAAAGGGATTAAAACCCTCTTTAAAATATATTGTCACTTCATAGTCCATTCGTTATAATTTAAGCACTTTTATCAGCAGAGAATCTTACCAAAGGCTTCATGAACACGACAGATGACTAAAAATAAAAGATCAAAGCAGGCAAAGAAATCCTGTTAACAAACTCTAGCAAAAGGGGATTGTTTTATAATTAAATATGAAGCCAGCTCAAACAAATATTTGGAAACACTGAAGTGAGATCCCACTGTAGCTTTCGGTGGAGTGTGCTATACATATTGTGAAGATGTCTTTGTCCTGTTGACATTGGTCTGAAAAGAAACCATGTGTGGGGAGTGACATTGTACCTTTCTTTTCTCCCACCAGCATTTTCCTTTTTCAGTGCCAAGCTTCCAGATACCTTCACAAATCAGCAGCTAATTCAATACGGTGAAGAAGCAGTGAGCTTGAAAATGTTGCACTGGACCCCTTAGTTCAGCATCAATACATGGAAGTGCCTGCTGGGAAGAGGCAGAACTTGATCAACTCCATCTCTCATGACAGAGTACCAGTCATCTGGGAGCTTTAACGAAGTTCCTCATGCTTTCTGGAAAAGGTTCAAGAAGCAGAATTTGCACTATGGGTTTTTGTAAATCCTCTTGTCGCTAATGGTACTACTATTAAATCTTTTGAGGTAATGTGAAGGCTGCAACTAATTTGCCTTTGCCCATGGTTAAGAAATACAAACTGCTTCCCTGGACTCAGAATAATAAAGAGAAATATTCCCATTTCCTGCAGATGAGTGAAAATAAACAGATCTGATCACAGCTGAAAGAATGTAAGTTGAACAGGCCTTCATTTGTAGGGGAAAATAAACTCTGCTGATTCCTTAGATCTGGGAATATAAACAGCATCCTTTTTCTCCCAGGGAGGTGTATAATATGAGTGCATGGTTTGAACATCTTCAAAACAAATAGCTAATTACCCTTTCCGGCCTAATTAGGTTATGTTCTGGCCTCCGGCTCTAGGCCTCATGCAAACTATTTTCTCCAAAGCAGTACTGAGGGAAGTCCTGCTCCTGTCCAAAGAAAGACAGCCTGTCATACTCTATGTTTGTTAGTTGACGTTTGCTCCCTGACAAAATCCAGCTTGGGGATTTTCCTTGTAAGCTTGGCAGATCCAAGGCAAAAATATTTTCATTGCTTCCCCATGGGAACAAATGTAACCCTTTCTGCCTTGCTTTGCTCATTGCAAAAGACACAACGGGAGGATGAGCAAAATTGGGGGGGGTGTTCTTCTCTCTTCTGTTTTTTTTCTTTCTTTCTGGATTTGGGTTGTTTTCCTGTTCACTGTGTATCAGCAAATTGTAACTTGCTGGGGTTTCTGTGTATGGGAGTTTACTCACGTCTTTCCGTAAGGGTAGCATACCTGCAGTACTACTGTCAGTGTCCGCTGCAAATGGTAACTAATCAATCCATAGGGATTACACAGGGCCACTGTTGTTACTGCTGTACTACAGACAGGGAGCTGAAGCACAGATGTGTCGGATGGCTTGCTCAAGCTGATGCTTTGCAAGGAAAGACCTGGGAACGCTGGAGTTACTGACCGAAGCTCATGGGCCGGACCCTGCGCTGCTGGGTCCTTGACAGGGCTGCTGTGGGTGCTGCTGCGCTTGAGCTGCTGCAGTGTGATTATTACCAAACAGAGTTAGTGCAGAGAGAAATCAGTGGCAAAGGCCAAGTGGACTTTTAGGCTCTGTTTTTTTAAAGCTTTCTGGACTGCAGCACAGGGTCTGTAAAAGTAGAAATAGTTGACCAGACGCAGAAAATTTCCATACTTGCACTTTTCTAGATTTCTCTTAAAGTATACTTAGATCTCCAAATAGCTTCTCATTTCTCATCGGTCCTTTTAAGCAGTTGTTCTTTTGTACAAAACTCAGATTGTCCTAACTTTAATCCTGCATTCAAAGTTTCTTTTCATCTTAAGAACAGCTAAAGGTTCTATGAGGACTGTTTAAACTTTAATTCCCAGAGGTGCTAATTTCCTCTCATCTCCTTCCTAACTGAGACTTGCAGTGGGACAGGGACAGAGCTGCTGAGGACCCTAGTGGGGCCCATCTTTCCCAAGAAGTTGTCTTTAGATGGGTACCAACCTGATCACGGCCAGTGCAGTTTCTTCTTGGCCCCATTTCTATGTCCATTTGCTGTAGGAAGCAGTTACTGCATCCAGCACTGGGTCTAAAGCACAGACCCTTTTTTTAGTGCCCTTTCTCCAGATTGAGTAGTGTTTGGCCATCTTGGTGACACAAATCCTGGAGCTGAGCCTCAGCTCTTTTGAGCCTCTCAGATGCTTGTCCCCTCACAGTTTTTCTTGCCTGTGACTGCCTTTTAGTAACAAGAAGCCAGGAAGATAAGAAAAGCTGAGCAAAGACATTTCTGAGCCATAGGCATTTAATTCACTAGGACATCTTTTGAAGTAAATGTTTTTCTATGCAGCCTGGTTTGGTCACACTTCTCTATAAGCCCTGTATTTGTTAGCTTGGGGGCCAAGGTGAGACACTACTGCTCTCCTGGCTGCTGCACCCAAGCACTGAAACCATCCCTTCTCCCTCTCCTAGAATATATCTCCTTGCTTTTGCCGAGAAGCCACAGCTCCATCCACAACTGGGATCTGCTGGGGAAAATTTTATAGGTCTGTATTAGAATGAAGGATGAAGCCATTCACCTTGTGATAAACACATGGTGAGGGCTTCTTGAGGGAGAAGGCACGTCTGCTCAGCTCTGGATGGAAGGTGTAATGAGACAGGGAGGCAAGAGCACGAAGAGTGTTCACAGTTTAATAGACAAATTCCATACTGTCACAGCATCTTCATGAGAGCTCAGTTCCTGCTTTAGGCATCTGAACAAGTGACAGACTTCATGAAAGGGCTGTGGCAGGGAGGCATCTCCACTCAAGCCATGCTCTCAAAAATCTTGATGACGGATGCAAATCACTTAGACCCAAATTAAGAAAAGTATATTTAGGCACCTAGAGAAGTAAAGAGGCACTTAATAGGATTTTCAGAAGTGCATAAGCAGATTAGGCATCCAGCTCCTATTGAAATCAATGCTGATGGAGCATTATAAAGAAGTAAAAAAATCTTGAGATTTTTCAGTGCTGTTACAGCCTGGGTGTGTGTGCAGAAGGTGAATGGGCTTAAAGCCATGTTTTGTTAAAGATAAGCCCTACAAGTAACAGAGCTCCCTGGTTGTACCAAGGCTCCAACACCGTAGGAGCTAATTTTTAAGCTCCTGCAAAAGCTGAATTACACTGGCCTATGAGAATAAAAGAGCAAGCCTTGGAGGGAGAGGCAATGAGCTCTGCATACCTGCCTGTATGGGAGAAGGAGCAGGACTTCTGCAGAGACAGAGGCATAAAGTAGCACAAACCCGAGGAGACAGAGCAATCACTGGATCTTCTCTCAAGAAAAGAGCTTACGATAGCTTTTTTTTGGTTACAGAGCTGGCTAAGCGGGACTAGACAAAGAAACTGCTGGTTGTTTGATTTTCACAGGGAAACCGCACTTCTGCAGTCCTTACAAATAAGTGAATGTGACCCAAAGATACACATGGCAAGTTTTTCCCCTGGACAGCAAGTGATTGTCAGGGCCTGGATTTTGCCTCACTGTGGTTTATACTTGAAGTACAATGCTCTTAAGTCAGTTCCCTGCTTTTTCTGAAACATGGCTCCAAGTCTGTCTAACTGAAATTGGTCCCTGTTTGCTTTACTGAGCAGTAGTGAGGATACATACATTAAGGGCTGTGAGGAACTATGGTAACTGGGGCCAATTAACTGCTACCCAAGGGCAGTAGCTCCCAGATGTGGGGTGTCAGACAACTGCAAACCTACAGGATTGCTAACAGATCACTCTTTATTCTCCTCCTGAGGCTTTTAATTGGAGAATTAACACATGGAGTTTTTAGTGAGTGTCCTCAGAATATTTATCTTCTTCTATGGCATGCCAGTCCCTCAGGGGAACACTGTTTGGGAAGCAGTTACTGCTTGAGGTGACAGAGAGGAGTTATCTCCTCCAAAATCCCTATTCACATGAGTTCACATGCTGACAGTAAGCAAAAGATATGCATGTCATAACTGCACTCCCAAACATCTGAATAATATTGAATGAATGAAGCGATCTCAGGTACCTTACGGGCTGCTGACTCCATCCTCATACTGGTGGTTTCTAAATAGAACTTGGCTATAAACCTCTGCTATGAAGAAGACCAAAGGAAATGGCACACTGGGGGACTCAGAATGGTTATTAATGTGAAATGTGCTAAAAGAGTCAGGCAAAAGAGGGATTTGTGATTTATGGGCCGGTAGACAACATTCAGCTGGGAAAGTCCCAGCTCACTAGCTAGACAAGAAACCTGGAGATAGGGAAGATCCTCTCTGTGTTACATCTTGCCTGATCAACGTCATTGAAAACTAGTAGGGACAGGTTTCTAGAAGCTACTGGGAAAAAGGAATTTTTAGGGCTTCTGGCCTTTGCATTTCATAATACCTTTCCTATAAAGGTTAGATTATTCTTAACGGACTGTGGTGATGAAGTATTTCATGCATTGTAATTGTTTGCTTACCTGAAACGAAAGCAGAAGGAACATTGATAGGCAATGCATGCCTATATTTACTTATAATCTTTTCCCTGGGTTATAAGCGCTGAATTATTAGTGTTATGCTAATAAAGTCCATTTGAGCTCATGGAACAGACTCTTTCTCATTAAGGAGAAGTGAATTTGGCAATTTGCCATCTGACTAACGGGATATTAATCAGAAAATACCTAGGGACTGACACCACTATATTGCTTTTAATCTTTTGACCAGTAAGGAAAACAGGAAGAAATCCATTTCCCTCCTTTTTTTTTTTGCTCAATGGGATAACCAGCTGGTTCAGAGTAGTTGCAGCTAGCTCAATTTGGGAATAAATATTTGTCTTTTAGCTGGGTAAATGTGAGAGCAGCACTACTCTCTTCCCAGCTGCTATGTAGCCGGGTGCTGTTCATGCTCTCAGTGGGGCTTCTGCAGGTCTTTGTCTCCTGGAGTCACATATTAATAGCAGAATGTCACCTTGCATTGGGAAAATGTATAGCTTTGCTCAGATGTGCCTAGAAGAGAGTAGTCTGTTTGAATGTGCCAGACAATTGTATAAAGCAATGACCACAGACAGTGTTTGGGACCAGATTTGCAGCCCATACGCTGTTAATGCTGCCCCAGAGAGGAGAGGAGGGGCTTCCAGAGCAACAGGGTGCCCATCAGGCAGAGACCCCCATAGATGGGGACTCAGTAGTGCAATGTGAGGGATTTGGTTTATTTGTGCCCAGATATGAACACGTGAAGTAAAAGTAGGAATGTGTTGTATTCCTATGTACTTGCAGGACTACTCTTTAAAGAAGGTGGGGATGTTCTCCCTGAGTCTGCAGGCAGTCCTGTAGCAGCTGAGAGGGGTGGGGAAGTTGCTGTCTGACCCTACCTCTTTTGGCAGCTAAGGAGTCCAGGGTTTCTCAGGATGGGAGACCGTGTCTGTCCAGATTCCATTGTGATTTGCTCCCCTTCTCTGAAATGTGAATGTCCTGTGGAAACCTCTGGGGACTCTGTGGTGGGGTTCAGGCCTGAACTAGTCTTGTCTTGTTTCTGTGTGCTCAGATGAGGAACATAAATGAATTATCTGGAGCTTTAAGGCAGATTCTGTATTACACAGGCCCTTCTTACCAGAAGCAAAATATTGAACAGTAAAAGCTTTATATGTCCGGGAACATGTCCATAGGGGCAAATGGCTCAGTTTTCCTACCTCAGTGCCCTTCTCCAGGACTCTTAGTGGAAAAATCCATCCTGCGGGTGCTTCTAGTGGGACCATTTGTTTCCCACATGGGTGTAGCTCATACAATTTTTACCATAGGCTCCCTGCAGGAAATGAGCCCAGGGATCCAGAGCAAACTAGTCTTGCTGCAGCCCTGAAAAAGAGCAAGCTATTTCAAAAGATGTCATTAAATTTCCTTTCCACCCATTGAATGAGGAAGCTTTTACCTGGGGAAGAAAGGTAAAGTGTTCTTTTTTGTTAGCTTCTTCCACAGAAAAAGAAAATCTTTGAGGTTTTCTCTGGCATACGACTCCTGTTAGGCTTCTGCCAGCTGAACTGGAATGTAGTTTAAGCGATAATCGGTCAACAGAAATGGAGACAGAGAATGTATTCTGTTCTACAGAAGGCCCGGGTGAAAACCCATACATTGTGGCTAAGATGTCAAAGAAAAAAAGATTTAACAAATTAATGCGAATCTTTGGAGCTGAAGTCCTGGAATCTGGCTCTGCCTTGATTGATAGAAAATTGTAGCCATTGCTGTGTGTGGGGCAGTGCTTTTCAACTCCAGTTTCAGACAGTTGACTCAGACTCTGATGAATCTTTTGCACTGCCGATGAAAAAATTTAATTTCCCATCATTTCTTTTAATTTATTGCTCAGTACGCATAACTGCAAAATTTGACATGCAGCTTTTGATATAAGCCACCATAATCCTTTTACCACTGAAACATTCTGTTAGAAAGTATTTTGACCACTCTTTGTGTGTGAAATGACTATCGAAAATGTGTTGCTTAAAATTGATATTTGCCCATTTCAGGATAAATTTGTAAAAAAAATTCTAAAAGGAAATTATGTGAAATAAAGCCACTTACTCTTTATTGCCCAAGGTGGAAAACACTTGAGTTCTGCATAGTTTCAAAGCACTTTTGGAGGAACTGAAATGCTGTAGTGTCCTACTACAATGGTGTAATTTTTTATAGGCTAGTTGAATTATTTTCAGGAGACAAAGTATTCTCTTACAGTGACAGTGTTATATTTGCAAAGAACAAGCAGTGTTCTTGCATTGTGCTGAGACCATGGAAGCACACTGCTCAGAAAGAACTGTGTTTGGTCTAGGCTGATACACAGTAATGACTGATGTTTTGATAACACTTCAGTGGCACACAACAAGGTTGAGATCTCTGCTGTGACAACGGGCGGTCAATGAAGATCTCAGAAATGAGGCCGTAAAAATAAAGGCAGTATTTTTGGAAGTGTTCTGTTTTTTCCAAACTCTCACTGATATTTGGAGATGGGACTTAAACTATGGGTGAAGATTGCTAAGTGTTTATGGAGCTGGAGGAACCTGCTGTCTTCTAAGTCTGCTCTCAAGTCTGCTGAGAAGACTCCCATTGTCTTTCAGACTTCGGCCCAGTCCATATAGGAAAGAATTACTCTATTCCTACTTCTGATGTGAAGTCCATTGAGAATTCTATGTGAGGAACCTTGGAGTCATTCTACTGATACAGATGGGTATATTTTTCTGGAAAGAAATTATATGTTGTATGTTGTCTCGTAAGAACAAAAATCACTAAAAAGGTCTGGCCCTCCAAATGACGTAATTTGCTTCTACAATTATCTTCTTCTGAATGAAGATGGGAAAGAATTTCCTGTTATATTTCAGGGAAGTCAGGTGATATGCAGAGTGAATATGTCAAATAATGGTGTTCTAGTGTATAGCAATGAATAAAACTAATAAAAGTTTGCTGTCTTTCTAAAATGGTCTTGTGCATTAGTGTCAAATACTCTAGGACTTATAATGCAAGAAGACTGGATGTTTCCAAGGCAATGAAATGAGGCTAATTAAAATGTCAGATAACACAAGTTTAGATTTTCTGAAACAGATCTTTATATAAGATAGTAAGATCTTCATTAGAGAGCCACAAACAACTTTTTCATAAAGATAATCATAACAATTTTGTACATCAAGTCTTACCTCTGCTGCCTACAAATTTGGATTGATACATCAAAATACATATTGCCTTTAATGTTCCTGTCAAACCTGAGCTGTGATGCATGGAGTTATTCCCTACTTGGAGAGATGCTTCTGTGAAACTTAGCTAATAAAAACGTGACACAGCCAGTGACTGATGTCTCTTCTCCCAGGGCGTGTTAGCGTGGGACAAACACTGCATACACATCCTCTTCTTGACACTGAAAAATGAGACACATCTAGTAAAAATCACAATTTATGCTCTAATGGTCTTGCAGCGACCTTCTCATTGTCTTTCTCCATCCTCACATACCTTTCTCACCTCTTGACTCTTCTTCTTCCCTCCCTCTCTTTTCAGCCTACAGTTAACTTGTATTGAGTTCACTGCTGCCTCTGAACATGTCCTGTGCTTGTGCACAGGCCTCTGGCAGCGTCTGGGCTTGCTCTATGGGAGATCTCAGACTGCTTTTTGCCAGCTTGGACCATAAGGGGAGAAAGAAAGAACTTGTCCTGGTAAAATAAAGATATAATTTAAAAATCGAAATGAAACTCAACAATGAATTCAAATCCCAGTTCCAGCAACCCGGTAATTTGTCAGTGCCAGGCATCAGCCCACTATTAGTCTTTTTCTGGATAGAGATGACAGAATTCTGTTGACAAGCTGTAGCACTTATTTCGGGAGCTGGCACCTGGCTCTCTGGCACGTCCCCCTGATGTCTGTGTCACGCTCCTTGGAGCTACTTTTGGCTCTGCAGAGATTACAGCCTGAGTGGGCTTTCCAGTGTTCCCCAGCCCACCTGCTTGGGAGCCTTGCTATTTATTTCCCTAATTACATGTCCATGCGCTGCTATTCCCAGGTCTGTCTAATGCTGTGCCAGTAGAATGGGCGACCCACCGTTCACACACATGGAACATGAGCGGGAGGTTTCTCACACATCCTCACTGGGGCTGGAAGGTGCTTTTGCCTTTGCTTTAGCCTTCTCCTCCCACGTCCCTCTATCTCTTTTCCCAAGTCTTTTGCTTTCGTCCTTTCTTGGTGTCATGGTCAGTGGCATGGGACAACTGAGTGCCTCCCCAGGGTAAGAGTCTGATCCATCCCTTCCTGTGAAAGGTCATGGCATCCAATCTGGAGCTTTCCTGCTCCCGCTGCAAGAAAATATTTAACATTTTAATATATTTTCACATTTTTAGAAATAATTTATGTATGAACGTACACAGTGCTTAGTAATCATTTCTCAGATGAATGTGGAATTTTTCTAAAATTAAACTACCATTCTTTTCACCCTTGGCTGTCATATCTTTCTTAATGCAAATCAGTAATTGACTAGAGACACCTACTGTAAGAAGCTATTTTAGCTGTCTGATCAGTTATAAATTGATTTTAAAAATGAAGACCGTTTTGAAGAGATAAGTTGGGATTGGTAGGGAATGGAAAAAATAGTTCAAAGAGGAAGTTTTGTATTTGAATATAAGTGACTATTTACCTCTATCTCAGAGCAAAGACTTTAATCCAGGAGTTCTATCCCTCTTTCCTCCTGCTTTAAATCTTAGACCACAAATCTCCTACCTGCTCTGGCCCTATGTGATGCACGGTCCCTGAGGACGAGAGGCAGTTACACCAGGGCAAAGGAAAATATTTCCCCTTTCATTCCCCATTTGATATAGAGTGGATGGAAATGCGGAGATTATCTCTGAATAAACCTGGCTACTCTTCTGTTCTGACTCAAGTCCCGTAACACAGGAACAAAAAGGAATCCATTACGGTTAATTTCAGAGAAGCCTCTCTCCACCACTGTATTTCCCCTCACTATGCTTCAACTGCTCTTCAGAGGGAATATTCCCATTTTCCAGGAAAGGAAAATGGCTTTGCAGTGGTGGTCTGCACAAATTGAGACTGAAGCAAAGATGATTCAATAGGTGAAACTTGGGAGGCTGGAAAAATGAGAAATGTTTTCTGGTTTTCTTTTTTCTGCTCTTTGTTCTTCAGGGCCAGCTCTGATATTGTCTGCTGGAGCTTGAACAAGGAGCTTAATTTTTAAGGCATGTCTGAATCCTCTCTCTGTGTTTTTTTTATTGCTTGTACTGCCTGTTCTTAGTATGTAATTAAAGGTATGCAAACAGTGGCTGACTTTTTAAATGAATTTAGTTTGAGTGAACATGCTTACGAACTTTAATATTTGCATACTGTGCCTATGTGAACAATAGTTATCCTGGCGTGAATATAGGGCGAGAGTCAACTTGGAGGCCACAGATAAATAACTATAGAAATCTACTTGTATCTAAAACTACTTCCATGCTTTGCTGGTTTCAGCCATTTCTCTTTTCCTAAGAAGTTACAACTAAGCAACACTACTCAGATTTTGGTTATTTATTATCAATTCACCTTGTAAAAAATTCTGAGTGGTGTTAAACAAATGCATTTGAATAAACAAATGCATGTAACAGTTGCAGCATGTTTGTAGATATTCAGAGAGCAGAAAAAACCCCTAATAAATCAAATCAATTACAAATTGCATGTTGCTTGCACAGCTCTATTGTCTCCTGAATGCTCGTAATTGGGAGTTCAAAGTCGAACATCCTTTATTATTTCCATGAAGTTTAAAGAGGCATATTTTTAATGCCTAGACTTGCAGTTTCTTAGATGTGTGCAGGATTTTCTAATAGAAAATTCAAGGCAGTTATAATCCTCCTCTACACTTGAGTTAGAAACAGAGTCCTGTGATCAGATTGCAGTTTTGGAGTGCCAATTGCTGAAGAAAGTGATTCTTTCCCCCACCCTCTTTTCACTTATTAAAAGACACCCTTTGCTTGGCTTCTAACGAAGCTCCCTGGGAACCCTGCCCTGCAGCCTACATTGGTGGGAAGGTGTGATGCCTTTGGCAAGGCTGCATGACACAGCCTGGAGTCACCAAGTCCTACCACACTGTAAAGGGAAAACACTTCCCTGTTCCTTCTGACAGCTCTTCACATCAGCTGCACTTGAAGCTTTATGCCATCCCTTTCCATCTTTTCTCTAAACTATGAAAGTCTGTTTTATTAAGAATTTCAGAACTGGTGCCTAGGCTACAAGGGAATGCAAATGCATCACCTAGGCATGATTGCACGGGAGCAGTTGCAGAGGGGCAGCCTAAGGGGCTGTGCCCTGTTCTGCAGCAACAGCCAGTGGGGTGAGGAGAGCTGGCCCTGCTTGTTCCCCTGAGTTAGGAGACAAACATGCCATTTGCAGCTGGAGGGGAAAGAACGGCTCTAAACTTTCCATCACGCTATTTGACAGTGTGACCGTCTCGTGGGCATCCTGTGGGCATGGGGTGCTTCTAGGCCGTATGCACTACTGCAAAGCACTTTGACAGCTACTTGTGTCTCCTGTGTCAGGATTGCCTTTGTGAAGCCCCATCTGCTTCAGATTCTTCCTCCTTCTCTTATGTTGGGAGAATAAGACTTACATAGGCTGAGAATGTACTCCTTGTCACCTGGGAACCTGACAGCCTCATGCGTGCAGGTCTGCCAAGTCACCTGCCTGCAACCTCCTCTGCCTGGCTCAGCTGGGTGAGGAGCTTCAACCTCATGGTTGGGAACAGGTGGATGTGAGTTCTTCTCAGGTCACACATTGCACAGTCCCATGCTCTGCTCAGCCTCTTCCTTTCTGCCATTGTTTTCTTCTTGGCTGCTACCTTGGTCACCAGGATGTTCCTGTGGTTGCAGTGATCAGTCTGCAATTCCAGTCCAGTTGCTGGCAATCAGGTGCTCCACTACATGTAAACACATATACTCATTGGTCTCTCTGGGAGCTCGTGCAGACCTATGGCCACTCCAGTACTGACTTTCAGAGCCTTGGTCTCTCTGATATAGAGGCCCTGACCTATCTCTGATAGCTCCCAGATCCCTTATCAGACATGCACTCACACAGGACTGACATTCTCTAGGGAAGCACACACACACAGAGACACAGAGGTGTCTCCAATTACTGGCATCGCAGACACAGGGGTCCTCTGACCCATGGCCTGGCTCCAACTGATGCCCTCACACCTCCGTATGCACACACATACATACACACAAGCATACAGGACAGAAAGTCCCTAACCCAGTAAAGCAGAAAAATGGTTTAACTTGAATGCTACAGTGATCAGGCATGGGGCATGAGAAAAAACACACTGACTAGCACCCCTTTCACATGCAACTAGCTCTTTTTATCCACTTATCTCTGTATTTTTCCACACTTGTTCCTTCCCAAGCCACCTTCACCCCCCTGTTCCTGCCTTTTGTCTTTATTCTTAATATCCCTAAAATTTCACACATTCCCACTAACCCCTTCAAAAGATCTTGCACTAAGTTTTACACCATTCCCAAATGCTCATCCCATAATGAGTCCCCTACATCTGCATGCAGACTTTGCTCAGTCTGCAAGGCTGTCTGGTGAGAGTACGTCCCACAGACTCCTCCAACACCCAGGCCATCTCCAGGCTGTCCTCTGCCAAAATCCTTTGGAGCAGCCAGGTCCAGGTGCTATCGGGCTTCCTCTACCTGGTAGAGTCTTCTCCCTATCTCCTGGTCTTTGTTTTTATGGTGATTAGCCCTTCATCATGTAAACTAAAAGACCTGAGCTCTGAGTGTCTCTCAGAAGACCAGTTCCTGACTTTACACCATTAGCTGTCAGCAGACTCACAGTTTGAGGTTCAGGAGTTGCGTGACTTCTGTCTCTTCTGTGCTCCTTTGTTAGGCTTCTTCAATCAATGCAGTTATGCAATCACATGTGGAAAAAATCTTCTCCCAAAGCACATTTTACTGTTATTTTTTAGGAAGTCACATTCTGAGGCTAACAGGGAATGTGAATGTCATTCAAATACTAAGGAGGCTGGGACATCATGTGTATCATTCAGTAACCTGGGAGAGGAAGACAACGCTTTAGTCCTGGTAGAAAACCTATTGTCAACTTCTGAGTGAGACATTGAGCTGCTACTAAATATCCTTCCTTCTGTGCACAGGACATCCAGTGAAAGCAATGCTGATAGCCTTCAGGATGCAATTGGAAAGGACAGCTGTTATGGTATAAATGGAGTTGTTGTGTTGCCATTTGTACGACTATATCCAGAAAGCCTGTAATTTATTGCTGTGTGATGTGAACAGTGAACACGCCACATCAGAGGGAGCCTGCAGGGTTAGGGGTGGGACAGGCCCTCCCACATTACAGATGGGCAGAACACACCAGGGATGTAGTACACACAGGAGAGCACCTTCTAAAGACACATTTTGTTGTCTTATCAAAAGTAATTCAGCAGTACAAGGTTCAATGCTTCTGTCTAGAAGGGTGTTTTTGGAAGCCACCATTGTACAGACTAACTCTACCATCTCCCCTGCAACAGGCAGGAACATTAGGTACCAAAGACTCTGTATATACTGGAGCTGCCAATGTAAATGGTTTTGATTATACTCTGTGCAAAGTCCAAGTGCATCAATGCACAGGCTATATGGAAATATTCCTAGGACAGTGACTTGAAAATAATTTGAAATCTTCTGTTTACTACTGGCAAACTTTTCCAAGAGATATGTTTATGAGGAGTATGTTAGAATCTGGCACCATAGCTTGAGGCTCTTTCCAGCGACTGCTGAAGGGATAGCATAATACTTCTGTTGTCAGGATTCACACAGTTAGAGATGAAGCGTATTTTTATGTTAGCATGTGATTAACTCCTTTCTTGGCTACGGAATAGTCATTTTTGATGTTGCCCACTTGGAAGAGATGCTTAAATGGATCAGTAATGTTTTTGATAAGATTTTCCAAGAGCATTTTGACTCAGAAAATTACTCATTTTTATAAATCATGCATCAGTTTAAAGTATAACGTGGACATCTAAAAGGTGTTGGAAATGAAAACCTGGTAGCATTTTGTATTTCTTATATTCGTGTCATAAACTTTATGTTGAAATGAATGTAATTGTCAGGATAAGCAGACCAGACATGATGTTTAAATTCCTTCAGTACCATGATTAGCTGGACTTTTTTGTATAACAAACTAGTCTGCAAGACAGACAACCAGTTGCCAAAGTCACCTTAAAAATGACTGATACTTACCAGAAGTATAGAAGTTGGTGAGAAGTGCCTTGGTGCATCCATTGCAAACATACAATCTGTGGGCACAGGTATTGGTTGTAAGACTTGGCAGTGGAGAAAACTTTAATGAGTAGCTCCTCTTCCAATTCTTGGTCTAAGACTGGGAAAAATGTGTTATGAAGATAAATGATATGACATTATTCTCTAGAACATGGACACATGCCTCTACTTAAGCTCACCAGGGACTACTGTGAGGAACTCCTCAAACTTTTTAATGAGGAGGTAGATGCAAGGATTGGTGTTGGAGCTTGTCCTACAGGTCCCAAATGGTGGATAAACCCAGTCATAATCACTGCTGAAAATAGTGATCTTTTTTTGAGTTTGGCAAATATATTTCTTGCCAGTGCTCTGGAAAATTGGAGCATAGATCTGGGAAAGATTCACATAGAATAATAAAGTATATATTGGCTTGAAACTTGCATATACAAGGCAGTGATTCTCTGCATGCCTTTCAGAGGTGCGATGTTGATGTTTCTGAAGAAGAAAATTCTAGAAACTTAAAACCTATGCATAGGAAGTGCACTTCACAGCATTTTGCTGAGCTTGGGCAAACATGGGAGCTTTCATCCCACCTTTCCGAACTTGTAGTAGTTCTTGAGTCATTTGTGCAACCCTGAAATTACAACTGTTGATATCATTGACTGCTGTTAGCAATGCTGCTGTGACAAATGGAGTGGCATAGGTTCTGGCAAACTTCTGCTGTATGAAAAATATTAACTCCACTGATGATCCTCTGCCAGGCATGAATCTGGAAATAACACTTGCCAGTTTGCTGCTGTCCCCTATCTTTACAATGAGTGGCTGCATAATTGACGCCAAACAGAATGCAGTTGGGAGGAGCCTGGACTACAGTACCCAAAACTGCCATGACTCTTCTGAAATACTGTCACACCCTTTGCTGCTTAATTATGAACTCAAGTGGAAAAACTTACAAAAGCTGCAAAACCAAGGATGCAACTGAAAGCTGGATTATGAAGAACAAGATGGATCTCAGAATAACTTCACTGAAGACGGAGAAGTTAAAAATAGGGAATGGGGAAAATGGCAGGGGTTGTATATATAAGCAATGAATTTTATTTGGTACTTATATTTGGTAAGAATTTCTTGAGCTATACATTTGAAAACTGAAAAAATAATTGCCAAGTGAAAAGGTGCTTTCATTAAGTATACAATTTCTGATAATAAGCCATCCCTTATATCTAGATGAAATCTATAAAGTAAGACAGTGACAATGGCTGAAGTTTCCTACCTTAGTTCATGACTAAATAGTCTATCCTTTCTGTCACCAAAGAAGCTGAGTTTGCTGGCCTTTGAGGGAGGCCTGAACACATGCTCTTTAGCCTTTGCTTTTTGTGGTGGGCCTATTTGAAGATTTTGATGTGTATTTTGGTTGTTGGAGCTGTGTCATTTGCCTTATTTTTGCTAGCCTGGTACCTGGCATTTTTATTATGATTTGTTGCAAATATGCTCACATTATAAGTAATTGACATATGCGAAATAGACCTAGAGTCACTAACAGGGATAAAAACGTAAATAACAATAGTATGAAAGGATAGCTGCTACTAATTTATACTTCTGAAGTGTAACTGCATTTTCAAAATACTTAGCCAAATAAAATTCTAGTTGTTTCTAGAAATATTTTTTAAAATATAAACTTTATATGTAGACCTTAATCCGTCCCTGTTTCCAGCTGAAACTGTGCAGCATAGAGGCTGATTAAAATTCTCTAACAGTGAACCTACAGGTTGAATCCTGTTGTAACATTCTTTTTATTGAAATGATAGTAAAATGGTGAACAGTGCATATAATATGTGATAGAGCAATATTCCTTTATTTAATTTTGCAATTTAAAGTTAAGAACATTTTGGTTAATGGGAGGTGAAGATAGTATTAAGGGCGTTATTATTTATCAGTGATTTATGCAGCAATGGGATTGTATTATAAAACACTGAGTTAGGAGAAATGACATGTTAAGTCTCCTCAGCTCTCAGGCATTGGAAAATTGCCCTTGGTTCTTGTTGAATAATGCACATTGGCTGATATATAAAAGGTACAAACGGTTTATAGTCTCATTTAGTACTCCCAGGTGGGACAATTTGAGTATGTTTGCAATGAAGAATCTATTATCCCATGGCAATTGAGAACATTAAATATGAAAAATATGGTATCTACAATGAGTCATCTTAAACCCAGACAGGGCTGGCTGACCCTACCAAATTCACCTTTCTAAGCTAATCATGGCCTTTAATTACCATATACTTTTTTTTTAATGGTAACTGTTCCTCAGATGATTTAGTTAGATGTTTGCCTGGTAGTCATGATAGTTTAGCAGGTTTCTATAGGAGATGTGGTGATGTTTTTTGCTAAAAAGCAGAATTTTAAAGAAAAATCTTGCTGCTTGCATTATTTCACCATTTGTAAGATAACTCATCCAGTAAACTAAATTTATAAGGACAAAGATTTTTACATTTGTATTTGTAATTTTTCACTCAGACCAATGTGACAAGGAAGTCCATAAACAACAAATAAATGCTGGTTAATTTCAGATTATAGACTGAATAAGAAATTTAGTTGGCAATTGTACTTTCTAAACATTTTAATGTAAGATTTTGTATAGAGATTAACATTATAACAGTAAAAATTTTAATGTGATTCCATGCTAGGAATTTATACACAATCAGTCTAAACTAAATGCCTCTGAGGACTTTCTAGACCTTTCATTTGTTAATGTAAGTGCTATTGTTTTATTCTGAGAAATCTAGTCAACGTGTTAATACAATAGCTAAAAAATATTATTTTTCCTAAAATCTGATATAAAAGAATAAGTGCTTATTAGACTGCATCACACATTATATAAGATGGAGGCAGTGCTGTTCATCAGAAAAAGAAGACATATTTCAGTGATAGTAATTTAATCTATTTCTAAAACATATGAAGACAAAGTATAGTGAAAGTCTGAAAATGAAGACAACAAGAGTTTCTGAAGCTCAGAATGCCAAAACTTCAGCATTGAAAGATAAGCAACAACCTTTTGATCTTCAGATGTGTTACATGAGGCTGCCTATCAAAATGAAAAGAGTGAAAAGTCATATTTTCAGCATTTTATTCTAAATTTTTATTATTACTTTGAATGCTGCTTTGTTTAATTATGGCAACAGATGTTGGCAGTGCTGTACAATGTGTGTCTGTACAATATGTGTCTGTACAATATGTGTACTCTCACATTTTGTTCTTGCAGAGAGTGAGACTTGGATTTTTTTAAAATTTAAAATTAAATAAAGAAATTGAATAATGAAATTTTTAAAAAGTCTCTTTACAAGGCATGGGAGAGGTTCACAGTTCAAATGCACTGTGTAATGTCAATGGAAGTGTAGATTCTTCCTTCCCCTCTTTCTTCTTGGTAATGTAGGGATATTTTTGAACAAAGAATAAGTGACAGACAAACATATGTAGTATCTAGCTTGCTCAAAAAATAGCCAAACATCTGCCATGAGGTAATACCGTGCTAAGAGCTACAGTCAACTAAAGATTGTCCCTATCAGGAAAACAGAGATATTTATGGAGGAAACTCAGAGACGATGTGAGCTTTGGTCTGGCCCAGTATTTTTTTCTTCCTTTATCTCTCATTTTGTACATAGTAGATCTCCCTAGGCCAAAAGCTGAAATGAAATGACAGTAATGTAAGGATATGATTCTGAGTAACATAAAAAAAATTAAAATCCTGTGTGCCTGTGAAACGCAGATTCCCTTTCCCAATGAGATCTGAGGAATGCAAAGTGACTTAAAGATAGGTTTTAGGCTGTGCTGGCCCGAGTGTCCTCTTCTAAGTGAGTTGCCATCTTAAACAGCTTTGACTCCCTCACTTCCCCACTGACTCTCCTTCATCCCTTCTCTCTCCTGTTAGTCTCTGTCTTGTTGCCAACAAAAATGCCTGATGATCTGAAAAGCAATCTGAAGTAGTTTTTTCCATCTGGATCTGTTCCCTGACATGACCACACACAGCTGTGCTGGCATGGGGGTAGGAGTGGCTATAGTTTTAGCTGAGTGAAGGAGATCTGCAACCACATGCGAGACCATGGCCTCAATCATTTCTCCCATTGTTCACCTTCATCTCACTGCAACAGTTAAGTCATCAGCTTGTGACACTGTGTCTCCTGTTATTCTTGAGCGGCTTTCAACATCCAGTCTGAACCTTTGCTATGAGTCAGGAAGCTGCTGCCTGATGAGCTCTCACGGAAGCAGTCAGTCCCTTTTGGCCGCTGCTGGGCTGCAACGTTAAATAGCACGGAGTCTTTCTTGCACTGTTGCCACTGCTGTTGTACACTGTGAAGGAGGTTTGCCCATCAGGGCATAAGTGGAGAGGTTTATGCAAGGCAGTTAATATCAATGCTGTATTTTTCTGCATCACAGGTAGAAAAATTTGCTCCTCATGGTTTGCTGGGGTGGTGGCTGCTCACCTCTGGTTTTGGGTTCGAAAAGCTTGCGCTGTTTCAGGTCTGCCTGTGTATGTTTTGCCCCATATACAGTTTAAGTAAGGTTTTACTTTCCCTGTTAACAAGTCTGTGGCCATAACTTGATCTTACACCTTCAGGCAGGTCATTCTTTCCTCTATGCCGTGTGACGTCATGAAGAATGCCCACTGTGAAGGAGGAAGGACGTGCAATGAGCACAATGACAGGTGAGACAGGTCTCTTCTGGCCAAGATGGATGTGCAAAGCAAGCTAGAGCACATCTGTGGGTTGCACAATGCAATGATCTCCCAGCTAGCACTGGTCCAAGCTGGTAAAGTGTTTTGTCTAATGCTTCACCCTGAGGTCATCAGGCCAGTGCTGAACCTAAGCTATGTGGTCCTTATTCTTCCTCTTCTGCTGTGCAAGGCACCCGGTTGTGAACAGTCTCCTGAAGATAGATTTCTCATGTAAGACATACCCAGACCTGACGGGTGAACATCCCTCTCACCCTGCCACAACTCCCTCATGTTCTGTTGTCCCCTGCACGTGGCCTGTGGGCAGCAGCAGGGCTGTGAACCTCCTGGGGTGGCAGAAAGCTGGTGTTTGTCATTCTCCAAGCTTGGCTGCTCTGCTGGAACTGACCAGTGAGACTAGCCTGCATTAGAGCTCCCAGAAGCCCCAAACAGAACAGGAGCCCTGACTGATTTGTCAATCTTGAATCCCTGCTAAGTGCAGAGGTGACCCAGGACTGGCTGGCAGCTGAATGGCAGCCATGAACATGCCATTAGAATATAAATGATAGTCTCAGGTAAGCAAAATGATCAATTGATGTCAAAGTGGCTTTAAGGATATGTTATTTTTTCTGCTGGTGAAAGTCAAGACTCAAGGGTGAAACTCCTGTTGTGGAAGAAAAGATAGGGCCAGACATTGGCCATGGAGGACAGCTATTGGCTCACAGAAGGCTATAATACATGTTTTTCCCACCTGCTTAGTTTTTTCCAAGTTAATGAAATGAGAATCTGCTCTTTTGTTCTGATAACCTTTGAGAAGCAGTCAGGCTTGCCAAAACCTCTGCTAATACACCAAAGGAAAAGGAAGCAAGTCATAAAACATGCTTTGGATCAAACAGTAACATTCTGTTGTACGCATCTAAAACGCAGTGAAGGGAACACAGTGCTGCCTTCGAGTATGACTAGTGGCATGAATCATGATATCAGCTCAATATTTGCCCAAAGACTACAAACGAGGCAACTAACTTTGTTTATAAGAGCTGCACAAAGAAATGTGCATACTGCAGCCTTGTTTGTTTTAACTGTCCAATTCCTAGGCTTTTCCTAAACTCCAGGTAATTTTTTTGTGTTCTTTTCCTTAGTTTTGAAGAAGGAAATTGTATAAATAATGCTTACAATAATGAAAGAAACATTCCAGCTCAAAGAGAGCAAAACATTGGCAGCATAACCAAATTTGACATTGTCATAGATTTGGGTTGGTGACATTAACAGTTACAAGCAACAAATCTTTTAATGTAAATTTAGCACTAGACATCAAAAAAGTGATGATTGGTGACTCAAGAAGAGTGTGGTCAATCTAGTGAAGATCATGTGGAGTTTTGCAAGTCAGCTGACTGACTCCAAGTGGAGTGTGGGGTGGATCGGCAAGTGGTTGGCTTTGTGGCACTTGGAGAAGTTTAGGGGTTTATATTGTCTGTCTGTTGGTCTTTTGGTAACTCACGACGCTCTCAGGTGCTTCAAAACAAATCTGAGAAGGGACAGGGTTTCCGACAATCCTAATTTATGGATCAAGTTTTGAAAAAATCCAGGCAGTTGGAAAGAATACAGAGGTTTTATTAATCACTTGTCTGGACAACTTAGTACTTTGTGTTGGTTTTGGCAGTTCCTCAGCTAGTCAGGTGGCAGGTATCTTCTGGCAAACTAGTTCTCCAATGCATACCTCAAACCTGGTCCTGGTAACTGTGGTCTCCTACCTTAGGAGCAAGGCAGGAAAAGGCAGCAAGTGCAGGAAGGATAAATAAGTGGGATCAGCAGAAAGCCTGTGAGATGTGAAAGCAATTGGAGGTATTGCAAGGCAAAATGTTACAAGGACATGGAGGATACTATGGGAAGATGCAGGGCACTGGTGAACTTATGATACTGGAAGTGGAGGGGTTATTCGGGGTGGAAGAGGAAAGCTGTGGGACATAGTACTACAGGAAATCAAGGTTCAGTAGTTCTGCTCCTCAGGGAACAACTTGTCTTCAGAGCTTGACAATATTCCATTGTGGTTAAATGTGTCTGGAGGGACTGGTTTATTGCTATCATTATATATGGATCTCTTACAGATAGTTATCTTGGAGGTTGCAAAGGGGTTCAGTTAGCAATGGCAGGCTATAAATGGGGAGGAGAAGGATGTCAAACTTAACAATAGGGAGGAAGGAAAACTAAAATAATAAATATTGATTTGGAGTATGTCTTTTATTATCTCCGAGTGAACAGGAAAATGTTATAATAATGTGATCTTTATGGGAACCATAAATTATCCATGTGAAGTTTTCTGCATTGGTGTTGACTAATCAATGAACCATCCTGGGGAGCTGTTGGCTATACTGTTCATTCAGCAGCTTGAGTTTGTTATCATAGTTCGTTGTATTCCTGTAGGGTGTACATTTTTGTTAGTTTACAGTGATGTGTGGGATGTGTGCCCTGAACTGAAGGAAATCACTTCTACCAGATGGTTCAAATCAGTAAGAGTCTTGTCCTGAGTTCAGTGATCTTTCAATCTGTTCCCTATTGCACCGTGTTGTATATCTGAAAAGAGCTAAGTAAATCCTGCTAATAAGAGAAGTTTACAAAGTTCAAATGTTTTATGTGGATTCTGACCATATGCTGGAAGTGAGTTGTAAAGTAAAACAAGCATTGGATATTCAAAATGAATGTTGCATTAACCAATCGGTGAGAGGCATTTTTGGAATAAGAAATGTCTTCTCTCTCCTGAACATGCAGCTCTGGACTGCATTTCTGCACGTTTGAATTGAGGTTCTAAGATTTCAAGACCCAGGGATTGTGGGGACACCTCATTTCTTCAAATTCATTAACGAAGCCATGTTATTTTTGTTTAAAAAAATTTCTTCATATGAAATAACATGAAAAGGAAAGTAAGATTTAGTGTCAAAAACCTTCCACAAAGAAAAAGGATGAGTAACGTGGCAACTTGTAATTCCTTAATACATAGATCAGATGGAGGAAATGTAAGCGATGGCATGAATACCAGTTTTTTCCCATCCCAGACTGAAGAAACGAAAGTCATCCAAAGAGCGAGTGCAGATGTTCATGTGGTTGCATGTCTTTTTTTGTGGCCTGGCAGAAAGATCATATAGCTAGTATCAATACTTTAAGACTTAATCAGATGTTCATGCCTTGATTGCATATATTGAAGTGGGTATATAGAGTTATTTGTGTCTGTTATTTCATGCTACATGCAGAAATGCATAGTGGGTTCAGGGTGCATCTGTGTTTACTTATGTATAAGCCGCACAGATATGTTTTGTCTAATGCGTTTGTCCCATTTCCATTTTTTTGGGAAAGCTTTACTCAGACTCAGCAATTATAGTGCTATTCTGAGATAAGCCTAGCCAGAGCAGCTTAAATCTGAGATATTTTTTGATTTCTGATGGCATTTGTTCTGTCCTACAGGTTTTGGGTGACAGGTTGACTGAAATGATGCGTCTTCATCTGCTCACAAGCATTTACATGTGACCTGAAGGACAATTTTCTAAAAAATTTTTTATTTTATTTTAATTCACTTCAAAATTTCCACTTCAAAATACCACTATTTTGCTTATTCAGTGTGAGATGTGGGGCTCAGGTCATCTCTTTACTTTCTACAGGAAGTCATTGGTATGTGGAAGGTGAGAAAGTGCATTTGCTTCTACTTGAGTTACCTGAATCATGTAAGCAAAATCCTTCTTGGGCAGGGGCTGTATATGAAGTCCTGCAGCCCCCTCTCCCAGGCTGACCAGAGGCAGAAGGGAGCAGAGAATTGATGGACTGCATCGATGTAGGAGAGCAAAGTGGCTACACAGCACTTACAAAGAATCTGGCAACAGATCCATGACCTGGCACCAGCCCAAGCCTGAGAGGCCATGAATCCCTTATGCTCACAGTGGAAAACATTGCTACCACAGCAGAAATCAGCTATTATATTTGTGTGCACAGGAGGGTAACACAGACAAAGATCAAAGCTAATTTACTGGTGCAAAGTCGGATCGCATCATTAGCAATAAATAAAAGCGTGTTTTGTTTTGTTACAGACCATCCTTTTTGTATCTATGACTTTCCATTTATACTATTTATTCTCTCAACTTTGTGAATTCTTGTACTTTTCATTCTGTTTATTGGTCTGTGAAATCTGTGTGCATGTGTGACTCTTGTGATGTAGTTTTTATATACCATGTTGCACGTGCCAAAAATATGCTGGTGGAAGACTTTGGACATGAAACACATTTGAAGGTCTGAGGTTGCATGATGTGTGAAAATCAGATCCCTTTAAAGTCCCAATGTTAGATGTCTAAAGATGAGGGTACACAGAATCAGTGACCACTTTGAAATATGTATTTCTCCTTACCAGATCTCCTCCATTAAGAGGAGACACTGTAAAAGACCAGTGAATTTGTGAAAGTTATTTTTCTTTATTAGAGCTGCTCTGAGTATTTGGGAAGTGTTATTTCTGCTGATGCTTATCCCTCTTGGCACACCAATGCAGATAACCGCTATCTGCCACAGTCAGGATTTTTTCTGGGTGTTCTGTCTACTACATAGTTTTTCAAAAGGAATTTTTGTAAACTTTTGAAACAGAGGAGTCTGATTGCTTTGAAATTTTAACAGTGTCAAATATTTCTTTTCAACTGGACACAGTAAAATGAATTCTGAACAGGCACCTCTGCCCACACAAGCAAATTTCTTTTGCATTTTCAAGTGATTCTACTGCTGTTAGCTATTGAAATTTGGAAAATCTTTCTAGTGCTAGAAGGGTGACATAAAGGAGGGACTGTTTAATTTTTCTTTTTCAAAGATGAGGGAATTACAAAATTATTGAAGGCAATAAAATGGAAAATGAAAAGCAAATCCAGAACAATTCTGATATTATCAATTTAACTGTGTCAGTGTGAAAAAGAGGAAAAAAACAAGTAAGACTCTCTCTGTGTACGTACCTTGATTTTGGCAGGTTTCACATTTAAATATTTCGTGGAAGAATCTGATTTTCAATAATAATGTTTATTTGAAAATCAAGCCTTATTTTCAGATAGTTCTGGGAATAAAGCTGTCTTGATTTATATTTTGGAAAAAAGAATCCATTCTAGATATGAAGTGAAATGTCTTTTGCTATCTTAAGAATTGTATATTTGGGCAGTTAAATTAGAAATTACTAATAATATGATAAGTGATTGTATGTCTTTGATTCCAGCAATTTCCCCTCCCTTAATTGTGAGGCAATAATAGCTAAAGTTGGTTGTTAGTAATAACTACCTTGTGCCTCTTCCCATAAGCCAAGACTGTCATCTGCAGACATGAATAAAGTCTATTAATGTTATACTCACTGAATTTCAAGGAAATTTCTTACAATATGTAAAAGTAATCATGTGCAAATGTGTTTGCAGATTGGGATATCTTCTCACCCAAATATATAATGCAGTTTCCAGGTGGTAGCTATCTGATATTATGTCTATTTTTGCCTTAACACAATGAATACTCAGCAGAAGAGTAATACTGCTCATTGCCTTTTCCTTCTAATATTGTTCATGGCAGAAATCCAATTTATACAGTACAAATAATCATTATTTCCAATAGGCTGAGGATCTTTCCTGGTGAAAGCATAACCAATGCCTTCTACTACTACTTGTGTCAGTCATGATATTTCAGTGATGTGAGTTAGCATATAAAATCCATTACCCATAGGATTGTGGGAATTGGGGGAAAAAAAAAGAAATGAAAACAGGGAACATGCCTATTGCTGGGAGGCACAGGGAATTAAAAGCAAATAGCAAAGCAGGTGGAAAATTCTGTCAAGAAAGCTCAATACACTGAAGAAGTACTGAGAGCTTGTGGCCCTGGGGAATAGCACTGCAATCGATGTCTTGGTGGCATCGTTCCATCCCCACACATCATTGCTGGGGAGTTAACTATTGTTAAACAGTACTTTTAAGAGTCCCCAAGTCCTTTCCCAGATAATTTTTGATGCATGAAGAAAGGACTTGAGAGGTGATTCCTTTCTCACCTGGAAGACTGTAGGGAATCAGTACCAAGCACAGCTTTTCAACTGTCTTTTGAAAAAAGACTCCAGCAGAACGCTAAAGCAAGCACGTGTTTTCATCACTGACTTCACAAATGGGAGTGACTCATGTGCCATCTGTTTTGTCCCTCCACCGTATCATATGTGCTCCCTGTTTGTGCTGGATAATGTATTTGCCATCTATTAAAGAGAGAGGAAACTTCAGAGCAGTCAAAACAAACATATCTGAGGAAGGCTGAAATTTTGAAAGGGGCTGGTTGGAAAGCTGTTGCCATTGTCACTTTCCATTGAAACCTGTGGTTCCGGGGCAAGGACATGCCAGATGACAACCCACTGAAATCTTCAGACAAGAAGTCAGGGGTTTCTGGGTATCTGAGTGTCTGATGTATTATGCAAAACACTGACTACTTTAGCTCCAGAATATACTAAATGCACCACGTTGTGACCAGGCTGACAAATCCTGCTCCTCTGTGCCTGTTGTCACAGCTCAGTGGTGTGGGGAGGTGGGTCTCCTGCTTTGGAGCCTGAGGAGAGTTAAGATATAGTGTGGATTTGTGAGCTGTATTAAGAAGGTGAGCAGGGACTGCTCAGAGCTACCCAGAAAAGACCATTCCTCCAATGCAAAAACTGGGAGACAATGAATGAAAAGTGGCATTTGGCAGGTTTAGAAAAACCCAGGAGCTAGTCCTCTCTCCAACACCAGATGAACAGTGGAACTTACTGCAAGACACAGAAATCTTATCTGAGGCTTGAATAAATGAATGGAAAAATGGTCCATCAAGAGCACTGAGATACAATGATAGCACCTCTGCCTCATTCTACAGCTTAAGCTCTGCATGATGTTGAGACAAAAACTTGGACTCCAAAATCACTAAGGCTTATAATAAGCTCAAAAGACCAATGCAAGAATAAACTAAAAAAACTGAATTACTGGTATCTCTGCCATTCATAAGCTGTCATTTTACCAGGCTTTTTGACTCTGACATCTTAGTGGACAGCTAAGAGTCCACCAGAACAAGAAGTGCTATACAGGGGAGTAGTCAAAGCATGGCACACTCCGCCCATTTCCTAGACCACCTTAATATGATGTTGATAGAGCTAGAAGGACATTAATAAATGGCATCATTGGAGGAAAATCAATAACAACTTGGGCTCTTAAGCATTACATCATGACAGCAGGCAAAAAGTCATAAACAAGGCCAAGGCATGACTTACGAGACCACAGCCTGCCTAAGGACCAACCTTCCATCAGCAAACTCCATCTTTCCCTTGGTGTCTTGCTGTCATGCACTTGTAAATTGTCCCTCACAGGTTTTAAGATTTCTATATAAGCATTTGTGAAAGAAGTGCGAGACATGCTGGATAAACACATGAAAAATACATTTTGAATTGCCTGTAGTTTTAGGTCCACCTCATTCATCAATTTGACTCTGTCACATAAAACACCCCAGAAAATGCTCAGAGATCCGGTGGCATAGTTTTAGCCTTCCAGCTCAAGCCTAGGCATGAGCCAGGATGTGTCACAGTCTTGCTCTAACTGGTTTATGTTTCTCCTTAATTAGTGAAAATGTTACCTAGCTAAATGAGAAAGAGGAACAAACTGTACCTATCACCAGAAAATCTCCCTCGGAAACAGTTTCCAAACATATGCATTAGGTAATGAGCCTGTTTCCCTGACTATGTGTCACAGTACTCAGTGCTATTCTGGTTGTATTTCGCAAGCTGGCATTGCTTTTTAATGCGCTCGCTCCTGGTCTGCTCTGAATCAGTTGTTCTGCATAGTCTCAGGCTGCTTTTCTGAGAAACCGTAGTTATGCTGGGCAGCTTTTGTCAGCCCCACACCACGCTTCTTGATCGAACACGATTTTCAGCTCTCTCTAGTTTTTCATTTTCACCTTTCCTATCTCTAGCTGTGTCTTTTTGCAGTGTGGTGTGAACCCCTTTGTAGTGGGGAAAGGTGCAGAAGCCATCTCAGTGGCCCACACAGCGATTCCTTGCAAGTGACGACAACCACAAATATGCAATGGTGTATTTAAGTACAATTATGAATGCTTTCAGAAAACATGTGCAAGGTGTTGTTCAGAAAGGTCAGCCTTTTGCGGATGAAATCTCTGAGAGCTTCATGTGCATTACATCAGCTTTCTCAACAGTTTAAATGCCTTCCCCACACCCCGGGAACATTTGGCACAGTGGGTTATTTTAACAGTGCTGCTATATGTAAAATGTAGAATGTTAATACTTTATTTGGCTAACCATACGTAATGCGGGAAGACAGGTGAAGTGATGGATTAATCATCAGGCTTTTAATTTTAAGTCTTTTTAGCTGCAGTTTTAAATATTTTTTTTATTTGAAATTTCCACAATTAGTGGAAGCTCTTTACATATATAAATTAAAGCTGCTTATGCCGTTGGTAATAAGCTACAAGTCTTATTTCAAATGTGTAATTTTTCTCATACTTGGAGGTTCAGATAGAATTATTTGCAAATAACCCAGTGGTAAAGGTACAGCTACCACATTGCAATAACATTTCCCTTCTGCTTTCTATGAATGTCTTTAAGCCTTGACTTAGAGGACCTCTCTTGCTTGTTGCAGGAAGGTATTTACAGTGCATGCACATTTCACCTTTGGCATCTATTAAAATGTCTAACTCTGGCAGTGTTTGTGGTAGCAGATATGCTCTGTGGCTTTCTGTCAGCCACAAGTTTGAGGAAGGGCCCCATGAGAAGCAATACCTGGCCACTGTCAGCCCATGGATGATCTTGGGGGAAGCTCCTATCACCACATTTTCCCAGGCCTCCCAGCTCACTTGACATTCAGATATTGGACACATGAAACTACGTCTTTGGGTTGAGAGAACGGACCTATGTTCCTGGCCTTGCCCTTCTCTGCCACCTTGCAAGCCTGATCTGCAAACCAACAACCCCCAGACTAAGTTCTCCAAGAAAAAGTTCTTGCTTCCCTGCTGAGGGAAGTTCGCTAGTTCCTCTTCTGGAAAATTACAGACATCTGGATACGTGGTTATGAGTCTTTGGCATAGAAATAAATGGAATCCAATTTTGCTGCACTCATTGAGTAGGGAAATTGCCCTTCATACAGCTCACAGCTGTCCCAAGTCACCTTCCTCAGTACCTATTTATAGATTTTATGCTCAAGACATCTCAGATTCAAAAGAAATTCTTCTTAGGAAAGAATGCAGCATTGTCTGGGAAGATAGGGGTATTCCTGCTTTGAATTATGCTGCAGAAGTGAGAGAGGTGAATATTGGTTTTATCAGAATGGCAGTTGAATCAAAGAATGGAAAAACTTTTGCCTGATGCTGAGCTGAAAGCAGTATTCTTAAGGATTCTTTTGTGAAACTCAAATGCTTTATTTAAACAAAAAGGAGCTTTTTTCATCTTTGTTTTGGGACTGTTTAATGCTTTTAACCTTTTTCTGCATTAGATTTTGTTTAGATAAGTAGTGTCATTTCAGAGGAATTCTTTGGTTTTATGTCAGACAGAACTTGTAGGTATTTCTGAAATGAAACATTTATTAAGCAGCATCCAAATATCGTGTTTGATGTAATATTCCCAGTACTTTTCAAGCTCTATTTCAAAATAGATTTTTTAGTTCCCAGAGATGTTTTGCCCAATTGAGGCAGGGATTGGTCTGGGTCAGGCAAAGACAATAAGCAGAAAATCCTTCCTAAAAGAGTTACAGACATGAGTATTCTGGAAGCAAATCCGTCTTCCTTGACTAGTGCTGGAGGGATGCAGTTGATTAAATGGTGTTTAGTGATGCTGGATGATGCTCTTCCGTATTCTGCTCTTGGAAACTCATCTTTCTTATCTTTCAAATCTGTGGAGAAGTACAAAAAGCTGTATTGCTAATTGGCATAAGAATCTGGCATGCAGTTATTTGTTGCTAGAGATATGCACTTTTCATTTAAGGGCTCTAACATTTCAGTTTCATTTGTAGCTGCCCTGTTTAGAGGTAAAAGCTGTGATATCTCTGATCAAGCCTAGCCTCTTCACAACACTGAAGGTACACCTTGCCTGCCAGAGTATAAGCATCCTTGGTAAATGCAATTATCTTGAACAAGAAAAGAAAGTTAAGTGTGAAAAAATCATGCTCAGCCTCACTGCAGCTTAGGAACGTGGCACTGCAGCAGCCTCACCTCCCTAGAAGCAGGTAGCTTGGCTTTGTGCATTCACCTTAGTTAATGTCCGCTTCAATGTGTCTTTGACAGGAGAAACTCTGGAAAACAACATTTTCAGTGGTCAAGGAGAAGATGAAGACTTGCCAGCATTTGTCATCTGACAGTAAGTAAGTAAACAGGTTGGCAACAACATCTAAGATTATCTCTCTGCTTGCCACTGTGTTATATTTCAGCTGAGCTTATGACAGAAGAGAAAAGCTTGCGTTTATCTTTTATCTTCAGTTTTTACATTGCTGTTTGTCTGTGATATAAGACACTGTGGTGCTGGTAGCTGGACCAGACTGGAAGATTTTGGGATCTATCAAAGGACTTCTGGTAGTGACGATACTTTGAGGACGCATGCAGACCGTGCCACAGTATACCTGCTATCGCCCCCAAGGCAAATCAGATGCATTCTTTTTCAGAGCAAGAAGTCTGACCCTGCCATCAATTGCCTTCCTTGGAAAAAAATTTCTTCTAAAATGCCTTTTCTCTTCCTAAATCACTTTTGCTATCATTCATATTTGGCTGTGTTTAGCTCGTATTTGTACAGCTTTCCTGCACTGAATAATCACAATTTTATATTAATTATTTTAAGACAATAAGGAAAAGAGCAGGGAAGAAAAGGAATCAACTGTGAAATTATCTATTCATAGCATTAGCTTCCTATATTTACCAACAAGTTTTTCACTTGTCTAGATGGATGTATTTTATTGCACTCGTTGTTTGTTTCCTTGCATTGGAACCTTCTTGTCCTTCCTTCCTTCCTTCAACTCTTCTATTTATGCAATGTTCCTATTGTAATTTGCTGTGTTCCTATTGTAATTTGCTGCATTGAAAGAGAAACTGTTAAAGCTCAGCATTGCCCTAGCCCAATCCTCTGTACTTTTGAAGGACAGGATTTGTTGGGTAGGTGAATTAGTGCTGTGCTTCTCTTTTTGCTGTCCAGGGCTGCATCAAATTGCTACAAAAATCATAAGAGATAAAATCTTCAGCAGTTAAAACTATGTATTTTTGGAGCCGCTGCCTTTTGCATAACACATTTGGGGACTCTAGGTGTTTTCTGAAGTTTCAGTTTCATTGGATTTCTTTTCTTTTCTTTTCTTTTCTTTTCTTTTCTTTTCTTTTCTTTTCTTTTTTTTTTTCCAATAAAGGTGTGGACTCAATTTAGGAAGCAAGTTTATTGTCAGTTGGCAATGGCCTGTTTGTCACTGTGCACACGAGGACTTTAAATCTGGACTTTAAAAGATAAGAATGGATAGAAATTCTACTGATTGTGCTCCCTTTCACTCCAGGATTGTGTCCAGACATCTGAGCTGTAGAAACAGAGAGACAGAAGGAGATTGAGCACTTTGTTTTATCAACCACTTCAATGTGCAGTATTTCGGATAAACTCTAGTTTCCCACTATGTTACTCCTGTTCCACATCTGCTTCCCAGCCTCACTCGGACACTGCTCTTAGCTTTGGTACAGGAAATATGTAGCAGCAATGTTGATCACAAACACTCTTGCAGACTCCTTTATTTAACCAAGAACAATTGCAAAATGGGACTGTGTCTGCCAGGCAAATGCATGGTCCAAGGCAGATATAGGTTAATTAAAAGGAGATAAGCAAGACAGGAAGTCCTGAAATAGATAATATTAGTTGGCATGAGCTTGAGTTTGAAACTTAATAGTTTTCCTTTTCAGATGGTCTGTTTCTTTTCTAAATCTTATTCTTTTGGCCGAGGAGGAGAGGAAATGTGATAAAATGTGATTAAGGGGTGTTTCCCTTTTTTTTTCTCTCCCCAGCTGTATGCCTGCTATTCCTTGTATTGAAGTCAGTGCTCTTGCATTTGGTGGGGACAGAACCAAAGCCTGAATAAATAATTTAATGTAATCCAGTGAAAAGTGCTACACATAAAATTTCAGAATTGTGATGACAGTGGATGCAGCAAACTCACTTTTAACAGGGGTAAGAGGCTGCGTATGCAAAAGTACAAGCATGTGTATTTGCTTAATTAAAACTCGTAGAGTCCAAGCAATGGGGAGGGAGGAGGGAGGGCAGCCTGCAACAGCTTGGTGCATTTTGCCTAAGGAGTAGGAGGCAACATTAAATATTTCCCAGGTCTTATCACACCTTTTTCAGGGGCAGAATCTGTTTCTAAAGCTGTAGCCAGACACTCACCCCTTGGCTTATGCAGGCACCTGCTTACAAGTCTGTTCTACCTTAGGCACACACTTAAACTTGCTCTTTAGGGTGGTAACAAGTCCTCTTTAGCTCTATTGCTGAACAGAGAGAACTCATTTTTTCTCCTGCAAGTGGGACATACCCTTACTTTGGTAACACAGCTAACTGCTTGGAGGTGTGGGCAGCCTATACAGGTGGCTCAAAAACAGTTACAGAAAGCTGTTAGTGAAAATGTGTATTTTCAGGGGGATGCAGCATGTGAGCAGCAGCCACCTGTGGTACAGGGGGGAATGTAAACAGCAAAGCATATGGTGCACCCTACATCAGGGTGTCAGGACACTGAAGAACATCAATTTGCAGTCTTATAAGACCTGACATAGTCTTGTCAGTGTATAGCTATCCTGACTGAGATGTCAATATTCTCTGAATCGTATAGGATTAGTTAGCCCCCTGAGACAATGAAGAGATGCTGACTGCCTGATTGCCAAATCCAGCCTTCCTGGGCTGGATATTTCCAACTTAAAGTTTAGATTGGAAAGCTATAACTCTCTCAGACACATACAGATGAAGAAAAGAATTTCTTTTCTCTAAAAATCAGATCCTTTATTAGATGAACTTTCCTTGACTTTTTGGCAGTAAGAGGTATGGTTTTTTCGCTGAGTTGTGTTCTTCATGTATTGACTATGCTGCCTAGGAAATTACAAAAACGTTTAACATGAAATTGGCCAGATTTCACTATCAATTTTCTCATTTTCACCTTTAGAGAAGGATCTCACAATGCTTAGTGATTGGGCAATAGAATGACAGAAGAAATTCAATGTCAATAGATGCAAAGTGATGCATATGGAGAAAAAAAAACACCCTAGCTACATACAGAATGACAGTTTCTAAATTAGCTTCTAATGTTCGGGAAAGAGATTTGAGAGTCATTACTGACAAGTCCCTATGAAAAGCAGTTCATTGCTCAGTGGTGGTCAAAAAGATTATTAGGAATTATTAGGGAAAAAAAAAAAGGAGCAAACAGAAAAATACTGGTTTTGCTATCACATAAATTCATGAGGCATCTGCATCCTGGACATTATTCACTGAACTCGTCGTCACCGCTCAGAACAAAGAGCTGAAAGTGGCCCAGAAAAGGAAGAAGGAGGCTTGGTGAATGGAGTGGCTTTTGTATGAGGAAAGCCAAAATACACCGGGTATTTTCAGCTTGGGGAAGAGATGAAGCCTGATAACATCATGAATGGTAATGGGTAGTTTGGAAAGGGATGAATTATAATTCTTGACAATATAAGAATAAAGGCTGATGAAATAATCAGCTGGGCGTTTAAAAAAGCAGCACTTCATCATCCAGCATGTGGTGAAGTTGTGCAACCCAAGGCCATGGAATTTTATGGAGACCAAAATGATAAATGGCTTCTAAAGCTAATGGGGCAAATTTGCAGCGTATAAGACCATCGGTTTCTATTAAAAATAACGTTGAGGATGAAACCCCCAGCTCAGAAGTCACTATGTCACTGATGAACCTGGGAGGCAAGGGAGGGTCACTCAGTGTCTGTATTACTCTCATATGCTTCACTTGAATGTTTCCTTCTGACCACACTTAGGATATAGAGCCAGGTGAATCTTTGGTTTTCTTGATGACAGTGTGGCTGTTCTTCCGTTATGCTTTTCTGTCATTAAAATTTATAACTGAAGTATTTATTTATTCACTTTTATTAGCACGCTTTTACACATTTTCCATCACATTATCATGTACGTGACCTAAAAATATCAGTGAATTTGTCCCTCACAGCTCTTCAGAATGGCAGAGAAACAGCACAGTCCCCATTTCCAAGGGGATACTCACCCTGGGAAGAGTCTACTGGGTTGGGAAGGGCCCTAAGGGACTGACAGCTACCTTCCTCCCTCTCTCACTCTGTGTGGTGCCCTGAAGAAATGGCCATGCAGTGCCTTGCCATGCCAGTCCTTCCCTTGCCAAACCTCCCAGAACTGGCTGCCTCTGGGGTGCATCCAGCATTTATGACTAAGGCACAGTGAGAGAGGAAAATAAAACCCCTCAGTGTTGCAAAGCCCTCAAGTCATTAGTCAACACTGAAGTGAAGCCTACGTGGTTTGGTCAAAGTCCAGCAGCACATTTGTAGAAGAGGTGGGAGGTGGATCCAACTATCCAACCTTTTTCTGGCTTGGATAGTAAACTGTTATTACAGTTGTTATTGCAAGACAGCTAATAGATCCTTCTTCAATCTTATTTTTTCTCTTGGTGCAACTTTTTCTTGTATCCAGAGTGCTCCAATTCTGGTTTTTTTCCCTTTATAGCAGTTAGTTTCTCTGCATAGTCCCTGACCACAAATACTTTTGAGTGTAACATCTGTTTCTAATGTATGCTCTAGAAATGTTACTTTCTGCAATATTCCACTTTTCTCCCAAATTATATTTTTCCTCTTCTGTTTGCCCAGAACAGCTTGTAAGCTGATCGATATCTGAAGCAACAAAGAATGCATTTAAGAACAAAGACTTCAAAAGCCACATAAGTGATTTCCCAGAACTCAGGGCTGTTGTAGGAGGCGTATTTTGCTGCCTGGCCATGCTCACGGGAACACTATAGGGCTGTTTTCCTTTTCTTTTCCCACTGCTTCTTCTAATTACCATAACCGCAGAGCCAATCTTAGCTTCTTTCCTTCCTAGTGACAACACCTCGCTATCTTTTCATTGTTTCAGTTCTCTTTCTCTTCTAGCCAAGCCCATTCAAATGTTCAGAGGAGGAAATATTGCTACCTGGTTCCTTCTGTTGTTTCTTACTACCATTACAGCTGATTTTTCAGAATTACTAGCTTAGGAGCCGTCATGCGTTGTGTGTTTAAACAAACGTTCACCTACTTATGGGGGAAGGACTGCTTTGCATAAAAGAGGCTGTATAGTCAGTAGTGTGGAGATACGGCATGAAGCAGCAATTTTCAGTCTACTTTTCTGGCATGGCAAACATGAAAGCCAGACGAACTCCAGAGAAAACTGTAGTGTGCTTCTGGCATGTTTGCAATACAGATGATGTAAATAATATATGACTCCTGGAAGTAGTGTAGGAATATATGAAGTTTTATGTAGGGGAGCACTGCACGCATGTGAGAGATTCAGATGCATCTACAAATCGCGGGCTGGATGCCAAACTATGCAATGGTGCCCACTGTAAGTGGGGCTCAGGGACTGAATTACTTAAGTAATTAAAGTCGATTGTGACTCACATGCTGAAAGGGTAAATTGTGCACTGCCACAATACACCAATTTATTTAACCTTGGAAAAACAAAGCTCCTCAGTGACAGAGGAGGAGGATTTATTATTCCATTATTTTATCTTTACAAGACAAGCCGTAGGCAAATATGATCATGGTTTTTAAGAGTTTGCCTGAGTGGGATTGTCTTACTGGCCAACTACTTTATCATTATCACAATGCGTGAAGAAATAGAGCATGATTCAAACGTGAAAAAATGTAGCTTAACCGTTTTAAACCCTTTTAGGCTTTCAACATTGAGAGGTGAACAAATCTATGCATGCTTTAAGGAGCCTGCTGTTCCATTGTGTCTGTGCTGGCAGATGTGCTGCAGCTGTGAAAAGTGGGGAGCTTCCTCTGGAGAGGTGCTCCAAGCCATCCTGTGGTGGGCATGGGAGGAATGCTGGGTGGAGGAGCCCAGGGCTCAGCCTCCAGGGGACAACAAACAAAGAAGGTAGAAGAGAAGGTCCCAGCACAGCCCTTGCCTTCCATTCCCAATTCACCCTTTTCATAATGTTCCTCCCTCCTCTCAACACAGAGAATATGCCTAATGCCTTTGCCAGTGTTAGGATTTGCAGTTATTCTTTTTTCATCTGCTCATCCATTCATTTAATGCTTAGCATGACCATGAACGTCTGCCATATGAGGCTATCTCTTGATATTTTAATCTGGCCTGAGTATTGGGTCAGTAATAAGCAACATGAAAAATTATAAAATGTGTGTCACGCTTGAAATAAAATAGAATTATTTCTTTATTCCCCCAAGGCCATATTCCTAGTATAGCTTCTTAGACACCTTACATCGAGATTTTCTTCTGACAGTAGGACAGAGATCCCTTCTGTAATCATTTGAATGCTTCTGATGTTCTCTAGCACACAGGGAATGTGATAAAATAGAGGAAAATTATTTGTGTTGCTGGAGGTCAATAGAAATTTCAATAATTTTACAAAACATTTCTGGAAAACTAGCCAGCTGCAATAGTCAAACCAGAGAGATCTTGGTCACCTTGCCTAGCAGCCAGCAGCCTCTATGAAACCTCCTCAGAAATATCTATTGGCTTGGAGCCTGGTGGTTGCTGTGTGGGCACTGCATGCAGCCTCTGGAGCAAACCCGCTTCACTATCACCTTCCATTGGAGCATGGTGGCTGCAGGGAAAAGTGTTCATTGCATGGAGGAAAACAGGGGAAGTGGCTGAGAAAGATCTAAAAGGGCAGGGATGCTGCGTTTTGGTATTATCCAAGACTGTGTGAACTTCTTTTCAATAGAAATAATCTGGCAGATAGGTAGGAAGCAGCCACTGATTTTGTCTGCTGCTTTCTCAGGTGACCACAGGGACCACAGCACTTGGTCACCCGCTTAGTGCAGCTGTGCGGCAGTAATGGGACCTGGCCCTGGGGTCCGTGCACAGCAGGACCTGTCAGGCACTGCCAGCACCTGACCAGGAGCAGCTTCTCAGAAGTCAGAAGGCTCAGGTGAGAAAGTCAAGCAATTTAATCCCTGTCTTTTGTAAGAAATGTTGTGACAGGTGATTTTTGTCCTCATTTATTAAAATTATTTTTTGATCTAAAACCCCTCTAATTTTATAGGGATGGTATTTTCTGGAAAAGGTGTTTGAACTCATTTAGACAGAGATGGCAAATTTTAATTATGGAGGAACACTTTAGCAATTTTTACTCATATTTTACTCCTCTAAAAGCGTGGCAGGTCTCAGTCAGCAGCACGGCCAGCTGACTCCAGGCCAGGGAGGAGGCTGGGCAGAGCAGACTCTGCAGTCTCCAGTTGTTGTGCACTATCTTCTTCACGGTGGCATTTTGTAACCCTCTTGGAGACCAGGTGCTATGCAGATTGAGGACGTTTTGTTATAAAAAGGAAAATCTAGGTAACAAAAGTTACTAAGAACAGTAGAGTTTCTGCTGGCTTGACTCAATAGCATCTGCTTCACTTAAAGCACTGAGAGATTACTGAAATAAGGCAGGTGTACAGGTTTCATTGAGGTAAGTATTTTAAGCTGTTCTCATAAGGAGGAATGGCTGTAAGAGGAAAGCTGTCATATTGAGGGAAATGGCACAAATCAAAACAAAGAGAACAAAAATGGAGAGAGTCTGATTTTGATATCAGTTTTGAACTGTCTTTCTGAGCTAAAGTAGATGGTCGATGTTTTGGACACGTACCTAAAAGACTGACACATTGGAAAGGAAGTGAAAGATAGAAGGAAACCTGCACCTGGGTACAGAAATGGGGGTTTGTTGTGCTGGGGTGAGGAGAGCAGCAATGCATTGGAAGGATGGCAGAGAATTTGTCTTTCTCCATACCCTCTCCAAAACACAACATATACATGCTCCATCAGCACGCCCTTAAAACAGTATCGGTACATATATTTTGAACAAAAGTCTTGTTATTTTACCTGTTGTTCTGGCTTAGAAAACATGGAGCTGCAGTTGGAAGAAAAGAGAGAAACCATATGGTAGACTGTTGCCAAACAAAAAAATACACACAATATAGACGCCAAAAAGCTTTTGTACAAACAGAAGAAGCAGAAAACCAACCTCATTCCCCTTTGATATCTCTAGGTGCTTTCATGAAAGACCTGACTTTTCGCCTCCTTTTAATCCTTTTGAAGAGACTTGATGTATTAGAATGTGTGCTCAGGCTATTTCCTAACATATTCAGGATTCAATAAGATCACAATTTACAGAGATAAACATGGCTAACCCTGTGAATAGCTGTGGAACTGGCATTGATTTTAAGTGTTATCACCATACTTTACATAGCTGAAAAACCGTGAAATGGAAAGCAGCTGGCTGGGCAGGGACTGTCATGCCTCAGAAATGACCCTTATAAAGCGCCCTTGTCAATTGGGACTAAAACCCGTGTCTTGCTCATGCAGTTATTGTAGCCTGACGATAGCAACCTCTGGAGCAATCCTTGCTCAGGCAAGCAGGACCTTGCTTGTTTTGGGTCTGCCAGGTGGTGGGCGTGAAGTGGCTTTTCAGGAACCTGTAATTACAGTAAGTGTTACTCATTTAAGTAGATAACTGTCACAGCATTTTAAAAGCCCTAAAGCAGTACCACTATACCTTTCTGTAAGGGTAAATGAAGAAAGAAAAAGAAATAATCTCTTTAGCTTTTATTAAAGAGGGAAAATGCATTTTTTTGTCAGTTGTGGAAGTGTGGAGTCTAATGCAGGCTTCTGAACTGCCCACCAGATACAACTGCATGCAGCTGGTACACGTGCATGCACATGCACATGCACATGCACACATATGCATGCACACACTGCTGGGCACCACAGGCAGCACTGGAGCAGCGTGCCGAAACAGAACCGTGAGCTTCAGGGGCATAGGTGGTTAGATGAGGAGACTAGGATGGTCAGGGTTGGGAAGAGAAGAACAAAACTGATGCTGAGAGTAGGGGTGACGGCAAAACCAGGGGTTTGGTGGAACAGTCCAGAAAGAAGGATGGAGCAGATGTACAAGGCAATGGAGAAGTGTAAGGGGCCAGGGACCAACAGCAGACAGGAAGGTGACTGGATCTGCTTCTTGTTGTTCCTAAATTCCCCTTCTTCCATTTTCCCGTGTTTCCAGAGGAGGTCTGTGAATGCCTTAGCAAAGTGATTGTCCTGGTCCTCTCTAAAACAGATAAAAGTTGAAGAAAACAACATATTATCCCTACCATTCACCCTCAGTTCCTGGAGGCAGACATCTGGACCAAGGACTGCACCATGGCTCTACACCCACTGCACTGGTGCTCTACACCCAGTCTTTGCTGATCCAACTCCCTGCACTGAAGCTGACATACGTTTAAAATAGGAGATTGGATATTTCCTGCTCCCCATGATCCCTTTTCCCCACACAGATTTGCACAAGGAGGATGCTCAGCTTGTGCAGACAGACCTCTTCAAGTCAGGAAATGTGAGTACCTGAACTCAACTGCTGGCCCGGTCATGGGGCAAATCAGCCACCTTGTCTGTCAGAGCACTCAGCCACAGTCATGTCAGTGGGAGTGCCTGAATTTGGCTATATACATTTTTTACTTGTCTGTATCGAGGACATTGATTACAAAAAGGCACTGTGATGCATTATCTGTATGTTTATCCATGACAAAATGTGTAACTTAATGAGAATTTACCCTGGATGTGGTAGGTCTCATTCCACACAGGAGAACTTGCATTAATTGATTGTGTTAATCACATCCTCTTGCTATTCATCTTAATCCCTACATTTAATTTTCTTTAGGTTGTGCAGTTCCCTCGTGAAGCTGTGCTTGATCAGAGTGCAGTCAGACTCAGTTAAGTTTCTTGACATGCCAAGGGGAGTGGAAGAATGCACTGAGGATATGACTCAATCCGAAGCAGAAAGGATAGAGAGGGGAAAAAGGAAAGGAAAACCTGATGCAAAACCTAAAATGTTGTCCTGGGTGTCACCATTATAAAAATACTAAATAGCTATGCCTCTTTTAGGAAGTGGAAAAGGTGGGAGCATGCTCTTTCTCACTGAGGGACATGAGGTACAGCTGCATTTTTTTCTCCCAGGGAGCAGGTGTCCTTACCCATATAGCTGAACAAGGGCAGTCATGGCTCAGTGCTGCATCTAGACCACATGTGGATGTTGCATGGCAGAGTGCTGATAGGTGCCAACCTAAACCATACCAGGGAGTGTGCTAACATGTGACTGCTATGGACATTCATGGGTGGCGTTTGAGGCCAGTCCATGGCCCTGTTTGGTTTGCTAGTATTGATGTAGCTTATGGGTCTCCAACCTGCAGGCAGTACAATTCTATTTTGTAAACTCTCTGTGTTTACAGGATGCAGTAAGGAGAGGCTGCTAGATTGAAATTTCAGATCTATCTTTGAAATTCTTAATTTTTGTAGCTTCAATTCAAATTCTTAATGTTACTCTAATAGAATTTTTTATGATAAATTTTGCCTTAGCCTCAATTTAACATTGAGGGACATTAGCCCAGTAAAATCCTAGAGGAACAAAAAAACCCCACCTGGCTTTCTTCTTCATAATTTTTTGTGAGGTAATTAGCAGGGATTTAGAGTAGGTAATTTTACCCTTGACAATAAATCGGCAATCATTTGTGATGAGCCAAATAGACATTCAAGCTGGGCAGAGAATAGCTGAAGTAGAACCTCAAGAGATTATAAAAGAAACCTGCTGATGTGCAGGTTTATGACTTTCCGGTGTCAGCATTAAGTGACACTATTCAGGTTAAATAAATGTTTTTCCGTGTGGAATAAAGCTTTGCTTCCGAATGCCTTTTTGTACCTAGTGAACAAGACATGAGAATTTGTGTGGATAAACATAAAACCATGTGGCTGATCTGTGTGTTTAAATGTTAACTACCCCCAGCCCCCAGGTTTAGCTGATTGCAGCAATCAGTCAGTTTATAATACAGTTATAAAAGCACAAACCACTGGGACACTGCTGTCCAATATAAAGAAGGGGTACACAAAACAAGAGCCTAATGAAGATTTAGTTATGACCCTCCCCCTGGGATCTAAAACCCAAACATGGGTGGTTACAGGAGTTAACTCTGTAGTAGGGTCACAAGAGGCCAAGCAACATCTTGAGGGAGCTGCCTTCATTCTCAGACAACAAAACAGGAAAGGCTTTAAACAATACGATGTAAATAATTTCTTGATATCCACACAACTTCAGTGGAAATCCCTTTGCAGAACCTTCACTGAGCAGCCCCAATTTCAATACTTGACACCTAACCCCAGAAATGTCCCAGAGGCAAAGACACTGCACACCATCTTGGCCTCTCTCTTGCCCTTGTTAGGCATAGGCTCCCTCTCTGCTACCCTCACATGGAGAGCGGATAATCCAACTCAGCAGTCTGCAGGCTCACCAGCAGAATAGGCTTGCTGCTGATGGCCTGTGCTATTATCCCACAGCAGAATTTCACTTTGGAAGTCCACCTTGGAGCTACATTTCCTCTGTTCAGAGATATAAAATGCTAAGAGCCAATGTACTCAACATACATTGCAACAGACTTCAGAAACTCAACAATTTTTATCTTTAGCAAGGTTGCCTTTATTGATGATACATTTACTCTTGTCTTTGAGTAAGTCCATCAATTAATACACTGATGATGCTTAATCCTTGACCTATTTGTAGGTAGATAAGCAAGCTGGTACGAGATCTAGTCTTCCTTACACAGCAGCATAAATTATAGCACAGAGCAGTTCATATAATCCCAGGGGAATCAATAAATATGCTTCAAGATATTCCTTGTGTTGCAGCAGATTAAATAATTTTTATTAACATATCACATCTTTGAATGTTGTGATTCACATCCTAGCTCCAGAAAAAAGCCGCGATCTCCGTGCCAAAGCTCTTAAAATGTTATGTTAGTCACAGTCTATTACTGAGATTAAACAACTAGCAGAGTAAATGGGACAATAGGAGTCTGGTGAAGAGGAAGGTTACAACTATAAGACTCCTTTTCCAGGGGAATCACGGTTGCATCATGACATTTAGGATAAATTCTTTTCTCATGCTTGCATTAGATTAGAAGACACTAGCATGTTGGCATGCAATGTGTGAACTTCAAAGGGAAGGTATTTTGGGTAAGGAAAGAGTGAAAGTTTTCCAAGAGAAGTGTCCATGAGCACCCTAGGATTGTTTTGAAGTAGCTGTCTACGTGTTCCTTCTATTTTAGGCAACACTGGAGGACTTGTTGTCTTCTCCAGAACACGGAGTGTCATGAGAGAGAGACAGCAGCATTCTTCAGCCTGGCACCTTCACCTCCAGGTGCCTCCCTGCCTTCCCACCCTTAGTCCATGCTCGTGATCAGCCTTTACACTGAGACAAAGCAAGTGACAGAGTCTGTCACCTAAAGCTGTTCAGAATATCTGTGGTAGTGATATAGCTTCTTGTGTTGGACTGGACCTGTCTCCTTTGCACAAGACTGTAGATGAGGAACTACACGTAATTTTCAACACTTCATGTACAGGTTTCCTTAGTGTCTCACTTTTGTGCTGTGAATTCTGGTCACTGCTCAGTGCCGACCTACAGCCTTCATGCCTGTGTTGTGAGGAGTGTCAGAGATGGTCAGAGATCGTCATTCACAACCTTTCTAAAAATTCAAACAGCTGCTTTGCTAAAATGTCTTTAGAAATGATGGGATTGGTTTGAGGAAAGGTGGAAAAGGGAGGCTGGCTATTACTAGAAGTCTACTTGGCTAATTGAATAGAGGATATTTTGGGAAAGTCAGGAGAAGATATTTATTAAAACAGATACATTTTTCTGGATCATTTTATTTGAGTTTTTGGTTTCTGAAAAACTGTCTGTTAGTGACATGAAAAAAATGCCAGAATAGAAGGAATTCTTACTAATGCTGAATTAGCTCCTAAGAACTGAATACGAATCCTTCTGTAATAAAAAACCTTGCCTCCTTCTGTCCCTGTGTCCCTCTCTCCTTCCCATCTTCCTCTCTCCCTCCATCCTGAGTAATCATAGAGCCATAGTTGTAGCAACTGTGCAAATTCTTGTCCAGTAACAGTTTGAAACGAGATCAAACCAGACAATGACACATAAGTATTAAAACAACGGCCTTTTAGCAGAGCTGATTAAAAGAAAAAAATTTTAAAAGTACTTTAAAAGCATTAGTGGATTTAACCTAGCCAACAACACAACAATCAGCATTTTTATTTAGTTAGTTCTTCTGTTTTTAATGACTTTTCATTGAAATGGTTGCTAATTTAAAACAGGAAAATCACCAGCTATATCAGTATAATTTGCATCAATTAGTCACCCAGAAGCTGGTGCAATTATTGTACTAAGAAGCAATAGCCTAAGGGTCTCTCCAAAGGGGGACTAACACGCAGCTATAATACATTGTCGAAAATACCTCATAGGTGAGCTTATCTGTATAGGTCATAGAGAACTTCTGCTCCCTGAGGAGAAACGTAAAGAAGATACCTTAGTGAGTAGATGTGTATGGGTTTTGTTTTGAAAGAATTTCATTGGGTTTTTTAGTAGGAACTTAAGTGGCATTTAAATATGAGGATATTATTGTCTAAAATATAAAAGGAAAAAGGACACAAAGAAGGTATATACTAATGGAGTATAAGCAAACATTGCAATTCTCAATTTTTTCTGCATAACATTTCTCCAATTACAGCTGAAGACATTCAGATAAAACCACAGTGGTTTCTCTTCAAGGAAAATTTCAGGACTGTGAGAGGTGAAGGAGTTGACCCTAGCTTTTTGTCATCCTGGCTCACTCGTTTCTAGACATTGGCTGGTCAAGTGCCATGGATGAGTCAGTCCTGCAAATGCTTGCCCCCTCCTTGTGCCAGTTTGGCCAAAAGGAGGACTGATGATTTAGGCTATTTCTATACATTTCTTAAAACCCCCCAAACAACAGCCAGCAAAGCAGAAGTAGTTAGGAATCTGAGGGTATACAGAGTTCATTCACTGTTATTCAAGCTCTTTAGTGTTTACATGTTTCTCACAAATATCATGCAGTCAAGTTTACAAGTTTTTTTCCTTACAGCCCTACAATTGGTGAATGTTACGCATACCTTTCCAGTTTGTTATCTTCTTCTGAACATATGAATTCACAGTTATAGATCAGTACTTGCAAAAGTAGTGGTGAAGAACAGAGATGCCATACTGGGAAGGTCATTGGTCACTGGCGGTTACCAAGATATAGCATGCTACTACACGGCAGTATTAAATCATGATTATGTAATTTCGAACTCTTGCCTTGTCCACGTGAATGCAAATATAGTGATGGTGGAGTGTGAGTGTCACTGCTGCCTGTGACAAAACCTAGAGGCATCAGGGTGCAGAACTTTTACAGAAATGCTCCTCTTTTTCTAGGATGGAGACTTGTTTGTAGCTCATAAGAAGAAAGCAAGCAATGTGCCTCTTCTTCTTTGGGAATGTTTCATCCTTCTCTTTGTTATTTGCCACATGGAGAACGAACAATTTTTTTGGCATGATATAATAACAATTTTTTTTTTGATTTGTATTACCTGGAAATCAAACCAGAGCCTCCAAAGGGCAGGAGGGCCTATATAGCAGTTCCCTGGAGTCTCAGTGGCTACCGTGTGTCTGCCTATATGGAAAATATTTTTTAAAACATGCTTGCTATGAAGACTAAATGGCAACATGGGCTGTCTGCCAATAACCTCAGATCTGTAGTGAGAAGTAATTCAGACTGCTTGCAAGCTGAGCTCTAGCCTTCCTCTCCTGTGTAGACTGTCAATATCCTGTGATTTATTAAGAGTAGGTACAAAGCATATTTTATTAAGGCAACATCTTCTGCTTCAAGCATGATTCTTAAAGTAAAATGCCAACATTTTACTCACTGGCTCTCCAGCACTTTTCAGGCCTACTTTTAAACTTGATATACTGTGATGAGTACAGATCTTCATCACCGTGGTAGCTCTAAGCCTAAGTCAGTGCTAGATTTAGCTGCTGCTCTCCATATATCATCAAGTAGATTGAAGTGAATTCATTACCAGAAGGCTGGTGCATTTTTTGTGGCTTTTTTCCCAGCTTATCTAAATTGTAGAAATAGCCAAGCAACAAGCACTTGAAAGCAGAAGTCCAGAAGTATCGAGCTAAGTTTCAGCTGGCTGGTAAGTGAAGATGTAAGTGACATTGACCTTTTGCTTCTTATCAAATCTTGTAACAGAGGTGACAGAACACGTCCTTGAGAAAGCTCTTGCTGTCCTCATCAAAAAGCAAATATGAACCTACTGAAGACAGGCGCAGGACACAATGTTTTAGGACCTATCACAACAGCTGCCACGTGTGAGATTACAAACCTGCAGTCTGAAAGACTGTGTTTGGAGCAGGGCCTTGGAGGCCACAGTCCTGATATGGCTGTCAGAAAATCCCTTTTGAAGGGTGACGGTACATCACCTAACCAAGGGCAGCTGCTGAAAGGAGTGGCCCCGCTCCCCTTCCCCCTGTCCTCAGAGCAAGCAAGAGCTCTTGCTCTGGCACCTTCCTTCGCACTGGCACTGTGGTGTGTCCAACTCCACAAAATGCTGGTTCAGTGAGTTCAGCAAGCAAAACATACACTGAAGAGCTGTTTGGCACTGATTGGCTGCTTATCTGGTTATATCTATGCTGGCCATAGGGAAAAGGGTGGGGAAGTGCTGCTAAAGAGAGGGAGGGTAGACATATTCTTTTAGGCAGTAGAGATGTTTCATCACAGCGGATTTAGGATTAAATGTCTCCCTCCAAGAGTGCAGGGAGCATCTCATCCAAAGTGAGTACATGGGCTGCTCACAGGGGAAATAAGGACTAATCCATTTGTTTTTCTCTGTGTTCATGTTCAGGAAAGCCTGAAGTTCAGTGGCCTCACAACTGAATTTGATAACAGGCTGTGTCTGTCCTGTGCCCAGGGGATATTCACAGTTCTAAAGACAGGTTAGGAGAGAGAACAATCCCACACGTTGCATGATAAAAATGCATCTCTTGATTAAAGATCAAGTTTATCAGCTACAGTTGATGCCTCGTGGGGTGTCTGCACCTGAGCAACCTGCAAAGAGAAAAGGGGTCTGTAGGAACAGGAGCATCCCCAGGGTAGCATCCTGTGTTGTTCCTCGCCTAAGGGCTGGAAATCAATGATGGTGTTTTAGTGCAACAGAAGAGCTCAGGCCTTCCAGGCTCTGAGGGCTCTGACTGTGGCTCTTGGAGCTGGGACAGGCCCTGACAGCACTTCAGCTGGATGAAATAAAGAGAGCAGCAATTGGAGCCAAGGCAGGATGCAGTTAGTAAAGGGAGAGCAAGAGCTTCCTTTTCATTTTTATAAATGTGCTCCAAGACTGTTTTATTAAGCTTATTCTTTCCTTACAGAACTCTGATCTAGTTTTCAGAAGGGTTTCAGGCTGAATAGTAGATGATTCCATCCATGAGAAAATGTTAATCCTAAATGCTTGTCTGCTCTGGTGGACCCCAGCAGCAGGCATAAGGCTTGGGTGCTGAGGAGATGGGGAGATCTTCCCTTTTGACATTTATGAGGACTGGAATCCCTCCTGCAGACAAACCCTAGCCAGCATACCCAGCGATTTGGCGGGATGCTGAATGGGCTTTGCACAGGGTCTCCTCAAATGCATAACAACTAGGAACATGGAAGGATACACAGTAAAAGCTAGGCAGACATAGAATTTGGATACCATAACTCTGCAGCCTTGCCATAGCTGAGTTCCTTGAAATTTAAATGAAAGGAAGCTTCCTAAAACCCTGTTGTGAAACTAGCCCTTTTTTTTTCTGTGCTCTTATGGCTGGTACAGGCTGCAGAAACACCTCCTTGGCAGGTGAGAGGCACACTTGAATGCCAGGAATCCCCAGGAAATTTAGGGCAGTCTGTCATCACAGACAGGCAGAAACTGGGGAGCTGGAGCACACCTGCAGCCTCGTGACAGCCAGACTGAGTGAGGAAGGAGGATCCTGGTGGAATAGCAGCAGCTGTTTCTGGAGTGCCCTGCGCAGAAGATAAAGTTGCTGTGATGAGAAAATTAGAGGCCAAAGGGTGTTAAATAATGCTGATCTCAAACAGCTACAGGCTGAAAAGGAAGAGTTTGAAGAAAAATGTCAGAGGACCAAGTGGAGTGATATAGGAAGGAGGACTAACAAGACATTCCTGCATGCTGAAACTCAGCAGGCAAGTGAAGCCTTGATTTTAGGCATAGAGTAAGGGAAAAATATAACTGTAGGGAAGGAGCTGTAGGTACACACTGAAAATATGAACCAGCCAAGTGTCTTCCCTCCGAGGCTGGGAGAAGTACTGGGCAGCATGGGACCATGGTGCTGTTGATGGGAGCATAGTTCTCTCAATACCCATCATAATCAGGGCTTTGAATACTGATCCTGCAAGCTGCCCAGTGCTACCACTGATACCAGACATTGCAGCCATGGGAGCAGAGAAAAATGCATAGCACCTAGAGTATCAGGTGCAATCAAAGCATAGGCAAAGATTTCTGGGAGACTATGTGCAGATCATATATATATCTTAGTTCAAAGAATGGTATTTAAATCTGTGTTGAGATCATGGGCAAAATACGGATGCCTAGGATCTGGACTGTGGTAATAGTGAAGGGGACTTATTTAAATTATACTGATGCAACTTGAATCAATTTGTATTTGATCAACAAACCCCAAAGCCTGTGCATATATTTGTACAGGTTTGATCAAATGAGAAAAGAATTGACTCCAGCCAGGATCAGACAGGTGCTCATGTTCAGGCTGGACTTGTTTGTGAAGCTACTGCCCCTTTGTGCTTAAACGACTTAGTGTGGACAAGTGAGTTAATGTGTGCTTCTCTGCTGATGGACCACAACCTCTAGCTGAGGACAAACTTTGTAAACAGGTATGCAAGCTGTCTCTGAAGTTAAATTATTGCGAACCACTCTTAATCCAATCTAAACATCTTCTTGGAAAAAAGTTTCAAAAATCATCTTGTATTTTACCATTGTTTGATTGCATCAGCTTAAAAGTCACATTTCAATCAAATTGGTGGAAATTTGCCTGTAGTCTAGTCTTTAGGCAATATGATTCTCAAAAATTAATCTGGCCTTAGTCTGAAGAAGAATGAACAGGAAAGGAAAAAGCTTTCTCCTAGACAGTAATTGCGAGGGTGACTCTGAGCTCCAAGTTTAACCTAATACAGTGCCACAGATATCAAAGCAGATATTCTTCCTTTACATAGAAATGAATATTGTCAGTTGTCAGGTTCTTAATATGGTTTTACTCAATTAGATGGAAGGTTTCTATAACATTACGAGTTTATTAATATTTGAAAAATTAAAATTTAGGCTACTGTCATTCTTAGAAGATCTCCAAAATGGTTTCTTGTTTTTGCGAGGTGTTCTTATTAATTTGTTTATTTGTTTATTTGTTTTCTTTTTTCTGGTAAGCAACTTCTCCCAACTCTGCAGAAAAACCCAATAAAGTTAGTTGAATGGCATTGCACAGCCACTGTCTTTCTGCTCTCAGGCAATAGCATGGGTGTGGTGCTTGGGCAAGATGATAACTTTTACTTTGCTTTTCCATACATGCTAATTTATGACATAGCTTTTCTTAAATATACCATCAGCTTCTCTTTCCTGCTTATTTACCAAGCAAACTTTCCTGCATGTGAAAGCAAAAGAACCTTTAATTTCCAGGAATCTGTATTCTTTTAGTTAACGTCTATCAAAATGTTCTCTTATTTCAAAAAGACCAAGCTTCTCACAGTAGTTTGTACAAACACTTCCTATGAAAATGTGTCTGAAATGACGTCTCCTCTTGGGATAAACTGTGCAACTTCTGTCTGTCAGTGTTAGCCACTGGTCTCTGAAATCGAAACATGGTTGTACTATCCTGCCAGCCCACTAAACTTCCTAGCACTGCAAGGTCCCTCCATGTTATGAACGTTATGTTACATGTTTATTTGGTAGTGGCTGTTTCTCATGCAATCAGTGGAGGAATCTTGTTTGTCTTTCATTCCACTGTTGCCTTCCTGAGGATGCCGGTTCCTGGTTGGGTTTTCTCTTCTTGGAGGCCGATCATAATGTTCCCACTGACATCTATGAGAGGCTTGAAGTGTTTTTGCAAGAAGCCTTCAGTTAAGAGCAGTTATTCAGAGGAAGTAGGAAACACTCTGCTGTCACAGTACCACACAGGGGTAAGTATGGAAGGATGGGATTTATCTAAGACTGGAGTTTGAAAAGGTCATTAGTCAATCACATTTACATGTTTTTAAAGTTTTGTCATTTGGTTTGGCCTTTATTTCTGTAATCACATAAATTACAGAATCTGTTATGGGAAATATTTGAAATACTAATCCTTATAGCTGGGGATAAATATTTCGATGCAACAGTTTACTGAAGGACTGAGTTTCTCTAAGGTTGTGCTCTCTTCGTGTACTTAGTAATTTTATGGCCTCAGCTTGTGACAGACGCCTGTCTATCAAAGGCTCTGTATTTATATGGCTGGATTTAGGACAGAGTTTCAGATATGCCATACCCATAAAACAACATCACCAGTGCCTTGCTTAAAACATACAGAGAGATTAAGTTCATGAGCATTTTTAAGAAATGTGACCTTAAAGCTGTTGGGTTTAATTCTGAACCTTTGTTTTGCATTTCGTAACCAGTGAACAGTAATGAGCTTTTCACTCCTGCTGGTAGTTGCGAATAGGATAAATGATATCCCAAAGATGCATGTTGACAGATGCCTATTTTTAGTTTCTGCTTCTTTTGTCTGCCTGCCTGGAAATTTTATGAGTGTCCATTGCCTTGGTATCTAAAATCTTGATTCTTTTAACTGTCTCCTTTAGCCTCTGTTGTTAGATTTTGGGTTAGAGTTACCTCTGTGGATAAATATAAAGATAATTTACACAAGAAGTATATACCAGTCCGTGCCTCCTCTTTCCAAGGCTTAAACAAAGGTGTCAGCTATAAGGGAGGAAACCATCTGGTAATTCTTAATGTTTATTGGACTATTTATTGGTTTTTATTGCACAGAATTTAATTATGTAACATTTATTTGTGTTACTTTTAAGAATATCTTTAATACTACTCCTAGATGTACTCTGTGAAACTTAGACCTGAACTGTAAGGCTAAAGGTTTATAATGTAAGATCTATAGAAGAAATTTTGAGTTAATACTACTACTACTACTACTACTACTACCACCACTTTCATTTCACTTCATCATTACATTTCTCTGGCATGGCCCTACAGATCAGGCTAAATTTTCAAAAATGAATACGCAAAGCTAAAATGCTGTTATCAGCTTACCTGTTAGTGCCAATGTATTTTCTAACAAGCCTTACGGTTATGCTAATGGAAAACAGTCTTTTCTTCTTTAAAGATACCTTAAGGCCTTAAATTTAGCCCAGACCAAGTGTCATCACCCATTTGGCTGCTCTGTGATCAGCTATAAAATTAAGAGCTGAAGAGTTCAATTTTTTGTCTCTCTCTCACATTGACACCTGTGTTGGATGTCTTGACAACACCTTCAAAGAAGGAGCTACAGGTACTGAATACAAAAACTCTCTCAGCCCTAAAGCCATCACTCATGCTCGTATAGCTGTCTGTATGTGTCCACAATGTATATTGGATTTTTTTTGCATTGATTGTATGACATATGGCTGCCTAATCTGGCATTAGGCAGAAGCGTTATTCAATTCTAACCCCTGAAGACGCACAGGCTGGGGAGATGAAGGCTTGAGAGAGACTCCCGTGGAGACCACGTATCCCAAGTGGTCACAACGGTAGATAAAGCAGAGCCTGTGTCTGCAGGGACACACAAACAAGCAGCACATGATAAAATGTTTGGGAGAGATCAAATTCTTGAAGGTCACCTGAAATAGTACAAAAAATGGCCAAAAGGTTCTATCAAGACTTTGAATATGATTTCTTAGGAAGTCTCAGGGGAAAACCTGGTCAGCCTCATTTTGCTGTTTTTTTTTCTAGTGGACCATGGGATAAAGTCAAATACTTCAATGCCTTCCACTGCACTAGAAAAAAGAGCCTCTGATGAGTTGCCCTCTGCTTTCTCTGTTTGCAGCATTATTGATCATAAGCAAATACTGAAAATGACTATGTTGACAGAATGGCCAGGAGCAGATTTTGAACCTGACTGCTGGAAAGTTTTTCCTTGAATGCATCTCTTACAGAAAAAAGATAATTATCAGGTAGAATAAAAGTTTCCAAAATCTAACAGGTATACAAGTTAGAAGATGAATTGTATATAAAAAAGTCTTATCATGCTTTGTAGATCAGGGATTTCTCTTTGACAAAAGAATAAAAAATATTTTCATATTTTCTTCAAGTTGTTTCAGTATGAGACTGAGAAAAATACGAATAGAAAAACTAGAATATTAGAAATGTGATACTTGAGGTGTTTAATTAGCTTTCATCCTGGAGTGCTCTTTTTCTATATAGGAGATCTGAATTGAATTTCTTGTATTAAAATACTCCTGGTATTGAAATATGCAGCCTGCTGAGTAAAAAGCCCTTTCTGAAATGTACAGAACTTCTGAAGATGCTTTTGCATGCGGTTTGGGTAAATTTAGACCTTTCCTCTGAACATATCCAACAAATACGCGATTTTGTCAGTAGTGGAGGATGATAATACTTTAAATTAATTGTGTGCAGCCACCACAGCTACTTCTTAGCCAGATGTGTGAGCAGCTGGCTCTCTGAAGCCAGTATTCACCAAGGAAGAGAAAAGTGGCAAGGTTTATAATGTTTGATGGCATCACTTAAAAAACGAGACCAGGTTTTTTCATTGACTTTGACTCTCTTTCCTACCCTTACTGTCAATTATCACAGCTCACATTTTCCTTCTGGAAAAAAAAGAAAAATTCCTCCAAGGAAGGAAAGCTATCCTTTCCCAAAATATTTCAGGTCATTTTAACATATTTGAGAGCTGGAGAAGGACCAAATTCTTTTTCTGGGTTGATGGGATGGGATGTAACAGCTACTAATTGCAAACAACTGGCTTACTTTTCAGATATCTAAGTATCATCAACTTAAAAATACAACTTGCTGCAGTTGCTTTGATGAACATCCATGTAGGCTGGCCAGAAGAGCTGACACCCAAAGCCATGGGGCAGGACAAATTTGCCTCTGTTTTCCCAGGTAGGACGTCACAACTCAGTCATAAAATCATGGTTAATCAAACAAGAAAAATCAGTTCAACAAAAACCCCTCAGCTCTAAGTTTCTAACCCAGAACCAGTACCCAAGGAGTTAGAGGAATAAGCCGTTGTCCTGACTCTGTTTTGATTCCCCTGCACTATCTGACATTGGTTCCTGGCTTGTGCTAACCTCTGTGTAGCCAAGTTGTTGACAATTCCTGTTTTCTAAAGACAGATCAGACTGTGCAGCTTTCTACTGTCTTGATTTGGTATTTCAAAGGCAGGAGTCGGCTAACTCCTGCTTCTATATGAGGTCAGTCTGATTTCTCTTAGCAGAAATTCTTGAAACAATGCATCTGTTTTTAATAGGGAGAAGAGGAGGGAACAAGACTTCTTTTGCTTTTGGGACTGAAGTTTTTGTTTCCCTAGTGGTGTCATGAACACACAGCTTTTATTCTGGTGACCAGGGTATTCTCCACCCCAAACCAGTAAAACAAAATATGTTTATGACTAGGACATGGCAGCTCATAGTGTTGGTTCTGCTTATGAGAGTACAGTCCACGTAGGCTCTACCTTCTCTTCAAAATGTGTATACACTATGGGAGAGAGGCAGCCGTGGGCTGCAGCTGCAGCTTGCACTGCCTTCTTTATTGTCTCTGTGATGGTGTTAAGAAAAGGCTCAGCTGGTAGTTTGCTAAGCTCAGGAGCAGAAGCAATGGAGTAAACGTTTCTGCATTTAATAAAGAGCAGAAGTCAATTACAGTACCACCCAGGAGCAAAGGTAATTGGGGCAGGAGATTCGGTGGCAGCTCTTTGCCATTTCTCCCCTTTGTTCAGCAGAGTTACATATTCAGTTGTATATATAGTTATATATTCAATATCCTGAATGTAGAGCATGCTGAGTAAGAAATCTACCTAGGGCTTGTGGTTTAAAAGCAAATTTACATTTGATTAATTCAAATACAAGAGACCTCCTAACTTTTATTGGGGATGTATTTTTGTTTCTTTCCATGGTTGTATAACACACATGAATGTGAGGGAGTTCTTTGTTCTCTCTATTGAGGATGCCGTACATCTGTGCAACGCAGAATTACCTTGGCTCCTTGTACTGACGTTAAGAAAACCAAGCTTTGTCTGCAGACTGAGTATGAGGAGTGCTGTCTGCCAAGAACCATGAAGGCAGAAAAGTAGTTTTAAGGTGGTCTTTTGGTTTGCTTGACTGAATTAGTTATAACTCTCACTGGCAAAGAAACCAGAGCAGCACAGGATATATCCCAGGCTTATAATGATCAATACTGCAAAGTGATGAAGCAAGCCCTGAAGCTGAGAGCTACGAGCGCTCAGGTCTTTTAGCTCTGCTCCTTACATGAGGTCACTGATTTCTTCACTTTTAGGAAATCTGCTATGTCCCTATATATGTCCTTTGGAAATACATGAATCCTGTTATTATCGCTATTACTATGTCAGGTGCCGCAAAACCCCAGAAGTAGACACCCGATTTCTTGGGAAATTCTCAGTATCAGAATGAGAGACAGCTGTCAGAGGCAGTCAGGAGATAAAGCAACACAAAGAAAGAGTGAAAGACTATTTATCAGCAGGAGAAATGGTGGTTTTAACATACTGGGAATTTTTGAACCATTGACTTTCATTGCTGGTGATGAAAAAGATCATTTTCCAATACTAAGTTAGAAAATCCCATTGACTTCAAAAGGAAATAGCTTGTGTTTTTAAGCACAAATGCATAGAGGTGACCTGGTGCAATACTATTACACAGGGCTCTCTAAAGCCTACTTAGGTTGCAGCTTGTTTTTGTTACTGTTTGTTTATTTATGTGATGACAACTCACAGTTTTAGAAGTCTCAAACACAGTCATGTCACCATCATTTGTACAAAAGCTTCCTATTGATATTAGGCTAACAAAAAAAACCCAGCTGAGAGCATGTATGTACTTACCAGCTGCTGCTGGAACTGCCGAATGTTGTGTCAAGCCAAAAGACGGCTGAACTTTGTAATGTGAATCTCGTATCTACTAACCTGTTCTTCCACTTGAAGAAGTCAACAGTAACACGCGTATTCCATACAGAAGCCCAGAGCATGATTTATTGCTGCAATAATGCCACATTGTCCATTTGTAATTCATATAACACGAATATTAAATTCATATAATACTAAGCTAATTTGTATACTTTTAAGAGTTACCCAGTGCAGCTGCAAGGTGCCAGGCAATACACCTTACAGTGCATTGCCTGAGCAGACAAGATTTGGCGTTGATATCAACAATGTAGACACACATATTTGGTTTAATGATTTCCACATTAGATTCTTGCCTGTGTGCTCAAAGAAAGCCTCACTGAGCAGCCTGAGTGAGGAGGGCTGGTTGGGACTGGCCACCCATGGGTGCTGGGCTCTCTCACAGAGGAGATCTGGCCTCATGACAGGGACATCAACCATCCAGCTTGTTAGAAGGTTGGAGGACAAGAAGGAAGAGCCATCTGAGTTTCCTGTGATGTCTTCTGGCATGGAAAAACTGTATTTTTAGTTTTTCTCTTCTGCCTCCTAATCATAAGCTGCAATTGACTGAGCTTGAAAAGACACCGGACTTGCTGGAGGATGTTTACATTTACAAATGGAAGAAATTATGTCCCATCCAAAGAACATAACTCAGAGGCCCACTTGGATCCCAGCCAGGACTATTTTTTCCTTCAGACAATGTCAGTGCTGCGTGAAGGCACATCATCTGAGCCAGGAGAGGAACTATCTCCTCCAGTCTTCTGGCAAGCTGGGGCCGTTTGCTTTCTACTGCTTCAGCCAGTGATCGGAGATGTGCTGAGGAGGTGGCCTGTGTCTGCGTGTCTGCTGGTAGCAACACAGACACAGAGAAGCAGAAAGGAGAAGGCTTGCTCCGCCCTGGCCCTGAGGAGGGTGCCTGCATCCACCAGGGGCAGGGAATTGCCCTTTAGCAAGGTCATGTGCCAGTTTATAGCACCCAAAGGGAAAACAGGAGTTTTAAGTACTTCCTTAATGAGACCTTCAATGAGCCCGGGGTGGAAAGAAGTGGCAAGCTTGCCCTTTCCCCTTGTTATGATGTTTATATGCCCTGAAATAATCTCAAATGTGCTCCAAAATGAGGCCTCATAGGCCAGCTGGTCCCTTGCCTCCTACTCGTGGCAGCCCTGCTTCCCAAGGTGCAGCAACACAACTGACTTCTCTTTCGCTGGGTGTACAGAGACGCTTAGGGGTGATGGAGGAAAAGAAGCCAGAGCGGGGATAAATAAATCCTGCCCTCCTTGCAGCCCTGTCTCCTTGAAGCTGCAGGAGGCTTGGCTGGTTCGCGTGCTGCTCTGCTGCTCTTTGCTGAAGGGTGGGATCCTCCTCCAATGAGCAATCTGTCAATGGTAAATGATAAGGGAAGGCTGCTGAGGCCTCACTAACTGCGTTCATTACAAATGTTGTAATTGTGAAGATTTGCTATAATTCAGTTAGCTGCCCTAAAACCCTCGGCAAGCCACATCATTGAAATGATTATTGTTACAAGATTGTTGTAAATTGGAGTCAATCATCCAGACGTGAAATTGTCTTTTTTTATATCTGTGTGGTAGGCAATAGTTTTCCTCCTTTTATTTCTTTAAATTAAAATCTCCTGGTTATTGTACTCGTACCACATTGGACAATAGGATCCCTCCCCCAAAAAGCGATTAAAACTTCTCATCTCCTCAATAGAGGACCACAGAGTCCTTCTAATCTGAGAGCTCACTCTGTTACTCCCTGAAGTTTTTTGGTGCTGTAGAAAAACAGTGGTCAGGGGTTGCGCAGGTACAGATGTCTTTGCAGTCTTGCTGGACCTGTGTGAATGGCTGCAATGTAAGCAAATTGGCCCAGGAAAAATATACACAGACATTTCCATGCGCATAAAAAATGAACACATCACAGAAAAGTAATTAATAAATGTTCAAAATTTCAGTTGATCTTTACTAATTACAAACTGATGAGCTGTTATGACAGCCTTGCATAACATGGTCTGCTAATTATTTCCAGAAGACGATCCTTGGATTTGAAGTGATAGAGAAGCCTTGGACCAGCTCATCCTTTGAGGCTGTGCAGGTCTTTATTCCTGCATGGTGTTCAGGCCTGGTGTTTACTGAAATCTAAGGAAATATGTGATCCTGCCTGCTGCTGCTGGTTCTGTTGTGTCCCTCTGATATTTGAACTGCTATAACTGTCATGCAGGGGATCCTGTGTAGCTCTCATGGGCACAGGCAAGTGGACAGCGGGAGATTATCCTGGCCATTACAAATGCCAGTTCAACGCTGGAAGGTGCTCTGCCTCCTAAAAGGCTAACATTTTGTGTGCTACATTAAATGACTAATAGATACCACAATTAGAACTCTTTCTGAGGACTGGGTCTGTAGCTGTGGCAGGCTTGGTATAAATACTCAATGGGAGGGGTTCGTTTTACTTGATCAGGGGTGCAGATATAGAAGTGTCAGGTAAAACATAGTCCAACACAGCTGTTGACAGTAGCTCTTTCAGTATTTATGTGCCTTCCCTGAGGTGGGCTGCCAGCTCCATGAAAAGGGAAAGCTGTCTCTATGCTCTGGCTGAGCTGTGAGCCCCAATAGAAACAGGGGATTGGGAAGGAAAGAGAACTTTATATCAGTGGGTACCTCTTCCAACCATGTGGCCAGTTTTCTGTCTAAACAAGGATAGGTGTATTTAACCCTGGGTTTGTACCATTGCAGCAAAAAGAATTGGTCCTGATGCCTCTTGTGGGTCCCTTGTCAAGTGATAGCACCTGGTACTGCTGTGGAAATTGTGGAAACAGGCACTTCGGCTGTACCTTGCAAAGCCCTTAAAATTCTTCCTCTGATAAGCAAAGGTTATTTTGGAGCTGGAAGCACAGCTTGATCCTAGCAGCTGTGATGAAAACAGTGGGAAAGGGGGCAGAACGTGGCTGCATTCTGCTCTTAGGAGCAAAGAGGGGTATTCTTGCTGTTTGCTCTCCCTTGTGGGAGGAAAACTGTCCCAGAGCCTGGTGCAGAGAAACCATGCAGGACAGCAAAGTCTGGAGTGGAAGAAGGGGAAAACCCCAGCTTGCATTTCTGGTCTGGGTGTATGTGGTCTGCCATACATGTGGTCTGTGTGCTACCAGCAAGATGTCCTGTTTGAGAACACCTCACTGCTCCTCCCAAGTAGTCCTCTCCCCTCTAGATGGAGTGGCATTGATGAGCTATGCTTTGCCCATTTCTCTCCTCTATGGATCAAAGCAATCGTATTTTGAGATGCAGTCCTCCTCCTCTTCTGTTTCTGGCTGATAGAAAGCACAGAGTGCCCCTGTAACTTGTCTGCACACACCACCAGGTAGAGTATGGGTGGCTGTGACAGTCACCCCAGTACCTCTTTTTGAGCACTTTTCCTTTGTTTTTCTTTAACATCCCTTTTTTGTCCCTGGATGAATGCTGTCACATGCAGTGTCCTGTGCTGCATTAACAGCACACAACTTGCCAGGAAACGAAGAGCTTCAGCCTCAGCCCTTTGGCTTTGAATCTTCCCCGCTCTCACGGTCAGCTTGTAGGTGCGTGACTCTCAAGGGTCCTTCAAACCACTACTGCTTTCATGAGCATCACTCAAGTACTGCTTACCCCGCGCCTCTTATCTTACACAGAAAAAACATGTGACTTGACTGTGGGGGCAATTATGAGATGAAATTCACTGGAAAATTAATTATTTTCTTCCAAACCAGAAAAGGTGTCATAACTTCAGGAAGGAAATACTAGATCAGGTCTATGGATACCTAAAGCCAGTTTTGGAATTTTAGTCATAGGAGCCCACACAATAATAAATGTATTTTTCTTTTTAATTCAGATTTCTCTATTCAGCTGAAACCGATGTTGTTGTATCAATGAGGTCAAGTATCCTAAGTCCACCCATTACCTCCCCTTGGGAGAAAGAAAACTCAAATGTTTTGCAGATTGGTTTAGGGTAAAGCTAAAAGTGAAAAGCGGCTAATTTCAAAGCGGGCAGTGAGAGTGTTGATCAAATTGAGATGCTGATGCATTACTGGGCTGAATATAAAGTTCTTCTTTTGTTTGGCTTTTTTTCCTTCTAAGTCAAAAGGTTTCAAAGGCATTTAAATAAAACTGAAGTGCTATAATTAGTACAAGCCCATGAGAAGTGATGGAATTAATAACTATGGCCAGTGCTATGGCTACATAATGGAAGCCTTCAGTTTTTATTAATTACATATTTGAAAATCTGGATTAAACAACCAAACTAATAAGTCCAAACACCAGTGTAAGATACAAAGGACAACAGCATTGTCACTGTGTGTAGGAGGGCACCAATTCAGAGCTTAATTGATACAAGAGCTGTAATAACATGAAACATGTTTAATTAATAAGACTCCTAACTGGTCATGAAACTTTTAAGAGTTCTTGGTACTGAGAAATTATTGTAGTTCACAGCCAGTGTGCTACAAAACATCAGATCTCTGCAGGCCATTTGTGATGTTAGGTTAGTAACCGTATGCAGGAAAAGGCACTTTACTGTGCCACTGTGCAGTGAAAGGTGAGGCTGGCTTTTCTCACCTGGGGAGGTGATCCTGCACAGCTTGCAGACAGAAGGCTGGAGCCTGATGAACCTCGTTCATGGAGAAAAACTCCTGTGCAACATGTGCATGAGAGATGGAGCAATTGGATTAGCCCAAAAAAGAGGTGAAGAAATACTTTTGTTAAAACTGAGGCGTGGGCAACCTCTTCTAATATCAATTAGGAAGCACTTCTAAATTTTGGCTTATATTTAGTGCCCCGCTGCAATGTGAGTGTTGCCCTGGGTCTAAGGGAGGCTGCAAGATGGGTAGAGAGACATGGGGCTTTCCTCTCCCAGTCATGCCACTCTGAAGAGGAAGATTACTGGCTGGAGGGGAACTTCACTGCATACAGGCAGGCAGCACATCTTTATCAGCATACCACAAAATCAAAACTTGTATTTGAAGGAGTTTCACCATTTATCTGATTAAAAGCACTGGAATTCATCTTGGTTTTTGCTTTCGCTTAAGAGGAGTAGGGTAACATATGGGAAGTTTGGGCAGTCGAGGTAAAGCAGCTGAAACACGTGATGATATGGCCTCTTGGGCATTGGTTCCTGCTCTTCCTCTTTACTGCTGACTTCAATGAGCACTCCCAGACTGATTGTTTTCATAAGGGCCTTACTCAGTGTTTTATAGACTTTCCAGGCAGAAGCTTTCTATATTAAAGGAAGAGTTTTTGCTTTAATGTTTCAGCCATATGCTAGAATTTATCCTCCTTCCCATTTAAAGCAGTTCATCTAAATTTGATCCCAGACTTGTGCAATAAAAAATATAATTAAAGTTAAATATAAAAATTATTGAACAAATATAATAAAAGCACAATTAAAATTATCAGAGTGAGAGGTTATAAAAATGCAAGAAACTATGCTAGCAATAGCCTCTTGATCTATTCCTTCAGCAAATATATTTAATCGTGCAGGTGGCATTCTTTTCTTACCCCTTCCATAGACCTACATGAAATACTGTTAAATCAGAAATACATTTTTTTTTTCTCTAATACCTACTAAGATTTTGAAGAAGGATAACTTGCTATTAGCATAGGCTTCTGTTCTTTTTCTTAAAATTGGTACACGTAGTGTGGCAGTGCACTTGATTAAGAGAACAGGTTGTTTAACATTTCTTGATACCCTGCCACCTCCCCCCTACCATGAATATCGCTAATCCCTTTGTAAAACTCATGTAAGTTTTAGGCACCTTCAATGTCTTGTGAAAAAGGGTTCTGAAGTTTAATTCTGTGTGGTGCCAGCTCTGCTTTTCTGTACAAACTTGCTGCTTGCAAGTTTCACTTACGGTGGCAATCATCCTCTTTTTCCTTTCTCCTTCCTGTCTATTTACAAAAAAATGTTGTTAGCAGAAGAGTAGTCAATTCAAATTGAGCACTCTGTTAGGAGGCCACTCTTCATTATAAAATTAATGGGAAAAGTGTCCTAGGGAAAATGCCTGGTGACCTGTAATGCTAGCACTGTAGAGGTGCTATAGCCTAAGACTGCTATTTGGTGACCAGGGGATTTTGGAGGACGTGGAGATGAATACTAATAAGATTGAAACCGTACGAATTAGAAAGTAGTTTAACAATCAATCATGAAAAATAAAAATATTTGGGTTTAATCGCTCATAAGTCTGAAAATACCAGATCCAATATGTTACACAATTTGAGAGTTCTATTTAATCTGAGGTACATTTTTCTTTGGACCAGATTGTTAATCTGAAATGTAACGTCATTAGAAGGTGTGTTGTAGTGAATCTTCTGAGTCTTGTGGCTTTGATCAAAGGTGGAGTAGGCTGTGAATGGTAATTAATGAAGATGCCGACTCTGTTTTTTCAGTGAGCCAAGGCTGAGAATTTGGTTTTAATCCTTTACAAAGACAAAATCAAGCAGAAGCTAAGCCAGGCAACAAGTAAGCAGACACTTCTTTGTGTGTATGACATATCACAAATAGGATAAAAGCTACTTGTGGATTTAGTGGTGTTTGTTGTTTAACACCTATGCATTTTCTAATGGCAATTGCTGCTGCTCAGTTAATGCATGTGACTGGTTTGGTTCACTGGCTCATGGCTTTGTGGAAACATTCAAAAGTTTACTGGTGAAAGGAGTGAAGCTGAAAATGGGGTCATAAGTTTTGAAGCTAACTCAAAATCTCCTAGTTGTAGGAGGATGGCTGAAGTCTCTGATGGGAAACCGCCGTTGCTTTCTGGCCAGCTCTATGGATACTGAGTAGTTAAAAATCCCTTGGGGTAGTTTGTGCCATTCAGTGGCTACGTGTAAGACCATGGCCACTGATACGTAGCAAAGGTCTGTGCCTTCATGGTAAGGGCCATCAAGAAGGTGGTGGTTAGCTGCAGTGGTCCATGGAACCTATAGATATTCCATCCTCCTGTGACAGTCACAGCCACGAGGCCAGGGCTGCCATGCAAGGGTGGGGCAGGGGTGGTGTGTGGCCTTGGTGAAAGGTTGCCAGGATGGGGGAGGACTGCAATGCCGTGCTTGCGCCAGCCTCTGAAATAGCTCTTGGTGGCCTCACCACCAGCCTGCACAACTAACCTAGCTTTTCTGAGTTAGATGTGGGGTCAGGGGCCTCCCTTGATAACAACTTTGGATAAATAGAAATTTCCCTCTTATCATAGCTATATCTTGGCATAGCAATTGTCAGCTTGAGAAGGAAACACTGCTGAGAGAACTGCTTCTCCCTCCTTTAGATCCTTCTCTGTAACGTTCATGTTAAAGCTGTGACACAAATGCTGGTTTTGCAGGAAGGCTCTGGCTAAAATTCTGGCCCCACTGAAGTCAATGGCAGCATTCCCACAGACTTCAAAAGGGGCAAAGACTTGTTCTTTATTCTTCTGTTTCCAGCCTCTTCTTCCTAAAGAGGATGTTTGCTCAAACCAACAAATATGGTGTGAGTAAGATCCTAATGGGAAAGAAAAGCAGTGTTTAGAAAGATTTCCTTGGCCCCCGAGAGGCTGAAGATGTGAGGGATGGGGACTTCCCTCCAGAGCAGGGCCAGGTGGCTTCCAGACACAGCCTATTGGGGAAGTTCAGCTAATAGTATGGTGATAAATGCAGAGAAGTAGCAAAGAGAAATGTCCCAAAGCTTGGGGGTATTAGAAAATGCAGTAATAAACTCAACTTGTGTCTGCCAGAAATCAATTTGACACAAATTAGGAGAAAAAATGCTGTCTTTTTCCCTCCACTCTCTTTCCTTTTTTATCCTCTTTGATTTTTCCAGCTGGCTCATCTAGCTAAAATTTGAACCAAGTCTGACTTGAAGTTCCTTTCGGGATTTTGTGGAATATTTTGCATAGCAATCTCTCTGCCTGACATTGCAAGATTGTGAAATCTCTAAACCATGGTTTGTCCTTCCTGCCACAATGAAAACATAAATGATAACAGTGCCCAATTACCCCTTTAATGGGTACAGCACTACTCCCACTTGTGGTCTCCATGACTTGAGAGAGCGTTATGTGTTTTGGCTGAATTTTTTAGCAGATACAATAGCAGAACAATTTTGAGAGTTTGGGGGGAGGAGAGCATAGTATGAAACTAAACATGACTAACACGTAAAAATTGCAGAGTGCTAACAAACATTAATAAGTGCTTATTAAAGATGGACTTGAATCAAAGCTTTGACCACCACACCATGGACTATGGTGGGAGTTGAGAGTCTATGCCCATATTAACCATCATGTCAACACCCCTCTCTTAAAAAGGGTTGAACGAAATCCACAAAGCTCAATGTCTGTCAGTTAAGAGACTCATCAGACATGGAGACCAAAACAATGTAACCTGCATGAAAAATGACTTCTTTGTTTTAAAGCGTGTAAAGACAGAGGCAATCAAGGAAACATATCGCAGAGCCGTTTTATTGCCTTTTCAGGTAATTTCTATGGAGTGTATTTTATGAGCTTTGGTCACATTTTTACATTACTGGTGAATAAACCTCTCATTGTTCAAAGGGAGTCATCTGGTGACTCATGAATTTCTTTAAATGCTGCTTAAAAATCCCCTCATGTGATATTGAGAATGCTGCTCTCTATATAGTTGTAGACCTACAGAAAAAAGTGCCAATTCTGAGCTTGACCAGTTTCTGAACTGGGGAGTCTCAGACAATTCAAGATGGATAGACATAGGGAAGAAGTGAGAGTATAGCATTATCTCTGCTCCTCAGGGTAAATAAATCTCTTGATTTCGTGTCACAAATGCTGATTCTGTATATCCAACTCAGGACTTCACTCTGGAAGTACAAGTTGAATTTAAAGTGAGTCTATGTTACTTTTTAATAAATGTCTGCCTTCTCCCTCCTTGAGTGAACGTAAGTGCAGACATGCCTTGCACAGAGCTAACTGATAACAGGGAAGTCAAAAGTCTGCTTAGCTGGGCAAACAACTGCTTTACATGATTTACCTAATTTTCTAGGTCAATCTGGATGAAGTGAGCCTTTCAAACCAATCTTGTCTAGCAGCTTCACAGTTGTGTGCCCAGGAGATTCTCATGTGTGTTGGCTGCCTGCAGCCCAAGCAGTGTGCTGCTTTGGATGGGAAGTGCCTTTTCCAGCTGAGTGAGGGACTAAAGTCTGGAGCTGCAGCTGGAGTAATTTTCAAAAAGTTGATCTTAGTGCAGAAACACACCAAACCATTTTATAAGGCAGCTGTCACTAAACTTCTATTCTTTAAATGTTTTCATTTTATTATTGAACCTATGTATTAGCAAAAACATTAAAACCCCCCAAACAGTCTCACACCTCCCCTAAAGAGTGTCTGGTTGTCTTGCATATCAGTTTTTGCCATATCTAACCAAAACCACACCTAGTGCACACGCAGCAGAATTATGGGGATGTCAGCTGTTGTTTTCATCTCATAAGGTGTTCAACAATTATGATCAGTATTGACAACTGGGAAATGCACCCTGCCTGAAGAAGCTAAGATTGGACCAGTCTGCGGAAATCGTAACCGGTGTTTATAAATGAGAGACTGAGACTGGGATTTTATACTTATGATAATACAGAGGGGCAAGGGATATGGCCTTTTACTGTGTTTCCTCCATCCGTGGAGCATCAAGTTCTCCACATGCTGTTGTGTTGACCATGCTAGCGTCTGAATGCTCCTGGAAGCTGATAGGTGTGTGAAAGCTGAGGGCCATATCAGGGAACTTGAGAGCTGCAACCCCCTTGCAAGGAGTTTTGAAGTTACCACACATCCCACAACATCCCTTCTCTTTGAGGTTTTACCGCATTTCACATTTGCATTCTACAGCTTTTACCACTGTAGGGAGGCATTCAGGCAGATGGTTACTGCATGCCTGGAAGCACAAGTGAGGAACCGGAGAGGCGAGCTCATTCTATACCAGAGGAAAAAAATGCATCTTCTTTGGCAGAAAGGCCTTCAGGAAAACTTGGCATTGGAGATCTTTTCCCTTTTCTGCAAAACACTGAAATATTAGGCAGAAAGGCAATCTCATTATCACCCCTCTTTGTCTCAGAAACAGGGAGTCAGGAGACATCTGTAGATGGTTCCTTTGGGAGCTGAGTAAGGTGTTGTGTGCACTGACCATTAAGGCCTAAATAGCTGATTAAAATGTGGTTATGGACATTCAGGCACTCAGTTGCCAGAGGTTCTGAGAACTCGTAAGTGCCTTTGAAGCCAATGGGATTTGTGAGACCATGGTACCTTTGGAAGTTAAGCATCATAAAACTGGGACATGCCTTGATACAGATTCAAAGATACATAAAAATGACCACCACATAACCCCAAGTACTGAGCAATTTTAAATGCAAAGCACTAAGGAAAGAGAAAAATTAACTCAGTGCATGATAACTTAATTTACAGTATTTAGTGAAAATATTGATATTTTTGTCCTAAACACTGTACCTCTAGTAAGGATACAAAACTATGAGCAATTTCCATCCAGAGCAATGCATTGACTGGATAGTGAACAACTCAAAGTTAGTGTATTTCTCCATGTGACCTTTAATATTACTAGCAGCAGAGTCCTAGTTACTCATGTGAACGTGACAACTGACCAGACAATAGCAAAATATCCCTATACATCTGTCCTTGCTCTGTTAGAATATGTTTGATTGATAGTCCTGCAAAGCTTCCTCAGTTTAAAAGGGCAATGCTCGATCATATCCTTCTCCATTTAATGTCTGCCCGTCAGTTTTCCCAGTGTCTGCATGCTGGCTGTAGGCCTGTACTCTTTAACCTGGGTTGCTGGGAGCACCACTGTGCACTGTTCTGGTGGCTCCCCTGGCTTCAAATCAACATCTTACCACTGCAAATTCCCAAAATGAACATGGGCCCTACTCCTTGGAGACGCTTCCCTCTCCTTAGCTGGGAAAGCAGACACACAAGCAGGCAGGGAGTGCTTATTTGCTGGATGGTTGCTCAGAATGCCCCAAGGATATCTGCATGTAGAAGACACCTGTTGCTCATTTCCATTGCGTTACTGGGAAGTCCTATTTTCACTTTCTCTGTAATCACCACACACCTGGTTTACCCCCATGTTATGCCCCTAGTGCTTCACACAGGTATTTCTTTCTTCTTCTGAAATCTCGTGAATAGGAGCCAGGAGCTCTGTCATTGGCTTTAATAAACAAAGACTACATACTCTATCCTTTGTCTTCTGGGAAAGCAGCAAGAATACACCAAGAAGGTAGTCCTCTGAGCTGTACCATCAGTCAGCCAAGTGGCTAAATGGTAAGCCATCACATGAAGTAACTGTATGTTTATACATTCACTTCTTCTACAATTGTCATTGAACGTGTCCTTCTGACAGTGATTTTTGGTACAGGACAGGCATATTTCCAGTGTGAATTGAGTTGACACAAGTAGCAGTGGAACAGATGCTTTACTTTTCCTTCCCCTTCTGCAGGAACCATTCCAAGCCACCACTGCTGAACTGTGCAGCAGGGCCTGACCTCAGGGCTGGCTCAGTAAGGTCAATGAATAACTCATCTGGGCACAACCCTAGCGTGACACTCTTTATGAAGGGTATTGAAAGGAAAGGATCCAAAAGCTCAGCCTCCTGACTTCAGGCATTCAAGGAAAGGGAACCTGGTCCTGGTTCCCAGAATTACCTTTTAAAGGTGTGAAAACTGAGTTTTCTCTTAAAACTTAACTTTTCTCCTGCTATTGACACCAGGGGTGGCTGAAACACAGCCCTAACCATTTTATTTCAAAGAGATCACAGGAAGTATCAAGTGGCAGTGACTTTTCATGACTGATAATTTTAGCTACATTTTTCATTAATTTAAGTCCTGGCCACAGCCCCAAATGCTGGAGAGGAGACAACAGACTGCAAATCATTCTGCAGAGAGTACAGGAGATTACACAGTGATAACATGGGAAAACCAAAGCAAACTAAATCTTTATCTGGCTAAAATTCTGCCACAGTTCAGCTACAGATTTCATTATTCTGACTAATGGGATTAAGACACGCACCAAGGGGTTCCCATTCTCTTGAATCACTGCCTTATGCATTTGAGTGCTGGCCAGTTTCAGAACCAGAGAGATCCTTGAAAGGGTGCAAGTACCATGCAACAAGTATTTTCCATATTTGATGAATGATTCTGAAGAAATCTGACTTGGAGACTTGTTGTTAAGGAGGTGAAATCATCTATATCTACTATGGAAGTCAATCCTCTGGGAAGCCTGTAAATTACCTCCATGCTTGGCAACATTCCCGTTCTTCTAATTTGTGGCTTTTTTTCACTCTGCTTATTTAAAGCTTCTGCTTTACCTCAAGGAACCCGCAAAGAAATTACGTTTTTTACTAACTGAGGAGATCTGCTTCAGAAAGTTATGGTCTCAATGTGCGGCAAGGGAGCACAGAGCCACAGGGATCTCCACAGAGTCCCACAAGGTTTAACCAACCAGGGCCCATCCCACTCCCTTCAGTGAGGGAGACGGACAGGGCACAAGATCACAGGAAGGCTGAACCAAGTGTCCAGATTACCCTGCAAGATCACAGTGGTGGGGTAGGCCCAAGGTCACCCTGGGAAGTCAGTCCTTTGTCAGGGCCTGCCTCATGGAGGCATGGTTGTGGTTACACATTACCATGTTTATGAATTGTAGATTTTAAAATCACAGGAAGAAATGTATTTCTTCCAACATTGGTGTATCCAGCTTACACCATGACATTGCTTGCAAGTCTTGGGTCAAGCTTTGTTTTGCTAGTCATAGTGATAACATGGGTCAAAGAGATGTTCCTTGCCTCAAGGACCTTAGGTAGGCACCAATGTATATATCTGTAGTCTTATGGGGCATATACGAGGGCACCAGTGTTCCCATTTCCCCTGAAATACTCAGCAGTGCATTGTACTACAAAGAGGAAAACCACAAGAGACAGAAAATTGCCCTATCTAATTTAGCTGGGACAGGCGCAGCCTCTTCAAAGAGCAGATTTATTCTATTAGATTCTTCTGTAGTTTTTCTCCAGCCACTCAGCTGTAAGGGGGTTAAGCTGGAGGCAAACAGTGGTTTAATTTTACGACCAGACAGAAAACACAAGTAAATCTGCTCCTCCTATGTGCTAACTGTAATGCATGCCCAAGTGCAGGATGCTTTAATTGGGTATATTTGCTCAAGGTCTGGACTTAAGTACATGCACATCAAATTACTCCTTTTAAACCATAAAGTGCTATTCAAATAATTATTTTATTAGCATCATCATCTTTCTATATGGAGATGGCAAGCATATGGCAAGCTGAACAGATACCTATAGACACCATCTAGATAATGTTATTAAAAACACAAAAAGAAAAGCCATTACCTTTTTGATATATTGGCTGAGAGCACTCAGGAGACTGATCTGGAGAATGCTGTCGTATTTGTCATCCTATTGATTGCCTAATGTGAAACATAGAAGGCCTGCAATGTGTGAGAAAAGCAAGACATTTTCGAAGATCAAAGCCTGAGCACTGGGACTAAGAAATTACAAGCAGTGACCTACAGTAAATATGTAACAAAAGTGCAGAAACCCAGCTTCTTTCTGCCAGGGGACACACTGCTGACTGGGATCAAAGCTTCAGATTTTTCTGAATGATTAGAGACTCACAGTGTTGTGAACGCCACGTCCTAAAAGTCCTAGAGGAAGAATATGGGCAATGCGGCTGCCAGCTGATTCATGGGGAGCAGCTGCAGAGAAAATGCCTCTTCCTGCCCTCCCAGATGGATGAAGACTCTCATGAAAGAGCCCCTACAAAGAAGGCTGGGCTTCAGCATAAGGAGTTGGGCTTCAGTCTCCAAGCAGATTTGTACAGAGACACTGTAAATCCCCAGATGGTAAAAAAATCCTCCCAAACTTCCTGAATATCCTGTTCAAAGGAAAGGCTGCCTTTCCTCCCTGAGAGAAGTGTTTTGGGCAATGCAGGGAACAGACGAGCGAGGCTTTCTGCTTTCCTAGACCAGGAGCTGGTGCCTGTTGTTTTTTTCTGTGAGGCTGGGCTTTTCTGAGTGGGAAAGTTTTCTCTTGTTCCAAAGGCAGGTAAGGAGGAAGGGAAAAGGAGCAGCGAAGAGGAGCTCAAGGTGAGGAAACATTTGTGAATTAATGTTCTTAGAAAAGCAGAGCAAATGCTTGAACTGGGTGTTTATTTATGTACTCAGTATTTTTTGTGAGAGTGCTAGAATAAGAACGCTCCTGATTAGTTTTGCTGATTTCTTATGTCAGTAAGCAGTGCTTCCTGACAGAGTACTACAGAGAAATACCTGTCTTGCTATGGAAATACCATGGTGACACCAGCTTAAGGAGCTCTGCCTCTGCAAGGCAGCCTCTGCTGGGACTAAGATGAAACAGCTGGCTTCAATTTTGAAATGTACATGGGTTTGGTGTATTTGACTCAATTTTGGTGGCAAACAATCAAAATTAGGGAGAGTTATGAAGAGGGTCTTAAATCCTTTTTTTCAGGAGATCCACATGAGTAAGAGTATGTGCTTTTGTGAGAGAGAACATACTCCTCTTCTAGTCCCATCTATATCTGCCCCCAATTCGCAGAGAACTAATAAGTGTCTCCTCCATGACTGCTTTCAGGAGGTGTAAGCAGGGGTTAGAGAAACAATGATTCAGATAATTGACTTTACTGAGCAAGCGCTAGGGCGCAGGAGTGGAGAGTTTACACAGCTTGTGTGGGGCTTCAGGCAAGAGGGATTGCTGGAGTGTGAAGCAGGACTGACCAGGAGCAGCATCTCCATTCCAGGCCCCGTCAGGTATAGCTGCGCTCACAAATAGGCACTGTAACTCACTGGGGCATGGTAAGCGGCTGGCAAAAGAGACTGATAACTTGTTAATTTGCCTTTCCTCTGTCTAATAGCCCTTATAACCTGTAGTTTAAAGATACGCAGCTAATTAGGAGACGTTTTATGAATAGGAATCACAGCTGCATGATGTGAAATTCCCACAATCAGTGAAAAAATGTAAGGGGATTGTTTAAACACTTCAGATGTACAAATTCAGCTACACCACCATGAATAACTGAACTTATGATATTCCTTTCTTCCTTCACAGTAAGTATTTCTCCAAGAACTTGTAATGCTGCCTGTAATACTAGTCATTAGGCTGCTCTTGAAGTATGGTTTGTGTGCACAAAAGCTTGACCATGCTTTCCAACCGTTGCTGTTGTTTGAATAAAACATGTTGTTACACATCGCGTGCAAGATTTGTTTCTTGTCAATATTTTCTCACACTCACATTGCTTGTTATGATTTCTAGAGCTTCTTGAGGTTTTCATAGGTTTTTGACGTTTAGATGAGGAATGATTTATTCTCTACTGCATTAAATCCTTCATTGTTTTTGGTGCACTTTCCCCTCCTTCCTTCCAATACTTAAGATCTGACGATTGGTTTAAGGAGATCTCTAGTTGTTTACCTCTATGGCACTCATTATCGGCAATTTATCATCTTACTGTACTTTTCTCCTACTTCCAGATGTACACAAAACACGAATAACTAATATTATCCTAAGTGTACAATGACTACATATTACAGTGACAAATGTAAAATAGAATGACTCATACAGCATATATTCATTACTGCATGCTATATAATGTTAATGTAATGTTATGCAATAATACATGGCATATATGCTATACAATTGACTATGTTTTGTGCAGCATACAGGACTTTCAATCTAACAAAACTAGAAAAGTATCTTGAATGAACTATGTGAAAACCTCATTTTCAACTTAATACTTCCTTTTCTGGTTGCAGTTTTGAAGTTGAGATACTAGAAAGCCATGAAGAAGTCTTCATCATGAAAGATAACCTTTTTCAGTAAACTGGATCCTGCATGGCATGTACTTTATCCAAGGCTAAACAATGGCTTATGTATCTATTAGCACCTTTAGATTCAGAGCCTGCCCACTTGGTGCTGGCAGGGGAATATTCTGCCTTACTTAATGTCAAGGTGTGCTATAGCACATTCCAAAATTTTCTAGAAAACCTGTAAATAAGACATACCATAGGTTTAAGATTCATGAACCGTAAATTGTTTGGAAAACCTTTAGATAGACTTAGGGAAAGACCTAGGCTTACTCATGACAAATATTGACTAGCTAAAGGACAAAGCTCAGCAAATAAGACTTGATAAAGTCAATTGAACTCTTCCTATTATGTGTAGATTAAGTGCTGCCTTCACACTTTAAAGAGTTTTATTTTGCATCTGCTGACTTCTTAAAGAAGGTTCCTGTAGTCCTCTGGGATACTGAGAGAGAAGTTCAGTCCATAGCAGGAAGACTGTAATTTTCAGACTGTCACAGAAAAGCGAAGTCTAGACAGAGATTAGGACCAAAGGATACAATAAACCTCCATAAATAGATCAGAAGCTGGCCTGGAAATTTGAAGGGCCGTATCAAAAATCTTTACATGAATTATCAGGTTTACCAGGAAGTAATTACAGGTGTGAGGATGGAAACTCTACTAAGCCTGGTATAAGACTAAGCTCTGAAATAGAAAAGTTAGAGAGCTCTGTGTGTCCTTAAAGCTATTTAAGAAACAGAAGGTGGATCTTAATGCCCATATTTAGAGATTAATCATCTGCTGTTGGTGTGAAGCATTCACAAGTGGGAATTAAAGGAAGACTCTGGTCCTTCTGGTAAGGAGATAATCAGATGGTTATAACATGGCAGTGATAACAATGAAGTTTCATGCTCTTCAGGGCCTTGGTAGATGGCATGGCCCTGTCAGCAGGGCAGTCCTATGCGTGTTCTGTAGGTGGTTATGCCATTTCCAGGATATGCAGTGTAACTGCTCTTTCACAGGCATGTTTCCACAGAGACAGTTTCCAAGTTAGTATCTCATGTTTTACCTAAAACCAAGAGGCAAAAGACAATTTCTGCTTAGTAAATAGCAGAATATAATTTAATTGATTGTCTAAAAAAAAAAGATAACCCAAACTTGGTAGATTTATGATTCCACAAAACATGAATGTGGGCAGAAAAGAAGACGTTGTTAGTATAGAAAGAAGTGAATAGCATTTATGAACTTTCTCATGCCAGGGGCTGGTCAGTGGAGTAACCCGACTTACACCATCTGAGAAACTGGTCCATGATTTATATCACTGGAGTGGTTGCTGCTAGTTCTGTAAGCGAAGATGAAAATCAGTTCAAAGTGATCAAGAAAATATTGCCCATGTCAGTAAAACAAATTGTCATAGAAATCAATGTAATTTTAGAAGTAACTGAACAATTTTGTTGATCTAACAACATTCTTCATCTCTTTCCGTTACATTTGTGCTGTGAGGATATCAGCTCTGGGAATTCTGTTTTGGACTTTTAAAGCCTGGACTTTTTAAGCCTGACCTTTAGTTATTTTGTACCCTGCACCAGAAGTACATAATGTTCATGGACACATTTGTTCTTCCTGGTGTTGTTATATGGTGAGTGTGAAGAAATAGGAACACAGAGATTGTGGTGGTACAATGATGCACAGTGATTCACCTCTTTCCTTTTCCTCACAGTAAATTCAAGAAGTAGGGGACCCTACTTCTTGACCCAGGGACAAGAAGGGACCCAGGGATCCCACATCATGAGTCTGACCAAGTTCTGTTGCACAGCCTAGGGAGTGGGGAAAGGGCTATATTGCTTTCTACCTTCTTACTAAGTTCCCAAAGGCTGGGTCCCCACATAAGTGAAAGCACCTCCTGGGTAGTTCACCTATACCAGCCACTTGTATTGGTTGAGAGCAGTAGAAGAAGAGCAGCCTGGCACTGATAACCATTCAGACAGTGTATCAGAGGTACCTGAGGACACCAAAGGAGATGTCGGGCTACACCAGTTCTGTGGCTGCCCTGTTAGTACAACTGTGTAATAGGATGTATTTAAATGCTGCAAACTTTTCTTCAAGTTGCAGATGGCCTAAGCAAAGAGTGGAAAATCAGGAAGATCTTTATTAGTAAGAAATAACTCCTCTACTCTTTTCTTAGTCTGGTAGCCAAGAAAATATCCTTTCTCCTTTGTTGGCAATTGCTCTCAGGAGTGTCACTGGACTAAAGAAGTTGTACAATAAAGGGTGATGTTATCCGGAATAGTAATATAAGAATGCATATGTGCAGGACATTGTCAGGTTATGTGACAAAAAAAGAGCTCATCTCAGCACACAGAAAGGAACACAGAGGAAAAATGGCAGCCAGGCAAACCTGAATTATACCCTGAGTCCAGCAGTCCCAAACCCATCACAGGAGAGCCATCAGCCATAAAAAACGCATCTCCATACACACAAATGGCACACACCCTCATGCACATAGATGAAGGAGCACAGAGATACAACAGTGGGCAGGGGAACCTCAGTCTACCAGATTAAGAGAGCTCCTATCACCACCATCACCTCACCCTTGCTGTGCCAGAAAAGCCTCAACCCCATGGGCTGGGGGACATCCACCCTCTGTGTCAATGGAGAGACTCTCTGGAATGCCTTGGAGACCAAGGGGATTGCTCCCTGTGTGGATATGGGACACATAATAGGACTCAAGGGAAGAACATTTTGGGATTGCATAAGACAGTATGGGATGTTTGGGGAGGAAAAAAGTGTGGGGAAACAGAGTTAAAAAGGTGGTTTGGAGAGGAAAAATGTGGGAGAATAGGGGACAAAAAGGGTCAGCCGTGTATGGGCAACAGATGGTCAGTATGTCTATCCATGCCCTGCACTGGATCAGCAGTCTGCCCTGTCTCCTTATTAAAAGCAACTGGGCTGGGACTGTGGGTTGGAGTGACTGGAGCAAGCATGGTTGTTTATGTTAGGGTGCGCTTGCTAGCTCTATGTGCCTGTGCTGTCCTGTGTATGTGTATGGGTAGTTTATATGTGCATTTGAGCGAGTGCTAGCTGAGAAAACACGCTCAGCCTCACTACAGGTTGGACCTGGGACTATAGAGCTGTGGCAGCGTCACCTCCATTGGTCTACTGGGTTTGCTAACTGCCTAGCAAGTAGCGGGCTGGTTAAATAGGTCATTTATCAATTTGAGGTACAGTGGAGGGATGAAAAACACAAATCATCTACGTGATTCTAACAAGTGACAGAGGAGAAAGATCTGCCATTGGCTTTTATTCAATTCCAATGGAGTCACAGACACGCTACCTCTGGGGCAAGACCTGAGCACTCGGGCTCCTCTCTCTGCCCTGTTTCCATTCCCTGACAGTGCAATGGCCTTTCTGTTAGTGACTGTGCTACAACAGAATAAAAACCACGGAGTGCAATCAGTATAAAAGCCCAAACTCTCAAACGCTATGTGAAATCACGTTTTACTCAACTTATTAAAACCAGAAAGGTGACAAATGATTAGTAGCGATTAACAAGTTAATGCATCTGATTATTACTGCAAGAGAATAAATGCAGTAATTAAGAAAGATACATAACCAATTACCCTATCATCATCATCATCATCCAGATCTGCAGTTGCCGGGGAGTCTCTTTTGCGGTGAAGATCTGAAGAGCCTGTCCCTGGACAACTGGGGAGCCCTACGCAGCATTTCCATCCGTAGATGGAATCTGTAAACTCGCTAGAAGAGGGTCCAGCTTTTATATTGTTAAATAAATAACTTACATAATCCTTAAGTGCAGGGACTCTGGTCTCAGCTACTTTGTTGTCCCCCTCCTGGAGTATGGCCAAGACTATAGAAGGTGAGAAGGAAGGCAGCTGGATTTCTCTTATCTTTAAACTTAGGAGGCTGTTTTTTTAAGTGCCGCTCTTTCTCCCATTTCATACAGTATCAATGCTCATTAAACTATCATTAAGGTGATACAACCCAATTCCACTGATAAGGTGATGAATTTTCTCACACTTTGTGTATTAAGAATGGCATAACACAATTTTACTGATAATACGATTGTGAGAAGTTACAGATTAAATAGTACTCAGAGCAATGCAATACAAACCATCCACGAGGCACTTACCTGAGGCCTATTGATCAGGCCCTGTCACTTCAGTGACCCAGAGCTGTGACTAGATTGGAGGCCTTTGAACTACTGCTGGGAGCCTCTGCATCTGCTTTGCTTGATGTTTTTCAAAGCCTGGGAATACCAGGAGGTATCTCTAGCAGAGAGAGCTAGATTGAATATATGCTTCCTGAATCTGGGCTAGAGACAATGTTAATGACTTAAACATTATGTTTCTTGCTAAAGCAGTCATCACAAAGACAAGCTTATCCTCCTGAACATGGAAGAATTGTGCATTTTTTATTATGCATTTTCTGAACAGGTATTTCCTGACTGTGCATGTTTACGCATTTGTAAAATAATACTTATCAGGAATGTCAGTGGGTGTTGGTTTGACATTTCTATATAGCTGTCCATGTGCTGGAAGGTAAAGGCACTGTCTTGAATGCCTTGGTGAGCAAGGATGTGAATCTGCACCTGAAGCAAGGAAGCTAGGATGCGTGCCTTTGATATTTCCTCTGATTTACTAGGGGTCAACTAATGAAGAATTTGATGACAGTCAGGGAAAAACAAGTTAACAACAAGAGAGTAGCACCATACCCTTTCACTTTACATTGCTATGTCCTGAAGGTTTAGCCACTCAGAAAGGTGCCTATGTTGAAGCATGCTGGGAGTGGTGAGAAAGCAGGCTTGTCATTGTCACCTCAGCGCACTTCTTTCTGCGTATTTCTACAGGACCACATGTCCTAAGAAACAGAAGAAACATGGACACTTTTCATTTTTAAATCAAAGATTGGTGTAATAGTGTCAGGAAATCATTAAGGTTATGGAAATCTGTCACTGGTCCCAGCAAAGAGGGCATCCCTTTATGCAAGAAAGAATCAGCTTTGCCTACATATATTGATAAAGCAAGCACAGAGTCCCAGGTCCTCACAGAAGGCCTGGCTCCATACCTAAGACTGTACTTCAAAGTCAGTTCCTGAATTTGTCGTATTCCCTTGCATGTATGGACACAGTTCTCTGAGGCAGAGCAGAAGACCTTATATGATGATTTCCTGTGCACCAGTGGAGGGCTTGTACAAGGTCAAAATAGAGCAGCTGCGTTGCAGGATGGGTCTACTGTAATGACAGTTGTTGAATTACACTGAACACCACCAGAATTCTCCTTCAGCTTTCCTAAAGGAGGAAGCTCAGCTTGTTGAAAAATGCTTTATATTTTAGTGTGCATTGAGTGATCGAAGTGCCTAAGACAGCCAGTGTATACAAAGGTGCAAATTCAACAATGTTGCAGTGTTGTCATGTTGCCCGTGTCTTTGTTGAAACATGAATGTCATCACTATTTCCATGTTGAAGAGGCCTTGAAGAACCAGTTAAGAGGAAGAATAAAGACATTTTTACTTGTCAAATTGCAACATAATCTTCTCCAGAAAAAGAAGGTAACTGCCACAAATTAGCTTCTCTTTGTAAACACATATATATTTATGTAAGTAAGTAAGGCTCAGGCCTGAGCTTGCTGTGGATTCTCTAATGCCTAATAAATATTGACTTCATCCTTTCTTGTCTCCTGGCCCACCTGTTTTCACAAAGCTTGTGGGAACTTTGTGTCAGTAAAATCTGTTCAGTTCTGTCAGATGCGAGGGTGACTGTGAAACAAGGGATTTAAAAAATAATAGGGGACAGAGAAGGCAGATACACAGGCAACAAATATGGTTATATAAGCTTAAAAATGAGGGTGAAAACAATTTACTGCTACAATAGTATATAACTCCTTAACATTACAGAGCCACATTCTACACAGAGCAGAGAACCTAGAGAAAGCCAAGAATGAGATCCAAAATGAGTTACGAAACGTCTTTGAAGGAATAATGAGCTAAGGCAGAAATTATGTAATGCCTGGACAGCTTCTCTCTTCCTTTCCCTTCCCATACTGTTTTGGTTTTGGTCTTTTATCTGAACAGTAGTTTTAAAAAATGAGCTTTTAACATATCACGTTATTTAGAAAAACAATACTGTAGGAACATAGTACATACAGACAGTATGGTCTAGAAAAATTAATAAATTATCAAATAGTAAAGTAGTGTTTTGTTGAAAAGACCTAGGCACCTGATATGTAGGTGTCTTATACTAGAATACGATAATCTGTTTGCTCTCTCTGCTCAAAAAACATATGTCATATGTTCTAAGTAGAAAAAAAAAAAAGATTTATTCCTGGATGACTTTTGACAGTTATTTTGACAATAGAGTACTCTGATCATTTGTACCAACCAACTTTGGTGAAAAAATACATTGAATGTGCCAATAAAATACAGTTTTCTCTGTTACTTGCACACAGTGTTTGTAGAAAAAACATGCAGAAATCTTACCCTCCAACGACACCCTAAGGGCACTGATAGGTCTTAATTGCCAGAGCAGCTTCACCTGTGGTATCCACCCACATCACCCGCCCATAAGCCTAGGAGTCTATTTAAGCCCTGTCCTGAACTCTTCGCATCTGATTGAGTGGTGCTACTGGGGTGTTAATCTGCAGCTTGGTTTTAGTCATGCTTCTGTCTAGCTGTGAGCCCTGTTGATTCAACCTGAGACCTACAGGGTGATTTCCTAGCTGGCCTGCATGACAGTCATAAGATCTGATCTATGGATTGACTTTCTGTGTTGACCTTGAACCTTTCTCATTGCCGTCAGCTTGCCTGGTGATCTGAACTCTTGATTGAGCCTGGCCACCACCTCCACATTTCCTTACGTTGGGATGGGTGTTGGCTGCTAAGGCCCCATTAGTACCCCCTATGCTGTCTTGCTGTGCCATTGTACTGTAGATAGTTGGTGGGCAGGAGGCCAGCTCACCAGCACAAGCGGTGAACCACCATGACCACAGGAAGGATGGTCTTTTTCCCAAGAGCATGTCAAGAACTTGATTTCCTTGTGCAGGCTGCCAGCAGCTGCAGCTGCATGTGCTGTGCAGCTCCAGGCAATTCTTGTGCAAGAAGTAATTAAAGAGGGTGCAGACTGTGCTACTCTTCTGTTACACTTGTGCCACTGAGCTCACTAGGTGTGCTCTGAGGAACACTTCCATTCTTCTCCTCCAAAGCACTTTGGCTTTGACCCTATGAGCCAATAGCTTTGGTTGTTGCAGTTATAAGCTTTGAATGAAGCTTGCATCTGTGTTAGAGGTTTACTAGCTAGCTTGCACCAGATCATGGATGTTAGGCTGGCAAAAAGCAATTAAGCTATTTTTAGATACTTGCATTTTATTTAAGTCAATTCAAAATGTGCATCCTATTTGTCACTCTTAAACTGATCAGTAGTACTTAATTGGTACTGTAATTACAGCACGAACATTTAGGAAAAGTTGGAAAGAGACACGAAAGTATAAGCTTGTAGAACAAACTGACAAAGCAGGCCCACCGTGTCCTTCGATTTAACTGAGCTGTCTGCAGACAATTCAGGATTTTACAGTGTCCCCTGCCTTGTACAACAAAGTGATTACATGAGGTCATGACGCAGAGCAAAGACAAAGGCAGATGCAAACCACCATGGCACATCAAATATCTCCATGGTATCTGTGTGATCTTAGGAATTTCTTTATCAGATCATCGTGCGATGAGGCAGAAGAGGCAGTACCATCTGTGGCTTTTAGAAGGATGGAGAAAAAGAATATTAATGTCACTGTTTTGCACTGCAATGACACAGATGGGCAATCATCCAGACAGGCTTGAACAACACTGCCAAAGCAAGTGAACATACTGCCTCTGATAATACTGCTGACAACTGTACGGGGTTCCTTCAAATCTATGCAAGGGACTGACACACACGGAAGGCTCACTGCAAGTGTAAATCATTGGTAGGTAAGCTGATAGGTGGATTACACATTGCAGTTGTGAGCAATATGTGGCTTCTCATGCCTTTAGAGGCTAAGAATTGAACATCTGTTTCATGGGATTAAATTTTAAGAACTTCAGACTTTAAATAATGTTCCCTGGTAGTGGGCACTGTTATCTGGAGACTGAATTAGGCACTAAAATTTCTCTTGTTATGCTATAAACTCATATATGTCTTACTCCTTGTTGCGGCTTGAAACAGTGCCTGCAGAGCTCAGGGGGCTTACTCTGCACTATGTGCTGTGGACAGGCGCTTTCCATTCCCTGCCTCTCATGTGGCTCTTTCACTAAGATGTCGTGTGGTCTATCCATTGACAGAGGAGCTGTATTTCGCACCCAACACCCAAATTATTCTTCTTCTGGAGGACCAAGTACAGACCTTTATTTCAAAATGGGCGGAGTGTGTCAGAGCAAAAGACCGTATAGTCCAATGGTCCAGCAAAGCCTGCTCCTGTAGGGATTTAAAACTAATCATCCCCTTTCCTATTGTTCAGATCTAATGAGTGACAGCACCTTTCCAACCTCATCCCTTTGGAAAGTGTCTCCAGTCTTTTTGCAGGCACTCTTTTTACACATCCAGTGCTGACTTTGAATATTTGTTTTGCACTACAACCACTCTTTTAAACAGACTGTTAGCTACCAGGGCAGGGCGTGTCAGCCTATGACCCTGTGATCACAAATTAGATATGATCTTAAACAGCTTACTGCATCAATCTGTTGTCCTTATTTATTCTAGGCCTTTTTTACCTCTTACAGTCTCTTTATTCACTAAGCCACAGGCCACCTTAGGCAAATCCTTTACCCTGAGTCATGCTCCCTGAACCCAACATTAGCTGTGGTTTCCATCCTACCAAACCTTCCCAAATGAGTAAAAATGGGGAGTTAGACACCACTTGCCAAATATGCTTTGTGATCTGGTGAAACTTTGTGACAAGATAACTAACACCATGTTATTCTGCACATCTATATGACAGTTTGCATATGAAAAATAAAGTTACAATAGCTTGAAAAGTTTAGTTTTAATCTTTCAGCGTGAAGGCCTAATGGCATCCTTTGAAGAGTATACTGCATTCTATTTATTCTAACCTGCATCCCCAGGTTTGAACATATATGTAATGCCACCCAAAAGACCTCATCAAATTGACAACGAAGACAGGTGAAATTCTGTCCTGTCTTTGTGGATATAAAATCATAGTTTTGTCAAGACTGCCTGCTAATAATTCCAGGTGTCAGAGTATAAGAACTTATGAGTAAAGTTCTTTTGTATTTGTTTTAACTTATTTAAATTCATTCTATTATATGAAAGAGATTTGAGTGCCTTCATGGCCTTAATTAAAGAGGCTGGTAACTTCACAGAGACTGAACTTCAGAAAGCTCGCTGCTTTGAAAGATTCTATCAGTGTGAAAATAAATTCTTTATACATAAAATGGAGAGCATAATAAAATCTATAAGGATATTGCCTTGCCTAAGGCAACTGTGAGTGGTAATCTTCTGTTGATTCTGTTGGTTCCAGTATTTCACTGGGGACTCGATAGGGAGTGGAAAGGAAATTATTTGTTTTATGTCAGAGGAGGTTTTGAGATTTTATTTTTTTTCCCTTGTGCAGAGTAGGGAAAGAAAACTGAAATCCTGAATATTTTCAAGGACTGTTAATCTGAAACATATAGATAATTCAAGTTTCAAGTACTTTTTTAGAGGAAATTAGTAGGAATTATTGAGCAGCAGTGCTGTAAACTAGAAAAGTACCCAAGGTTCATAGTTCTAATATTTGTATTATAAAACCTGTGAAAAGGAAATCACTTACTGAAAAAGATTATCAAATCTTCTCAATCAAAATCTAGTTATTTGAACACATTGATGAGGTTCCTTCTGAGCCTTCTCCTTTCTGGCTGAGTAGTCCCAGCTCTCAGCCTTTGCTCGCAGAAGAGATGCTCCGGTCCTTTCATCATCTTGGTGGTGGCCCTTTCCTGGACTCCCTCCAGTATGTCTGTGTCTTTCTCGTACTGGGGAGCCCAGAACTGGACACAGCACTCCAGGCATGGCCTCATCAGTGCTGAGTAGAAGGGAAGGATTCCCTCCTTCCATCTGCTAGTATCACTTTTCCTAAGGTAGCCCGAGATATCATTAGCCCTTTACAGCAGGGACACATTGCCGGCTCATGTTCAACTTGGTGTCCACCAGGACCCTGATAGGGACTTTTCTGCAAAGATGCTTTCCAGTTGGTCAGTGCTCAGCATGCCACGATGCTTGAGGTTCTTCCTTCTCAGGTGCAGGACTTGGCACTTCTTATTGTTGAAATTCATGAGATTCCTGCCAGCCCGTTTGTGCAGCCTGTTGAGGCCTTTCTGGATGGCAGCATGATCTTCTAGTGTATCAGCCACTCCTCCCAGCTGGGGGTGATCAGCAAACTTGCTGAGGGTACACTCTATCCCATCATCCAGATGTTGGTGAGGACTGGAGTCATTATTGACCCCTGGGGTACGCTGCTAGTCACTGACCTCCACATAGGCTTTGCATCACTAATCACCACTCCCTGGCTCCAGAGTCAGTTTTTAAGCCACTTCTCTGCTTATTCATCCCATACTTCATCAACCTTTCTTTGATGATCTTACGGAAGACAGTGTCAAAAGCCTTATTTTATGGTTGGATTTTATGATCTTAAAGTTCTTTTCCAACCTAAGCAATTCTATGAATCTAGGCAGACAATATTTACTGCTCTTCCCTCATCTACTAAGCCAGTCATTTTTTCTTTCTAATAGTGGAGAAGTGTCATTGGTGAAAGAATAACAAAGATTGACATTGTGTGATGAAAATTGAAAGATATGTGGAGGGTATTTCTGAGGTCCCACAGTAGCCTTTAGTATGCTTCTATATACATGAGATATGTTGAGTAAATATATATGTGACATTTATATGCTAACTTAGCAGTCTTCTCTGAATATGAAAAATGATCAAATAAACAAATGAAATTAAATAGATTTCAGGTTTGCTGGCATAACCTGTTTTTGAGCTGTTCTTCACTGGATTCCCACCCCCTATATAAGCCTTCATGCAGTTTAGACAGTCCAGTTATGCTGCAGCTGACCATCTGGGAAGCAGAGGCCATGCTCCTTCCTTTGCTGTCCAGGTTGCCTGCTTTTTGTAGGGCTGCTGCTCCAGGTGGAATCCACGTTCTTCTGCTTAATTCTTCCGTAAGCTCAGTGTTCAGTGCAAATGCATCTCCATCGAATGCCAGAGATCTTTCCCCAGTGTTCAGATATAGGTAGCTCCAAGGTGTAGAGGGGTGGTCGAAGTAGACAGCTGGACTGCCCCTTGCTCTTCATGGGCAGTAGTGCTAGGTCAGAGGCCTGATTTACCATGTCGAGTAGAGCAAAGAGAGGTAGGCAACAGACACGCTAGCTTCTGGGTTTGCTTTGAGACCTTCTAGATCCTGAGGGAGCTGCTTATGGGGTTGTGGTGGGCTCCATAAAACCTCTGAGGAAAGTCATGGTGGTAGCTGCTGCTGGGTCTGGCAAACCCTAGCAGCTTCTCATGAGCTCTGCCGTCTGTTCCTGTTTCAGGGATGCATTGAGGCTTTGGATTCAACTGATTCTTGACAGAGCAGAGGAAAGAACCCTCTGAGCAGCTACAAAGACGAAAGCCTGTGTAAAGGCCTGCTTCAGGGCACATAACTGTTGTTCATCATTGTCTTTTGCAGAGGCAGTAATACCCATTGCTCGTTACTTAGGCTGAATTCTTTTTCTCCATTTTTGGCCTTCACAATGACATATGAAAACTGCTTACAAAACATACCTCTTAGTTAACATTGCCAACAGCTACCTTTGTTCTTCTTTTTGTTAGTAAATATGTATGCTTTGTATCTCTATTTGATCCTAGTAATTCCAAAGTCTTCCATGTAGGAGTTCAACAGATTTAATAAATCTGTCACAAAACCACTTCTTTTAGTGCTGTGCTGCACTACCCCACCCTCAAGAAGTTGAGATGTTTAAAGGTGAGTGTATTTTCTCCCATAGGGAAAGAAAGGCTGTTTCTCACCTGTACCTTCCTGACAGACTGCCTTCCTCCACTACTCCATACTGGCTAATGCACTTTTTTTCTGCTGTTTCCCGGTCCCCTACCTGTGTTGCTTTTCTGAAGGGTTTCAACAGCGGAGTTGAGGAGATCAATCAGCAGACGTCAAACTTGCTCTGTAAAGACATGGGTCTTTGTCTGTTGGTTATACAGAGGGTTGTATAATCAGGACTGCCTACCACAGGAACCCCTTTGTCTCTTCAAATGCAGATATACCTGTTTTCACGGATCTGGTTTGATATGCCTTATTGTTCTGTTTAAAAGTAGATTTCAAAAGTTGATCAAACTCAAGAGAATGAAAACAACCAAAGAGCTTCCAGCCTGATATCACAGCTGCTGTGGTTGCAAGCACTCTACAGAAATGAGTTAACTTCTTCCTCTTTTTATAATGAAATAATTTGTAATTAATGTGGATCTTGCCGTTTCCAACCATTCTGTCTCATGACAAAGAGGCAATCCCTGGCTTCTGACTAACGTTAGCCTCTGTTGTACCCACTGACTTCAGTTTACGTAACATCCAGGAATATGCCCTCTCAGCAAGTAACGTGACCAGGGATCACTGCACCCCAGCCTGTATTCTGCATAGTGTCCCACAATCACATGACCATTCTTGTTCTGGGTTCTGGTTCCTACTCTGTATACTGTAGACTGCCTGTGACCATAGTCCTCTAGACGGCTCCATCTGATCCAGCTGAAACCAAAAGTAAGATTCTCACTGAATATTCGAAATCTGACCTGGAGATTGAAAAGAGCCAACCATAGAGTGAAAATTAATTCAGACAGTCCCAGTGTGATTTGGTTGCCTAAATATAAGCGTATAAGGTCACTTCAGGTACACCCACATACGATTTGCAAATGTTTGCAGAGGACTGCAAGATATGACATGTGACTTAATTATAAGCCATACCTTCTGGAAAGACATCTAGGGGCAAGTCAGGATATCCAAACAGCAAATAAAATCACATATGCTTACATTTATGCAGCTGAAACCTGCACTCAGAAGACAAGATGAAGAACAATAGGAAAAAACCTCAACCCTGATGTACTAAGCAGCAGCAACAAATCACTCAAAAGTATAGCAGAGGATGACTGCATTGACATGCTGACATGAGAAGAGGCTGTGGTGTTGCAGCTTCCCTGACCTTCCTCATTTCCAGAAAGGCAATAAAGTCTAATATTCACTCAGATTGTCAGTCTGACCAATAAGCCTCACTGTTGCAGAAATAATAGCAATGAAAAAAAGTGCTGGTTTAGGTATATCAGTCATTTTTAATAGGATTTGTTGCACAAGTACTCACCAGTAAAAACAGAGACTGGATTATACGTGTCTACATTTATTCTTGTGCTCAGGTACTGAAATGACTGTGCAAAAAAGATCACATTGGAAATAGCTTCTGATGTGGGTTTCAGCAGCAAGAGCCCAATTTTTTCTCATCAAAGTGAGTTTCAAGGAGATGGCAAAACTCCAAGAGACTCTAATAAAAGCAAGAAAAGATCCCTCAACATGGCTATGACAATCAAATAATGTGAAAGCAGAGGGACAACTGGAAGCAGTCAGTATCTGAGCAGTTGTCACTCTGGAAATCACCAGACATACTGAAAAAAGTAAAAGCTGTCATGGGACTGCATGAAAGATGAACAGTTTTTATATAATTATATTTTTTTGCATAAATCTTCTACATATTTGATTAACTTTCTGTTCATACAGTGTTCCTGTTTCAACCCCTAGTTGGACAAACTTAATAACTTGACGAAAAAACAACTCGAAAGAGAAAATTTCCAAACCTTCTTTAATAAACAATGCGAATTTTTATTTGTGTTTTTTCCTTTTTATGTTTTTTTTTTTTGCAGAATTAAAGATGGTTTCTGAGAATGTTGACAGTTCTTCTTCCAGAAAGAAGCTTTTATGTTTGGTTCTTTTTTAATGTCATTTTATTCTCTGTTGTGTTTTAACAATGCAAGAGGAACCACTAATTCATCCATTATTTATTTCCTTTTAGCTTTGCTATGTTTTGTTTTGTTCTTTTCAGTCACTGTGTTTTAATATATTTTTGCCAGGTGTTTCAATTTTTATTTCTCATACATCTTTGACACTGTAGTAAATGAGGTTCTTATTAATATTTAGACTTCCTTTTTTGTTTGTTTGTTTTATGTGATATTGAAAAGTCTCAGTGTATGTAATAATACTATACATTCTCTGTAATGTATAAAGTGCTGCTGGAATGACTTGGGAGCGTGGGATCATATTCACAAATGTCTTATTTCAAAGAGGTTTACTCATTGAGACAAATGTCTCATTTCAAGAATTACTCATTGTAGTCTTATTGTCAGTTCTATTCCACATGTGTTTGCTCTTTCTGGTATATGCTGATCAAAATAATTTACATTAGAAATTCCAGATCATGGAACTGAGGTTGCATAAAGCATGATTGTGATCCAAAAAAATGGCATTTTCAGTTATTTAAATAATTTTCTATGCCTTTCCAGGACCTTTGCTATAAACTCTTTCCTCCATTTACATCTTTGCAAGCAGAGGATTGTGCTTGCAGCACTTATTGCAGGAATCCTAATGAATATTTCTAGTATTTTCTCCTGAATTTTATGATGCTTCTCGAAAGAGCTAGCCAAATCCTAGAATTATTAACAAGACAAAGCCAAAACCAAAACATAAAAACTATGCTAGGAAGCAGGAAAAAAAATATTTGTATGTACTCAGACCAGTCTTTGGTTTGAACAGATATAGTCTCTACCTTTTGGCCTCATCCTGTTCTAAGCCTTGGTGTAAAATATCAGTGTTTAATATCTAAGTTCCATTTTCTAAAAGTATTTAGAAATTTAATTTTCATAAGAGATCTAGGAGCCACAGTAATGAAGCTGTGTGTAAGAAAGATCTTTTTTAATATATACCTTGATAACAAGTTATATCAACAGGGTTTAATTTATAAATACAATTCAGCATCTTAATAGCGAAAGACGAAATTACTGCTGTGATTATTCCCAAAATGAATATTCTTATTTGTATATTAACAATTTTAAAAACACTTAAAGAAAATAAAATTTATTCAGATATTTCTGGTGTGTCAAATAGCCATAACTCTACCTTGTACTTCTGCTACAAAACCAGCTTTACCTTTAAGTATGTATTTGCTCCAATTTTTAACTACAAACACTGGCTGTGTTCATATCAGACAACTGGAGCACTAGATTCTTAAAAGAAGGCAATTCAGAAAGCAGATCAGGAAAAAGACTACGTGCTGCTTTTAACTAACAAACGTAAGCCGTCTGCTCAGCGTCCATGAACAGCAACAGGGCAAACAAATTTTTAGAAAGAACTTTATTCCAGCAGTTTCTGCAAGCTCAGTTCTGGTTTACAGTGTACCTATTTCAAAGTATTAAAAGGTTACACTTTCTGAAATGTATTTTGACAAGAATGTATACTTGCAGTTACGACTTACATAAACCAAGTGCTTTAAATAAGCTAACGAGCACTCATACTTCACGTTTTAGATTTTTTAAATTATAAGAGAATGATTCTTGTGTTGTACTGGAACATTAATTCAGTGATGCGTGTCTGTCCAGCTGACTGGAGAAATCCATTTACCACCATGCTCACGCAGAACTCTATGTACACCAATGAATAATATATATTAAGAAAATGTTTTATCACTGCAAAATACTTGTCTGTTCTTGGTTTTCTTAGAATACTGAGTTCTTTCTATGATGTGCTATGATGACTAAGAAAACAGTTTGGCCATTTTAATATTAAATCAGTGTAGAACTGATGCTTTTGAAACTCCAGAAGTGTCTGCCTTCCTCCTAACCCAAGCTCAGGCTCACTGCTGTGCAGATACACAGTGATATTCATCTTGCTAGAACTCTGCAATCACAGGACTGCTGAGGTGGGAAGGCACCTATGCAGATCACCAAGTCAAACAACTTTCTCAGAGCAGGGTCAACTAGAGTAGGTTCCTCCAGGCTGTATCCAGTCAGAATTTGAATATCTCCAGAGGCTGAAGCTCCACAACCTGGGCAATCTTCTCCAGTGTTTGACCACACTCCCAGTAAAAAACTATTTTCTTATGTTTAAATGGAATTCCCCCTATTCCATTTTGTGCTCACTGCCTCTTGTCCTGTATTGCTGGACTCTACTGAGAAGGGTCTGGGTCTGTCTTTGCTCTTTTCCCAGTGCTGAGAAGAGAGGACCAATCAACTCCGTCAACCTGTTGACAATGTTTCCTTTGCTGCAAGTACTCATCGCTGGCTCTTGTGTTACTTGGTGTTCACCAGGACCCAAAGGGCCTTTTCGGCAAAGCTGCTTTCCAGCCAGTTGGCTCCTGCCAGTGCTGGTGCATGGAGTAATCTCATGCCTGGAGCAGGACTTGGCTTTTCCCTTTGTTGAAATCTGTGAGTCCTCTGTCAGCCTATTTCTCCAGTTTCTTGATGTTCCTCTGAATGGTAGCAAAACAATCAGATGCGTCAGCCTCTGTTGTGTGTTTGTAAACTGCAAGCGTACTCTGTTCCATCATCTAGACCATTAATGAAGATGATAAACTGTATTGGTCCTACTGTAGACCTGTGGAATACACCAGTTGTGACTTGCCTCCAGCTAACTTCATGCTACTAATTACAACTCTTCGAGCCTGGCAGTTCAACGAGTTTTCAGCTCACCTCCTTGTCCATTTCCCTAGCCTATACTTAATCAGTTTGGAAATGGGGATGTTATGGGAGTCAGTGTTGAAAGCCTTATTAAAGCCAAGATAAACAATATCCAGCACTCTCACTTTGTCCACTGAACCCGTCAAGGCTATCAAGTTGGTCAGTTATGATTTTCTTTCCAGAAATCTATGCTGAGTACTCCTAATCCCCCTATTTTTCATAATAGGGTGACAGTTACCTGGATTATTCGTCCCATCACATTGCCAGGGACTCATTCAAGGCTGACCAATTTGTTGCTCCCTAGATCTTCCTTCTTGGCAGTAGCAATGACATTCACTTTCTCCCAGTCCTTGAGGAACTTGCCCCAGTTGCCCCAACATTTCAAAGGTAATTGAGAGTGGCCTTGCGATGACATGGGTCAGCTCTTCCAGCAGGGTTTCTTCCAGCTACCTAAAGAAAACCTCATCTACTACTTCTTCCTGATCAGGCAGTCTGATGATAATGACAATGTGAAAATGTGGATGCTGTCTTTAAAGATAAGCTGAGAAACTACTTGAAGCCACTGTGCAATGTGAGACGTCGTCCCAGCTTCCTCTGAAACCCTGTAGAGCAAGTGCAGATGCAGCTCACAGCAGCAGTTGCTAAATATTATATTTTAATTTAATCAAGTTACTCTGTTACTCTTTCAGTAGAGGAATTCTCTGTATTTTTCCCCTGCTCTCTCGTGACTTTTTATACAACTCACACAGGTAGAACACTTAGAAAGACCTGTTGTTAAACCCTAGTAACAGTGCTACCCGTGTATTAGAGATGTCACGTCATTTCGTCCCTTCTGTTTTTCCAGCTGTTTGTATTTTGTATCTGAGTGATGTACATGGAGGCTCTCCCTTGGGGAGGGACAGTACCACCCTTTATTGTCATAAAGCTCAGGTAAGATGCTTCTATAGGAAACTGAAATTCAAGGAGTGGAAGTAAACAGCTCACGGCAAAAAAGTATTTCCATTGCAGTGAAGCCAGTCACCAATTGCTCTGTTTCAGCTTCCTCTCAGATAGGACCACGTCTCTACAGCATCCGGAAAGTCTATTTTGCACAAAAATCAATATATATTATATAAATTTGGGCTAATAAAAAGTGTCTCACCTTTAGCAACAATATCATCAGCTAGCAATCTTTCATCTAGGGGAAAAAAGGATACTTTAGTAACTTTGTAAGTTGTGATAGTCAACTGCCAAACCCTTCGGATGTTGTTTGTTTGTTTGAGATACGGATGAACGCTTTAGATACCTGTGCCACCAGTTAACAAATGCTATGCATTATCCGTATAGCATCCCACACCAATAAGATGCTGTTTGGCATTGAATAATAAATTTGGCACTGCCAATTAGTCTGTCACACTTCTGGTAATTCTATCCAATGATACGGTGCTAATCTCTCCTGGAAGGCCCCAACATATTTTATAATTCAACTGCCAGATTTACATTTTACTGCAATTCATTCATATTTAAGTGTGACTTGTTAACCACATTAGGTTGATTTCTTTTGAAGGCTGCTGGGAACCTGGACTCCTAATTCTCATCTTGGTATGTGGTTATAGTATTCCAGCAGGGGACTGGAAGGGGAAAGGAATTTGCTATCATTTTGTGAGCTAATTGAAATGTTGAGAATGGTTCATCCGCGGATACACTGCTTACTGACAGACTGATACTTGCTGCCTGTTTCCTTTAGCTTTCCTGCCTGAGTATCATCTTATGTGTCTTCCTTCTTGTCTAAAACTCTGTTCTTACATTTGATGACAGGGATCATGTTCTGCTTTATTTACACAGCCTGTAATGGAATACCATGACTTTGAGTACTAAGTAACATAGGAAATAACCTAATGCCTTAGTATCTTCCCCTTCATTTTCACTCCATATTCATTAGCTTAAAGAACTTAACAGCTACAATCTAATGTAGATTACTGAGTAGCATTAAGCCTGCTTCAACAAACCTTCTTTGCGTCAGTAGCACCATAGTACATATCCGCGTGAAGCACAACCTTCATGTGATATTGCATGTCATTGGGGTAGACTTGTATCAAAATGCAAAGAAAAGTACCCACGCTTTCAGCAGCTCTCTGCCAGGACTGCTTGGACTTACTTTCTAAAATGAGATTAAGCTGCTTGAATTGCAATCTGTATGTCATGCATGGCACTGGATGAGGTTACAAAGAAGACCTATATGCAGCTGAGACAGAAACAGTTTAAGGGCATACTGTTTTTATGGGGCTTTATATCCAGAACTCTATGGTACATAAAGCAGCAATGTATGTAAGCTTTGCAAGGGATTAAGAGAGGGGGAAAATACTCAGTTCAGTTGTGGGATCCTTTAAATACTGCCATCAGGCTGTGAGGTACCTATTCCTCATGTATCGCTCAGTATGGTTCCAGCTGTCAGTAGAAACAATCTGTTGTTTATTCTCGCTGGACACATTTGAAACCTGGCACATTTGGAGTTTTAATGCTTGAAATTTCAAGGAACCAGGTAGCATTAACTGCTTCCATTTCTCTGTGCAGACCTTGTTAGCCATGAATAAACAGGAACTCCTGCAACCAGTCTCCAGCTGATTTCCTTCACTTTCAACATACCAAACCAAATTTGTGCTGATCCATGAGCTTCAGAAGAGTAGGACTTAGGCTGAATTGGACCAGTTGCACCTTTGTACCATTTGGTATTGAACACTGTGTATTCTGCTGTAGGCCTATTTAAATAAAAACTCTTGATGCTTAGCAGTTGCTAAGAAGATGGTCAGCAGGTCTCTGCTCTGAACAGAGTAAGTTTGTTCTTATTCCAGTCCACTGGAATAAGTGTCCACTTTATGAAGAACCATATTTAAAACTAAGATAGCTCTTTTTTAAAAAAAAAAGAAGTAAGAAATTGATTGTCTAAAATGAATTCTTAGATTTCAATTTTAGTAGAAGAAAATCAATCTATGAGTCACAATGGATAAACTCTTCTTCTGCTGGAAAAGATTCCTGTTTATCACTGATCCGCAGTCTGCCAAGTGATGCAATGACAACAGTAGGGCAAATAGTACCTTCTAATCTTTTTAAACCTTATTCATCAAAAGCCACCTAAAAATGGATTTTTTTTTTCAGCAGAGGTCCTAGAGAGGTAACTTTTTGTTAGAACTGTAGTGTTCTTTTTCAGCCTTCAGACATATGTCCTGTATTTCATTTGCCACTTTTGCAGGGTGCAAATAACAGCAGGCACACAGACAGAGCTATTAAAAATGTAAGAGCTATTCCAGTAAATCACTTAGTTTGTAGTAAATCAGTTAGTTTACCATTACTGAAGTTCTGTATGAAGTGAGCCTTGCTGTTGGCAGAACAAGATTTTGTAATAAATAATAGAAAACATTCTCTGTTTTTTAAAAAGTGATTTTGTAGAGAGACTTCAACAATAAATGATTTAATGGGACATGTGGTGATCAATGGAGCCGCCTCGTTGCGTCTCAGAACACTGAAAATCCTGGTGTACACAGAATACTTGGAGGACCTCTGCCTTTTAAAAGATTGTTACTAGCACCTGACACTTACTTTCTTCTGTTTTTTGAAAAGACAATCTAACCTTCTAAAGTCTGTAAAGAGCTCAGGAGAGTGAATTATCTCTCCCTACTGGAAGCTGCAGCAGCATCACATGAGATACATTATGATCAGTGAGGGTGTCTACCTAGACAGGCGAAGATCCTTTGGAGATTAGAGTGTGCAGAGGAAATGATTTTCCACTGGAAAGGTAGATGGCTGCAGAGAATTAGATGGGCACACAGGAGAGAGCATCTCAGAAATAGATGAGCTTCGTGAGACAGTTTCTGCTTTGTAGAGAAGGACAGGGCAAAAAGTCCATTAAGACTATGGGAAGCTGGACGAGGTAGTATAAAGGAAGACATGACGTGTTATGCCATGTCCAGCCCACCCATCCATCATAGCCTGCTGCCATTGGCAGACATATTGATAAGCTAAAATCCTATAGATGTGGCTACACTCCTCTCAGATACTGAAGTTATGTGTGTTCCACAAGTCAGCTCCACCCTGAATCAGTCACAATATAGCAAAACTTCCAGTCTTGTATCATTCCTGAAGTTCTCAGATTCTCCCACATTCATCTGCTCCCATTATCATAGAATCATAGAATTATAGAATCACTCGGTTGGAAGAGACCTCTGAGATCCCCGAGTCCAACCGTTCCTCTCACCTTACTAAACCATGTCCCTAAGAAACTCATCCACCTGTTTTATAAACACCTCCAGGGATGGCGACTCCACCACCTCCCTGGGCAGCTGTTCCAATGCCTGACCACTCTTTCAGTGAAGAAATTCTTCCTAATGTCCAGTCTAAACCTCCCCCGACGCAACTTGTGGCCATTTCCTCTTGTCCTATCGCTTGTCACTTGTGAGAAGAGCCCAGCACCCACCCCGTCACAACCTCCTTTCAGGCAGTTGTAGACAGTGATGAGGTCTCCCCTCAGCCTCCTCTTCTCTGAGCTAAACAACCTCAACTCCCTCAGCCGCTCCTCACAGGGCTTATTCTCCAGCCCCCTCACCAGCCTCATTGCCCTTCTCTGCACCATTCCAGCACCTCAATGTCCTTCCTGTAGTGAGGGGCCCAAAACTGAACCCAGCACTTGAGGTGTGGTCTCACATTATTATTATTATCTAACACAACTGTATTCAACAATGATTTCAATAGTCCCAAATGTAAACCTAATATAGTATCTCTACATTTATTCTGCTTATACATCTAAGGACCACACTAACTCTACCACCTTCTTTCCTCTTCTTTGTTTACTAATCTTTTAGTTTCTTGTCATTTGCACATTTTGAAAGTAAAGGTGTTGTTTAATTCCAGACTTAAAAACTATTCACAAGCCTAAGGCCAGGGACCAGTCCCTGCAGAACCTCATTAGAAAGACGTCCGCTGAACCATAACCTCCTGTTTACAGAAGTGAAAAAAAAAAAATTGGAACTTGCATGCAAAGCAAGGCTCAAAAAAGAGTAGGTGCTCATGGATAGTCACAGCAGAAAGATCTGTTGGAAAAAGCCTTCAGGAAGAGAGAAAATTGTGATCAATGAAGAGAATTGTATCTCTGATCATGAAGTATCGGGATAGTCAAATAGCACCAGGGATTATGAAAACCAGTAAAGGGAGAAATGAATGAGGCCATCTTCCCAGGAAGATATTATGGTCTTACACCTAAATGAACACTTCAACTTTCAGAAAGAAAATGGGTTTCGTTTGAGTAGGCCACAGATGCTGATTAGTGGACTGTGTGTAAGGAAATGCTACTCGTTGTTCTAAACCGGAATTAAAACTCATGGATGTCAATGCATCAACATCAGATGGCCTGAGCAGTGTCTATCCTATACACTGAACAAACTAGCACTGAAATTGCCAAGTTTTTTAACAACAGACCTCTTAGTTTGAATTCAGTTGGTGTATAAGATCAGAGAACAAATTTTGAAGGAAAGAATGCTTAAATACATGAAGATAAACTGATTAAAAGCAACTTCGTTTCACTAAAAATAATTTGTCTGACATGCCTCACATTTTTCTTTGATGACATTACTGATTTTTTAGACAAGAAAAAAGTAGATCTAATTTATCTGGATTATTTTTTTTAATGTGGTACCACACAAGAAGTTTTCAGTTATGCCGAAGAAGATGTACAATGCTTATAAGGGGATAAGGCACAGACTAGAAGGCAGCTAACAGTCTTGTAATGAAAGAGGAGTCATCCAGATCGAATAGGATTATTAGTGTGTTCACCCAAGACTGCTCTTGTGACTGATACTTATTTTTTTTCACTAACGATAGCCAGAATAATTAAACCCGCATCCCTTGTGTTTTGATGCCGTATGATAGTCCTAGCGGGAATTTCCTGTAGCTGATCAAATAAATTCTTGGAAAATTTTGGGCTGGAAGGAGGTCAGTCCTCCAGGACTGTTTTTGGAAGCAATGTTCCATGTCTTTTATAGATTACCTTGGCCAAAAAAACCCGGATGTTTGTAAAGGAAATTAGGAGGCTTTATCAATGCAGAGGTAGACAAGGATGTTTTGTAGAAGACTAAGGTAATCATGAAGACTAGAACGAAGGAAATATAGTAAAATGTAATAATACACAATTAAAATTTATGACTTAGGGATTCATAAGCAATCTGCTTCCTGTACAAAGGGGGCTCATCAGTAGGAAACAGATGATGATGAGAAAAACCATATGACACCCTCAAAATAAATCTTATTGATTATGTATGACCCAGACTTATTTAAGGAAAAAATGTAAGTCTTTAACCTGAGTTAGCTGCTTTTTCAGATTATCCTCTTAAGTCGACTCCTTCAAATTACAGCCTACCCTGTCATGGAGACATTAATCTCTTATCTTACTGAGATCCTACCAGTGTGACCTGAGGTTCTGGCATGACAAAATCAGGAAACCAGCTGCTCTGAAGTGGAGGGAAGGTCCTACACCTGACAACCCCGTAGCAGAAGATTGCAGTATATGCCACTGTGGATTGCTCAGGAGTGATAAACTGCCACTGAATTACAAAACACAAACGATTGCAAAACCAGCATCTCTGAAGAGTTTATTCAGACAGCAGGAAACTGTGCTGGAGGCAAAAAGAAAAATGTGAGTATCCAGGAAATATTAGTAAAAATCCCAGGTGCACAGCATGCCTCTGAATGTTCAGAGCACTGGCAAATATTGACTCCAGCTCTAGCTGCTTATTACAACTGCTTTGCCAAGTCATAATGATGGAGGGTGATTATTTGCTTTTCCTTTTTTTTTTCTTCTTTTAATATATCTTTCCTTGTTGCAGATGGTTAATTTTACTGGAACAACCTCCCCACCCCCACCTTAGGTCTAGAAACACAGCTCAGCTATTCAGTAGGCTACAGAGAGCAAAGAACAATCCAGGGTAAGTTCTCTCTAGCAAGACTCCAACAAAGGACTCATCAGTTAGAAATGAGCACTGGATCATACTTTCCAGACCATTCACAGCATTAAACCAACTGTGCATGCAGCAAGCTCTCTTTTCAGATCTGAGAGCGGCACAGGCACCAATACCCATTTGTTTTGGATGGTTTTCAAGACACAGCTATTGTTTACATTGTGCAGTGGCCCAGGGCTGTGGAAGAGGAAACCGTAAGTTGTGACAAGCAAGCTGGAGTGTGCACAGTGCTGCGCTCTAGGAAACATCAGCTCTCCAGCTGGAAACGGAGGCTGGGAGCAACTGCAACAACAGTCATGTTGATGTTGGAAGCAAATTTTGTGTTACAAGGAAAAGAACCAAAAAAAGAAAGAAAGCTCTTCAAAGTGATATGGCCAGCTAAGCCTGGCACTGACTCTACTTCCAGGTGTGTTATCTAGCTCATTTCTGTTGACAATAAGTGGTGAAAAGCTTGTGAAAACAAGATAATGAGAATCAGATTTTGGTAGTAAAGTATTTAAGTATCTTTTTAAAAATTTTATAAGGGCTAAATTTTTATTGACAAAATTACATTCTGGGGACTTGGTAAAATTTAGTATTTTGCAGGATCAGTGTATAAGTATTAGGCAGGCCTGTTCAGAAATTTTCTGCTGGCTGAGAGCAGGTTTTTGGGGAGTGAACCATGAGATTACAAAAGCTGTGACAAAGCTTGCTCTTGCACCTTGCCAGCTAAACGCAGGACAGGCATATTCATTCCTTCCCCCTTGAGTAGCTTAACTCTGTCCTGCCCTTAGGTAGCCTAATTATCAAGTGGGGAGCAGGAGAAAGGAGAGGATTGTGGGAAATAGTGTTTTTCCTCCAAAACACTTGAGAAAAGTCAGTAGAGAGGAGAAGTCAGTGCTGGAGATGGTCTGGCATGTGGCTGGTGTTACTAGAAGGCAGCCATTCAGCCTCAGCTTAAAAAAAATCTTTGATAAAACCTAAAGTGGAGTTACAAAGTGGAGAAACATGCTATATATGGCCAGATGAGCCAAATCCTTTGGAAATGTATAGCGCACTAAGAAAAAGAAAGCAGTGAATAGAAGACATGTACCATGTCAGCTGTGGCCTGGCACGATGGTGAAGTCAGAGGCAGGAGGCAGAGGCAAAGGCTGGCACTGCAAGTGCCCCTCTCAGAGGGATGCCAAGGGTGAGTGCTAGGAGAAGGCAGATGCAAGCACTAGTCTGCACTTTGCTTGCCTCTCCTGCAGGAGGTAATATACTTTCTAAAATATATTTTTATTCTCCTTTATAAAAAAAAGACCCCCCAAAAAAGTGGTCAGGTTTCCAAGTGTGCATTTTGCCGGTCTAGGGCGCCTTTCTCAAGGCAGCTGTAAGGGTGCTGTGCTTAATTTGGCTGGCTGGCTCAGTCCCTAGCACTTCGCCCTGGGGACCCAAAACCTCAGTTCTCCTCTCTGTAGGTGCTACTACTCTGCCAAAACATGTCAAGCAGTGAGATGGCTTCCTAGAAGGAACCATTTTAAACAGAAACTGGTTGTAGAACATTATGATGGGACAGTTGAGCTCTATTTCAATCACATTTGTGTCCTTGCTTGGAGGCAAAGTTGTGCTAGATATCCTCTCCTCCTAGTCTCTGTTGGGCAGGACTCATCTCTGAACACTGCCATGCGATACATCAACAGGAAAAAAATACAGAGGAGACTAAAGAGGGAAACCAGTGGAGAAGTGAGTGTCACTTAGCTGACGTTCTTGGGAATAGAGAAAATTTAGAGATAATCCCCTGGAGTTGCTCAGTGTTTTCAGTTTAGAGAAAGTGGAAACTGAAAATTTAAAATAAAGCAATATGAAGGAGCAACAACACAACTGGACCCAGGCAGGCAGCTGGAGGTATGCCCAGTCTCTCTGTAGTAGAATTTAAGTGGAGAGATTTCAGGTCTGCCTGAGCACTGCTCCTTTCTCCATATAAAATTATCACTGGTTCTAGTGAGGCTTTTTGGAAAGACATCTGACAGCACTTAAACAAAAGTTAACAGATCTGTCCTTAATGCCTTGCAAACAAGGTACACGTTTCCCTCCCCTCAACCTGTTTGGAATATTCTCCTGCAAGGAATTCAGTGTTCAGGAAATCAAGTTGTGTGAATCAGTGCATGTTTTGGGGCTGTAACGGAACAAGTTTTGTTCACACAACAGATGCGTCTGGCCTCTTACCCTTCAAGATGTGGAAGACAGGGACTGTTTATATGTAAGTGCTGACACTCACCTCTGCTTATGTTCGCACTCACTTCTAAGGAAACAAATATAAGTATTTGAGTGATTGGTTACTGCACAGGTCTGGCAAATCTGAGCTTTTGAGCATGACAGTTGCTCTTTTGGGCTCCCATTTCATGCTCTGCTCTCTTTCCCCTGCTCTGGGATCCCACATGCCTGCCCCAAGCACTTTCTCTGGGTCTTTTATATGGAGACACACCTCCTGCATACCCCATCAATTCACCACCCCTGCCACACAGCTCTGCATGGAAATTGCGTGTGCTGGGAGCTGGAGCAGCCTGCACAGCTCCAGTATGAGTTTTTCTAATAGCAAACATAAAGCGTATCATTACTGAATTCTCACATAGACTGCTAATAAACACCCACACTCACCTTCTCAAACAAAAGATGTCATGACTCATTTCACTGTTTTCGCTGTTGTCAGTGAATGCTATCTATTTTCAGGGAGTAGCTCAGGTTGACACAGTGAAGGCACCAGTGTGAAAGCTGATTACATTAAGCACGCTGAAATTATTGCCATATCAAAACAGGATTGGTTGAACTTCTTCACTTCATAAAACTCTCTGGCTGTAAGTAGATTTTTTTTCTTTTTTGACAAAACTGATCTTCTTACCAGAAGCATTCCTTTGTAGAAAATTAGAAGAAAATATTCTTGGAAACTCATATTTCAAAATGGGAATTGCATCCTGAAAGCAGAAATTGAATTGCTGTAATGACTTCAGGAACTATAGGGTGCTCATCATATCCTTGGAGCTGTACTACCATGGCCAGTTTGTTTCTCATCATGTTGTTCCAGAATTAGTTATTCTCAATTCACTTTGTCTCATGTTCAAAAAGCTGGAATCTGGTACATTAAAGGAAACTCAGTCTGGTCAAGGCCCTGACTCACAGAAGTGAATGGAGCCAAAATCCTGGCTGTGCAGGTCCCATGAGACATTGCGAGAATTCTTCTCATCTTGAGTATGGAAGACTTGGAAAGACATATTTGGATTTTTATTTGATTTTTTTTTTAAACGCCTCTAAAATTTCCATTAAAAAAATCAATGGAATTTTTAAATTATCAATTAATTTGAATTACTTATGAAAACCAATGTTTTTTGTTGGAGCAGAAATCTTATTAGTTTTGAGCTAGCTCCGCAGTACATGGATAGGTCAAATTCACAGCTCTGTTTAAGAAAAGGCAACTTCAAGACTGTACATTTTTCTGTTTCCTGTACAGCAGAGATTCTGCACAATTTCATTTTTCAGCACTCATCTGGTCCAGAAATAATGTATGATTTTTCCTAAACAACAGCTTTCAGTTAAAAACACTGCAGATTATAAGATTAAGGGTTAGAGGGTAAAGTTCTTGCATACTGCTGGGAGAGCCTCTCCTTTAGCTCTGTGCTCACAGCCACTGAGACTTTTCATTAGATTGATTAGGAATGTTCTATTAAATGTTTGTCCTTTTGCTGCGAGAAAAGAGACTTTCCAGAAAAGTGAAAGCACCCAAAGGGTATTTTCTACTTAGACCAAAACATTTGCTTTTTCCTTAAGCCATCAAAGTGAAATAATGCCTCACTGTTCAAACCAAATCACACTGTTTCACTTTTTAGATAAAAAGGGAGCCATTTTGTTTTGTGCTGAGCATAGATATACAGGCACCTCAAAAGAGGTGTAATCCATATTCCCAGCTTTCCTTATGGGTGTATTACAACTTCCCTGAAACCCCTTGCTTTCTCCTTATATTATTCCCCTGATATTTCCCAGAAAGTGAATGATTCAGCAGAGATCTCTGAAATTATGTTAGAATTTAGAAGCATTTTTGTCTCACAGAAAGTTCTGTTAATCACCCCTTTTTTTGATCTGGGAATATAAATAAATAAAAATATTGGAATGTCCCAAAGGATGAAATTTGTGGGGTGTTTTTTTTTTTTGTTCAGCTCGGTGGCCTTGCTGACATTTGCTGAACTCGTCACTCTTGTGTAAAGGGAAGAGAGATTTCTCCAAACAGAAGTGCTTTAGGGTGGTCACTTCTTCAATTTGAATTCAACTGCACTTAGAATGAGCCCGGGAGAGAGTTTAGCAGATACATAATGTGTTAAATGACACAAAAATGTAATTATTATGATATGGTACATATTAACTGAGAATTTGTGATGTAGGTTAAAAAAGCAGCAGTCCTTAGAAATGGATATGCCTAAAGAACAAATGGTAGGCAAATGCCCAGAAAGTGAGACATATCTTTCAAATTGCTTTTAATGGTTCAGTTTGGCTCTAAAAATAAAAATGTTGATTAATTACCTTTTTAAAGCACTTTAATAATGCCACTATTTAACCTTTACATCAGCCTGGTGGAGCAGCTGAGTTTTTAGTACTGGCAATTTAGAGATAATTAAGGAGCAGATCTGTTAAAACATCTTCATTTTCCTACCTTCTGTGTTTTTAATGCCCACCTCGAGACACCCAGCAGCTGAAGAGCCTCTGCACCCTCTGTTCTTCTCAGGCTGAGTTGTGGCACCTCAAAATGTTTTGCCCCCGAGGCCCTGCTGTGGGAACCTGCATCCATGGGTATCCACAGTAATAAACTGCTCCTGCAAATGCACCCTCAGTGACTACGTTGCTCCGCGTAGAGTCAGGCAGACAGTTATCAGATCACTGAATGGATGCAAGGTACAGACATTTTTCCTGGCTTTCTACCTCAAGTGTGGTTCAAGTGTTTCCAGAGCCATGGTAAAATTAGTCCCATAGTGAGACAGATCGAGAGTTAAGACTCGATTTTTGGAGCAGGAGTCATTTTAATGTGCACCTGCAGAGGAGCCGAGAAGGAGCAGCTGTCTTTGGCAAGTGTCACAAAGGGGTTTGCATCCTCTTGAGCATCACACAACACTTGGCGTCAGATGTCCTAAGGCCCCTAAAGTCCTAAGCTGTAATTGTTGTGGTGCATTTTAACAGCTTGAGATGTCTGAAATAACATCAGGGCTGTCCTACAACCTCCCAAGTTGAAGAGAGGGTTTTTGCAGGCTCCTAGAGGCATGTGTTGCATATACTGGAGAGTGGAATAAGGGTTTTTGAGACTGAAAACTTTCTGGAATAGTGTTGGATGCCCATATAGGGTGGAGGTAGTCAGCAACATCTGCATTGCCTTCCAGGAGCTGTGGTAAGCACAGCTGGGTCAGCTCCCCGCCAGGCACTGAGAAATCAGAAGTGAGGGTGGTCAGAGGTCCAGTACTCATGGTCGCTCCCTGACTGTCACCTTTTCAACAGGGTGGGTGCATCCAGCAAAGCTGGCCCATTTGGTTGCCACAGGCACAATTGCCACCGTACCTCTTAGGAAATATGAGAACTGTTTCATTACTTGTAGTTGTTGACACTCCTAGAAATTTTCTAGTGTGTGCTTTACTCCTGCAGCCCTTTGATGGCTTTCCCATAGCCTCAGGGTTTGTTTGCCAGAAGAGAGGGCTGAGGTCTTGCTTGGATTTGACCTGGTGTTTTCACAGCCCAGACAGACTTAACTGAGTGAGGTCTTATGTTAGGACATCATTGAGCCTTTCAAGGGGAGCAAACCTTGCAGCTGTCATAAGCAAGAATTTGTATTCTTGCCTCCTGCAGGTTCTGGGGCAGCTGCTGGTTCCAAAGTAGCAAAAATGAGAAGGAGTGGGAAAAGAAGGACCAAAGAGGATATTAGTGTTTAAAAATCCTTTATCAGATCTTCTATTTTTACAGAAAAGCCAGCAGGGATGGAGAAAGCTTGAAAGCACACAAGCAAAGGAGCAAGTAAAGGAAAATATGTGCACTTCCCTGCCACAGATTAATGAGAGAAGGAACATATTTTAGGTACATGGATAAAGCACTTGGTCTTCTCAATGGCAGAAGTTTAGTTCTGGAAGAAAACCAACCATTTGTCAAATTGTGTTTCTTTGGTTAATTAATATATAAAGTGAAGTGTTGGAACAGGAATACAGAAACTTTCATTTTTAAGGTCTGTGTAATCTGGCTGCCTGCCTCTGACAATAATCAGCACCAAATGCTTCAAATAAAACTGCTAGAAGCAGCTCAGTACTGTGTTATGAAATAAATTCTAAGGCCAGTTTCTTCCTAAACTTTACTGGTCAGAAGCTGGCTTTTGCTTTGATGATTTGTTCACTATTTCTAGTGTTTCCGGCTCTCCCAGTATACCATGTCCTTCTTGAAGACCTCACAGTGTACTTCTGTTATTAAATTTCAACTTTCTTTAAAACAATTGAACAAATAAGTAAAACAGAGAGAAGAAAAATGAAGAAAAAGAAAGAAGCCGACAGCCTTCCCTTTTGTAAGGGATAACTTGAAAAGAGATTTCAATGGCTGACAGATTCAAAGCAAGACTGGACAAATACATAATAAATAAAAGCACTGTGTGTTACTAATTACACAGAAACTACTTCTAGCACAACAGCTGTCTCTGTTTGAGAGCAATTGGAGACTGGAAGAACATGAAAGAAGAATATGATATGTTCTTCTCCTGCTCCTATTCTTTCCTCGGGAAGAGCAACTGCTGGAGACGGGACTAAACGGACTTCTGGTCTGATGCAGAATGGACTTTTCATTTACATTTTTAAAAAATCCTACTCATATTCTTAAGACTAAAGCAAGAATCTGAAATTATGTATGTTTTATCCACAAGCTAATTTTGGTATGTTATCTGGAAAAGCCCCAACATTCAGGAGTGAGCATATGTCTTAGAATCTCCAGTTGTTTTAATAGTTAATATTGAAGTATTGTAGTTGTGGAATGGCAGCACATTATATTATTTCTTTATTTTTTAAAGAATAGAAAACATGTACAGCACTTTCATAGATATTACTAGGGAAAGTTCTTTTTAAAAACAAAACATATGACTACAGTATTTTTTTAAATAGGGAAAAAACGCATCCTACAATCAGGCAGTGACTGATTTTAGTGCATGACTGACACCATAGCACAAAGTTACTTTCTCCCCCAGGAAACCACTTTCCTATGTGAGTTTGCTGGAACAGGATCTTAATGGAGCTGAGTGGGTGCTCACTGCTTGCTGCAGCAAGGTGCTGGCTAAAGAGAACTATGTTGTGCTAAATAGGTGGCATCAAGCAAGAGCCTCGTGGCTCCTCTAGTGATGAAGGTTCAGAGGGGGGTGAAAACTGTGAGAGGAAATGAGCTCACTGGCTACTCATGATACAAAAAGACTTTACTGTCTGGAAATGGCTAAAAGCAAGGCATAACCTGAGTTCTGTGTGGAGTGCTAGAGTTTTATAGTTGTGTGACAATTACACGGGACTGAAGTGAAGAAGGCAGTGAACTGCAAATTGTGAGGGTTTTTTTGCATAGCATTTCTGTGTGAGAGTACAGAAGTTACAGCGCCTTGGTAGAAGTAATTCTGCTTGGCTGAAAGTGAAACAAAAACCCCATCCTCTTCGGTGATGAAAGTAAGAGCTCTTCCCAGTCACTCTTTGATTAACTACCTTGCATGTAAAGCAATAAGAAATTATAATACAAAGGCAAAGACACTAAATTTTACAGTTTGGTGCATCCTTATTGGCATGAAGCTTTCTAATGCAGTCCTGTGGAAAACAGAACTTGTAGTCTTGCTGGTACAGTCCTGTTGGTACAGTTCTACTGCCACAAGGCTCTGGGAAGCCTACACACACTGCAGCAGCACTGTTTGTGATGCTGTTTGTGACACATTGTCCATGCTGCCTATATAGGCATCCATCCTTGCACCCTTTAATCCATTGGTACCTTCTACCAGGATTTCTTTGTTTACATCTCAGGATTCAAATTGTAAGAGATGCAGAGAGACCGGCAGAAGGCAAGCTAAGTTGCCATGAGTGTATAGTCTCTATGAAACTTATTCAGGTGTTATTGAAGACACAACAAGAAGGAGAAAAGGACAGCAGGAACTTACCGATTCTTCTATGTGCCGGGATCCTTCCCCAGTGAATGAGTGTGTGAGCACCTGTGATGGTAATTTATTAACTCCAATAATTAATCCTGAACTGGACTAGCCAGTGGCCCTCCCTTCCCTGTAGGTGTCTCAATTCAGCAGGGGCTGACTGTACATTCTGATTGGGTACCTCATTTCTGCAAACACACAATGCACATTTTGTTTGTGTGGTGCTGCTTTGCTTACCATCTGTGAGGATGCCATTGTGCACAGACTGGACCCATCTCTTCCTCGTTGTGGACTGGAAATGACCAGAGGACCCTATTGCCACTGACTTTAGGGAGGGAAAAGGCACGTAATTGACTTTGTTTTGCATCATTTTTTAATAAGCCAGCTGTACAGGGAAAAGTCATTTAGGACTTCCTTTTGAGGCAAAAGATTTTTTTCTGTCTTATTTAAAGCATTAAAATCTGCCCAATTTGGCCATTAAAACTCTACATGTAAAATCAAGTCATAAAGTTACCCAAACACTTAAAGCTTAAGTAAATTTGCAGTAAGATGTGCATAGATTTATTCCACATATGGCTCCCCCATGGGAGTTGCACAGCTAAATCCCTGTGCATCTTACATCTTATTGTAAATACGTACACTAATGATGCGGCTCACCAGCAATTTTTGTTTGCATTACTTTTTAAATATTATAAAAAATCAGCGGTGATTTAATACTGAGGAATTCCTACCACTTTGTTATGGCCATCTATCAAGCAGAAACTAGCACAGGGATCTGAAAACAATGGTTTCATTTGCCCGGCCGCTGTATCTCACCTACTTGCATATCAGTAATAGTCCATCTGCTGCTGACAGTCTGTTCCCAACATAGCGGTATAGCAAGTAATAGTATTATAGTAATGTAGCAAAAATCACAGCAAACCATCCCATAAAGAATACCAAGTGTTTGCCAGGATAGGTTTGCAAATACTTGGTTTGTGCATTATCTCTTTTTGCCAGTGTCATTATGTTAGGAATGAGGCTTCTGTGAATAGCTGCTTGATGCTTGATCACAAAAGTTAATATTTATTCAGGGGAAAGGTCTGTGTGGAGGAAGACTGATGCAAATGGACACACGTCTGTCATCAAAAGAGGTTTTCAATATTTTGATGGTGGTAAATTTTTCCTGAGTATTTGTCATTGTTCAGCGTTGTGACTGATTTTGTTCCTTTTTTTCCATCTGAAACAAAGGGTAAAAATGGTATTATACAGCTGGACTTCGCAGTGGTGTGTGGGAAGGGGCATTACTGTGCCTTCCTAATCCACCCTACAGAACTTTTCATTCAAAGGTGCACTGAGTACCTTCTCCTCTCAAATATATTTGACACATGCGTTTCCTCTAACGGGAAATGAGCCAGAACGAGCAGTGGCAGCTGGCAGAGAGAAAGGCTTCGGTGCCACCTAAGAGGGAAAGACTGCAGAACCCCTACGGAAGATGAGGAGATCTGCTGAAACCTGTTAAGACCTGTATCTTCTCTGTGGTTAAATAATTCATCAGGAACATGAAGCCTTTAAGTGCAGGGCTAGGTTTATATCTTAGTGCTCAAGCTTTTTTTGTTGTAAAAGAGCTTACATCCGAAGTTGTAGGCATATCTGTTTTGTTCAGCATTTGGGATTTTTTTTTTTTTGATTCATGTTAGTGGGTTTATTCCTTCAAGAAATTAGACTGATGGAATTATGGATATAAGACAGTTTTGTTTGCTAAAATGAAAGCAGACAACTATGTGCTTGATGGATACTCTCGTTTTTGTATAACAGTCAGAACTTCTGTGTAAGTGGTAAATCTTTAAATATTTGTAAATGCCCTCCAGTTTCTACACCATTCCAGAGGTCAGTATTGTACCACCCCTCAGCGCTGCGCTTTAGCCCACGTTAAAATGATCAGAAAGCTCTGACTTGTTTCTCTTCTTCCTCATGAAAGCTCTTTAAACAGTGTGAGAGACGGTCGGATACACAGCAGTCCCAGACCATTTCATGGGGAAAAGGGGCCTTGCGTTAAATAGATAGATAGATAGATAAATAAATAAATAAATAAATACAGGCAGACAGACAGGAGGGAAGGGGAAGGGAGAAGGGGAAGGGAAGGAGGGGAAGGGGAAGGGGGGAAGGGGAGGGGAGGGGAGGGGGAGGGGAGGGGGAGGGGAGGGGGAGGGGAGGGGGAAGGGAAGGGAAGGAAGGGAAGGGAAGGGAAGGGAAGGGAAGGGAAGGGAAGGGAAGGGAAGGGAAGGGAAGGGAAGGAAGGGAAGGGAAGGGAAGGAAGGGAAGGGAAGGGAAGGGAAGGGAAGGGAAGGGAAGGGAAGGGAAGGGAAGGGAAGGGAAGGGAAGGGAAGGGAAGGAAGGGAAGGGAAGGGAAGGGAAGGGAAGGGAAGGAGGGAAGGGAAGGGAAGGGAAGGGAAGGGAAGGGAAGGGAAGGGAAAGGGAAGGGAAGGGAAGGAAGGGAAGGGAAGGGAAGGGAAGGGAGGGAAGGGAAGGGAAGGGAAGGGAAGGGAAGGGAAGGGAAGGGAAGGGAAGGGAAGGGAAGGGAAGGGAAGGGAAGGGAAGGGAAGGGAAGGGAAGGGAAGGAAAGGAAAGGAAAGGAAAGGAAGGAAAGGAAAGGAAAGGAAAGGAAAGGAAAGGAAAGGAAAGGAAGGAAAGGAAAGGAAAGGAAAGGAAAGGAAAGGAAAGGAAAGGAAAAGGAAAAGGAAAGGAAAGGAAAGGAAAGGAAAGGAAAGGAAAGGAAAGGAAAGGAAAGGAAAGGAAAGGAAAGGAAAGGAAAGGAAAGGAGAAGGAAGGAAAGGAAAGGAAAGGAAAGGAAAAAGCCAACACTGCAAATGTCTGCCCCTTCTGGTCAGGTTCTTGGGACTGAAGAGGGTTGAGTCTGAGACCCCATGACCTGTAATGCTGGATGAGACACAATCATGCAGTAATATGAATTTGATGTGGATTAGGCATGGTCCCGTGACTGCATTTCTGTCCAGACAGTCCATGCAGATGATATGGAGTCAATACCAGCTTCCTTCCAGCTCCAGCAGGACTGATGATACCAGTTCAGGAGAACAGTGTGGTGTGAATATGCGATACAGTGGGAAGCCTGCCTGTACTCTTGATATTGGTTTAGCAGATTTGAGTTGGCAGAATGAATTTATATCGGATCAATGCTTTGCATTATGTGACCACATCGATTCTATTCCAATATTAGCTGCCCTGAAGTCAGAATTTGCTGTGTAGTTAAATCATGGCTTGAATTGGCATAGAAAGAAAAGCTATTTGAGGTCATGGTTGTGACAGGCTGCTAGGTCTGTCTTGTGCAGCTTGTGTAACTGTTCCACAAGCTCTACTGGCTGCAAGCATTGTGGTGCCTAAGCCTATCACAGTAGTTATTTCTGAAAAGGGGGAAACAGCTAGAGAAGTACAAAGGGAACATGTTTCCACAGGTTGCTCTTGTTATACCAAAACTTCATCCAGCTATGGCATGTGGTGAGGTTGTGGTTCAAACAGGTTCTGTTGTCCAAGACCACATTTTATAAAGCCAAGAACTCTATTGCAGACACACTTCTGTCTTTAAAGAGAAAGCATTATTCGTTAATATCAAATTCTCTACTGCTGAGATGGAGCTTTCTGGGGACTTAATTATGTCAGGTTTAAAAGGACAACAGTCAAGGATGTTAGGCTTTCCCTCCCATGAGAAGAAGCTCAATTTCCATATTTTCAACTCCCTTTAAAAATAAAGGCTGAGAGAAAGACTTTGGAACAATTCTTTCTCTAGTTGGGAATTAGAAATGAATACATCTGAATCCTTGCATGAATATCCACGAAAAATGGGTCACAAAGTTTACGAACTGCTCTGCTGTCTAGTAAGAGCAGAGGACACCGGCTCCCTGGGTTTCATCTAAAGGCTTCAGGGCAAAGGTCTTTCAGTCTAGACAGACACTAGTCCTTCTTAGCAGAATAGAAAACTTGGGAATGACTAGACAGAATAATTACTGAAATATTAGAAGTTAGATTAATATATTGGATATGCCATCATAAATAAGTTTTTGATAACATCTTTTCCACACAGAGATTTTTTTCCAGTTAGTATCCGTGGCTTCATTTTGCCTCCTCTGTCTGGACAGAACATATACCAAAGATCCAACGCTCAGATATAGTTGCCTTACAACCTTTCTCCCCCAGGCAAAGCATGAAAGCAGGATCTTATTTTGAAAAGTCTCTTGCATGTTTACAACTGTAGAATAGCTGCATATTTAGTGTAAGAAATATCCAAAAGTATCTAAAACATGCATATTCTTTATTGTTATGACAGAAAACCACTACAATGATTTTTCAGAAGTCTAGTGGGACCAGTCTAACAAACATCTTCAAGTCATGCACCAGTGCTTATGTTTAGACACTTGTACCACATGGAGAGAGCAGCTGGGAGGTGCTGGTGGCAAAAAGCAAAGGCTGGGACAGGACAATAAGACCGAGGTTCTCCAGGCTTGTGCTGGAGCTGTAATTCAGGCTGGAGATCCTCTGATCAAACTGCATATGTATTAACTGCAGGAGAATCAAACACCAAGTCCTTCAAGGAGCCATTCTCTTAGTTTGTTGAAAAGACCATTATGTTTTTGAAATCCTTCCAGGATGGTGTGTATCTCCTTATCTTAGAGCTAACAATCAACCAGTCCTATGTCATTTGAAAATGAAGCAAGGTCTGAGGACTAAGAAATTCTACTATAGGACCCATGAATTATACCATCTGCCTTTAATGAAGAGAGGGCCACTTTTTCTCTGGAAGTCCATTTTGAAATGAAGTGACTTAAGGAAAAAAAATTGTATACAAAAATATACATCTCTCCTCTGTCATTTTGTGGAATAAAATGGCAGCAAAGGCTGAGACTGTTGATTTAAAATGCAAATAAGAAATGTTCTCTGCAGGCTTTATGACCTCCTCTGCATAGACGGAAGTGGGACTAAGGGAGAGATTTCTTCTTCTTTTAAAGTTCTCACTTGAAGAAAACTTCCTTAATTGGTCACTTTATTAAGTACTTTGTCGCGATTGTTTTTTCCTCAAAGCGGCAGGGAAATGAAAAACAACCCCCACCCACTTAAACATTTGCAGTTCCATAATATCTGGAAATATACATGTATTTCCGTCCAGCATTTAGCACATTAATAGCATTCTGGAGTGAGAAAAAACTAATTATTCTTATGTAGTGTGATGTTATGTCTTGAAACGATAACATTTAATAAACTACTACACTTTGGCTGCGGACAGCCACTATCTTCCGTGTCGAACTTTGCTGGTGAAATAGAACGCTCACCGCAGCCTGCCCTCAGTTTCTTGACACCACCTTGCAGCTAGAGGCTATTGCTCTGTATCTGTGAGCACAGGCACTCATGTGAACGCTCCCTAGCTTCTTTCAGTCCAAAAGGGACTGACCAGGTCAATGAAATCAAGTGGCAGGGGTTTGTTCAATAGAGGTAATTTTAACTGAATTTCTTAGGGAGTTGTCAGACAAGCAGTTCTGCTAATAGGCAGCAAAAAACTGGACAGGAGCAGGGATGATAACTTTACTACTAGGACAGCTGCTTGAAAGAAAATGTTTGTTTGTCCTGTGTGGGTTAGATGGCAAGCTACCTTACCTGACTGCAATATAAATCGAATGTGAAACTGTGTGAATAGGAAGAGGAGAAAAGCTTGTTGTTACGGACTAAGTAATATAACTCATCTACAAGTATTCACTCAAGTATTTGTTTTGAAATCCTTTAGAGATTTGTCTTTATTTTATAGCATACCTTTGATTGAGTAGTTGATCATTATAGAACATATTTCAGTGGTTTCAGGTAGGTTGTTTTAAGCACATCTTCTCACATTTTAATGGCAAATGCCTTCCTGATAAAGAGTATTCATGATTAGACGTAGCATTGACCAAAATCCCTTTCAATGAGGCTTAGTTGAAGTCAGAGGAGACAATGCAACAAAGAATATGACAATTGATACGTTTTGCAGCAAATGTGAGTAATCCCAAATTTGAAACCAGAATGTCAGTAGGTACATTTGAAAAGTTCAGAGAACCATGCAGGAGAAACATAGAGAATGTGCATAGAGAATTTAATTCTTGCTTCAACTTTTGGACCTCAGATTACCCCTGTAGCTGCATTTCTGTCTAGGAAGTTGTATGTGTCTGGAATTCTTGGTGCAGAGGCCAACTAGTCCAGCACAGCACATGCCCATATCATTATACCCTCTCTTGTTCTCCCAATCTGATTCTTTGGAACAGTCCCTGGTCCTCAATTGGAGACAGCTTGGGACAATGCTGGGCGGTCCAAGCTTGAATTGTACCAGGGACTGCTCTGCACCTACCTGGTAGGCATGCTTGGGTCTCAATGTCCAGGGATAGTCCTGCACTATTTAATAAACCAGCACAGATTTACACTGGGTGTTTCATTGGGCCAGTCAGAGTTTATGGCAGTGATTCATTGCATGAGACATGATGCTTGAGATCTTGTCAGTTGGCATAATACAATTACATAAGCAAAGCCTAGCATTTATGAATGGTCATAGTTACCTGGAAGTGAGGCAGAGCTGGTTTTCAGAACTATAGCTACAAATGGTATTTATGTATACCTTGTTATTTTCTGTATGGAATCTCAGCACTCTGCAGACTCCTCAAGGGAAACATTTTGCATCCTTGCTCCCCGTCTATAGAGGAAGGGTCAGAAAAGGACTGTTACTGTGATACTGACAGTACTTTGTATAGTCCTTTTGTTGTTGGTTCTTTGAATGAATTGGGAATTGTAGTCCCACATGAAGCTCCTTTTGAAGTAAATAGTAATGAGGAATTTTAGTTATTTCTGCCCCTAAGAACCTTTCTGACCACTGCCAAAGCTTGCTCTGTGCCAGCTCCTGTGCCACTGCACTTCACAATGATTTTGATTTACCAGGACAGATAATCACCTAGTAAATGTCAGGGACAAAGACTCAGAGAGTGAAAACCACCCAGGGTGGTCTATAGGTTGCTGCCAAGGTTTCCTCTTGTGATAATCCAGCAACACTTATGCAACTGACATGGATCAATTCTGCTATCCTTTGTCTAATTTTCTGAAGCTGTAATTTCTGTTATCTCAAACATACTGAAGGAGATAGCACATGCTCGGTTATGTTTTGTTACTGAGACTGGAAAATCAAAAGATAAAGGAGATGTAGATCTGATGCTTAAATAGGATCAGGTACTTCAAATACAAAACTATTTTTTCTCCTCAGATGATCATGAAATTTCTGCTCAACCCACCCCAGCCTTCTTTGTTCCTGTGTTTTATAATATAGAAAACGCGGTACTAAGGCTTGCCCCCCTTATTCACAAAATTTCCATCTTGCTAGAAATCAAAGTACCGCAGAGGAGGTGGAAGTTTAAAACTATCTATTCTCCTACCATTAAAAGATGTCTTTTGTATTCAATTTCAACAGCTTTGAATGTGAAAAACAAAAGAATCTATTTCTAAAAAATTATTCTGTATCAAATGCAATTATAAACCAATTAAAGTCTCCAGAAGCTTGCTTTTTACCTGTAAGACATAACAACCCACAAAGCTCTTCCACAAAGAAAAACTTTAAAAGCCTTTGTATATATTTATTTATATACATGCACGTACTCCTCAAACTTTAAATGATATTGCCCAGTCACCTAATCTGCTAGATGCATTAAGTGTAATTTCAATTGCAGTCACAGCTTTAGCAAGACAGTAAAAGTGAACCAGTTCACTGAACTGAACAACAAAATCCTAAAACATGCCTGGGGCAAAGGTAATTTACTTTATAACAATTTTTAAGTGTATGTGTTAGTGCTAAAATTACCCATCTGTATTTTTCTATCAGTGTCTTCCTCTTCCTGGGTCCATTTTGGAAACTATTCCTAAGATAAATATGAATGTAGAGTTTTTTTATGAAATCATGCTGCAGGTCTGGACCTGACTTTAGATCCATGCTGCTGCCTGAATAGCAGGTGGAGAACAAGGAGGGGAAGCTCAGAAATTTGGTGCACCGAGAGCTCTTTGTACTATTCTGATCCTGACTTAAAAAAGTCGAGAATGTTTTGTGTTTGAGGGGAAGTATGGTTCGACAGAGTTTCGCCAAAACTGTTCTATAGATCCACAGAAGAAGCTTTATATGTACACAAAACATTTTAACAGGTTTTGTCTCAGCTTAAAGTAACACTATGAGCAACCACACAGTTGTATGTCAAAGTGTCTGTCAGTCATCACACTGGTTCCCTGTCTGCACTTCCCATCCAAGGAGAAGGTCTGTCGAGTGAATTGTCAGTAGGACACTTCCCATCCTCTCCTTCTCCTTCTCCTTCTCCTTCTCCTTCTCCTTCTCCTTCTCCTCTTCTTCCTCCTTTGCTGCTCTATAATGCCAGCCGTCTGCCTCCTTGCTTTAAGTTATTCTTTCTACAGGTAGATGTTACAAGCATTTTGCTTGACATTTTTCTCTAAAGACTAAGCTGCACTGATCATGTCTTTTTGCCCAGGTGAAGGCAGCCCCTCACACCAAAACCATTACCTGGTTGCCCCCAGCTACAGTGTTCTATGCAAGGGAAGAGCTGTGCCCGTTCAGACTGTGTCCATTTTTGCCCTTGCACTGCTTATGTAGCAATGGTCAATTGTTGCTGCTTCTGTATTTGTTATTTTTGTTGTTTGGAAATGTTGTCTCACCCTATATGACTGTAAGTGAACCTTATCTCCACAACAATGAACAACAAATCCAACCAATGATTCATTTCGCCATATAGGCTTGAGGTTTTCTCCAGCTGCTAGCTTTCTCCAGGACAATATTCAGTAAAAAGACCTGGAGTATTTATTGAATAGAATTTATCTTTTGGAAAATATTATTATTCACGTTTGTACCTTTTCTACCTCTGTGCGTTATCTGCATTACTGGGAGTAGAGTAAGGGGGCAATTCAGAAGATAATAAAGCTAGTAGGGATGTAGCTTCCTATTGCCCTTGGTTCTTCTTGAGTAGTGGAAGACTATATGGAAAATTGTTTGTTACTAACAAGTTTCTTCCTCAACCTGTGAGTTACTGCTTTTTTTTTTTATCTTGTCTTGTATTTTTTTTTTACTCCTCTGTGGAATATTTCCTGCTTTTCACAGTAGCCTGGATGCATTTTTGGGAACCTTTTTTTTTTTTTTTTTAAGAACACTAACTAATCCTGCTCTTCCACATCCTCCTCTCCTCTCAGAGAGACACCAGGTGAGATCACACTTCCACAGATTAGTATTAGGTACAAGCATTTTCCCAAAGATTATACATCAGATAAATCTCCCCATTTTAGCACATGGTTTATTACCACGTACATTGTCTGCCTACACATGCAGGAACAGATAACCAGTAATTTATGTTTTCCTAATGACTACAGTAGTGTTTCATTTACTCTGTGGTAAATAGGTATTAGGGCAAATCATTTATATAAAAGGGGAGAGAGATCAAGGAATGGATAGCAACGTAAGGTGGCACAAATAGGAAAAGAGGGAGAAAAAAAAGAGGCTGAACACACCCAAATACTTTAGACGGCCTGACAAAAGTTATGTCAAGAGTTTCCTTATTCCTGCTGCTTTTTGTCACCTTTTCCCTGTTTCACTTTCTTGATTTGCTGCTCTACAAAATCTCATGCTCAGAAGAACCAAACCTTCCTCTCTTGGGATGTTAATTTAAGTGCCAGCATGGCATGGCGTTTGGAGTCCTGCAATGTGCTTGCTAATTCTCCTGCTTCAAACCTCACAATGCTCAGGGCAGCTCCTGACTCCTGAGCACAAAGCTAGAGGGACTTAGGGGAGCAGCTAACTGCAGGCATGTGCCTTGTCAAATTGGCTTGGCTTAGAGCTTTGCTGCAGGTCACTTCAGAATAAGTGGTTGGTAATGTCTGCATGCATATGAACAACATGCTTCAGATTTTAACTGTCTGTAGAAATTCTTCCTTGGTGTTGAAAATTTGCTCTATATTTTACAAGTGCGTTTTGCATGGCGTCAGGTGTTCTTGTACTAGACCAAGAGGTTGCTTACCAGGCTGGACATACATTTAGCATCATGAGTTTAGTCTTGTCACATGCCTTACTTGGGTGTAACCCTATAGCTAGTTATTTTGAAAGACCTTCAACAAATCTGCCCCAGAAAGGCACTAATAACTTGCATAGGATATTACCCAAAAGAGACAGCTTGCAGTCACCTCTACTATCAAAATATTAACTGAAGTTGGCAAGAACTGCTACAGCCAGATCTTTCATAAGTGCTGTTTACAAAAGTGCTTAAATTGATTCTGATCAGCTGTTGGCTGTTATTACATATGTGTGAATCTTTGTTCAAATGTTCATTCACATAAAGAAATTATGTTATGAATTCTTGTGCAAGTGTGTGCACAATTGTATGCATCAGGACTGATAATTCCTGACTGGGTTAGATGGGCAGAACATAGTGACTTATCCAAATACAAAAAACCAAGGAGCAAATGCTTAAAATTAAAATCCTATGAATATTTGCTATGCATACTGAATGGTTAATTGAAAAACTTGTGGCAATAACCACATTTGTGAACACTAAATGTATTCAATAGTACTTTGCAAATGAAAAAGGAGGCTAAGGCTAGGAATAAACTAAGTGCTTCTACTTTTAACTCTAGAATATTTGCTGACAACGTTGTTGAAATCAGTGAGGGAATTTATGTGATAATACTGAATAGGTTAAACAGGAGATAACATCAAGAGACAGTATATGCTGAAAAAATCTCCTATCATTAGGAGAAATAGTGATTTTCTCTCCATAACATCTTTCATAACTGTCTTTCAACAGCGCAAAGAGAACCAGCTTTTTGTTGGTTGTGTGTGAGCTGAGACTTGCTATATCTACCGATTCTGAAATATTTAGTGGGAGAAAGCATGTCACAGCCAGAGTTTGGCAATTTTTATTTAAATGAAAAATGCAGGTTTTAGTTGATATAAAGCTATTCATGAATTAAAGGAAAAACTTGCTGAGTGATTTTTGGTCAAAGTGAACTATTTCCTTTAAACATGTGCATTTTCTTGTGGTTTTTTTATTTGTTTGTTTAATATAGCTATTTGAATGGTTTTACCTACAACTTCCTAAATTTTTTTGAAAGTAAAATTAAAGAAATAAACCAGTGTGTGTGTGCATGTGTAAGAAAAAATTACAAAGCATAATTCCTGCTCCATTGCCTAGTCTCCCATCATGTTGACCAAAGCCAGTTAAATTGTTTTTTGGCCAGCAAACCACCTTATCTGTTATTCACCTATCTTTAGTTACCTCAGCCATATAGTGAGGAGGTTGCTGTTTGCCTTTCAAAATATTTGGCTTGTTTTGTGGTCGCTGCCAAAGTGGTGGGGGACAAGTTTTACATTTTGCACATTTTGCGGCTTATTGTGTTGCACAACGGCAAATGCATTCTGGATGGTAGGCTGGGGAATGCTTTTCACTGGAAGTCATGCAGGTTTTGCACCACTCTCATGTCCTGGAGGAATTCCTTGAGGAAGAGATGTGTTTAACAGTATCATCAAATCTTCCCCTAATGCAGTCATCATATTCCCCTGGCTTGCATCAGAAACTTCTTAGGGCAGGGCTGCTCCAGGTCTCTGGCATGCAAGAATTAGCTCTTGCCTGCATCCAGCTCTTTTCAGACTTTCCACTGCTAGGCTCTGCCTCTTATTGCGTGCCCAGAGGATGAACTAGCTGCATTACATAAGTTCAGGCAATTACGTATTTAAGCAAATGTAGGCAATGACAGAGACAGCAACTGTGAGCTTTTTCTGCTGCACCTGGCCAAATGCTCTTACTTCCTGCACTAAAACCTGAAAGTTTTCCTTGTCTTTATCCCACCTACGAGCTACAGGATACAGGCAAGAAGTAGAAGGGGTTCGAGCAAAACAGTACCCTATGTATCATTTGTCAGTGAGCTGTCAGAGCTTGAAGACGCAAGAAAGAAGCTGGCATTGGGAAGACAGAAGCAGTGACTTTCAGCCTTCAACAAAACAAAGCAAGAATTGCTCAGCCCAAACTAAAACCCTGGAAATAGTATGGATATTTTTAAAACCTGCAGATTGTCTTCACAGTTCCCAAGTACACTTTCACTTGTGTAGTAGGACTTAAGCACAGTATTGTTTCTAAGGGAGTTAAATATGGTGCAAATGACTTACATACAAGTGCAAGTAAAAGACTTCCTAAGGAAGCACTGACGCATGGAATTGGAATCCCTTAAATCACCCATTGCTCACACTTCTCACTGTGTTGCCTCCTGAGGTAATGGGAGTACAGGGAGAGGAGGGTACAGACAAATTTGATTCAGTACTGAACCTACATGTGCAAGGAGAGTTGAATTGGTCAAACTGGATAACACTGCAAACTAATCCAAATCCCAAAGCATGAAATGGGACCCCTCTAGTATGCTTGTTCCCTGAACATTATCTTTTTCCCCCTCCAATCAACAGCTGATCAGGACAAATAAATGCCAGCAAAACAGCTCTTCAGAGAGATGTATTCGTATCGTTTTGCCTGTGGAAACTAGATGGAGTTGCAGCATATCTGGACTGTTTATTTTCCCTAATTTTAAATATTCATATGAATACTTCCGGAGTTTTCTTTTATCCATTGCCTTGAATGAGAGATAGGAAAAGTTATTTGGTGTTCATGCTTCTGCCAAGAAAAAAATATGTTCATTTTAGTCAGGGTTATTTTGTTTATAAACTGGCTGACTGTGAAAAGCACAACTACTTGTGTAAAAGTAGACCATGCCTATCTACATTCTAAAGGGAATTTTCCCCTCTCTGAAATAAACGTTGTGCTGCATGCAGGAAAATGGCACCTGCTGGCAAAACAAGGGACATCAAAGTCAAAACAGTGATATTCCCTTCACCTCTCCTAAAACAAAGAGAAGATGTTGGTTGTAGTCACTGGGGATTTTTTGAGTCTGCTTTGTTGTAATGTTTCCTAGCTTTTACTACTTCCTGCTCTATTTCACTGAATCCTTCTCCCTCCTGCTTCCTCTCCCTTTTCTTTTCCTATGTCTCCATTTGCTTCCACTTCATGTCCTTACAATTCATGCACTCGGAAAGTTTCTTAGGAGATCTCACTCTTCCTTTGTCCTCCCAATTTCTTCCCCTCTCCCACCAGAGAAGTTATGATTCCTATCCACATCTTTTTTAGTGTGTACCTGTTTTTGTCTTTTCCAACATTTTCCCCGCCACTGTCCTCCCTCTGCATGTCTGCTCTCCATGTTGTACTACTGCACACCACTGCATTTTGACTGTCATTCCTCACGTCTTGTTGCTTATTCTCTTCACCTCTTCTTTGTTGTCCATGTTGTGTTTGGAAAGAGTACAACCAAAGAAAAATCTGAGTGGTTTGTTTGACTTTTTGTGCTTACAGACCGGATCCCTTTGCCTAATACTTTCACTGCAGAAGTCCTCTCCTTTCTTCACAATCCCCATCTTGGTGCTAAGTGCAGTGGCCCAAGCTCCTCTCTCCTTTCTTTTTCTCTTTTTAAAAAGCACTAGCTTCTCTTCACTCCTGCCATATTGATGTTACTTATCACTGTCCTTTGATTCATCTCCAATTTAGCTTTATTGACAAAATGTAACTTGTAGCTCCATCCCTTCCTCTTGTTATTTCCTTCCATGTTCATCTTACATAATATTAGTGGAGAGCTTGCAGACTCTTCTGACTCTATATCTGTGCTCAGTTGACTTCTACTTGGGATTTAAACCTATTTTTAAAAGAAGGAATAAATGGCTTTACAATGTAAGAATTCTTCCACTGCTATCTATTTCTGATCACACTGATCATAATGCCTCCTTTTCTCTATGATGTAAAATTCATACTAGATTCATTTTGTTGCCTTAAACTTACTGCAGTTGTCAAGATTTCCATAGTCACGCCTCTAACAGCCAGCTCTCATTTGGAAACGGAAACCCAGTTTGCACGCCAGCTGCATTGTTGTGATTTTATTGTCCTCTTGACAGCTTGCTTCTGTCTTGTCCAATTTACCTAGGAGGAGGTCCCAGAAGTTTCAGAGACTTTGGTGAAATTCTCCTTCTCTGTGCTGCCCATAAGACAGAACACCATTCAGGCTATTACTATTGGATGCTTATCCATCATATTACAACTGGTTGCTGTCAATCCTGATGAGGGAGGCTCTCTTCTTGTTGTTCAGAGTCTGTACTGTACCTAGGTCCATAAGGTCCTGGCCCATGACAGGTGGTATTTCATGTACTGCCAGTTCAAACACTGCGGAGTACAATTAAATTATAGTAATAGTATGAACATATATAATATATATGAATACTGTATTACTCAATTTTACATTCCTTTAAATTAATTTAAGGCATTTGGGAACATATCAGTAACAGGATCCATCACTCTGCTTTTTTAATTTGAAGGGTGCGTTATATTTTGGTGTACTTGTTGAGACTCAAATTTCATCTGAGGCCTTTAGGTCATTATTATTACTATTCAGCCTCTTTACTGTCCAAACAAACATGAGCAGAAGTCATAAATCATAAACAACAGTTATTTTAAACACATTTTATATACTAGGAATTATCAACAGACATTCCTGCTATCAATACTGCTAAGATCAGGTTAAAGTATGACCAGTTGGAAGAAAATTAATTTTAATTGGTTACTTGAATTAAAAGTATTCTAAACAATTATATATTAACCAACAATGTGGAGAAATTTGATACTGTCTCTTTAGAGACGGATCTGATAAAATGCACAGTTGCTCTGTTAGTTACTTGAAAACAAATGTCACCATTCCCATCCTAAAAGTGAATTTTTTTTGTATTTTTTCTGAAGCACTTTTATACCTCAGATTTTTAATTTCTATTAATCAGAAATCTTTTCAGTAATTTATAGATTGATTTAAAAAAAAAGCTGAAAGAAATTAAGAAGAAGTTCCGATTTTGATCAGTTTTTGAAAGAAAAATCTTAAAATCTAATTACTTTCACACCTCTTCTATCACTTAGTTCCCATGCAGAGAGGTCATGGCTTCAAATGTGGTACTAGCAGAAGGAATGGAAGAACACTTAATAGAAACAACTTGTCTAAATGGCTCCACAGTAGAGAACATAACACAGAACAACAGAAAATGTGGAAATGTGTCATTGTGCCTCTCTAATTCTTCCTTTTAGCTCTAAAGGAACCCAGCAGGCTTGGTAGCCTTTGGAAGATTTTTACCAGAGCCCCATCTGCCTGCCAATTGTGAATGCCACATGCCCCGCATGGAAAGCTGCTCTCAGAAGATGGTTCTTGACTCATGTGGAACAAGCACCCCCTCAGATTTTACTTCTGTGCAAGAGCATCAAATGTCAAAAAAACTGCCATGGTGACAATTATTTCCTAAAATATTTTCAATGAGCAGCTCTGCGGTTGGTTTTTCTGTTGCCTTCTTCACCTTACAAGGACTTAAACCTACCTTGTCCAAAGTTTAGGGGAGATAATGTAGCATGACAACTATTTAGCCAATGTTAACGTATTTACAGAAGGAATCCAAAGGAAGGCAGCAAAATGCACTCTCTTTCTTTGTTAATCCATGTGGTTAACTATGTTGTTTCCAAATCTATGTTACCCTCTCCAAGGAAATGTCTACGTAATCCATTCAAAATTGAATATTAATGGATGTTTCTTCAGTTTGCCAAGCTTACTCCCATACACTGATTAATGTCTCCGCCTCTCCTGTTCAGTGGTGTCTTCCTTATTGCTAGAAGTGAGCTCAGAAACCTGTCTGCTCACCTTCATGAACCTCTGCCATGTTATGTTAGACAATCACAGCTCGATGGTGTGAAAGTTTAAAGGATACTTAGGGCTCAGACATAGACCTCAAACAGTCCAGGCTCCCTAGCCAGATCTCCACCTCTGCAGGGGAAGAAGTTCATCTCTCCTGACCATCACTGGATATGAAAGTTGAAGGGAGGACTTCAGACTGCTCAGTGGGCTTAGAAAATAAGGTAGATAAGGGGATGTGGTAATGACCACTCAGGCTGTGGGTCACATCATCAGTATCTGTAAATAAAAGGCAGATCAAAATCTTGAGGGGATCCCACGAAGTCTTCCAACCTCACCTTAGTGCTCCTTTATGCATTAGCACCCATTTTGAATTGGTGTTTTAGGCACCTGTAGTTTAGTTGGATATTCTCTTGAAAATGGGATGCTGTGATGTGCCAGACACCTCATAGTCATCTGTGATGTTAGCTGGACCTTATGGTAACCATGAAGTAATTCAGTATACGTACTTAAGACTAAGTAATGTATATTAGGGACAGCTATAGAGAAAAAATGAAAAGAGAAACTATTTTTTTGTAGATATCTATTCTTTTTCTATCTTGAGATAGTCTATAATATCAATTCCATTCCCTTGAAAATCTATCTGGCGGTTTCTACATGTCATATGGGAACTGATTCTCTGACAAGATCTGTCTGCAGAATTGCTTTTCCCAAAAAGGATACTGAGCTGGAGACAAGCGTCTTCTCCCATACCCTTTTTCTCCCTCAACTTCTATTCAAACTTAAATGTCCCCTTGAGGGTTTATTACAATTCATGCACTTAATACTAGTGTGAATCTCAGGTTTTAATACTTCCCAGAAAGGATCATTGATTTCTAAAGATGCTCTGGAAATGCTCATGTCCCTTGGGCATAGTGATACGAAGTTACTACCTGACTAAAGATGAAACAAATCATTTACAAAGGTGAAAGCAACACTTAGGGAAAGACCTGATAGTGCAGTCTTTATACTGTTTATACAATAAACATATTGCTTAACCATTATGAATGAAATTCTCTCTGCAGCCAAATGAGGAAGATTTTAGATGTCTATAGTAATTTTACGCACCTATGTAACATACACCATGTAAGCCACAGACATACCGAAGACAATTGGAAATGTAGTTCCTTGCTAAGTCATAGTGAAGACTAGATATGACATTAAAGGATTAAAACATTGTGAAAAAGCCTGTCTGAGACAAGTGACTTCTAAAATGGCTTTCCGGATAGAAGACAACCAAGTTGAAGTGCATTAAGGTACTTCTGAAATGATTGAGATTGATGTGAAATGGCAGAATTAGAACGCTTTCAGTTGTTTAGTGGATCTTCAGAAAATGCATATACTATTTTTTAAATGGCCAACAGTAGTAACTGTGTTGCTTAGAGGCTGCTGAGATCATGAGATCATAGAATCATAGAATAGTTTGTGTTGGAAGGGACATTAAATATCATATAGTCCCAACCCCACTGCCATGGGCAGGGACACCTTCCTCTAAACCAGACTGTTCAAAGCCTCACCAACCTGGCTTTGAACACCTCCAGGGATGGGTCATCCACAACTTTTCTGGGCAACCTGCTCCAGTGTCTCACCAGCTTCAAGAAGAAGAATTTCCTCCTTATTAAGCCAACAAAACCAGTCTGCAGCCTTAGTGCTTATTGATTCAGTGGCTTTTCCCCAGCAAAACCAATTAATGCTGTGTTACAAAAGCCTAGTAGTCACTGTTCAGTATTGCGCGTCGGTTTTTTTTGCTATTCATGAAATAATTGATTCAATCTAGAACTTGAATCTCATTTCATCACTTTGGGTATTACATTTTGAACTAATATGTGTAGCTATACTTTCTCATCACTTTTGTGCAAATGATTAGGGATGCTATTCCTGGGATTACGTTTTGAATGCAAAGATCACCTTGGAAGAAAGGAATGAGGAAGATAAATGGATGTTGATTTTATACACCTGTGGAAAAATCTGGAAAATCTGGAGTACAATGATGGTGTAATGTACTGTCAAATAATCAGAAAGCTTTATTTGTTAGTGACAGATGAAATAAGAAATCATGTTGCTTATATTGGTATAACTATTTTTTTACCTCCTGAGAAACAGGAAAGAAATGGTAAGGAGAGGAGCAGGTCAACATATTCTGCATAAATAGAAAACGAACTAGAGTGTCTGCTTATAAACAATAGAGCCCAGGTTTCACAGTCTGAAACAAATCAGTTAGCCTGTTCTCTATGTTGCTAGTAAAGACAACTCCAAGGACAAAACACTTATTAGCTTAAACAGTATGACTTTCTTTTGTGCATCGGTTGCTGCTCCTTGAGTGAGTGTTACTGACTTCAGTTATGTCATTCAGCTCCATTCAACCTTATTAAAATGCCTGAAAGGTTATTATTCCCAGGAATTATCAATGGACATAGCATAGTGCACAAACAGACCTCCCAGAGGTAGAATATACAAGAATTTTGGCACAGAAAGCTGCTGGCCACAGCAAAACGAGACTTATCATCAGAGATTGTAGTGCTTACCCCTGCTATTGGACCATATAGAATATTGAAGTCTCATCGCTCTCAAGTTGTTCACCTATATTGCAGTGTGCATACCAGCCTGGGAAACCCCTGTGTAATCACCTAGAAATGTGTACTTAAAGACTTCTTCCATCCTACCTGCCCTGACCTGCAGAGGCTATTTCTTGCACTGCATACTCATGTTTAAGTTAGGTTTCAGGTTCCACACATTCAGGGCCAAAACCCCTTGGCCTGTCTCTTGGATGACAAATGAAAGGCAGTCATACTCCAAAGCCCAGAGGAAAATAGGACAATACTTTTTTTTTACATTAAAATAATTTTTTACACAAAAATATTTTTTTAAAAAATGAAACATATTTAAATATGTATTAAAATAAAATTACTAAAGCATTCTCCTATGACAGAGAAGAGAACTCAAAGCTATCTGGGTGCAACTTGCCAGAATGATAAATAAATGAATGAGTGCATTGACTGAGAAGAATTCAGAAGTCAGTCATCTGGGATAGTAGATGAAGAAAGATTTTCAAGGGTTCTCTACCATGTTTTATATCTCTTCGTATGACTTGTCCACGTCTCTGCTGTTTGGCGCCAGAATAAACAACATAAAAGTTAAAACAACGTTGCAAACATGCCAGTAGGTTTCTTTCCAGCTCATCTGTTAGATACAGAGATAATATTTCTGCTCCTTTCCAGCCAGTTGTATAAAAACAAAACAGTAGATTTAGCTGAAGCAGTTGGAAGCACTTCACAACTCATGTGTGTATATTTTGGATGAAGTAAGTTGCATCATCCTGTTATTTTCTTAAGAGATTGATGGAAGTGTGTGTTAATAAAATTTGTGCCATTTCCTTGTTTCATGTTCTTTTAGACCTGTGGTTTTTTTACTGCTGTTGTGTTTCAAAATTAGAGCCGAGTGTTTTGTGAATCAATGCCTTTCCTTACTGAAATCTTCATGGTTTGCTTTTTGCCACTCTTCTTTTCTTCATCTGTCTTCATCCAAACAATTACTTCTTAAACATTTCAAGGCAGAAATAAGTGACCACTAGGGCTATGAATTGGACTACCTCTGCTAAACAAGCAGTGTTACTGCTGGATAAAAAATAATGCAGGCTCAGCTGATGACATTGTAGTTGATACAAATGAGTGTGTCCCTCCAACAACCTTCCAGCTTTTTTGATCTCATATCTATCAATCAGTCTAAGAATCAATTTGAACTTGACTATACAGATAGACATGAAGGTGGAGAGGACTGGTTGTTGTTCAGCTGTTAATACAGAACAACACAATTTCAGTAGGAGCCAACCCTGTGTTTTTATTTGATGTACAGCTTTTTAATATATTTTACTTCTTAAAATTTGCCTGGCAAGTGGTAAATTTGATCGTCCTGCACACGAGAATAATAAAAAGAAATTTTCAAGCTTCTCAGTTTATTTCTATAATTCCTAAGAAAAATCTTTTCATAAGGCAGTAAGTGTATCAGCAGTCGGTTCTTTTCTAAGAATGCTAATTATATTCTCACTCTATGAATTAATTATAATTCCTTTTGACTATGGTGATATAGTTTAGAGAAAATATCTCTCAGGTCAGATGAAAGATTTGACTTTGTGTGACACACCAGAGTGATTTGTTCTCCACTGTGACATTAGTATTCCTCAGTGGGACCTTCATGAAGAATTAAACTCAAATTAAACTGAGAAAGAGGCTGTTCTCCACTGGCTTCTTCATTTAAAAAATTATATAGGGAAGCTCCTCCATGGTCTGTCATGTACAACCAAACAATGAAACAGACATTTTCATCTTCACAGAGCACCTCCTAAGAGCATTATGTCATGTATTCCTGGAGTGTACTTAGCTGCGGTATGACTACGCAAAGAGCCCTAGTGCCCATCCACAGCAAGTTCATCCCAACTAGAGCTTTCAAAGATTTTTGAGGAAGCAGAGCTACCTACTCTGGCCTCCAGGGAGGCCCAAACGGATGCTCTGGCAGGACATTAGTATAACAAGTTGGAGAATTTGGCCTTGCGTACATGGCTTGCTACTGCTTACCTTGCAACTCATATGAGAGAGCAATGAGCAGTCCAGTCTTAATTATTTTTATTCTCCCACCCCTACGTCAGAGATTACTAAAATGTCAAGAAAACATACGGTCTGTTAGCAGGGCTCTGAATTAACACAACAGAGCCAGTGAATTGGACTCTTTTAGGACACAGCACCACCCTGGTCCTCATGGCACTGGCCCTGACCATCCAGACATGTACCCACGCATCCCCCTCAGGCTGCTTGCAACAACTCAGTCACTGATAAGCCAGCAAGGAGTGCAAGACTTGTGATTGAGCTAGGGGTATTTGAAGGAAATATTTTTTCCACATTATCCCAAATTTAGGAGTTCCGAGAAGGCCTCAGGATGATAATGAACTCAGCAGCTTCAGAACAAACTGCAAAGCTCATTTGATCTGATTCCACTTCCCTGTGAAAGAATATTCAACGCAAAATTAGATGGAAGATGGAAGGAAAACTGAGACAAAAATGCCAGTGGAAAATAATTACTTTTCAAGTTGGAAAGTAATTAAGCGTGAACTGGGAAATCTGGGCGTATGCAACCCAACCAGGTGACTAGTAGGCCAAAATAGAGCCCTAAAGCTGTAAGCAGTGTGACCGTGGCTGGGAGTTGCTGTACATAAAATGCAACTGTGCATGATTGCAGTACTTGGAAGAATCAGCATATTTTGCTCATCCTTCAGCTATGACATTATTTAAAACAAAAAAACGAGAGGAAGAAAAAAATCCACAGTTGTGGCATTCTTTCGCTGCGAGACGTAGTGAGCAGTATGCCTGGGCAGAGAAAAAAAGCTCCAGTGTACGTTATCAGGTACAACGTTGTAGCAAATAGCAGCACAAACCTTCCTTGATACCCAGGGATATTTGGTACATATATTTCTTTCCTTCAGCAGGAGGTGGAGGTGGAAGAGAGTGCTCCATGACACAGCAGTTATTGTACTCTTCCTTGTCACTGAGCCGAGTGTTGATCAGAACTGAAGGAAGAAGAGGTAAGAGCACTCATTGTACCACTGCAACCATTCACACAGTTGCGTGCTGTAGAGCTGCCAATGTCTTGAAAGGAAGGCAAACAAACATGCTCATTAAACTCGTGTTCTGGCTGTTTTTTTTCTATTTCTTGCAGTGTTAAAAGCAGCCTATGTTCCTCTTGGCCTGAAACCTAGGGTCTTTTGTTTTGAGGATTTCTACTTTCAATAGTTCAATTTTAATGCCACCTTCTAATTCGTATTCCCAGTATCAGCTGCTAAGAAGCAAGTTAGATGATTTGAATTCACGCAGATTTAACATTACTAATTACACTGCCAATTGCTTTCCAACCTTGTATTTTTTTAAAGAGACCTCAAAATCTGTGATAGGTTCAAGATCCTCAATACTTAAAAGAAGGGAAAGAAGGAAAGGGCAAATAGGCCAGTAAACCTGATTGGAACAAGATACCTATCATAATCAGTTAACTGTGTTATCTAACACCATGCCTGCCACAAAGAAGAAAATCAGCTTTTTCCTTCTCTGTAGGTGGCTACACGTGTATTGTAATAAAAGGATACGATGCTGTCTCAGCCAGCTTGAAGAATGACATGGAGCAGCATCGCACTGAATGTAGCTAAAGGCAAAACCTGGGGGAGAGGGAAAAGCCCTTGTTCCCATAGTAACCAGTGAGCCATTAAGAAGATACACACCTTCAAAAGCTGAATTAAAAAAGTGCTTTTATTGCAACACGTTTTATTTAATTTCAGGTATTTTTCCCTAACTATTATGCTGTAGGACGGGTTGCACTGACTGTTGCTAGAGCTTTCTGGTATTCACCGTTAGCAGCTGCCACAAAGAAATCAAGAACATATTTTTGAGTTAAACCACTAACAAACGGCTTACCGCTGGAACCAATAGTCTCTCTGGTGGGTAGGCTGACCACCGCCCAACTTCTGATAATTTGAAAGAGTTCTGAAGAGAAAAGAATCTTGAAGAAGGCAACAGGGGGTTGCAGGGAGAGATAACATTGCTCTACATTCAGTTTTTGTACCACTCTGGTGACAAGTAAGATGTAGGAGAGATGTAAATGTTTAAGCTAACAATCACAAAAAGAGTATCATGAAAGTAAGGTGCTTGCAGGTCTGTTACCATCACAGCTTCTTCCTTTTTCTGTAATAAAAATAAGCTGTGCTCATATAAGAACTGATGTAATTGTATTTACTCTGTGCATTTGTATGTGTGTGTGATTTGTACTTCTATAATTATATTAGTGTGAGTAGCAGTCTGTGTAAAGATAAGTTCTTAAAATTATTTTCATGAGCTACATTTCCCCCTTGAAACCTCTTGCCTTTATTTGCTGTTATATAACCACATTTTGCTTTGCTTGAAAATATTTTCTCTGCTGTGTTGCTGTTGGAAATACCCACGCAAACCAAGAGGGGAAATGGTCTATAAAAGGAAGAAATGAAACTGAATATTGACTTAAATTGGTTTTGATCTGGTTCCAAATGTTGCCAAACACATAAGATAAATACACAGATAGTGGAGAAAAATTGTCCCCCTCTCTTGCTTGTTTATGATGCTAGTAAGTGTTGGTGCCAGTTACAAATATCGTAAGTAAAAAAACAAGTTAACAGTGCTCCTTATAATACTAATATGTGCAAACTGCCTATAGTTATGACCTGGGTTCTCAAAAGCATTTAACAGAAATATCTTTGAGGACCTGGTGAGAGGCAAAAGTACACATAGGTAGGAGCGAGCTTAGTCTGAAGGGATAGTTTTCATGTACACTCCCTTTATTATCTGTATAAATTGTGAGATCTCAAGGCAGGGTATGTTCTTAGCTCTGTTAGTGAACCCTCCCCATGTGTGCTACTGAAACACTATCATTACCAAAAAATAACAGTGGTAATATTTAGGACTACATTTATCCCTATGACTGACATTTGGTAAATAGGCTATTGATGCAATCCTATGCCATGTGGGTCAGACTCATAAAACAGGAGCCTAAGAATGCCTGAGAATACTTGAATGCATTGGTGAATTTGGACCCTGGTCTACATTTTTGCACTTAAAGTGCATCCTAGAAATATTTCCCTACTATGTTTAGTTGATCTGAGAGTGAATGAATTTAGAAAAATAAATTCAAATAGACTTTTCCGAATCAATATTGTAACATTTCACTTTCTTGACAACTTGAATCATAGCTCTGGGCCAATATCAGCTGCTGTAAATTTCCATAGCTTCACTGAAGCCAATAACATTACAGTAATTTATTTCATCTGGGGATGTGAATTTTACAGAATTGCCCTGACCTTATTTGATTTTGGAGTTGTTTGTTTGTTCTAATAAATGGAGAAAAAAGGACAGACTGCTGTATTTGTGGACAGAACAACGGGATTACTTCTGCAAATAAACTGGAGGCACCAGTAACAAAACTAGGAATGTCAACAGCCAGTATTTTGTGAGGAAAAGAGCTCAATCACAGAATGGAAAAAGGAAAGCTGTGCATCTTCTTTTATCTTTCCCTCTCTAAGAGTCAGCACTGAGTTATGGAAATGCATTAGAGGCATTTCTAAAATTTGTGTGATGAAACCTCGTTCAAGTATACTAAAACTGCAAATACATACATGGCCCAATGAGGCTTTCTTGTGGCTTCTAGAACTTGGCTTTAATGCTGGCTGGAAAGAGAATTTCAAAAAAAGAGATAAATAATTAGAGTGGGTTTTTTTTGCCAGCATGAACTGGCAACGATGGGAATTGCTCATTAAGGAATTTTCTGACCTGGGCTGGATGTTCCTAGGCCAGAGATACCAGTAGCCCTGCATTCAGTGACTCTCACCGGCACTTGGGAGCAAATTTATGCTGTAGCTTCCACGGCATCCTGAGAGAATTAATTCCCTGGCCTTTTGGGAAAGGTTTTTTTCTCCTTTGCTTTCAAATTATTGGTTGATAATGTCATTATCAGTTTAACCGCTGTTGTATTTTGAGAAACAGTGAATAAATAATTTCCTAGTCATCATATCTACCTCAACCATGTTCCACCTCTGTCATCTATTATCTAGTCTATTATTATCTGTCACCTAGTCTGTCTACTCTGCTTATAGAAAACTAAAACTATTCTCTCCCCTCTCTGTCTCAGCTACAGTACATCCTTTTGAGATGGGTGAAGTGAGTAATAAGTACATAATGTGCAGTAATCATATACAGTAGCATATTTGATTTTTTTTCTCTTCTCCTTTCCCAATAATTCTTTATATTCTTTGTTTCTTAGACAGTTCCTAAGCATTGATGTATCATGTATTCGAAGTATTCAAAGAATCTGGAAGTACCCCAACTATTCTTCTTAAATAACTTTAGGCAATTTACCATCTAACTGTCTATATATAAAAGCCTGTACATAGAATCATTGAATCATTGAATCATAAGGTTGGAAGAGACCTCTGAGATCATACATGCATATATGTACTTACATATGTATATCTGCATTGCCTGTCCATATATAAGTGGAATGTTAACCTTCTGCATAACACTGCAGTTACTAACATGGAATTAAATACAAAAACTTGCAATCTTTTGAAATATTTCACAGTCAACTTTAGATTAGCCTTTTTGGAATAATTTTGCAACAGTTAATCTTATCTTTCGTATCTGCTTCTTTCAACATTTATGAACCTGTGCAAAGCACTGGATCCAGCTCCAATCTGTTCATAGCACCACTAGTGGACATTATACTGTGAAGGATCGAATTATTCTCACCTTTTTTTTTTTTTAAGCAGATACTAATTGATCATTGCTATTTATGCCTTGAATATTTAATTTTCATAAGCTCCTTTGACAGAGGCTCTCGTTGCTTTTTTTTTTGGTAATCCGAGCACACTGTATCAGCTGTAAAGCTTTTTGCTCCTCACATCTTCTGAGAACTGCATATCATTCTCAAAAGCCACCCTGGATTTTCCTTGTAATTTCTTAGTTGTACTTTTTTTTTTTTATTAGAGTTTCCAATATTTTTTTATGGTCCAGAAACCCAAATTATTGGCGAATTATACTCGTGAAAACTCTTCAAATCTTTAGAAAAATTTTTTCTTTCAGGTACTAAAACTAACTTGGCCTTTAGTAGTTCAGTAATTTTATACAGAATTTATTTTAGGACTGTCTGATGCATAGAATTTGATCTCTGCTTTTTACATATGTCCAGGTTTATTCTAATTGCAGGAAGAGTGTGTGTGTCTCATCTAACACCATAGTCGAGGGTAACTGATAGGCACTTCCAGTGGAAAATTCTCCTTACTCGAGTTAGGTATTGATTGTTCCATATGGTGTTTCTCTCTGTCTTTTAAATGCTTACTTGATAAGCACAGTCCATTTTCCTAAATCTTAGATGGCAACAACCAAATTACCCCTACCCTAACAATTCAGTTCATTGGGTTGTTCTAAAACCTCATTTATATACATTTTAATTTAATGCAGTTTCTTCTTTGTTCTTACAATGCCTCCACGCAGAAGGTAATGAGGCGTCTTGCTGATAAGCTTAATGTACATAAAAGATCCTCACTTTTCTGAGATCACAAGTGTTTCCTGATATTTTTCTTTCGTTAAAGATCTTATTCCCCTTGTAATGCAGCTCTCTGGAAAAAACACCTTGTCCAAACTGACTGTTTATTTCTTACCTTCTCATTTTTTATTTCTTCCCTTGCTTTGAGTATAGACTACTAATGTCCTTTGGTAATGATAGCACTGCCATGCACTGCTGCAGTTAGCCTGTATTGAAGTCACAATATTTTTCTACCTTGCTCTGTTTGCAGAAGCACAGTTACCTTCAGATTTTGCTGTTGTGCTTCTTACTGTGAATGCTTATATATTAGTTCCAAATGATTATTAATGTGAAAACAAATATTCCAGATTCTGCCTCATTTCTCTCTCTCTCTCACACACAAGCATGCGCATAGCCATGACTCCTTAATGGTGGATAAAATCACTGTTTTCCCTATGAGAGTAAAGAAATAATGAGGCATCTTGGGCTGGAAGGGATGGATTTCATCATGGACTATCTTGGTTTATTTCACACAAATGTGGGAGTGTACGGATCTGACTTGCTGATGCCACGTCCTAGGTACAGACCGAGCATTCAGAATATTTTACAGATAGAATCTGAGGACACAGCATTAGAAACAGTATTAGTTTCACAGCACAAAGTGCAAAATAATATATGGACATCAGAGTTATAACAACGTCTGCTATCATTAGATGCCTTCTATTATTGACCCTTCTACGAGAATGGCAGAGGATGAGAAAGGACAAGGTATAACACTGTATATGGGCTGTCAACGTGACAGAAAAGGCAAAGACCCTGGAAACCCAGGATGGATTAGGTGAGTTATTTCCTGCAGAGAGAGGGATGTATACATACACTGCTGGCAGGTGGAGTATAATTTGGTCACTCAGGTTAAAAAAAGAGATTGCTTTAAAGTAGAGTGTATGATTGACAAGGTCTATTAAGATGGGTATGAAAACGGAGAGCATGACACATGAAGCGATACTAGAAGAGCCTGGCTTGAATAATTTACCAGAATGAGGATGACAGGAAGCATGGTTTCTCTTGATATATATCTAAGTGGGTGAATGTTACACAAGGAAAAAGCTACTATCTATAGGGGGCAGAAGAGAAAATGTGGCACATTACATATGAAAGAAAATGAAGCCTGAACATTTGAAGGAAACCCCTAAGCCTACGGTCAAGTCAGCTCTTTGGAGCTTCCACCTGGAGTATCCTGGAAAGGAAATGAACCCTTTTTGAGAGGATGGACAGTATCATCCATCACCCCATGCTTACAGTAACAATGCCGGTGGAGACAGGATTGCTCCTGCTTCTCCTACCAACTTGTTGTCTGTCCTTACACACAACTTGGTGTTTGCTGAGCTCTGGACTCGACATTGGTAAAGTGGAGGTAATGATGCTAATGGCTTCTGTAAAGTGGTTTGAGCCTGCCTGCAAACAGGGCTAAGTAGCAGCAAGGTGTTGTTGTTCTCATTTCCAGCTACTTCAAAGGAAAGCTGAATCTGCCTTTCCAGCCATCAGGTAAAATTAATATATGTGAGTGGGTGAGAACAAGGGCTGTATCACCTGCACAGCTGCAGGCAAACCCCAAATATCATTCAGTTTTTTATAGACAGAATATAAGCCAGAGAATTTTTATTTACTTTTTTAATAGTTCACCTTTTCACATACCGTTGATGGTGCTTTGAAATTAATAAATATCCTGACAGCAAGAACTGTAACTATGCATCTTTTGCTGACATTTTCATTTGATGATTAACTTTTCCACAACAAACTTCTGTCCTGAAAGTAGCTGCCTCATGCTGGTGAATGAATAGTTCCCTTTATGGTCTGTGCCACATTTATTTTAACTTGGACAAATTGGCTACAATTAGATGAGTACTACTGAAACATAAAACACATTAAAAGGAGGTCAAAGTTAGCCAGATTAGTGTGTTGCTGCAGATTAGTGCCAGCTGCGTTTTAGAATCTTAAAAGAGAAAGAAAATCCTAAAATGTTGGTGTATTCCCCCTCATCTAGGGAACATTAAATATAAATAAGAGGGGGGAAAAATGCAACTGATCCCCCAAATATTTCCAAAATTGAATTCATGGAACTGCTGAACACCCACAAATGCATTCCTTCATCTATGTTGTCAACAGTACCTTTTTTGGTAGGCATACTTCAGGTATCTGTCCTATTTGGACATATCTTCATCCCCTTCAGGCTTTCCAAAGCTGGAAAACACCAACAGACTGTCACTGAAATTGTTAGCTGGGATTTCCCTGGGGGTACAAGGCTGTCAGATTTGGGTCAGTGGGGTTAGTTCAAAGCATTTTCAGCTCTAGTTGACTGATGTGGGAAATTCTTGACTATGGACCAGTAATTCTAAATCACCATTAATGCTGGGAGGTTTCTCTTCCTTTGATGCAAAATGTTTCATCCTCACTCTGTTAGAGGATGTTTAAATAAACAAATAATACTAATGTCATTTTGTAGCAATATTTTTTTCTGGATAGACACACAGAAATATACAGCAAGAATAGTGTTTAGTTAATTTTTTCAGTGTAAAGATGGGTTGTGTCAATTTTATGACAGAAAGGCAGAAATTTTTATATGTGGCAGACTAAACTCTATATTTAAGGGCAGATGCCTCCAAGTGCAACAGGACGTGATTCCCCATTCTTCGCACCATTAAATTTGTTGGGTTATTTAGATGCGTACTTTACTACAATGACAAATCCTAATAAAAACAGAATGCCAAATAGAAAAAGGAAAAAGCTATGCGAGGTATAAGGGCTATGACCTCAAAAGGTCGTTGAGATAGTTATAGAGCATGGTCAGGTTTACACTTTAAAGAACTAAAAGATTCATAAGTGTTTGACAGTGCTAAGTGTGGTCTTTACCTCTTTTTGCTAGAGGTAGCCCCTCTTGGTAAGTACAAGCATCTGTCTCTGTCAAGAGGCTCACTGAACCAAAGCAAAAAAACCTTGTGTCTTCAACAAGAAATAGTAAACCACCAGTATTTTGAGCCTAAAATTGAAGGGAACACTGTGCATTCATGGATATTCAAAAATCTAAATGTGCAGTCCTTGTTATGGTGACAAATGCTAGGTGTCTTCTGTTCTTTTGTATACACGAAGCTGGAGTTCACCTTCTTGTAAGTCAGGCATTTAGGCTGAGCACTGATGTCCCCTCCACAGCCAAAGAAAGACACTTCTAGAGGAAAACTCCTTTTAGTTTACGTTGGCTGTGTCCGCAGCGAGCTGAGATAAAAAGTTTGTATTGGTGACTGAGCCTTTAGACTATCCCACCTGCACTGCCGAGTGTATTTTAACTGAACACCCTTGCTTTGTGAGCTTTTACCTCGAGGAATGTATTTGTTTGATGCTTCACCAAGAAAAGTCTGTTTGATATCAAACAAGGTTTTTTTGGCCGGCCTCATGACATACGCAGTCTCTTTCCCAAACCACATACCATTGCTTACCAGTTACTCCTGGTTTCATGCAATAAGCTAATACTTTCTAACACATTTATCAGCACATCAAAGGAATAAGTTACCAATGGAGCGCAGCATTCCTATCACTGGAGAATGTTAGACACAAGCTTATCATTAAGGAAGGCTTCTTTGCAGCTGAACTTAGAACACAGATGGTGTGGGTGACTTACTGAGGTTCCTTCCAGCCCATTTTCCTCTGTGTCTCTGGAATTATTATTAACCCAAAGTTAATCCAAACTGACTGAGATACAGGAACAAGCATTACTGCATTTAAATAGTGAGTGTTTATTGCCAAAAAAAAAGGCAAACCATACATTTTTTACGTCCCAATCATCTGTTGCCAATTCCCCCGTCCTTGTGAAGAGCTTATTTCAAGATGTTAGTATTGTATTACTTGACAACCTGCTGCTTCCAGACCTCAGAATTCCTGTTGAGCTGCAGTCTGCAGTTAAGATGTGAGCATTCAGAAAGGGCTATAACTGAATTTAGATGCACGTAACTCTTAAATTACACAGTGCTGTCAAGTATTGATGTTTACGCTTGATAGTTCAATGTCTCAATAAATTACACTTGCAGAAGTAAAAATGGAAAAGCCAGACTGCATTAATATCTATATTAAACATAAATCCCAAAACATAATTGATATGGATATTAGCAGTGTAATTTCAATAATATTAAACATGGCTAGGGCTTGTGATAGGATCTTCTGAATGCAGCATACAAGTGATGAAGTGAATCAGATAAGAAATACTTTTTGCAGAAGACCTGGTTTGAATCAATTATTGAAGCCCAGGTACTGCATGCCAGAAAATTGATTTGAAAGGAGAAACTTAAGACCTTTGATAAACCAAAGCAAGACAAACCACATTGTTTTTAATACCTCGAATTTGAGGTTTGCAAATTATTCATATAAACTTTGTGGGTTTTCCAGTGGAACACACTTGTGTTATTTTCTCTGCAGAGAAAATAACTTATTTGCCAGTCGTGCTCCACACCAATTAGCGATGGGAAACACCTCCACAGAGTATGAGTCTCTCTCAAATATTTTAAAATTAGCACGCTGTAATAGAAGATATCTGGCAAGTCAACTGCAAGTTTGCTGATGCCTCAGATTATGTTTCTGAAATGGCAGGGCACTGCATATCATCCTGAAGAGGGCTGTGTTTTTGCAACAGTAAATCTTTCTTCAGATCCAACTTACAAGATTGTTGCTCACATTATATATTTGTGCTTAATATAGGCTAAAGGAAGCTGGGAAGCTCATAAAAGGAGCTCATCTTTTGAGTTAGGGTGAAAAGTTCTCTAAATTGTTTCACCCATGAACTCCATAGATAGTGTAGTTACCCATATGTGAAATTACATTCCATAAAACAGCAATTTCACTCAAATCCATTAATGAATTTTCTAGCCTTCATGGGTTCCACTGTGGTTTTAATTTGGGTAGAGCATCTGCAGAGGAGGCGGTGATTGTTATTTGAAAAACTTCACTACCTAGGGACAGACCATGCTGCTCTGGGAAGATGTCTGAGGTAAAGCTCTGGAAAAGTTGGTAGTGCTGACCCTTCTGACTCTCTGGTGAACTTTCGGGGTGGTGGATGGTGAGGGACTGAGGAGCCGTGGTGCTCTTGCTTCACTGGGTAAACAAAAAATAAGACCAGTGAGTGCACATAAATTAATTTTTGAAATTCAGCCCATGGATTCCTTTAACAATTTCATTACTTTATCCCAGTAATCTTTTAGTGCCAACACAATGAATTTCCTTTGTCCAGGTTGTTTAAAGATACTTCAAGGATTGAACTGTCTTCAAGGTTTTCTGTGAATACCATGCAGCAAAAGTCTTAGGCTTTGGAGAAAAAAATATTAAACCTCTGAAATAAATGATTGCAGAAATAAAGAGAATAAAGCTTCTATTTTAATTCCTTTTGCTCATCACTTGATATGATTACAGAAGCTGGTAAACAGAAGTTGCCTCCTGTATCACAGCATCTTCAGCATGTAGAAAATACTCAAATATTTCCTGAAGTGAACAACATAACTTGCTGGAATAACATCATGGTAAAATTTCAGTAGTCAAGACAGGTTTTCATTACACGAGGACTATGTGGCTTAACAAAAATTTATATATGGATCCATAAATCATTCTGGGAGAGTGAAGAAAATGGTATTGATAAGGCTTGATTTTAGCTAGGATCTACACAAAATTTATAACTTGGTTATTGAAATAAATGTCCTTGATCTGTTTATAGGTTGAAAATAATATTTTGAGCTTGATAAGGTAAGTACACTTTTTTTGCTTGGGTGATGTGTTTATTCATTACTTGTAAATTGGACCACTCATATTTTCCATCTGTTTTTATATTCCAGAAAACTTGTTGAGGACGATTTAGTCCATTTACTTGTGGAGTTTTACGCTGGCATTGCATAATACCAGAGTGCTACAGACTACACAAGCTAGCAGTTGACTTCTGAGTAGAGTTTAATATTGATTTCACATTCATGGAACCACTTGAGAGCCAGCCAAAATAAACAGGAAGTACTGATTGTCTCAGAATTAGATTTAAATCCCTATCTGATTTGGGTCTACGTTGCCTGAAGGCAGTTGATCTTTCCTATCAAATACTTACAACTGAGGTTATCAGCATGAGAAAAATTTTTGATGAAACAGACAGGCAGATTTCAATAAGGAATTTATTGAGAAATGTTTCTTATTCTGAACTTATTTTTCTTCTGCCAGGAATGTCAGCACTCAGGTCAGCTAATCTCTCCATAAACACTGTAAATGCTTTTTTTCAGAATTCAGATGTTTGGGGAGAGTTTGGAGCAAGGCTGAGATGGGTTGTTGTTTGCAAGCTATAATGAAGTCATGGGGTCAGACGAAGTCATGACTCTGCAGGCTGGCAGTGACCTCACGAGAGATTCAGCTCCTCTAACTACAGATGTTTTGAGGTATAACATTTCACCCAGAATGGTTTATTTTGAGAAAAAGTGTGTCTACTGTAGTTGGGAAGAAATTCCTTGTGCAGCTGCCTCTCTTTCAACTGACTGTGAAGAATGAGAACACCTAGCTCACACTTGACACCTAACTTATGCTTGACATCTTGGGTGAATTTTGCCTGTCTTTAAATTTACATATTACTGGAAATGTTCACCATCTAGTTAATTCTTGCTCTTCTATTTGGTAATTGAAATACAATAATTAATAATCTGCCATGTATAAGGGGGAAAAAAAGAGAAGTCCTTCATAAAAATCCTACTTAGGGCTTTACCTCCAGCACGCTTTTTCATTTTGTTTTTGAGTATTTTAAAGGAGAGAAATAAAACGTGACAGACAGTACTATTCTGGATCTCAGACCACCATCTGCATTCTCAGCTCACTTGTATTTTTTTCCTTTTCCCCATTCATTGCCTTCTGTTATCACCACTTGCCAGATCTGATATCTTATTATCCTTTTCCTCTCCCAGTCAAACTCCAAGCAAGAACACAGTGCTTGGATCAGTGTTTGAATATTTCCTTACAGATCAGCAGCCTTGTTGCCTCCTGTGCATGGGGGCATTTGAATTTCCCAGTGGTTTAATGTAGTTTTCACATTTGTCTTTTAGGCAGTTCTTCATCTCAAGCCTAATGGGCCCAGTCAGGCTTGCCGCTAAGGACAAGCGCACCAGGAGATGAGCAGTAAGCGCATTGCCTTTGAGAGAAAGCCTTCAAGGCTTTACTCTCCAGGGCTCCAATTGTTGGTGAGATACTCTAAATTGCACTGTAACCAAGTCTGAGGGTGCTGCCACATCCCTAAACTAAGTTCCCTGGCACAGGAGTTGGAGGGCGGCAGTATGACTTTTGAATATAGGGACACAAACCAAGAAAGCGATTGCTTTGTAACAGGCAGAAACTCACAGACATTAAGTAAGAAATAAAAAGGTCAAGAACAGATATTTTGTCACATGCACCCAGCTTGCTTCCTAATTCCTGTCAGTCTTTTATTTTCTTCCGCAAAGTCATAATTTCTGGCAGACTCTGCAGTCTGATCATGTTACAATGACTTTTTTTTAAGGACATCTCCCTTTGGAACATTTTTGTGTGTAGTTTCTTTGTTTGGTGAGGAGAATATGCCTGCCAGTAAGACAGAATCTCATTTAGTTACAAAATACACTGATTCTCTTAATGAAGTTGCGGATCAGTTCTGTAGAGAAAGGACAGATAAGGGTGTCCTCAGCTTCATTCTGTGGGGTGATTATGATTAATTTTAGAAGTACAAAACCCCTCTGAGGGGCCAACTCCTTGAAGTTTTTAGCAGGTTTCGTTGAAGTATATGTAACAAAAGTTTCACAAATTGGCACCGTATTCCATCCTGAGAGAAGGGCTTGAGTTTTGGGGGTTATTATTAGTCCTTTTTTTTATCACATTTAGAAATTTATTACATTACTACTCTGCAGGGATTTGCCTGAGGAACAAGAATCAAGTTGTATCACTTGAGCATACGTTTTAAATTAAGATGGGGTCACTCTCTTCTGTGTTTGATAATCATCAGTTGCTTGAAGCATACAAGAAAATGCTGTCAGACAGCTTGAGCTTTCTGGTGACAGAACCTGGACAAATCCTAAAACTTGTTAGGTTACAGAGTTAAATGCTTGTTCTCCATTTTTTTCGGTGGCCTGTAGTTGTATTATTTAAGCCTTACAGTTCTTCCTACAAAAATTAATCTGGCAATCATTCATAGAGGCATTTATCCTTACTTACTCGTATTAGTTCAGTTCCTCTCCTTGATAGTTTCAGTTTAAAAAATATTTAAACTACTTAACTGCTTCTGCTGCTCATTCTAGCCATATTAGTGATGTCTTGTCATTGTATTTGTACCCAAACAGGCATTTGCACAACTAAAGGAATTCTGGAGGGGCAGAACTTCTCATCTCGCAACATTCACGTTACAAATCTATCTGGTCTGTTTGAAAATCTACCCCTTTTTGGCCCTTTCAACACACTCTCTTTCTTAGTAGGAATACAGCTGCTGTTGTTTGTGTTCTCCTGCAGGAGTGCCTATAGGACCCAGATGAGGCTGGCAGAATGCTGAGCTAAGCACAGATTTTACACAGTATGTCAGTATTTGCCCTAAAAAGCTTGTGAGCCAAACAAACAGGTCCAAGAGCAGGAGAAAAGAAAAGAGGTGATGGGCTGAGGTCATGTAGCAGGCATTGGTGACAGCAGTGGGACCAGGAAGGAGCCTTCCTGAGTCCTAGGATAGCACCCTGTTGCACCAGAGATGATCCCTAGTCTCTCAGTGTTCGATTATGTTTTTGTTGCCTTTCCTCTGCTCCCCTTACACGTCACCGACGGCAGCTGTGGTGCTGGCTGTTGCCAAAGTAGTAAATAGAGTCTTCTATCCCCACTGAAAGGAGAGTGAATGATGTAATTTGGCTCCTTTTCACTCCTGCTGGCTACCAAGACATTATTTCTGTATCAGTGCACATGGCCATTTGGCATCAAACAAGATTCCTCTCTTTGTGTAAGTGGAGGCAGGATGTTAATTCTTTTTGATATACCAGTAACATACCTGAAGCAGTGCAGCAGCATTTCTTTCAGGAGACAATAGATTCTCAGTGTTCTCTAACAAAAAAGGTATGCGTGCTCTTTTCATCGACGTGGAACAGTCGAGAAGGTAACCACACACCTCCTTCAGTGTAGCCCTGCTAACCCCAAGTCAATGTTGTTGTGTAGTTTTGATTTCAATGGGATATTAACACTGTTTGTTTTGCTTATTGTGGTAGTTCTGATTCAGAGCACTGCTGCATTGATTCATTAAACATCTTTGTTCCACAACTTTTAAATTTAAGCAGTATCCCCTTTAAAAGCTGGAAGAAGGATTCAGGTTCTGTGTAACATATAAAGTCATATGGCACTCACGAGGCCATATTTCTGTCCACTCTTCTTCCTTCTTCTGACCATATGAAAATATTCTTACTCCAGTGCCTGTACATCAGATTATAAATTTTGAGGTTTTATCTATGAAGAGGGTTCTATATCTATGACTTTTCCTTCTGGATTTTTGTGAATAGGAACAATTTGGAGGAAAGAGAGGGGAAAGGAAAACAATCACCTTCTAATGCCATCGAGATTTATGTGTTTGTCTGGCCTGTCTAAGACCTGGCATTATTGTGTTTCTTCCTTGGGACCTCCTGTACCTCACACTGAATGAGGTGATGGTATCCAGAATTTTTTTTTTTTTTTTGGTCTCTCAGGAAAATAAATGAATGTCCTGGACAAATGATGGATGCCAGTGGAGGCGCTAGAACAAGCAGGCAGGTGACTTTTAGTGCCTTTTGCACTCTGTGTCTACCTCTATAAGGAAAGAGGCTGTTTTCAGTCAGGTAGGACAGAGCTACAGAAGTAACTGGATCTGCAGTCGCAGGTGAATAGAAAATTCCACCAGAGTTTAAACAGGCTAAAGATTGCTTGCATAGCGGATACCAAAACAGACATGGAAATACAGAAAGCGAGAGTACAAGCTCGTTCAGAGCCTTTCCCCAGGGCTGCTCCTTTAACCAAGGCAGCATCAACAAGGCATAATTTTTGAACTGCACAGTAATTATCAGCTTGACGGTTCTCTTTCATTTTTACTGTATTTTCAAGTTGGCTTACCTAAGTTACCAGAGGCAGACTCACATGTCTGTTCACAGGAGCATTGCTAATGAACGGTTGAAGGTTTTCATTGCCTTTGTGAGTTGACACAGAGGCTTGCTCCTTCCTTTGGTGTTTGGCAATCAAAGCAAAGGAGGCAGGCTGGGCATGCCTGCATCCGTAGCATCCAAACTCTCTAGTAGTTATGTTCATTACTCCACACTTAAGGATAAATCCATTGAATGCTTGAACATTCGTAAGTGGCTCTGGCACTGGAGAGCACAGATAACCAAGAGGGTCCCAGTTTCAGGCTATGCATGTGGATGATGCTGGTCAAAAAGTTCTAGGACTGGTGTCCATGGGCAGCCCAAAGCAGGCTCTATGGGGCACAACTGCTCTGTATCCTATCCTGCCGGGATATGGGACTGCTCCTGGTCCTACTGCTCCAGCCCCACCATGCAGGTGCTGTGGGATTGATCTGCAGAGGTGCAGCTCATCAGCACAGAGAGCAATACAGCAGAAATTCAGTCTCTTCTTATGCTGCAGGAACAAATATATTCCAGCAGAAGGCTGGATTTTTCACTTTATGCACAGAGAGAAGCACAGTTCCCAATTCTTTCTCCAACTACAACTCACCATTCCCCAAACACTTGTTTGCACCATCTACGTAGATTTCCCACATTAGCCTTTTATTTTCTGAAGAGTTTCTCCTGCCCTCTCCCCCTTTCACTGGGAAAATCCTTCATCAAACACTTTTCCCCAAGAGAAGAAATGTGTGGCCAAGGGACAAGGAAGTGTGTGTAGCTTTCCAGTAACAGGGTACGTGTTGCCAGCCAGGGCTATCTGACAAAAGAGGGCTCAGACTCACATCCCTGGATTCCGCTGTGGAAAAAGCACTTGGCCCAGGCTAAGTGCAGAGATTCGCCACTTAGAGGTGAAGCTACTCCCTCTGTGGAAAAGGAACAAAATTCCAAGGAGACACAGAGAGGTTAAGAGAAGGCGTGCTGCTGGTGTAGGGGTGGTCCCATCACATTTTGCTGCCACATTGGACGTTAATATCTTATTGGAAAAAGTCTGGCCATCAGTGGGGGAAACTGGCTGTTGAGTCAAACATGTTGAGTCACGTTTTCAGCCACTGCCTACTTTGTGGGTGCTCAGGCCTTAACATGTGTGAGCAAGCAAAACAGCTGCAGAAAGTCTGTCCCCAAAGCTTGCTAGCTGCTTCCATCAGAACTGCTCTTGGCAATTATGGCACTCCCAGCTTTTCATGGGCCCATCTCTGGCTGTGTGTATGCAGAGCCCAGCATTTCAGCTTATCACTGCCTTCTCATCCCTGACTGTGTGCTGCTTCAGCTTTGTGTCTCTGGCTGTACCCCTTTCTCACAGGGTTGCGGTAATAACTCAGCCAAGCTTTATGCTTTATGCTGACGTGTCAAAATAAGTTTTCATCCTGTCAAAAATGCATGGATACTCTGTTACTTTAATATTTTGCTCAGGCAGAATTTTATGCAATAATTTTCATAAGAGCCATTTTCCTTACCTTCCTTTGCTGCACAACGAGGCCTGTGAATGACAGCTGTGGGTCTAAATGCTGTCCTCCTTAGAAATGAAGGTAAAAATCAACTGGCACTTGTGTTAGATTCAGAAATGGTATTTGTGGCAAGAGCCAGAGGCCGTAGAAAATGTTCTAACAACAAACCCAAACTTTCATTGAGGACAAAACTGGATTTTGGATTGGGAGAAGACGCAAGTTTTGGAAGAGAAAAGGTAAGCTGATCCAACTATCACACATACGGAACTGTCCGTAGCTTCTAAACTTCGTTTGGCCCTGCTTAAAATGAAAGCTAAGGCAGTGGTGGGTTTGAGAACTCCTGAGCTGTAGACCCGAAGAGGGAGATTCACATCTACAATCCAGAACCAGAAGCAGACAGAACTTGTGGAAAGGAACCTTTTCCTGTTCAGGAAGGTTTAGACTCACTTCTCTCTGAGTTACCTCTGGTGCTGAGACAGTGAGTACCAGACAATGTTTCTTTTCAGGAGTTAGGTATCCCTCCTCCCTAATGTTTATGTGTGGGAGGCAGACAGGGACATGTTCTCAGCCCTGACTATTTCTGTATGTGGGGCAGAACACAAGATGCACAGTGTCTGTTGTCTGTGGCAAAGACATGATGCCCTAACTCATTTGATATGGGGGAAGACTTTCCCCTCTGGTCTGCGTGTGTTTGCATGTAGGTGTGTGCACGTCTCCAGTATCTTAGCTCTAAAACTCTCCACAGTTTATAGAAAGGATTCAAAACCCTGTCTTCAGAGCTGATCATTGAGGTGTAACGTCATTAACAACCTATAAACAAAGTCCCACAGCCCCATGGATGCCCTAGCTGGAGCTTTACTCCACATCTCTGCCAGAGATGGTCATAAGTACATCCATACAGCACTGTGACAAATGATACAATTATTCTTGCATAAGGCACTGTTTCAAAGACACTTATTTTATCAGCCAGTGCATTTCAATGGGATTTATTTCTCCTCTCCTGCTATTCATTTACTTCTTTTCGTTGCAATAAAACTCTGAACAGAGGGGGGAAAATTTGGATGTCAGTTCAAAATGTTGTAGTAAATAATTCAGAGTAATACAAGGAGAAATTGCTTTTTGTTGACTGAAGCTTACACAGAGCATTGCATGCAGCTCAGCCCTGATAAACCTGGTCAGCTCTGGATACATAAATTTAAAGTCTGTCTTCTTGTTTCGCCCCTAGGCTGATATCATACAGGGCATATTAAGACTAGCGCCAGGTATCAACACAAGGGAGGGGTAAGGTATGGTACAGATGTCTGAGGAAAGCACAGGATACTTATTTCTTTCATATCAGACCCTTTCCTCCTTCACTGCGTTTGTCACTGAGAAAAAGAAAATAGAGAGGTGAAATGTGAAGCTTTCCAGGTGCCTTAATCTGTTAACCAATTTATTTTTTTAAGGCAGAGGAAATGGGAGGGTAAAGAAGGTGAAGGTAGGAGTATGCCTTAATCTACAGAAGATCTAGGTCAGCAAATAAATGTAATCAGTCTTAGAGTTAGTGTGATCTATGTCAGTCACGTTAACCTGTTGAACCAATGACCCGTGGCTCCCACCTTGAGTGTGGCTGGAAATATTAGTTTTAACAGTGCCCAGGACTGCAGATGCAGCATATCCTTCCTGATGCTGCAAACAGTGATTAAAAACTACCTGGATTTGGAAACTAAACCCTACCAAGCAAATGGAAAATAGCAACCCTTGTCTCCGCAGCTGGTTGACAGAACATTAATTCAGATACCATTCAAAACATTAATCTTTCCTTAGTTTCCAAATCTGAGCTGAAGCAGACAGGCTAGAGTTACTGGACTTAATATTATAACATGTTCTTTTAAAAGTTGCTTTTAATCTTTTTGATCCATGACAGGGTAAAATATTGGGATCTGACAAAGCTGACAACTCTGCAATGGGTAATCTGGTTTATAAAAGCATCGTCTTGGATTACCAAGTGGGTCAAGGAGAAAAAGGTATTGATAAAGAAGGGTTCAGGATATTAATTATATTTAATATAAAAATCTGCAGAATAGAGTGGTTGCACACTTGTGAGAGGAGGAGGAGTGGAATGGAATCTTTCTGCTTCTATTTTGTACTTCTTACATGATAGGACACAAATTTTCATGCAGCACCACACATGTTCTGTGTTTATCATTGTTTTGATAGCTAACCTTGCAAAGTAGGGCTCATAAGCGTAGATGATTTGAAAATAATGACTCTGACATTGTATGACCTTTAGGTATGTTGGCAGCCACATGCCATTTTATGAATAAAAGAATATTTTTTTGACTGGGGGAGTCTGTTGATGGAAGAAGTTTAAATGCAATAAAATCAGAGTTACAGTCAAACAAAGTGACAGGACAGTCCTTGTTGTGGAACTTGCTGTAGGTGACATGAGATTATTTCTGTGCACGATAATGCATTTGCTTTTAAATGCCATCACTGGATTGATAATTATAGAATTTTTCATATTGTGCCTGGCAGGGAGTCAAGGCTGAATCTCACCCGTCTGTAAGAGTGTGAAATAGAAAAGTATGCTGTAAAACAGAAGAGTTTAGTCAGAGTTCGTGTATGCAGCTGCTAAATGTATCTAAGATGTTACAGGAGAGAATGCTTAGTCTTTTCTCTTCAGAGTCAGCACAAAGCCTGATGATGCTTTATTAACATTCAGCATATTGGCAGGAAGGCTCTTCAGAACTCTGTTGCAGACAATCCATAAATGACCGCCACCCAAAGCCTATCTTTTCCCAGATTGTTTAAGTATGTGGCAATTGGTTTAATTCCTTGAATCCAGTTTTTACTGCTGCCATTTTTAGATGCAGAGAAATGTGTGAAAATCCTTCCATTTCACTTTCAAGACAGAGAAATGTGGTGAGTGTGAGAGAATCTGGAGCACCACAAAGATATACAGTATTTGCAGGAAGCAAAGGACATAAAACAGGAGAGATTCTGCTGGTCATGTTCTACCACCAGCTTCCTCAATTAACTTATTCTGAATAAAATAATGAGTGGAAATCTTACAACCACCATGAGCTGGGGAGTGAAAAATTAAATAAAATAGCCATGAAGTCATAATTGTGTTTTATGTGCTACTTTACACCGAAAATCATGGTTGCAATTGCCCAGATACAATCAGTGTCATCAGCAGAGCTCCCTTTGCTGATTGCAAATATTCAGTGTCTTTGTGGCTGTATGCCACACTCCCCATGCAAAGTGGGCTGAAGCCTCATGAATTCTGTGGGTGAAGAGTGGGATTTTTAAAGTGTATTGACTCACTGTACGATATCTGCATTTAAGCAGGCAAAAAGTAAATTAATCAAAAATGAAAGCTTTTTTTTGAGTGGACAAGCTGTCTGTAAACCCTTAGATAAATATGATGGATGGTTTCAGTAAGAAAAAAGGAAAGGGATTCTTTTAAGGATATAAATATGTTCTATCTGGTCTTTAAACACAGTATTTTGATATTATTTCATTTCAAAATTACATTTTTTTTGTTTAAAAATTGCCCTGATTATTTGAAGAGGCTCTAAACTAATCACAACACAGCACTTCCTTTTGTATCTAATAAACTGTTTTCATACTAATCCAAATTTTTTTTTCTCATTTCCCACCCAGAGTGCCTTAATTTGGGAACTAAAGCAAAAATGCATTATTCATCCAACTCTTTTCAAAATCCTGTCTATGATCCTCCAAAGACCCTTGAAAGGGCAGAGTACACTCAGGGTACGCTGCAGAGCTGCCTCCCTGCTTTGGTGAGGAGATTGCACTCAGTGTGTGAAAGTTCAGATGCTTATGTCTAAGTCATTGGATGCAGGGACCACAAGTGCCAGAAAGAGATGGCAGCTTCCCTGAGCCTTCTCTAGAGTTGTTGAGGACCAGCAATAATTTCTCAGCAGCAAAAGCAACAGACCAAGAGAAATCAAGAGCCAAAGCCTCAGCAGAAAAAGAACAACAAGGAAAAGACAGAATGAAAAAAATCTTCACTCAGAGAGAAGATGGAGCAGAAGCACTCTAAAAGCAAGACACAAAACAGGCTGTTGTTACCATGTGCCAGTGCAGGAAGCTTAAGCATGAATGGCAGGTAGCTTACTAGTTGTATCATCTCCAGCACGACAGGTCACATGTGGGCAAAGCTCGCCAGTTACGAGGGAAAATCTGCCTGACTAACAAAAGAAAGAAATATTTTCTTTGCAGAATGAAATCTTTTATGCTTCCTGGTCAGGGTTGCAGTTTTACTCAGAGCCACGTCACAGAAAATGTTTTGGGATGTAATGAAGACAGAATACAACATGCATACAGGGACACTGTAGCTGTATTTGTGCACTCAGAAGCACATTCATTTATTCATACTGCTATGTTAACGGGCTGTTGACTGATAGAGGAAACATGCCTACTGTGCATTTCTAGTTACAAGGTAAAAATCCTTCTCTTAGGAAGATCCCTCTGTGTTGCACAGGTGTGTGTGGAATTCTGAGCATTTCAATGACTCTACAACTTCTTATTTTAGTTAGACGGATCTGAAGAAAAATCCCTAAATTCAAAGGAAGAACTTAAAAATTGCATGATTTCAAGAGCTCTGAATTCTAGATGTATGCAAATAACCTTTTTTCCAATTCCTTGGCAAGTGTAAAACTTACCATCTCCAGTTGAAGATATTTTTAGCAAGTATATATATATTTTTTTTAACTAGGCTGAAAATGAAATCAGCAGTTTTGAAGTTAAAACCTGTTAAAAAGCTCCAATGGAAATGTAGCTTTCTTTCCAAATGAGAAGCTGTTTATAACACAAAAATGAAAATGTTTTGGTTTAAAATATTAAAATGGAATATTCAAACCTTTTTACGGAGTAAAATGTTTTATTAAAACTGAGATGAATGAGTAAGCATTTCAGTGTCACAGAATCTTCATTTTTCACTGAAATAAAATTCCATTAAATATTAGGTTTGCCAAGCTCCTTTCAGCTTTCAGTGGCCATGACCGATAGATGCTTATTAAAGTGAGCTAATTACTTATGCACATAACTCTGGAATTTGCAATATGACATTACTTTAAGGGTTTGTAGTGATTTTTTAGAATGAAAGAGAAAACCAGTGGTACACTGTTGTTTCATACATAAGCAGCAAGAATTAAGTGAATAGGTACACCAAATAGGGGAATACGGCTGAGTGAAGACACTGTAAGGTTTTAATTACTCTAAGTTTGCTTGCTGTCATCATCACAATTACATTAGTAGTTTATTGTACTAGTTCAGCCTATGTGACTCAGCTTTCCTCAAAAAAAACAGATGTTGATCTGATCATGTGCTGAACTGTTAATTTTCTCTTGATTTTCTTATTCTTATTATCCATAGTCCTATAATACTTACTTGGCTTTTCAGGCAGTTTTATTTTCATAGATCAGTTTCTTTCATATAGCAAAATGTAAAAAAGCTGATACGTTTTTCCTGGCAGTTCTCCTACTTTCACTTTTTTTTTTTTTATTGATAGATGTATTTTAAATTGTTAAATCAGGAGTATGTATAGACTGCCAGCTGTCTCTGCTGTTAGGGTATTGGAGCTAACTTGTTTACACCAAGGACTTTGAACAATTATCACTATCAGATAAGATTGTCTGTAAATGACCAAAGCCTTGTTTCAAAGCCTTTCATGACTGATGGTTGGATTCTCTGGTGTCTAATTTGTCATAAGATCTGACTGAAGATTTTCCCTACAGCTGCAGTATAGCTACAGATTTTTCCCATACCATCTGCTCCTTCTAGCCTTCTTTCTCTGTTTTTCTAAGTCTCTGATGTCTAACAAGGTTCTCTAACATGTGCTCATGTTAAAATAATACTTCCATGGCGTGAGATCTCTACCCTTCACCAGCCTTCCTTTCTTCCTAGTTCTGGAAGATCTGGTTTTTTACAGACCTTTGTACCTCTGCCAAATTTGGTTGAAGTCAGCTAAGATTTTAAAAAAATTTTTAGCATAGCAAACAATCTCAGTAGCAGACACACATTCCTATAGACACTCACTTCCAAGCATATGCAGCAAGAAACAAGGCTAACAGATCTCAGAGGCACCACATTCCATATAATTCAACACTGCTGGAGCTATTGAACATCTGCGTGAACACTGACAAATTTTAGGTTTCTTATGTCTTAGGAGTTTCCTTATCACAGCCTCATTGTGATGCAGCCAAGCACTAAAATCAGTGAATATAGAATCATAGAATCATAAGGTTGGAAGAGACCTCTCAGATCACTAAGTCCAACCATGCCTATCTCCCTACTAAACCACATCCCTAAGAAACTCATCTACCCATTTTTTAAACACCTCCAGGGATGCTGACTCCATCACCTCCCTGGGCAGCTGCTCCAATCCCTGACCACTCTTTCAGTGAAGAAATTCTTCCTAATGTCCAGTCTAAACCTCCCCTGGTGCAACTTTCATCCATTTCCTCTCATCCTATCACTCGTCACTTGTGAGAAGAGCCCAGCACCCACCCTGTCACAACCTCCTTTCAGGCAGTTGTAGACAGTGACGAAGTCTCCTCTCAGCCACCTCTAAGCTAAACAACCCCAGTTCCCTCAGTCTCTCCTGGTAGGGCTTGTTCTCCAGCCCCCTCACCAGCCTCGTTGCCCTTCTCTGCACACGCTCCAGCCCCTCAATGTCCTTCTTGTAGCGAGGGCCCCAAAACTGAATCCAGCACTTGAGGTGCGGCCTCACCAGTGCTGAGCACAGGGGCACAATCACCTCCCTGCTCCTGCTGGCCACGCTGTAACTGATACAGGCCAAGATGCCACTGGCCCTCTTGGCCACCTGGGCCACTGCTGGCTCATGCTCAGCCGGCTGCCAACCCACACCCCCATCAATGGGTGATGAACCCATTGATAAAACACATTTGAAAATTCCCTCCCCAAAAATGCATTACGAAATGAAACAGCAAGTTAGAAAGGGCAAGTTGTTCTCATGCAATGACATGTGATTGAAAGACAGAAAATAAATCTGAGTATAAATACTCAGGTATCATAGTGCAGAAAATGCTGCAAGGGGTTGCCACCAAGATCCATACTGGAACTTGTGCTCTTGAATGTGTTAGTGAATGATCTGGGAAGGAGAGCAAAGAGGAAATATGAAACCTTTGCTTTGAGGAGTAATAAAACCTAAAATTGTCTATGAAGGCTTCCAGAAGGATGGCTTGACACTGAGTGACGGGTAATAAAACAAGTGAAATCATCTTTCTATCAGCTGAAAACCCGATGCACATGTAGAAACATAATCCCACCTATACACAAAGAGTGACAAGTCCCACGTCAGACGCTGTCTTTCAAGGGATTAGGTGTTCGGATTGGTGAGGGTTGTTCTGTGAAAATGGCTCACTGTTCAGAGGCAGTCATACAGAGAGCTAGAAGTTGTTAGCAGACAAAGAGAAAAGAAGAAAGAACAAACAGAAGAAACCCCCTCCAAACACAAAAGGAAAATAAAGCATGTCTTTAAGTCAGCAAATAAAGCAGTGTAGCACCTAAATTTTACAGTTCCAGTCTTCTCTTCCCTAGAACCACAAAAGAACCAATAAAAATACTAAAAAGGACAACAGAGATGACTGCTGTTAGGGAATAGTTTCTGTACAATGAGAAACTAAACAGAACAGTTATCTTCAATGAAGAAAAAGAATGAGATACAAATGATTTTCAAAACCATAGGTGATGCTGAAAAGAGTGAAATTATTTCTTATACTACACAAGTAGTGGCTTTCAAATGAAACTGTCAAACTAGGGTTTTAAAAGAACCAAGAGGCAGAGCTCTCCACACAGTGCATAATTAAACAGCAGAGCTTATTGCCACAGGGTGTTACAGAAGTCAAGAGTATAAATTCGTTAACAAAGCAATTAGACAAGCTCACAAATGAAAGCTCCATGCATGGTTACTAAATAACGAGATGCCAATTCACTTTAAGCCTAAAAAGTCCCTATTTCACATTTGCCCGGTTCTGATATTTTGTCCTCAAGTTACTCTTACTGTTAGACATCAAACATACGATGCGTGGATAGATAGACTTCTGGCTTGGCCCAGTATAACCTCCCTTATAGTTTTAATTGTGATACGGAGAAACAGAAGGTGAGATGATGAAGGTTATTTGTGGGATGATCATCACAACTGGAATTATAATTCAGAACTTTTCCATTTCTTGAACCACTGACATGCCGCTGGTAGAAACCTCTTCCTTGTCTCTATATTTTACTCTTCTGCAAGATCCACTTTCATTCTTTATAGATTGCAGATTGTGGTTAAGTACCTCCAGGAGAGTCAGAGAGTATTTGGAAGGGAGCCTGGCTTTGGGAAATATGTATGAATATGAACAGTTCAAACAGAAATTACCACAACCTTGTGCATCACTTCTGAATTTCGGTTGAAATGTCAGGAGGCAATCATCTGGTGCAACAGGGAAGGAACTGTTCCTAGTGCTCCCAGGTCACTGGAAGATTTTAAATTCCTCCTAATACTTTATGAAATTAATTGGAAAATATACAGTTATGGAAATATTTTTGGAGCTCTGGAAACAATTTTCTCTATACCAGCTTGCCTAAGAACTAAAATGGAGTTGAATGTTTCAAGAGTCTCAAAGACAGCGATAATGAATGACATTTTTCCAGAAAATGATCATAACATGAATGCTGTAAGGGGCTTCAAATGAGCAGGTATCTGCAACAGCTGTAGCATAGAAACTTGCTGAAAATAAGCTGTTCTCTAATAAAGAAAGTAAAAGGCACTGGAGGCTCAGACCAAAGCTGCAAATCAATTAGTTTGTGATTCAAATGCAGATCTTAGTCAAGTGGAGAGGACCTATGTACATGAAAAGTGGATGTGGCCTCTGGAGTGCACTGTGGGCACTTTTAAATTTAATTATAACCTAAATACCTTTTTCTTTGGGAAATAAAAAGATTTTTACAATGTCAAGCTTCCTTGCTGGTGCTTTCACTAGTGCCAGGGGACACTGTGACAACAGGGAAGAGAATGTTAATTATTTTATATTCAATTACAACCAAATTGGTATATACAGGGTAAATTAGGGAAGAGTTTTAAAGAAAAATATAATCAGACAAAAGATATTTGGAGAGGGGTTATTCCATTACAGGTCCAAAGAACAGCTTAATTCAAGATGCTACAGAACTTCATCTGCTTTTCATTTCCTAGGGTGCTGCAATTGCCATTCTCAGAAGGAAGAAAATGAGTCAGAGACAAAACAACCATTTCAGCACAATGGAGGAACTGAGAGGTAGAAAGGAAGGAAGCAGCAAGAAGGCTTTGTGGGAAACACACTGGAGACTCCATGGCCACAGATTTCTTCTGTGTCATTCAGACATGATTGGGGATCGATTTTTAAATGCAATAGTAAGGAGCATAAATGGGTACTGAGTAATCTGAGAAATTAGGCTTTGGAAATGCCCTTGTTGCTACCCTTACATGAAGTGCCTCAGTTAGGCTTTTCACTGTCAGAAATGTTGACTGTGATGTCTGAGACAAAGCGGCATACATGACCGAAGGAGCCACAGGACAATTCTGAATTTGTGGGACTGAATTAGACCATTCCCCATGCAGCAGATAATATCTGACCACAGACCATACCTCAAAATATCTAAACACCAAAGTGAAATAATGAACCTAAGTATTTCCTACCTTTTCAGGGTGAATATTGTGGTATCACCAGTGTTCTCTTTAAGGACATGTTTTTGTGTAGGTTGGATATGCAGAGCAAGAACTAGACAGTTGCCTCTAAGTTAAACACAGACAGAGCCATGTGGAGGGTTCAGGGTGAATCCTGCAAACACAGTTTCAGGATCAGGCTGTCATCTTGTATGAATTTGTTTTAGGATCACAATAAACATCAGAAAGATGTTTATCAGACAGAACAGGAGTATGTCGTGCACATGTGCAGGAATGCTCTGACATTGCATTTTGCAAGGGTCCTGTCTATGCAAGTCATCAACTTGCATCCATCTGCACTGTTAAAAGTCAGACCGCCCTACACCTTCAGTTACACACCACCAATGTGGTGAGACTATAGAGTGAGGATCCCCAGCAAAGGAAATGTATCGCAGGAGATCAAAACTGATTTAGCACTTTTCTGACCTCTTTTTTCCTTGCTGACTACTTTTGTAGCAAAACTGAATGGAGGTGTCATGGCTAGGGCATTCGTGCCCTCTGGAGACCTCGCTCCCTGTTGGCAGCTGGCACAGGTTACTCTAACTTCTGCTAAGGGACCGGGCTAGCACACAGAGAACTGAGGTCAGACCTTTGCTTTTGGGGACTTGGCTCTATGTAATTGCTCAGCTGCAGCTGGGAATCTGTGTCGGGGTGTCTTGCTCAGGATGCAGTCCAGGATTGCACTTATTAAGGAGAGGTTAATCTCTGCGTATGATTGTGTCTGCAAATCATGTCAAAAGTTAATTTCTACCAGATGTTCCTGGGAATTAGCCCCAAAATTGTCTGGTTGTGAATTAGTTTCTTTAAGTGTAAGTGAAATGACGTATGATGGTAGATGGTTTAGACCAGGAACTGAGGAACAGTGGAGGAATGGTCTGTATCTATCCCACACAATTCAGGCAAGGAAAACAACTCATCAAATCATCTTTTCTCTTGTGACCACCTTTAGAAGATTGTTTGCTAAAAAACATTACCTAGAGTTTTGTCCAGTCCATGCTTTAATTTTTATTGTGTGATTTTTTTTAATCTACATTAATTCTAATCTGTCACCTCGACCACCAGTATCTTTGACAATGGATTACAAGCATCATCAATTACAAAACAAAAGCAGTCAATGAGATCATCTAAGAAAAAAAATAAATGAATTCAGGTTTCTTACTGTCTTAAAAGTTGCCTCTCAGCAACATCTCCATTCTCCAAAACATCCCAGAAGTAATTGATTTTGTAATACAACTCAGAGCACAGCAATTTTCTGCTGTTTGTTGTAAATGCCAAAGTCGATGCAAGACCCACATTGGCAAGCTCTCTGCTTTCAAACCAGCCTCAGGAGCTTCCATTGAATTGAACTCTGACGACATGCACTTGAGGAACGCTTCCTGCTCCCATTGGAGAAAACATGCAGTGACCCAGCGCACTTTGCCTCAAAAGACCTCAATCAGACTCAAAGGAACCAAAAGCTCAGACAGCCAAAGGCTCAGATAAGCTGAATGAACTTCATGGCAGTCCTGATTGCTCCATGTCAGCCCTCAGCCTCGGCTTGGCCCTGACTCAGTGAGAGAAATGCCCAGTGCTGGGGCTTCGCAAGTGTCCCTGGCTGCTCCTTGGCTGGGGGTTTAATTGGCCTAGGCTGCCAGACCCTGTCCCACTGCCCCTCCACAAGGATTTTCCAGCACTGTGTTCCAGGGAGATGCCAGTCTGCCTGCAGCCTGATGATGGTTGGAAATAGCAGAGATGTAAGGAAATGGCAGAGGAGGTAAGAGAAGCCCTCAGATGAATGCCAGTCCGGTGCTCTAGTGACCAGGCAGCTGTGCCAGCCACTGCTATAAAAAGATTTAGGCTTCACCACATGCCAAGAGCCCCCGGAGAGGCACGTCAGCTTGTAAATGTGTCTATAATTCCCTTCCTGCCATTATTATTTTCCCGTTAGTCCTTGGCAGGAGATTGTGAATGTTGCACCGGGCAGAGGGGTTGGAACTGGATGATCTTTAAGGTCCCTCCCATCCAAAGCCTTTCTATGGTTCTATGACTCCTTTGTGCAGCAGGGGCCTGGCATGTCCCTCGGTGTGGCACAACCACCCATCACAGGCTGCCCTGAGCCCTGTACACCCCGTCTACCATGGCACCTTGATGCTCAGCAGGGAGGGCGCAGGGGCTGGCTGGGGCTCGATGTTGGAGGAATGCTGCACTCCAGCAGAATGGATGGCAAGTCTGTTCCCTCTGAGTCTGACCTCAGATAAATCCTCATCAGGGATGTGCAGCCAGGCTCCTCCTTTGCCAGGGTGTGATACATTACATTCTTAACGGAGGAAAAAAAGTTAATTACTTTCCAGATGCATTAGGGGAGTAGCTGTGAGTACTTTCCTGTTCATCTTTTATTTATTATATATTACCTAACTGTTTAAAAATTTATTGTTGTGATGCCTATAATTGTCTGGGTTACAACAGACCACGCTTACTGTATGTTTTATTTTCAGAGCCTCTACCATATACCTTAAAGACAGGAAACTGGGTGCCTGCATGTCATTTTGCGAGCAAGAAAAATGTTTCCCTCTGCCCAGAGAACATTTAGGGCCAGACTTAGTCCTTGACAACTTCATTTTTGCATTGCCGTGTTATGAATTTCTGGCCAGAGCACTTAAGGGCACAGATTTGCAAAGGCAGAGGAATCAATATTCTCCTGTTAACAGGCAAACTGTTGCATAAACAAATTCGCTAAATATGTACATGTAGTGGTACAGCCAGATACTCACTGCACAGGCATTCTGGCATTTTTTTCTACCGTTGATAGAAATGTACCTTCCATCCTATTCTAATATTATAATTTTTTCTTGTAATTCACTTGAAATTATATTTTTTGGAGTCAGGTTCTCTTTTCCTTGTGCCCATCAGTACTGTCTATTCCATAAGATAATTTATGTCTCAGTACAAAGAAGCGTGAAGTTTTATGTGGATTTTGAGTAGACCCTTAAAAAAACCCCCAATCAAACAAAACACCAAACAAAAAAGTGTCCCACTAACATAAATCTCATTTGTACTGTTTGTAATTTTTTTCTCACATCTCAGTTTCAGCCCATTTATAACACTGATATACTCTTTTTTACTTTATTAATTTTCCCACTTCTTCGTTTTCATGCGTCTTAGTAGCACAGCTCTTCCTGAAAGCCTCACAATACCCCCAAATAGAAAAAATTATTCCTTAAAATAAAATATGCTTCATCACCATCTTGTCACCCAGCCTACGAGACAGTGTTTCCACTGACTTCTCTAAGCTGTGGATAAGTCCCCATATGTCTTAATTACAGAGCTTAGCATAAGCTCTTTGCAGAGAGTGCAGATTTGTCACTGCATTGTGCTGTCCCGTGCATCATTATTTGTAGGAGGCTGGTGCCTAGAAAACAGTTTTGACAAGGGTATCACTGGCCTTGTAGCAACAGACAATTCTGCCCAAAGAGCTTGCAAAGCTATGCAGGGAAAATGAGCAAAACGTGGTGGCGGGACGACACCCCTGGAGAAGAAAAGGACCTTGCTCAGTGCTGCATCAGAGGTTTGCAATAGAGGTACTGTGCTTCATAAACCCAGCTCACAAGCCGATATTTTGAGATGACTCCGTTTTGAGTGTTACGGTTTAGCTCCCTCCCAGCCTTGTTGGAGCCTGAATGCAGGGCTGTTGTGGTTCCCGCCTTCCTAGGGAGAAAGGAAAGGGAAAATGAGGGAGAGAAACTTGCGGATTGGGAACTGAAACAGCTTTAATTAAACAATAAGAATAAAAAGAAAAACAATAATATTAATAAGATAATAAAATACATACAAATATACAAAACTGAACCCCCGATGACTGTATGGCACCCCTGACACTGCAGAGCAGGAACAGGGAAAGGTCCCAGGCTGGAGTGAGCAGCAGACGGGAGCTGGATTCAGGAACTGGATTAGGATCTGAATTCAGGAACACATGGATTGGGATCAGGGACAGAAGGATGGATGAGGTCCTCACTAAACTCACAATATGTTGAAGTATTTGTTCTCTAATTCTCAATTTTTGGCCAGCGTTCATGACTCATGTTTTGATTGGTGTTAACATTCTCAGAGTCACTAGACACGTATATTCCCCTGTAGCTTTAAAAGGCAATAACTTCAGCAGAGGAATGAATCACTGCTGAGTTCTTTTGATCCTTTCCTCAGGAGTCGCTGGAATGCAGAAGTATTTCTCAGGACTAAGTCTCCTTTTCTCAGCAGTCTATTCAGAAAGCCTGAACCAGATGTTTCACAATAATAATGTTGATGCTTTCAGTAAGCAAGACTTTATTAGCTTGTGTAACTTGAGGCTGCCTTAGGCAGCATCTCATATCATAGTCCCACATGGCCTACTGTCAGAGGGCAGTTACAAAATCTAAATAGGCTCTGTTCTGTTTCTTTCTCTGTGGGCATGGACTGATGGAGTCCCCTAGCCTGACTTTACTTCCAATGCAAACGGAAGAAGCGGGGCTGGTCAAACAAAAGTGTACCAGCATCCACTTGTCCATCCCTATGCCCATTTCTTCTGCCAGACCATACCAGCCCAGGACTCTAAATGAGCCTTCCTAGACGCCCTCTAAAGCTTCTAGGTGAGGTGGTAGATTTTCTCTACCTCCCTGACTTTATTGCTGGAAACCATTTAAGTCCTTTGGGCAGAATGCCTTTGTCTTAGGAGGGTTCATAGCATTCAGGCACAGTTCCTTTCAAAGAGAGGAGACAGATACTCTGCCCAGGTCTTTAGAAGTATTAATTGTACAAGTGTGTCAGGGGTCATCAAATACCTTTAAAAGTTGATATTCCATTGTCCCTGACACCTACACCTCATTAGTTTCCAGTTTCTCAAGTCCTTACGTCCACTTCCCATCAGAGTGTAAGGATCTTCTGCCCTCAAACTAATGTCTCTAAATTTCCACACAGATTTGGTTCTTCTTCCTTATGCTTCTGGGTTTGTGGGAATATTTTTGTTTATGAGGAAATCTAGAATTTGTGATAGTTCAAGACCTGGCATGCTACCTGTTCACTCTGTTCTTAGGTACCATTTTGTTCACCTGTGTCTCACCTGTCCTCATGGCTGTGGGTGTTAAGGCTGCACGCTGCAAACACCACATGCTGGGTAACAGTTTGAAATCACTCTGGGTTTATAAAACTAAAATTCCTCTTTTGTAAGCAAGCTATTTACAAAAATGCTGCAACTGCAGACCACCCAGTGAAAGCCTCTCCCACCTCTCTCCTGTTTTCCACCTTTCAGCTATGTGGCTTACAAAAACAAAAGTCCTAAGTATTAGTACTGAGCTCTATGAGACTTTATGTACTCCAGCAGATCTCAGCTCAAGAACAAAGCTCATCTACTGAGACTATTTCCTTTTTTATTATTCTTTTTCTCCTCCTAATTCTGAAATTATAGCTATTAAAAAAATGTTTACAAGGGTTTATTGCTTGTGATGTTTCTTTCCTGGAATGCAAAGCAGTTCAAAAAAGTAGTTTAACATGCCCTCTGGAAATATCATATATGTTTTCCAGGAAGTGTTACGATAGCTTGTGGTGCTATACTGCTTGGTTTCCATTAACTAATACTAATGGCTCGATGCTGTGGTAACTCATGCTAGGAGAAAAAGCAGTATTTAACTAATGCTGCAATAGCATCTCACTGTAGTGTTATAAAGAACTTACTGAAGTAGATGTTAGCACAGTTTATGCAAATTTAGTCTGTTCTGGATATGCATACCCTGCGTCTCAGCTGCCTCTTCCCTCAAAAAATCTGGTTCATCTCCCATGGGAACTGACCCTGGCACTATAATTCTTGATCATGTAATTCTCCTGTTATACTAAGGTGAATAACGACAGCATCACATTCTCTAGCAAAATAGTGACTTTGGAAATCATAGGCTTATATATACATTCCTGTAACACTGTAGGATCTCTCAGAGATATTTTATTAGTTTAAACTAATGTGATGAATGTAGTATAAAAATTTCCCTCCCACTTCCACAAATCCACAGGAGACACAGAGCGTCCATAATAAAAGGCGCTTCTATAAATTCATTTTAAGTCCCAGCATCGAAAACTGTACTCCGCCATATCAACTGTACTCCTCCATATCATGGTAGTTACATCAGGGCAAACACTTCTATCTCTGATGAGGCCAACTTGCTGAAGAAAGAAGCAGAAATCCTCTGTAACAGCTATTGTTTCTTTTCCTAAGTGTGATAAGATTTTCTGGGTCACGCTACTCATCCTTACAACTCATACTTTTCAAGAAGCTAGGCAATAATTACTGAGAGTGAATGTACCTTCTCCTTCCATTTAGAATAGAATATTGGTGTGTCAACAATTGACCTCTGCAGAGTGCATAATTCAGTTGTTTGCTACCTTTATATATACAGAAAGATCAATCTGGAAGAGTATAAGAAATATTTTTAAAGACAAAGTTTTTCTTTAATTACTTTTTATTAGATTTGTGTAAAATAATTCTAAACAACTTGAGAACTGTTACCCATAGAAACAAAACTTCAAAGTAAGTGTGATGCCCATGACTTACCTCCCATAAGAGTACTCCTCTTGTTCCCCCCCCCCCCCCACAAGTGTATTTAGTAAATTTGTAAGTCCATCACTGACTTAAAAAGTAAAGAGCTATCTGTAACCACCATTCCATTAAGTGAAGCCATAAACGATTACATAGTGTTTGCGGGACTTTTAAGCTGTGTTCTCTAGCCTTAAGCTGCAGGTTTATAATGGAAGGTGGTGCATCCCTTTGAAAAAATTGTGGTTGCAACAAGTTGTGATGGGGGTGTTGAGAACTCTTGGAATAGTTATCATCTGTGGGGTCTTTTCCAACTTTTGTAGCATTCGAAAAAATACCTTAAAATGTGTAAGTATTCATACAGGAGCAGCTGCCAGTTCCATATAAAGTGTGCACCTCTAATGCTGAGGGGATTTTTAAACAGCTCATGTCTTCCTGTATCCAGCTGAGATTCCAATTTGGAGGAGGAGGAAATGGAGACAGCTCTGTATGTTGCCCCATGCCGAGACACAGCAACATTGGTTGATAGATTTACTTTAGTGTGAGGACACTTTTTCCAGAGGAGGTTTTAGCTAAAAATGACGAAAAGAGAGACTGGGTAAGAATTCAATCGAACTTCTGTGTCAGTTTGTGAATCAGGAGGGTTTACAGATGGTGATAAAGTAAAGCAAGGAGCAGTTTTTCTAAGCTGTTCCTCTGGAGCAAGAACTGCAGTCACTTCTTGCATTCAGAAAGCTTGAAGCAGTGGAAGGATACGCTGGCAGGCTTCTGCAGGGCTTGTGGGTGAATGTGATGGACCAGCCTAGCCCTCTGTGTCTGGGAGCAAAAGAAGGAATGATGCCAGGCTGAAAGGAGGAAATAAGGGGTTTAAACAAATAACTACAATTCATGAATTAATACAATGTACTGTGCCTGCCCTGAGATCTGAATACAACGGCTTTCAGTTAAATATATTTTTCTGCTGAAATGCTTTTTGGGATAGCTCATTATAATGACTTCCTAAAACATTGAACTTGAATAAACAGAAAGTCTCTCAAGGACTTGCTTTATTTCTTCCAGTCTAACACTCACCATATTCTTTCCATCCAGCTATAATTGTTATGGGAGCCAATGCAGAGCAATCCCTACCATACAGTAAGGTACAACTATTGTCACTTGGTTACAGTGGGAAATAAAGGCATGGACTTCAGTAGTGTTTAGTTGTCTTACATGTTTCTTATGTTGAGTCAGAACTGAACCAATCTTGGATGAGAACAAAGGAAGTTGAGCTACCTGGATAACTCACTCTTGAAAGGTTTCAACTGCAAGAGCAGTTACTGGCAAGCAGTGAAAGAACTGGACGCACATAATAAAAAATGAAATGGCATGATGGAATACGGAAGTAAATAACCTCCCTGCTCAGCTTAAGTTGTTGCAATGCAAAGATATTCAGACCGGATTTTGCACAGGATATAATACTTGTAGTGAAAGCAGCCATTCTGTAAAACTGGATTTCTCCCAGGAAAATTCACAAAGGAATATGTAAGCAAAATGCATCCGCAAGCATAAAGAGCAGCACTCTGAGGCTTGTAACAGAACAGCATTCTTTCTTGGATCCACTAATACATTTTCAAGCCTAGGTATTACCGCTGACCAGCTAAGAACATGTAATCCACTTTAATTGAACATTTTACTGCATGTTTCCTAGAGCTATGGAGCAGTAATGTCTTCACAGGAAAGATAATAGCTGTGTCTGTACTCTCAGGGGCAGCCCTCAGGCCAGCTCAACAGTAGGCTTGTCTTCCTTGCATACTGGAAACCTATTATTCTCATTAGATATCAAAGGCAAAGTGCGACACAATAGGTTTAAGCTGCTCCTGGAAAACGAAGGTTAAGTAGCAAAAAGAGAGCTCTAAAGGTAAGGAAATTCAAGCAGCTCAATACAGTACTGCTGGATGATTAAACAAAGTCTTCATGGGAGATATTTAAAGTTTAATCCTACTAGTAATTTTTAGCAAGCAGCATCTGGGGGGTGGGGGTGGACAGTGTTAAACACATTCTCTGGCATGGACTTAAAATTGGCTTGGTTTACTTAATCTGGAGGAGAGGTGAGGAAGGAGAAGGTGTCCAATTAGCAAAATCAGCCCTGTATTCTGCATGTCCAGGTATTCCCTGCCTTCACTGGTAAAACAGAAAAGATACCAAATTAAAACGTTCAGAAAAATCTACAGAAATATCTCTTCTTTCTGCTTGGAAAAAGCGCTTTAAGTCTGTTACCTGCATAAAATGTACCACTTATTCTTCTCCAGAAGAACACTGCAGGCTCTTGAAATCTTATGCTCTTCAACTCAGCAGATTTAACATGAAAATAATCATTAGGGAAAAAAAGTTTCTTTTAATTGCTTGAATGGTTTATGTGCAGGATAATTTAGTGGTAGGAAAAAAATAGGCCTGGCCGGGTATATATTTTGCCTTAAACCTGTTCCACTCATATTCTCTGCAAAGTTTTAAACACTTTTGATTTAAGTTTCTTTAATGGAAAGAGGGGCAAGGAGAAGAATGGCAGCAGGAAGTAGGGATATTAAAGAGAAGGGATTGAAAATGACAGCAGATGTGAAGAGCATTCTTCTATTTCCCCTTCCTTTACAGGAACTTTTTACCATATCAAGAGTGATGCAGCTTCAGAGGTTTCTAGTTCTAAATCAACAGTATAAAAGCAATTAAAATACTCAGCCCACTGATAACACCTTCTCCAGGGGATTTCAGAGCACTCTATCTTTATCCTGCCCTATTCTACAGTGTAGCTATTTGAGGAACTGAAGTCATCATCGCCCGCCTGTGCATTTTAGCAATCACGCAGCATTTTTTTTCTGCTTAAACTTTGCCTTAAGGCAATACTGAATGACTAAAGTTTCTGCCTCTCATCTTAACCAAAACGGAATCTTGGATCCATTTCCAAAAATTGTTGGCATGACTTCACATTTCTGCATATATTATGTACTTTTATTTTAGGTCTGTTTCCTATCCTTAGTAAGATCATACAGGGTAAGATATATACTATCAAACCTGTGAGTGAACTGAAGGAGTTATTCGGTCTCAAGTTGGATGATTGAACAACTCCAGCTCTAGGACTTCTGATGCAAAATCAAAAATGATGCAGTCATATAGTACAAAGCATCAGTCCAGATAAAAGTCTCTCTCCTGGTTCAGATTTTCTCAGAAAGTTAATTTTATATATATATATATATATATATATATATATATATATATATGAAATATATAATACATATATTGTTGCTTTATAATTAGTGCAATGTATCAGTGACAGGCCTTAATCAATAACAGTAATCTGGAATAAAGATGACCAGTAATTGATTAGTGTCTGTTAAAGAGAGACTCGGGAAAAGTAAAACTGATTGGTTTAGGTTGGATAAATAACAAATTAGATTCCATTCCTTGCAACGCAAACAGATTGTTCCACCACATTTCACCACAAAACTCTGAAATGAAAGTACTGGAATAATAAAATGTGAAATAAACAAGTTTCTTTCTCTAGTCTAGTAGTTAAGATGATCAGTCCATTCACACAACTCTCCATTACCAGAAGTGAAAATTGTGTTTAGATGTATTGAATGTTTTAATATATTTCAGTGGTATACATTTCAAATTGTTTGAGGTTTATGGAAAGTTGCCTGTGAGCAGGAATTCTACTCCCTCACTCAAACAATCTGAACATTTATTTCCAGATACCTTATAGAAAAGGAGAGCTAATACAGAGTGGCATATTAATGCTTTCATTTACTTTAAAGCAGCATCTGACAGAAGAATAAACTGCTTCTTGGGTGTGAAAATGTGTACAGAAGCAATGGACCTGGGGAACAATAGAAAAGCAAAGTCACTTAAACAGGAAGGGAAGCTGCACATATGGTGTACTAATAACCCTAGAGCCAGAACCAGAGCTCATTTGCCTTCTGGCAGGAATTCTTTCCTTCATTTGCGTATGCAAGGGAAATTCTGCCTAAATCACATGGAACTGGAAAATACCAGCTTCATGCAATTATTTTATTATCAATGATATATCACTATCATATCTAGTAGATACTTCAACTGAAAAATGGCCTGATTATGGTAAATGAGGTGCATACATGTCATTGTAGACCACTGCTGTTCAAAGGAGCTGACAAGCCAAGGACAAGGAATACACAGCAAGCGAGAAAAAGGAAATATTATCTCTGTTTTCTGAACAGGCAAGGGTGATGCAGAGACACGGTAAGAAGGAAGCTGTGTGCTTTGAGACAGAAGCGTTCTGGGGTACGATAGCTGTGCCTTTTGTCCAGAACTACCATTGCTTCTGAAGACGTTACTAGGCCTTCTTGAGGGTTTTGGTAGGAGGAAAGCATTGGCAAGCAGATAGCCACACACACCTCTTCCTTCAATGATGTAGGGCAAGACAGCACTAGACACCAGTGGCTGCTGGGAAGTTCCCTCACAGTGGTGAATCCGAGCCTAGGTAGTAGGAAAATTTTTAACTTTTGCCCCCTATGCTTTGTCCTTGTCTTCTCTGCATCCAGAGAGTTGTTGGAAAGGATGGGCACACCCATATTTGAAGTGAAACAAGAATCTATCAATGACATTTTTTTTTGAAGAGGTGCTGCTTGAGTACTGAAGACAACATTCACACAGGTGAGGGAAAGCGAAAAAAAAACTTTTCTTGATTCCTAGCATGTGATCTTGAGTTCTCTGTGTCCAGCTTTCTGATCTCTCTGTGCTTCAGTTTCCTAACTTGCAAGTGCAGACTGCAGCAGCTGAATGCACAGACAGCCTGCAGGCTTTGGGTAAAATTTCTGTCTGAAAAGTATTAGAAAACTTCAAGAACTGACTATCATTAAGATGCGGGAATGCCGTGTATCAGAAATAGATCTTGCTTGGATTTAGAACTTCTCTGATAGAGTTCCAAGTTCTGGGACCAGGCCATTAGATGACCTCATCTATCATTAATATGGACTGCTTTGTGAGACTTGTTAATAGGGTTGCACACACATTATAACCTAGAAGGTCTGGGTTATCGCTGATGCTTGCAGCTGCCATGGCAACAGAGTTGGTAGGTATCTCTCAAAGAGCATTTTTTTTTTCCAGGCCTTCTTGAAAGCATGAGGTATTTATCACCCAGCATGCACAAGGAGGTTTAGATATGAAAAAGTGTGGCTACAAAATGACACTGTCTCCCTTTAGTTTCCCTATAGCTTATATTTTTTTAGTTCTATGTTCATGCTACTGCACATAACAAGGTTTTGATTAAGGCCTTTATTCTTATGGCATATAACTAACCCAGGTTTTCAGGACTTTCCAGTGTTCAGGTTTTAGCTTTGCAATTCTCGATGCTACTGGCAGTTGCCCAGAGCAATTTTCCTTGATGAATTTTGAAAGTTTAAACTTCACTGTCTTTGTCTAGGAGCAGCAGAAAAAATATAAGCTAAATCAGTGGAAAAATAGAAGTGTGTCATTTTCAAATGAGCATAGAATTACTTAGGATCCATCCACAAAAAGTCGTTATTTTGATTCTGTATAGCTCTTTGAGGACAGTTTGCTGTCTTCCCTCCTAATGTCCCTGGAATAATCACTGTTTTCTCTATCTTTGACAAGTGGCACATTTGTAGATGTGGTCAGCAAAGGGACTATTTAAACTTTAAATAAGCACCAAAAGGGCTGTATGAACTATACAAATATACAGTTTCTATCCAGCAGTCCCAAAGCCCTTCAAAAACATGACAGGTTTAAGGCAAACAGTACCCAAGAGATGTGAATTCTCGTTTGCCCTTCATGGATGGAGAATGGAGGCACTGTCAGGTTAAGCCATATTAACTGACAGTTACTGAGTAAGTCAATCTCCAACCCTTCCTCTGGCCTGAGATTCCCCTTGAATCCATTTCTTGGGATTAAACACAGGATTATCATTCTTTCCTTCTTAAATATAAAGGAGATAGAGACAGTGTGGAGTGTTCCAGTTGATAATCTGGTCCAAATTTTTAGACGCAGATTGTATCTGCATGCTTTAGGAAGAGTTAGGAAGCCTGCCATTTTATTATGCTTAATTTGTATCATACTGCACTTTCAAGATCGAGGCTCCATTCTGCTGAGACATCACTTGCAAATCAATTGCGGACAGCTTTGTGGGATAAGACAACACACGGTCTCTAGAAAGCTATGATTCATACCTTTCTAGAGATGGAAAGATGAGATGGAAAAATGAGATGGAAAGTCTTGTGTTTTGCACAGTTCCAAAACTTCAGTCACGACACCGAGTCTGCCAGCATTCAAGAATCATTTGGACAATGCCCTCAGTCACGTGGTCTGAATGTTGGGAGTGTCCTATATAGGGGTAGGAGTTGGACTCGACGATCCTTTTGGGTCCCTTCCAACTTGGGTAATTCTATGATTCTATGATTATATTAAATCATCTGTCATAAGTCATCTCCACAAAGCTTGCTTTTTAAAACTGAGTCCGGAGTTGAAGACTGTGCTTAAAAAAGTTTTATAGTTTTCATTCCAATAGCCTTTGCTCAAGAACAGAGTCGGGTCACTGAGTCGCAGAGTTCAAAGCAGTCAGGCCATATAGTAAACTGATAACACTCCTTCTACTATGTCTCTTCCTTAGCTCCTGCATCCCTCAGCTCCACTTACACCTTACCTACTTGACCTCTAGGAGCTGATAGGATCACAGCCAAGCTGGCCTGGCTAGAAGTCATCCTTTACAAGGAATTCAAACCATATTGGTGAAGAATTCAGTTGTTTAAATCCTTGTTTGTGTATGAAACAATAAGGTTTACACTCTCACTGCCTACACAGTATTATCAGGGTAGCACTTGGCTGTCTCTCTGACATGGGATTAGCGCATAAAACACACTGCTAAGGTAGGTATTAACTTGTGTCTGTGGTGATTTCCACTGAAATTTCTGAGTCAGATTCTTCACAGGCCTGATCTGGTGTTGCCTTTTGAAGTTCATGGGGCACACACAGTGTGTAACAGCTGAGGACCTGTGTCTTTATTCCTAGGTTAGAACTTTTGCAAAGCAACTAGTTTTTCCATCCTGTTAAAATTGATAATGCTACATGAAGTATAGGGAGGAAGAATTCCTAAATATTTTCCTAATAGAGCAAACTACAAAGCCCTTCCAAGGGAGCAGAATATGACACTACCTTCCACAAAGAAACCTTCTTCAGCTTTTCAGAAAAGAAGGCAAAAAGCAAAACAGAACCATGAAAAATTAATTCCTTCATTTGGACAAAGTTAAAATTGACAAACACTGGGCAAAGTGCACAATCTTACTGTCATCCATCCTCCATCCTTAGCTGTGTGACACCTGGTTTGAATCCAGGTCCGATTCCTGTGAATATACTGCCTGGGAAAGAGACTGAGAGTTTTCACTGATTTTCTGGCAGTGGGGTCTGCCCAACAGTGAGAGTGGTAGCCCATCAGCCAGGCAGCATTTGCTGATGGATCCAGCACTATGACTGTGTGTGCCAAGGCTGGCTGCCTCTAGCCCTTGGCAAACTTAGGTGAAAAATGTGACATAGTCTGCTGTGAGGGTACTATAATAAGAAATAATATAAAAATTACAAGGGGAACTGGGGTCAATGTAATATGAAGATGTACTTGAAAGCAGGCTCAATTGTATTTGCTGCTTCTGAACAATATTTTACAAGGTAGAATTACTGAGGATGTTGTCTTTGTCTTATAGGTGGATGTGTGTTTACGTCTCCTACATTAAATTTTTTTTAAACTTCGTATATGTTTGTTATACATCTGTGAGCTTGGGATAGTTTAAAAGCACTATTCCTTCCACATTCAGACTGTGTATATAATGGCACAGAATAACTTACACTCATGGAGGGTAGCTCAGCATTTGTGCTTCAATGAATTCTCAAAGATCTCTCTGTTGCCTGCTTCTCTTCCTCATTCCTTACAGATTGATAAGACATAGCCCAAGATGCCTGAAACTCAGTAAGATCCCATTAGTTTTCCTCCTAAGGATGGAACCTTTCCTAGTGCTGCACAGCATTCAGAATAGGCTAGGAAACAGTGAGAGACTGTGAGTTTGGTTTCTTCTACTAAAGCAGAGTGTGGGAACTATCAGCCCTACAAACAGTCAGTGCTGTTTAACAGGGGGAGCAGTGTGAGCTTCTAGCAGAAGATTTTATGTGCTTTCTTACAAGACTGATGCTACTTTCAGTATTAAAAGTCAAATAAGACTTTACTGGTGTTGGTGAAGATACCAGCAGACTTATTTTAAAACTCACATAATAGAGTTACCTGATCAGTTCCATCCTACCCTTTACACCACATCATGTGACGTCACACTACTAAAGCAGGGTAACACATGAGTAACACTGCTGCTGATTCTTATGAAACCCAAAGAATTATAATTAAAGAATTTTGAGGAGAAGCTTGTCCCACTGAGGATACAAACCACCAAAGTGGATATTCATATTTGTGTTGACCTATTCTGAAATGAAGACCTGCTCTGATGAAGGATCTGGTCACATGGAGCTCCTTATGGACCAGAATCCAGAATCTGGAATTTATCTCTCCTAAATCTAGGCATATCCATAAGGCTTAACATTTTTTTAAAGCCAGTAGAAGGAAGAAGTATGTACAAAAGGTTATTTAGGTTACATATAAAGTAAATTTCTCCCTGGAAATAACACTGTGATCTGATTTATGAATGATTTTACATAGCTGTAGCCCAAATACCATCCTACACTCCCATTCGCTGGGAAGAAATTCAGCTCCAAGATTCTACAGCAAAATCTCTTTCCCTCTCTTCTTTATCTATGAGCATTGGTGAGGTTGGGGTTCTCAGTGTTCCTTATTTCTCCGCACATTATGACAACAATTACATAAGAAGCTAATGGATTTGCATGGCAAGGTTTTGGTAGCAAGGGTGGGGTGGCTTCTGTGAGAAGCTGCTAGAAACTTCCCCTATGTCTGACAGAGTCAATACCAGCCAGCTCCAGGATGGACCTACCTACTGCTGGCCAAAGCTGAGCCCATCAGTGATGGTGGTAGTGTCTCTGTGACAGTATATTTAAGAAAAGGAAAAAATTGCTGTGCATCTGCAGCCGGAGTGAGAATATGTGAGAGAAAGTTAAGATTCCCTTATCCTTGTCATTTGTTCAATCTCTCTGAGGGAAGCTGCTGGTTCGTGTTTCCTCCTTGGGATCTTCCTTAACAAGTAGCTTAACTATGCTGACTTGTTAAGGTCTGCAGAGTTTTAAAATGCTTTGTACGAACAATGCACATCTTGCAAATGATGCACATGTGCCTGTTGCCTTGTATAGAGTGTGCTGTCACAAAACCAAAGAATTGATGCAATGAAGCTGCTGTTTACTTTACATTGACTCTACTGATGATTAAAAGTAAGCGCTTCTGCTTTATGCCTGACATATAAGAAGCTCACTTTTTGTTTGTTTTCTCCCCTGATTGAAACTCTTCTGTTACGTATTGTAAGAAACGATGTGTAGGTATTTTGATAACGCAAAATTGTTTTTAAAAGCCTAAATCACTGACAATAACATACACTTTTATTTTGTGTGGTTTCTTTTTCTGCTACTTCCCGTTACTCTTCTTTAAGATGAGCAACATTTGTCCTGAATTGACTAGCAGCGTGACAGAAATGAAGAAAATAAGATAGCTTCCCAGCTGTGGTTTTAGCACAGCAGTGCTTGACACAGAGCGTGAAATAAATATGGGATGAGTATCCAGCTTTCCACTCTCCCTTTCCCAGTCCTAAGCCCAGAGCTACTCTGGCTCAATACAGAGTTGGAGGCTGCTTTGATTTCTGTAGATTGACACTGGCCCTTGGGGCCGCCAAGCACGCACGGGCATTCTCCATTCCCAGGCTTAATGTGCGTATTTCACTTAAAGCAATCTGCTCTGGCAGAGGTATAAGGTTGTCATTTCATTGATGCTGTGAAACCCATTGACTCTGCGGGACAGCAGACCTCCTCAGATCATGGGTAAGCCATCCATGTATCCACTTCGGAAAAGGCTCTCTGTTTTCTTATGTAAATTGATTTGTGCCTGGATTTTCCTATTTTTGTGAGTTTGAAAGCAACTCTGCACTGCCAAGCCAGAAATGGCCAACTCAGCATGACAATGTCTGAAAACACAACAGTCAAGCTGGCCCTGCCTCTCAAATCCTTGAGATGCATTGAAGTAAAAGCTGCAGTGTGTGGGCTATCAGTATCCTAATGAAGTGGCAGTCAGGTGAAGTTTGGAGAGGAGGGAGATGGGAGGAAGGCCCTCACCAATTCCCCTTCCTCTAATTTATGACACCTTTGACAGCTACATCAGTCAGTGAATCATTCCAGATGGCCTGACTGGTGTAGGGAGTCTCTCTGCCACAGGGTAGGATTTACAGCTCCTGCCATTCAGTGCTAACAGTTGCAAGTGAATCCAAGATTGGAGCCATGAGCCTCTCTGCTAAACAACCAGCTCCCCAGGCTCTGGATCAGCACATACCACCCAGCCCCTGCAAACCTGAGCAGCCCCTCAGGGATACGCCATGCCCCAGCGGGTTTGCTCTTTTCCCTACTCCTGCATCACAGCAGATTACAATCGATGGTTTCACTCCGTCTGTCTCAGGCACGTGTGAATCACGAGCCAAATGTGAGCTACCAGACAGGGGAAAAAGATATTAAATCACATCCCTTTTTATAATGTGTCATGATTACGCCTAGGATGACACGCTATGGAGCTCTTGAGCCCACAATCCTTTTTTTAAGTATGTTAAACTGCGCTATGTCACGTAGTTTATTGCACACTCAGCATGTCTACCCAGAAGTGATTTTCTAGTGCTAGCAACAATTTTTCACCTGCTCATCAGGCATCGGGCTTTGCAATGAATCAATGCTGTTCCCAACGAGAAGCAGGCAAGAAGCCTCCGCAGCTGTTGGAGCATTCCCAGACAGCTCAAGCCGTTTGCTCTGAAGACTTTCTAACTACATTTGCATAAAGTGATTTCTTCCCTCTTATTTCTCCTTGTGTTATGTCACCCTTAATGACTTCCTAAAAATACCAGGGACCATGCTTTCCAGGCCCTGGGAGCAACTCAAGAAGGTTGAGGACAGTAAGCTTCCACGTTTCTGGTTACCCTCAGTGGATTTACCTGTCCAATGTTATGAAAGTGAACGAGATGCTTTAGTGTAAATACAAGGTTTTGGATGCACACATCCTTTGCATTCAATGGGAGAAAACAGCTGTCAATACCTACAGAGCTCTGAAAAAGCACTACTCTTCAGAGCTCTCACAATCTCCAAAAGCAAAACTGGAAGAGGAGGGTGTATGTTAAAACCGCGAGCAGATGTGTGGAAATGAGAAGGCAAATTTGAGGCAAGGAGGACTGACTTTTTCTACTTGTGGTTCCCACAATGCATAGAGGAATTTAAGGCAAAAAGGATTATCGTTTCTCCCCACATTTGTCGTACAGCAGTCTGTGTTGTGAGCTGTGGTGTTTGCCTGCTAGTGGAAAAAGCAATAGAGCTGCAATTTCATTGTAAGCTGTGTCTAGAGAGAAGATGCAGTACAAAGTAACAAAGTAAAATGGCTGTCAAGTATGTGGTAAAGGATGAAATGGTACCAGCCAACAGCTAGCTACATCTGGCCTAAAAGACCCATAGCTTGGATAGGGAAAGAACGCAGCTTTTGGTACACTAAATCAGCAGCCCATCATCAGCATAATGGTGAAGCGGAGAGTTAAACTGCTTTTTTAGAGAGGTTTCCTTGCATGATGCAGTCACGAGATGATGTGATCTGACAAGTTAGTGAGTGCTTCACCCCTCCTCTACCAGCGGAGACTTTCTTCCTGCTTCTCAGCAAAGATAGCATTGATCTGCTGAGCTCAGAATAACCCTGTGGGTGAGAGCTGTTGTGCTCTCATACACAGCATCTGTCAGAGACATGTCTGTACTAGACATCATTTTGGGAGAGAAACCCCTGCTCGCTCTGGCAGGGGTCCAGCATGGTCAGAGCTGTCTTGGAGTGGACAAGGGAAAGAAGAGGAAAAAAGAAGGTCATAACATAAAGATCTGTAGAGCTAACCCATTAGCACACAAAACCTGTCAGGGTATGTGAAGCTTACAAACAGTGTTGCAAGGCACAGCATTACATCTTTCAAGAGCCGCATCAACCAGCCCTGACTAGTCTGTGTCATTGACAGCTGCCTGGGCCATAGCTAGCTAGAGATGGTGAACTGGCACATCAAATGAATAATACATAGTTCCTTTTGGACATTCCCTTTGAATAGTCCTTCTAGAGCAGGAGCCTAGATGGGGTGCAGTTAGAAGAGGGATTAGAGATGCCAGCTGCTCAGATACCTTGGATATGTGTATCTCCAAAAAATAGGTTTGGTTAACTGAGTTGGGTTAACTTCTGCAGCTCAGACTCCATCTGTTATCAAGAGCTTGATGATAATGGACAAAACCTGGAGCTGAATGAAAACAATTTGGGTGGCAGAATACCACTTAATGGGTTTGTCCCAAGACACCGAGGTTTGTTCAGAAAGGAAAGTCTGCAATTTCTCCTTCTCTAGTCAACTGCCTGACCGACTCAGAGCCCTGCAGATTCATTCCTCTTTTAATTGGCACTGATATATATCAAATCATGAGGAACACACTACTAGAATATAATACAAACAACTCTTGACTGAAAAAGTATAATCTCCAACTCTGATAGACAATTCTAGATAAGCATCAAGTGTCATCTGGCAGGCATGACACATAAAACTACCATATGGTGAGGATCCATTATGCTCTGAGTTCTGCACTGGCCTGTGAAAAAATGTCTTCCTGTCATGAGGACAGGCAGTTCATCCCTAAATAAAAAGAAGCATGGGCCATAATATGTTATTTAATTTCACAACTATGAAATTTTGGACAAGTGAAGAACATTCTAGTCAATCTTTGTTTCGTCTGTAAAGATTTGTTGGAATTCTTTTGTTCTGCAGAAAGTTAACATGAACCTTATGTGGAAAGAAGCAGGTGGAGTATGAATGTGTATACAGAAGCATATGCATATGGTGCTTATAGGTTGAGGACTTGACAGCAATGGGGTGTATTTATATGGGGACAAGGAAAATATGTTTTCTTTGCTCCCTTCAGGAGTAAACAAGCAGTGAGTGGGTGGGAGATGTAGGGAGTGCGTCTGTCTCTAATCGTCTATGTTCTGGGTGGCTGAGGGACTATGCTGAGAAGGATGCTGCTACTTCCACTGCCCAGCATATAAGTGTTGTGCTGCACTTCTGAGGCGGAGTGCCTCTAGTGCATCTTCTTACAAGGGTTGCCCATTTGTCATAGGCTGGGGCTGGCAAAGTGCATGGTCCAGGCACCTACATAATCTTGAAGATTGCAGTGACACAGACTCAAAACCAGAAGTATCCAAGAAGCCAATAATCTGACATACTTTTTCTTCGTTTGTTACTAAACTTGTCTTACCATTGCACCCTAACAGACACTGCTAATTCCCTACCCCACAGTCCCAAATCCATAACACTCTTTCACTCCCTAATGAATACATTCTTTTAAAAATACTATGGACCTCAGCACCACTGATCAGATACTGATAGCTACATCAGTGGGGAAACAGGCGATGGGCTAAGGAGTTGGGAAGTGACCTGGAGATACATCACTTGCAGCAATCTGAATACTTCAAACAGCAAAAACCAACTGGAAAGAAGAGCCTAGGCAAAGAGAGGGAGAAATATACCTGAATGAGCAAGGATAGATAGTCAAAAATGCAGTGCAGGGAAACTCCCAAATGTCTGAATGTACAGAGAAATGAAGAGGAATTTTGCTTAGGCAAATACAAACTGTTCAGCTAGAGTAATTCACATTGAAGGTAAAAGATCAAAGAAAAACAGTGAAATTAGTCAGTTGAATTTTAATATGCTACTGAGTAAAGACTAAGGAAACTCTTACATGACAGTAGAAACACTTCCTAGAGATCAAAGTTTAGCCAGAGATAAAAGACGGAACAACAAACTAACGTTTTGTAATTTCCTCCTCACCCTGATAACATTCTCCATGCATTATTTATGAAAAGACCAGTAGGCCTCTTTGGGGGAGAACATGTTAGATGCATCTTTGATGGGGCTCCTTAAATTTCAGAAAGCATTCCCGTTGCAGTGTTCCCTGGCAAATTTCGTATCAATTTCAATGACATCAGAAATGGGTACATGGTAAATTTCACAATGAAAATAAACCTGACACTTTTAGTTCCTTATGTTGTGTCCCAAATAGCTTATAAAAAACAAATGTTTCCTCAGTCATTAGGGATGAACAGGTCCCCTGGCATCCTAAATAGAATGCAAAATGTGGATCAAAATGGCTAATAAATTGAATTAATGTGGCAAAGACATAGAATGATGTCAAACTGATGTTAAGGGACTGAGTTATACTGAACTCCTCCTTGGAGACAACTACACAGAGAAATGGTTAGTGCTTTATTTCTAGCACAGCTACCAAGCAGTCTGTTGTCGTGCTGCTGAATCTAGGTGGCATCTAACTGGTGCACATAAAGGAAAATCTAGGTTCTCTCAGAGTCAGTGCTTGGATAAGATGCTAGCAGGAGCCTCACATACATCAGCTGAGTGAGCTGTCTTCCTCCAGCTGCAACCTGGACCAGAGGAAGGTAAGGACATGCCACACACTGGTATCTCTCCCTCATCACAGCTCATTCCTATGATTACTATTTCACTCTCTACATTTGGACTGTGGGAGAGAGCGTGGAGCTGAGTCATGTGCTAGATGCCTTTCACATCCCTCTGTGCCTGAACTCTCATTTTCTGTAGAAGAACTGAACCCATTTAGCAAATAAATGTGCCTCTGGGGAAACAAAATGGAGAGTAGGATTTGCCAGATGAAACTTCACAATAGCATATTTAAAGGATTCTGGTAAATCTTTTGAAAGGGAAGGTAGTAAACAGCTGTAAATGGAGAAAAACACATCATGGAAACAAACTGGAGAGGCAGAAAACAGAAATAACTAAATGACTTGATGAGTGAAGGTTAAGTAAATATTCCAGTTGAGTTAGATGAAAGGAATGAAGTGGTCAATAGACTCTCCTTCATCTGGAGCTCAGTCTTTTTCTCTATAATACCCTAAATTACACAAAATGTCTTAGAAGTCCCAGAGCTGGGGATATGCAAGGGCAAGACATATCTGCTGGCAAAATGAGAACCAGACTCAAGTTCATAGAGAACTTTCAAACAGAGAGTCTAAAACCTGCACTATCCATTTTTTTTTTCCCCAACCAAATGTGCATTTTTATGGCTTTAGCAGTTACTCTTCATCCTGAAGCCATTTTACAAAATGTTGGAGATATTGAGGAACTCACAGGTTAGGCTGTACTTCCAGATGCCCACATATTTTATAGTCCTCATTGTTTTGAGATAGTACGATGGCTGGATGCAACACTACAATGTGCTGCAATGCAAACACTGGACTGAAAATGACAATAATGCCTTTCTATGGGCTTTACAGTGATCAGAAACAGCCTTTACCGTTAGTGCCTCTCTGGTGTTTCATGGGTCAGCTTGGGCTCAGCCTGAGCTATGTCATTGCCAAACCTCCCTCGAAGTTTCTCCAAAATCAACTGTGTAGCACATACTGCCCAACATGAAGAGAAGAAACACCACAAGAAAGGTAATTTGTGAAAGGAAAATTAAGATTTACTTGCCTCTTTTTGCTACAAAACACAGTTCTTCCTTTGCTACAGGCTAGTCAATATTTGCAGTCAGAGAGAGAGGTGCTCTCCAGAAGGTGTGAGAAGAGCAGTGAGCCTGGCATGGCAAAAGCATTAACACGGCTGCTTCCTTCACTCTGCCTGAGGAGAGCAAGCCAGAGGAGCAGCCCAGATTCAGGCATTCTAGGTGCTTTTGCAGGAGCTAGAAACCACTGACCCCATAAAACACCATCAACTGCAAGTGACAGCTGCTGCCGCCTCTTCTCACCTTCTCTGTAACATAACGCCCTGGAATAACAAGCTGACTAGACAGAAGAGCCAGCACAGAGCATTCAGAAAAGTCTGACACCTCACCATTATCATCTCAATAAAATCTAGCAGAAAAAAGAACCCAAAAGCCCAAAGAACCTCTGTGGCTACTTTATTAAGCAGCTGGAGAAGCTGCCACCCTGGAGGGTGCCAGGGCTGAGGAGTGAGGGTGGCTCACCGCCCATGGCTCCCCTCTGCAGCCATGGGGAATGATCAGCAGTTCTGCAGGCCTTTTTCTGTACAAAATCCAGTGAGCAAGTGGGTAGCTGGGCACAAGGCCAGCACAAGGGTCCCATAGGCAGGGACAAGGATGGCCCTCAGGGCAAGGCTGATGAGCCCTCCTGAAGATCTTACTCACTGTACTACTGCCCACGGCACTGCGATCTTGGATCCAGCCCCAGCCCCGGCAGCCATACAAATGTTTTCTGTTGCGCTCATGGGCATAGTCTCAGACAAATCTTTAGGTGACATCCTAGACAAAAGGCTTAAGCTGCTTTCAGCAACCTGTACTGGCTCAGAGAGCTTGGGCAGGAACGGTGCAGCCCACCTGACTGGCCACGTGGAGGCAAAGACAAACCGTTAAGATGGAGGCTCCAACCTCTCCCAGCAGGGCTGGGATGAGCAGAAGGGATGGCCCAGTGGCAGATCGCTTACAAGCACGCAACTTCTAATAAGTACGTTATAGATAGAGAGGAAATATATTGCAGCTATGGCAGCATTAAAAACTCCTTTAAATTTACCTGGCCAACTTTTATAAATGTGTTGCAAGTAATAAATACCAGTGAAGGTCACAATATTGTTAAAAGGGAATGAGTCTACATTTCAATTGGGAAGGAGCACTTGGGGAAATCGTGAAGAAGAAAGTCATCCTGATCTTGCCAATCTGCAAGTAACCAAGTATAGCACAGATCCATCCAGGAACACTGCAAAAATGACCTTCACCCCACAGTGGGCTGAGGACAGCTGACACAGATTGATTTAAGTAATATGCTATTAAAAACCCTTCTGAATGATTGCAGGCTATTATGTGGCTTCAGACTTAAGCACTTTTTAAATGCATATTGTTTAATTGACACAGCATTATAACTCCTTTCTAGTCATTACTGTTACTCGTATTGTGACAATCTGAATATATAGTTGTCATTGCGCTGGTATGTATACAGATACAGCTACAAGAAAAGGAACAAAAAGGCTACCATTCATGGCACAGAGATGGCATCTCAGCCTTAGCTATACCAGTGCAATTTGTGCTGCTGCAGTGCCTGTCACCTTAATCCTTAGCTGAGTCCTTAGGGATGCATATTCCTAGCATGATGTTAATAATGATTCTTACCACTTCCAGAAATGCACTGTTCCTATACCACTGCATCTGTCAAAGCAATGGTTACAGACTGCTTCTATATTTCCCACCCATTTTCTCTCATCTTTCTAGCTGGGTCCCTGTATCAACTATGAAAGTAGAGGACATCAGAGGACATACTACTACTACATTATGACCCGCTGAAGAGAAAAAGGCATGGCTATATTTAAATCAATGTTCCATAGAGAGTGTTCTGTGTTGGCAAAGAAGTCCTTATACATTTACTTGTCATAAGGTTGCCATATATTACCATGGTAATGGTGATACATTTCAGCAATTTTTTTCTTCCTTTGCTGGTCACATACTTAATTCCTTTTCAGCTTGACTTTTCTTAGTGTGCAAATTCCAATTTGCAAGCTCTAAAACACAAATTCTGTTTGTGAAGATAAGATTTTGTAAATATTATATCTCTCCTGGAAGAGGAGGGAAGTATTTTATGTTCTCTTAAACAAATTATTTAGATAATATCAAGTCTGCTCTAGGTTAAAATTTTTGAGATGTAAATACTGTTTAATATGCCATCCTTATACCAAGTATATTATAAACATTTGTGCTATTTTAGGTATTTTAGAAGTTGGTGTATTTCTACAACACTCACAGTAAAAGACATAATGCAGCTAGAAAAGCAATATTAGATCATAGAAAGACCAAAGTTAAAAAAAATTTAAACATCTTGAAAACAGATTTTCGTGCTGCATCCATCTGAAGGGCATGTACTCTGAGGGTGGTCCCATCCTGTCCTCAAGGTGCCCTGCTCAGAGGACCAGCTGCAACTCACCATGCCCATTCAGTGGGTTTCCCTCCAGTGGGAACCAAAAAAGGCATAGCATGGAAAAAGGAATGGTGTCTATACCTCATACCCACATCTCAGCCTGGCTTGCTGACAGGATGTGATGAAGACATGTCCCAAGTAGAGCAGACTGGGTGATGGGAAGTGGTTTCAGGCTGACCTGTTCTGAATGTTAACCTTGCACCTTCTATGCCTAACCAGCTCGATGGTGTGCACTGAGAATACCAAGCACTTCAGCTGCCTATCTGAGAAAAGGAGGAGGGGTGTTGTCAGGGAATATCTCTGAAGGAGAGGAAAATGGGTGAAAGTATTGCTCCAGTGTATAAATGACAAGGAGGGATAAGATGAGGAAGGTTTAGAGCTAGAGGAGCAAACCCCCTCCAGCGAGCAGGTTTGTGCGATTTCTAGAAGATAGTAGAAACTCCTTATTTTCAAACACTGAAACATTACACCTAGAAAAGAAGGAAAAGAAAATGTGGGGTTATAGTTTCAGACACACCAGGTTGCCATTGAGCTCCAAGGGAGCTGGGAGCCAAGAGCAGCTGCTCCTCATGTGGACAAGAGCTCACCACAGCAAGACAAGGGGGATCCTGGCTTCCACAATCTGTGGCCACAGTGGCAGGAGAAAGCTAGCAGCCTATCCTACAAGAGCATTGTGCTGCCATGATGAGAAGCAGCTGCTCTGCTCAGTTCCTGGCTCAGCTGTGCAAGAAAGCCAGGGCTGTCTGGCTCTCTCAGTGCTGCAATATCACCGTTCAGCTGTTAGGCAGCGTCTTGCTTCGTTGAGAGCAAAAGGTTTTTGGACCACAGCCCCTGATGAGTTCCAAGCAAGATGTTGTCCCCCTGAGCACCAGCATCTCACAGTTACTGCTGAGCCCAAATTCAAGAACTTCCGTGTATGGAGTCCTTGCTTTTGCAGGAATGTTACTGCTGGGATCCCAGCTGCCTTGCAAATGTAAGAGTACGCTTGCTGGGTGATCTGGCTTTTTGAACTGTGTTTATTATTACCGTGAAGGAGACCCCTGCACTAACCAGTGCGGTTGTCAGTGGCTGCGGGCCTGACCTTTCTCTAAACCTGTCTGCAAAGTGATGCTGGAGTGGGTACAAAGGGGGCAGAAATACACAGCTGGGTGGGCAGGTGCCAGTGGCACTGCAGAGCTAGCAGTGAGATCAGCGTAGCCTGCAGTCCTTTCCTCAGATGGGGAGGTATCCTCATATTTAAAGCTTAGGCATGGACGTGGGTAGAAACTGCCTAAAGATTTTCCTAGAGCACTAAGTGCCCAAATACTGTTGGAGAATGAGGAGGAAACCTGAAAAATATTTCTGGAGAAAAGACACAGGAGCAAGTAGCTTGATCAAAAACATTGAGATAGGTCATGACCTACATTAAAGGGGCATTGATTCCAGGGGCTATTGTATTACTTCCATTCCATCAAATGTGGAATTTTTATGCTCTGGGGTTGCAGTCTGCAGTGCCTGCAGAAGTCTCTGTGAATGATTTTTCACCCAATCAGAAAAAGAATGTCTTCTGAATATGGCTGTCTAGCTCTGCCTGGACTGGGAGTGCCCATCTTTCAGAAACTTTTGTTGGAAACTCACTATATGTTTGCAGTAAGTGGAGGTTCTAAAATAATAAAAGTAATTAGTGCATGCTATGAACTAATAATCTGTAAAAGGACCTTGAATGCCAGCTTTAATGTAGAGTGAATTTTTATGGTTATGTTATATAAACCTTGAAAACAGAAGCTTATATACTGGAAATGCTGACAAGGCCTGAACTACGGTGCTATGACCAGCTAATTGAATCCAGATTCCCCTGCATTTGGGGAATCAATAACTATTAGAAGCAAAGGGCACTGCCTTAAAAGCCTAGTGAGCGTTTCATGCAAGGGAGGGTGTTGTTTGTAGTGAAAATGCAGCTGTGAAACATTGTAGGAACATATGCCCAGCATCTGCAAGAGAATCATGTCGGAAACCCTTAGTACACTAAGGACACGCATAGTCAAGCCCTAAGCAAATACCATCATTTATAATTTTTTCCTGATTTAGGATAATAAAAATTCTGATGTGCCAGCCTCAAAAATTGCTGGGTGAAGAAATCCTGAGCTAAGCCAAGGAATACTGTTGGATACCAGTATCTTAAATGGGGTGTGAACATGTCAGGGAGTGACTGGGAGAGGGAAACTTATTTATAGCAGAAGCAGCGCTGGTGTAACGAGACTGACTAGTAACTTGTTACTTACTCATGCATGAAAACGACACCTTATGCTACACAGGCTGTTGCACAGCAATAACCCCAGGGGCAACCAGCTGGTGGAGAAACAACCCAAGTACCTTCTCGCAGAAGCAATATCCACCATGACATGGTAGCTGCTTCCACCTCTAAACTGGTATCCAGGTGACCTGCAGGTAGGCTGCCTGCAGGGACACGGGCCTAGGTGCATCATCAGAGAAGCTGGTGCCAGAGGAGTGTTAAATACAGTTACTTGCTCTTCTGAGAGAAAGCTAGGTTATTCTTTTTAACAAAGAGCTCATTGCAGTTGTTTTCACACTGAGGTTGAGGGGGTTTTTTCACAGTTAAACACTGTCCCATATTGCTTCTAGTGATGGGGTCAGATCAGGACACTGTGAGATTCTCTGTCTATGTGAGTGTGAATTTTTCATGCTGGCAGAGAAAGAGGGAGGGAGAAGTAGGAATGAGAAACTATAACCATCAATTAAATACTGTACTTTCTTCAGTAATCCCAGGGACTAGGATTTGTGACTTGCTTATTTTACTGTTTCCAGCTACCTTCTGGAAAACACTAAATCTTGCTCACATTTACATGGTGATCCAGCAAAGTACTTGAGCACATCCCTAACTGCAAGCATCTGAAACTTTCCCTTACAGTTACTCACATTCACATGTAAGAATGTTCTCAAAAGATCTGTTGGATGGCAATCAGGAGAGAAGGCAGCTTTAAAAGCTCTTACAGGTCAGACTCCCTTCAGGATTACCTGATGTGTGCCACTGGGCCATTTTTGAGGGGTTTGTGTTTTGTCTGTGACTGCCTTCCTTGCTTGTGACAGTTCATCTCAGCTGCCCTACTGAAATTTTTTCTCCCTCTGGGTTGCTTGTAATTGCTTTGCAGTGATTGTTCATTATTTGTTTGATGTTGGTGGCAAGTAGAGTCACTTTTTTTTATTAAATGCTTTCTGCCAGGTGACTGATTTGTGTAACAAATAAGAAATACAAACCCAATGCTTTTCTGGTATTTTTAAAAAACATTCACAAATTTTTAGGAAACAGAGTCTTAGCTCCTCCTCTGCCCCTATCCAGCCAAAATAATTCAGACAGACAAATCTTTTTGTGATTAAATAAGTGATAACTTTAGGATTAGTAGGCATACCTACTAGCATGCAGTAGTCAGAAGACCATATGAGAATAAAATCTGAAGGGCATCTGTAAGTATTCAAAATAGGGGAGCTCATTTGACAGCTAGCTACATCAACAAAGTAAGCAGCTGCATCCAGTAGCAGATTTTGGGAGCATCAAACTGACCATGTTTGTTTTCTGCCTGTGGCAAAGCCATGCAAATTCAGATTTCTGCTGCTGAGAGAGTGTGAGGGTTGCCTGAGAGCTGGGATGCCTGAGGAGACCAGCAGTACTGGGGGAGGCAAAGGGCAACAGTGCTGACACCATCTCTCCCCTGGCAATAGGAAACTGATCCTGCAGAGCTTCTTTTTGCTTCCTGGGCTCAGCTCCATCAGTCTCCTCTCCCTCTGGCCTTGTACCACGTGTTTCCTCCTATGGAAACTTTGGCTTTTTTCCCCAGGAATACCTGCAGCTGAAAGACAAAATAATCTTTCGCTTTGGGAGTCATCCTGCCTCTATCACAGGTTTTAGTCAGAGCCAGACTACTTGAGTTTTGTAACCCATGCAGTCCTTGCAGGGCAGAGTGCAAAGATGGCAAGGTTTATCCTCTTCCTCCAAGGTCATAACATCATAGAATGGTTTGAGTTGGAAGAGACCTTAAAGATTCTCTAGTTCCAACCTGCCTGTCATGGGCAGGGACACCTCCCACCAGACCAGGCTGCTCAAGACCCCACACAACCTGGCCTTGAACACTTCCAGGGAGGGGGCATCCACAACTTCCCTGTGCCATTGGAAGTAAAACAAGAGACAGAAACAGCAATGCCTCATCGGACGTAGTTTTCTCCCAACCATTTCTGAAGAGGAGAGCTAGAGAAAGATGAAGGATAAGGGCCTAGATGGGAGGAGGGAGACAGAGGAAAGAAGTTTTGGCATGCTGTCTTTCCAAAACACGCTATACAGATGGGAAGACACAGATGGAGAATTTCTACTGACAGTTCAAGAAACCAAATATGCAGGGAGTTGCAGCAATTTACTTGTATCGCTGTATTGTAAGCAGCAGTTCTTAAAGAAACAGGCTTTCACTTCAGCAGTGCTTCGGGAGGCTGCACATGAATACAGTCAACCTGAAAATCTTCTGCAGAAACTCTTGCTTGGCACAATGAATTGAGATGTTTTATTTCAGCTCACATTATGTTTGCTGGCCTGCAAGCACATAGGAAGTAAACCATGATCCTTAACTTAGCAAGCTAAACTTGCCTGTGGCACAGTTGCAAAAGAGCAGATGTATGGAAGCAGACCCTGTCTTTTGTGCTCAAGTGCAGCAGAAATCTGAAAATGAGAATAAATGTTGCATGCAATAGTAACACTGGCATGCAAGAAGGGAGGATAGAAAGGGATCCAGAGAAATGACATAAAGAATTGTGCAAGTACTGAACATTAAGTCCCCCTATTAGAAGCACTGAAATGACTCAATAGTCCTTGCATCACAATTCCTGTAAAGACCTGCCTAGAATTTCCAGTCTAATTAGCCTTTAAGAGAGCAGCAGGAGGCCTTGATATCCTCTCTGTTGTGATCTGTGGCTGGATACTCCTTGGTCCCTGTGGGAAAGTAGATGCTCACACTTCTAGCCTTCTGGTTTCCGTGGGGTCATAGCCCTGTATGACTTCTGCAGCTGATGGCAGGACAGGGAAGGCTGGAACACTGTTCTGGCTCTGGCCCATGGCAGCATTTCTCCATGTACCCAAGGATACCCAGAGGAATGCTTTAAAGGAGGTTAATGTGGCTAGGAGCCTTCTTTAAGAGCAGCTAAGCAGAGAGATGTAGAAATCCCTTCAGTATTTCTCTCCTCATCCCTCAAGAGGAAGATCTTGGAGAAATTTATTTCATTATCTTGTCCTGTTCCATTTCTCTTCGTTTACTGTGGGAGACCTGACTTAACACTATTAAGATAAATGTTGGGTTCAGCTCCTAACAAAAGTATTCCCTATCCATCTGTCTGTTTATGTTTTTCTGAGGGCAGCTGTCACCATCACGTCTAAGAAGAAAAACAACTTTTCAAAATTACTACTTTTTCAGATTTTGTGAGTCCCAGCACGGGCATTTTCTTGCCTCTCACATTCTGATTTTTATCCTGCTGCAATAAGCAAATGGGAGTTGGAGAAGTCATTAATGGCTAATTTGGACAGGCAATTAGGCAGAATCTAATGGGCTGCTCTCAGGTTTAGAAGCCAGTGCTGCTAGTAGTAGGCTCTAATTCTGAAACTGGCTTTTTCTATGGCCAGGATGAATTCCCTTCCTTTGTGTAAAATGAAGAATTACTGTTCTTTATGAAACTACATGTCGTTGGGTTTCATTACTTAGGATACATAAAATATTTTGGAAATGAGACTTTTTAATGTGTCTGAATACTCTCCAACTCCCTAGTCTGGTCACTTCAAAATCTCTGTCCTGGATGAGAAAATTTCTGTTCTTAGAAGACTCACACTATAAATTCAGTAATAACTTTGGTCCAAAAGACACCTTGCTCAGTGGAACTGATTAATGTGCCAGCATTATGCAGTTGCAGTTTTGGCCAACTAGAGATTGCTGAAGTAGAAAAGGTTGCAGTGGTCACCACCCCTGTCAAACACAATTTTCCATTGCTTTTGTGAGTATTTGGAATCTAATGCCATAGTGGTACATTTTGATATGCAGTATCAGTGGACCTTTTTTTTTGCATTATCATCAGCTGCAAGAGTGAGGTTAAACCAGCATTACTTACCATTAAAAGAGACCCTTGAAAAATATCTTCTTAAGAGTTTGCAAGCACAAACCAAATCTCTCTAAAATAAATGAAAGGCTCATAATATAAATTTTCACTTAAAAGCTGCAGCTGAAGCTTCAACCCCTTGACTGAATCCCTCTCCAGGAGAAATCAATCTTTAAGGAAATCAAATAGAAGGAGAGATCCTCGCTTTCCTCTCCCTCTGGGCTGAGCAGGGCCCTGTTCTCTACTTTGAGATGGAGAGATGATAAAACCTTCAAAGTTGCCATCTTCATTTAATACTTGTGACACCATTCTCAGGGAGACTGCCTGCTCTGGGATCAACCTCAGAAATTCGTTCTTGGGGGCACTAAATGATGGTGATGCCAATACATGCTGTGTGAGCCACTCTGCAGTGCCACTTTCACCTACACTTTTTGGTCACTGAGTCACCCCTATGGCTCAGCTGGCTTTGATCCTTACTGCTTTTGTTGCCAGGAAGAGATACAGCCTGAGTTAAAGAAGGGACTAGGCTGAGAACTGGAGCAGAAGCACCAGACATTCGGCAGGAAGGTAAACATTCACTTGTCCTCTTCGGTGATCCAAGAGGGAAAAATGAAGATGCTGTGTCACATACAATGACAGTAGATGACAAACCCTATGGCTTTGCAAAAGTCCATTCTTATAGAAGCAGATGTAAGCACTCAAGCCTGCCTGTCAAGGATTGTTAAACATCTGACTCAAGCCTTTCAGGTAGCTGCAGAGAAATAAAAAAAAATTGAAATTTCTCTCCTCCAAATTATAATTTGCTGCCTAGGTCACTAACACTAATTGTCTGCAGAGACTGTGAGAAGTGTGGAGCAGCTGAGCCATCTGGGCTGGTTCTCCGTGGTATGGACATGGGGAAATGGGGCCAGTGCAGAATTTCAGAAGTTTCAAATGCTGTAGGAGACAGTAAGGATAATAGGAGATGACTGCTGCAACACTAACCAGCAGCTCTACCAAGAGATTCCCTCACTGAGCCTGTGAGCTAGCCCCATTTACCTAGAATCCAATAAGAAGTGGAAATAATGATAAAGTAATTTACTAAAGTGCAGCACTGGTAAGTGATGCTGCCTGAGATAATGTGTGTTTCTATTTCACTTCTCAGTCCAAAACTGTGCTGGTGCAGATGACCTTTCTGACAAAATTTCATTCCTAATGTTTGTTCCCAACAAGAGGGCACAGAGAAATGATAACTGACAGAATACAGAGATATTCAGGTTTTATGTTCGTTTTCTGGTATTCTAATTTTCTTTAATGCCGTTGGGGAGTTATTTTATATGTAATCCCATAGAAGACAATTACTTGTTTTGGGTAATTACATAGTCTTGTGATTCCTGGCCTGTTCAACATTTTAAATTCTCTGTTTCAAAGTCTTCCTTCTTCAGTAGCTTAATGCAGCTGAGCATATATTGTGACAGATACTTATAAGAGGCATGAAAGTGAATAAAATAGGAGAAGCCAGATAAATTAGGAGTCTGGGGATATTTGCATTGATTTTTCAAGAGGGTTCTGCTATGTGAGGAGCTTACTTCCTGGTAGTTTATTTCTAGTTGTCCCCCTCCCGGCACTTTCCACTGTTAACCACAATTAGCCTTTACCGTGGCTAGGTAAAGATTTATTTCAGAGAGTACATCTTCCACATATGTAGAATATACCACTCATAATGTTGGTAAAAGAAAGCATTTTAGGCAACACATGAATATTCAGTCCCTCTTTAAAACTGAATTCCTCTATGTACCACTATTGTACATCCACTCTTCCAAGGACAGGACTACAAATTCAAAAGCATTTGAATCGTTGTCTTTCTAAAATAATCAGATGTGTATATCAGTGATTTCAGGAAGAGACTATTAATTGTATTGCTTTAGGTTCTTCTAGGAGACAAGGATTGTGAGATAAGAACCTAAATACAAGAGACTCTGGTTTCCAGGTCCAGTTTCCAGGACAATCATACCAAATCCAATTTATAAGCTGTTAAACATACAAAGGGTGAGATGGAAGTGTTCTCAAAAAAATTCAATGGTCTAGGACCCCGAGCTATTGGCTTTTGTTCTTTGTTTGAGCTTTGAAAGGAAGACGTTTTCATGGTTGATACTCACAGATTGTTGTTTACAGCCTAGCAAAGCGCACACAGTGTTATGATGGAGATAAACACATCTCATAGATTTTATAAACATTACAAATGTCACTTTTGCTCCTAGGAATCACAATGTGTGAACCATCATGGGACAACACTCTCTGGCAGTTGATGTTATCTGGACCTTGGTTTCTAACAGCATAGTCACAGCTATTTATAAAGTACTATGGAATTTCACCCTACATCCTTGATAGAAATGTCAAGTGCCCTGCAGTATTGTGTACTGTTCCTAGAGAAATGATCCATTAAACCCATCCATATGAGAGAGCAAGTCTTCACAACACTCCAGAAAGAAATCATATTCTCATAGCACAATAGAGAAAATTGGCTGGCTTGCATAGACTGTATTGACATGCAACAAAGACAGTCCCTTCATTAACTGCCTCACTGTGCTAGAACTAAGGACATCCTGTCTACAAGGGAGACATAGAGGCTTCATTTAGATTTTTGCCTTAGACCCTTTGTTACAACTAAGCAAGGCTGTGCAGCTGGACAAAAAGAAGTTGTGTAGAGTGCATAAATGAAAAGAAATCAAGACTCTCAGAGAGGTGCAAGAATGAAAAAAAAAAAAAAAGGTTAGCAGATGCAAATCCTGTAGCTGATCTTCAGGTTGTATGGGGACAGGGAGGAGATGTCCTGTTTAATTTCTTGAGACACATTGAACAAATATCATAGTGCACAGTGCACAAGGGGAAATCAGGGCCTTTTGCTGTCAGGTTTATAGTGAGAAAGTATCAAATGCCTAAGTCATGGCCAGACATCTCACCTTTAAGGACTCTGGGGCAGTCACAGCAAAAACCTGTCTTGGTCTTTTGCTGTTCTTACAGAAAATATATGTTCAATATTCCCCGAAGTCTTCTCCTTAGGAGAACTAGGCCTTCTTCTAAAGATGGTTCTTCTTCCAGGACAGGGGAAGGAAAGGATCTCAACAGAGCTCTTCCTTTTTCCGCCTTCTCCCTTTCTCTGTGTCAAGTTTTTCTTTGTGCTGTTGCTTATGCTACCCTGACTTGCCAGGCCCACAGCCTTTGGGCTAGAAGTGCATTTTTTAACCTTTTCTTTTCTGGATGTACTGGCAATTTGTACTACCCCCATAGATTAGCAACCAAAATTTCTTATTCATATGGAACAAATATCCCCTGGCATTTCTCATTTTCGAGTGTTTGTGGGTGTATTTTTCCTTTAATATCCATGTGAATTCACTCTGGTTTGCACAAATGTGATCACCTACAATAGATATCTTGCTGACCTACATCTCCCGCTGACATCCCTTGCTGTCTTAATCCTGTTTATCTAGTTCTAGTGGTCCTGTCTCATATTTTGTCATGATCAAACATTTATCCTTTGTCTCATATTTAAAGTGCATGTTTTCTGTGGCATGTGCTATGGTTTTGGTCTCTGTTTGTCCAGCACTTAGCTGATGGCTTTCTAAGTGCTGAAGCAACACCAGGAATGTTACTCACTAGTGCAACAAACTGTGGTTTACTTACCCCTATAGCTAGCCATGATGTCTGGTTATAATAAAACTAATTAATCTAAAACACATTCTGCACCCACTATCACTCCCTTTCATATGGCAAAGAAACCAACCTAACCCAAACCACTTTGCAACTGTACCATTGTTCATTGCACTAGACAGCCTGTACTAATATCCAGATAGACTAAAAACGTGTCTAAAATTCATAGCCTTCTCATAATGTTACATTGCAGATTTCCAGTGTTCCCTAAGGAAACTGAATTAATTTTCAGGGATGTGATTTTATTTTTTTTTTTTATACCAAGTGAGACAGGGATAATAAATAATCCTTTCTAGTACCTCAGGAGATAAGTGGCTGGAAAACTATAGGGTGATAATTGTTAACCAACTTGAGGTCACTCAGCTGAACATTAGCACCACTGAGGCATGCTTTGGGTAACAAGAACATACCCTTCAGACAAACATTAATTAAATACAAAAGTTGAAAGAGAAGATAAATTCATAACAGTGTACCTTTCAGAGGATTAGAAGTGCCAGTGTTTTAATGGCAGAGATGAGTTTCCAGTTTATAATAGTCGAAGTGTTCCATTGATTGCATGAATACTTGATAATAAAGGGATATGTTTAAAAAAAGGTTTAAGGAAAGGAAGGCTATTTAAGTTGATCAACTTAAATATGGAAATAGTTTCTAATAACAAAAATACCTCAACAACTTGCACTTTCCGTTCTACCAGGCTGCAGTTCCAGCTGGAGAAGGCTCCCTTTTCCTTCTCAGCCTGGCCTGGAGGATGCCAGCATCTACTGTTGCAACTCCTGGCGAATTCAACCACAGTTTTGCCACTGGCTGTAACGAGAATTTGATTGTGCTTTCTGTCAGTGTGTTTCTAAAAGGGACATAATTACTGCATGATGAGCAGCCTGCCAAACGTGATATGGTAGTTTCTTATGATGGGCTTAAAGGCAGTTGCAAGCCAAATTTACCCTTATGAATTTCTTATAGGCAAGACACACCCAGTGGCTGCTTCTTTTTACATATCCTGCTTAGTCTGTTCAGAGGCTGATTGAGGTCATGCAGAGACACTTTCAGCTGCTTTGCATGCTCTGTGCAAGGGGACTGTGCTCAAAGGAAACCACCAGTGATTCTTGCCTCAGGAACAATGGAAATGGTCTCTCCTTTGAATTTCACCCAGTATTCAACAATTTAAAAATGTAGCACACTCAACCTGGGAGGACATGATTTCTGAAGCTCTTTTCCCCTTTGTTTTCTCTATTTAAATTATTCTAACTTACAGCCCTCAGCCATAGTAATGAAAATAACTGATCTGGTTAGAAATGGCATCAAGCAAGTTTCTAGATTTAAGAATATTTGCGTTATAAATCTGTTCAGTAGTGGAGGATTGGCCCCAGATTTAAAGAAGAGGGCTCTCTCGTCTACCTGCAGAGACTCTTCAAGTGCTCATACTGACCTTCCCTCATTTTCCTGCCCTGGTGCCTTCTGTACACTTAGCTGTGGCCCTCTCTCTGCATTATTTTCCGTTGAACTAAAGTAGGGTGAAAACCAGGTTTGTTTAGGCTCCCACTTTGTGCTCAAATTTTAGTGAAGCTCAAAGGGCCTAAGACCACCTATAAGCTGTAGAGTACAGGTGTTTTCTGTCACTCCCTGCAGTCTTGATCCCTCAAGTATCCAGATTTGAGATTTTCCCAAACTACATATCAGCTCTCTTTTACATTGTGTAGCTCCCATTTCCTTATGAGCTCAGGGGCTCTACTAGGAGAGACCCTTCTTGACTGAGAGGCCTCTCCAAGCCCTGCCAGTGCTGAAAGGGTCAGTCAGGGGCAGGAACAGAAAACAGAATGTCCAAGCTTCATGCACAGAGATCTGCTAGCTAAAGAGCCCTTGCCCATAGGCATAGAAGTGAAATGTATGGCCCTATTATTGTGGGCATGCTGTTTAAAATAGGCATATTCATTTTCAGAGCAGGCAATCCAAGGGCCAGATGCATGTGGAAGTCACATCTCCTTGACATAATGATCTGCCAGAAGCTGCCCTTAGGTGTTTTTCCTCTGTAAGTAAATGTATCCTAGGTCTCCACGGCAAATCCTCCAGATATATGTTCATAAGGGTATTAGACGACCAAAAGGCAGTTTCTAAGATCCATCCCACCTTCTGAAATACTCAGGCTTCCTCATCCCCTCAGAAACTTATCAATCACTACACTTCAGAGAAAGATAAAGATCCTTTTTACTTTTTAAACTTACAACCACTTTTTGTCTTGCATTAAAGACTTTTATTTTCAGAAACTTTTTACTTGAATTACAAAGCAGATCACAGGCCATGAGAAAACCATTCCCCCCCAAAAAAAGGCAACATAATAGAACAAAAATTAAAATATACATTTAAGTACAAAGCACCAGAAGTGGTCTGGAACACGGCGTGTGCATCACTTTTAAAAATATAATGTAAACAAGTGAGTCTTAACACTCACGCTTTAAAAATTGCTGCGCATCCTAATATCTTCTAGATGTGGATTTAATTAGGGCTAAAGTTAGGTGGGTTACAACCTGCACTTAAAAAGCTTTTCTTTTCCACAGACTGAAAAGAATAAAGGTTGGCTGAAGCACAGGGAAAGGGAGGAGCTGAATCTTTCCCTGCCAAACACTCCACTAATGAATATGTGTGTGTTAGTGGCAATCAAGAAAAGAGAGGAGTGGTTCTTACTATGACTGGTTTCTTTATTTCTTACTGAGGTTGGTAGAACTTCTCACTGGAAGGATGCAACACAGAAAGTGGCCGATTGCAGTCTCCTGTTTCTACATGGAGCCAACTGCTTTTAACAAGCAAGTGCACCCTGGAGGCACTGAGGCAATACCTACCTAACAGCCTATGGTCAGCTACATAAATAGCAGGTTTTCACTGAGCAGATGATCCCTAAAAACTCCTGAAATTTTCCATCAGGGCTAAATAACCTCAATTTGTGCAGTTTCCTTGTGTGGAAAACTATATGTTGGCTAGAGCAGGAACAAGCAGAGGTGTCACACAGCCCTCTAACAGCTTTCTTGAAAGCTTCATTTGTCCTGGAGTTACAGAAGTAGCTCTTGTCTTTCCTATCCCAAGGAGATGAAGTTGCCCTTCCATTGGAAAGGGTCATAGCTCCCTACCAAGATAAAGCCTTCTGGAGTTAGTTAGACTATCTGGGCAGGTGATTATGACTCACGTAATCTGAGCACTCTCAAAAGTCAAAACATTCACTCTGATGCAGTTCCATAAGCAGTACAGATCATATCTGAACGTGCCTGAATTCCTGTGCTGCTTAAGCTCCCAAAGACTCGTCCCAACTTGTGTTGGGCTTGTTGTAAAACCAGGGTTTACTTCTATGAGAGCAGAGCCTTCCTTGGGTAGTCCCAAAGGCTGGACTAGGTATGAAGGTGGGACATCCTCTGCATTCTCCGCAGATACAGGAAGAGTTCCTCCTGCTGTCTGTCCAGAAGGAAGTTCTAGGCATCTTTGCTTTCCTTAGGGTAGAGGAAGAGAGGAATCAGACGCCACACTTTGTGCTGATCTCATGTCACTTTTAAAGTTAAGTTTGAACATAAGTGGGTCAGAAATCACACAAACACACAGAAAAGAAAACTTACATGTTTCCACCAAAGCCCCAGTGCTCAGCAGCTGCACTGAAGTTGGTGTGGTAGAAGAACCTTTCTGAATAATCATTGGCAACTCTAGTAAAGTACCCTGCGTTCAGCATACACACCCAAAATGCCCCGAGTAGAAAAACTGATGCATTACTATTAATGCTGAATGTATTCTGAATGAAATACTTACCACCTTAGTAAAGATTAAAATGCCAACATTTTAAACATAGCGCAGCACCTTCCTGAAACAGGAGGTGCCTTTAGTATAAATGCATTTTATTTAATTAATTTATTACTGTGAAAGAGCTGATGACATTGCAAGCAGTGAGAGGATCTGGCTTTCTTCTCCGTGCATTACCAAAGGATCAACATGCACATCTCATACAAACTTTGGATTTTTTCAGCAACTCTCCAGCATCAGAAAGAATTTCAGGTTCTTGTATGTGGCGGATCATTGACTTCTTAAGTAGGTACATCAGGTTCTTGAGGGCTATATCCACTTACATCAGCAGAGAATTGCTGTCTGTGAGCAAACAAAATGCAGCAAGCCCTTGTGTCTCAGTTAAAAATATAAGATATGAGTGGCTAAATAAGCTGGCACCAGTTGTAGAACATTTGGCAGAGGGCAGTGGTCAAAGGCTGGGGAAAGAACAGTGACCTTTTGTGCACCTTTTGGGATTTTGATTCTTTGGAAAATAATTTTCGGGATAATCCGAACTAACATGATTTGTCTGCTTCTGGCATCGCAGAGTGAAAAATTAAAATGCAGATAGAACAGAATGGCTTGGAGTCAGAAAAGCCAGTTTGCAGTGGGATACCTGCTCTGCTCCTGTCCAGAGCTGATGAGACCTTGGCAGCCTTGTAAGGCTTGTGGTGTAAAGAAGAACAGCAATGAAGAGACAAGTCTGCAAACTGTGGAAGCAGGAAAGAAAGACGAGAGGGACAGCTAGTCTGTAGTTTGCCACAGTTAACTCACATGACTTAAGTTTACTTGGAAAGTCACCGGGCAGGCAAGGGAACTCATTTCCTGGGTGCCAAAAGTCTTAATCGTGTAATCTTTTTGATAACTTCTCGTGCAATTGCATATCTTTTGTCTTAATTATGTGTCCTTGCAAGAAAACTCTGTTCATGCTGAAATGGGGAATGAATAATGTAGAAAGAACTAACAAACTTTTAAAAGGCAAAGATGGCTGGGAGCAGCAGAGAGGAGGATAAAGCAAAGTAATCTGCAGAATGTAATGAGGAATGGAGGGAAGAAAAGATGTCTTCTGCACCTCCCCTGGCAAAATGCAGAGATCAACAAGGAAATAATTGAAAATCATCAGCCTGGAGAACAATGTAGATAACAGAGTAAGTTCAAGGAGAAGCATACACCAATACGTAACGATCCCAGTAGGAATGCCTGTGTAAAACTGCATGACAGCAGAATGACTCCATTTATTACAGTTTAATTTATTGGCTGCTGACAATGTGTTCTATTCAGAACAAATCTAGTGTAGTCTCTGTCCCCACAAGTATTCAGTTTAGCTAGAAAAAAGATTAATTAAGATCTTTCAGAGTACCTTCAGTGTATCTTAAAGCAGAGGTGCTGCAGTGTCTCACTCTTGCATTCACTGTTTTTTATTGGCTAGAGCACACAAGAAGCAAGTTGCTTGTTAACCAATTTGACCTCTTGGTTTGCCCATTTTTCTTGAAATTCGTTTCTCCTGTAGCTTCTCAGAAGGAAGTCTGTAGGCACAGACGAGAGGTTTGGATTGACCTGCTCCATCCATGTCCTATACTGAAGCTGTTCTGTTTCACGTAAGGCCACTGTTGGGACACGGTGTGGAGAAGAGAGCAGAGAAATTAGTGGAGGCCATGAGCCCACTGTAAGGACGTTCATCCTGCTCTGCTCGTTGTGGTGCAATCCTGTAGCTGAAGAGTTCACGGTTAGGTTTTTTTGTATTGAATGTGTGCCTCTCTGTGCATACATAATATTATGAAACATTTTATGGTGCCTAAACCACAGCAACACGGCATGGAGAAGTCTAATTACCCTGCAAAACCCATGTGTATTCATAAAGTTTTAATGACAAGACTGTTCCAGACCTTTATCACCTGGAGCTGAAAGATGATCCATAAAAGACTTTCGGTTCATTTAAAGGAGGACAAAAAAATAGTATCCATCACAGTTTATCTTGCTGCCCATTGCTTATGCTCCTTTTCACAAAATCTGATTTCATGTGATGTGGGACACCTATTGCATTCATTGCAGTTGAGAATGGAGCATATTAATTGCACTGATTGCTCTGAAGTCTGTATGATGGGGTCCCATGGCAGGAATACAAGTATGTCTACAGGTGGAACTATTTTCTGATTGAATTTCTGATGGAGAGTACTACATAGTCATTCAAATGGCAGTAACTCCTGTTGTAACAAAGAACCTGAGACATACTAATAAAAGCCCCATTTCCATTTTATGTTACATAATGGATGTCACATTCAGTCCTTCTTATGGTGAACAGGCTACTTATTAAGCATTGTCGATGACTATTACATTTTAAAATGGCTATCTTTTCCAATTACTCTCAATTTTTAGAATTTCTCTCTTTTAAATCAGGATATTTTTAGCATGAACTACAAGTTACAAACAACAGAAGTTGCTATAGAAACAGAAAAGGCACTTTGTAGAGTGAAAATGCAAGAATAAATATTATTCACTATCTGTTGCAGAGAGTAAGATAGAATCTATATATATAGGTGTATGTATGTGTATCTATACATATGTATGGGTATATATGACTTTCCCTACTGTATCTATGAACTCTTCAGTGCTCATCTTTGTATCCTAACATTTAGCTGATTTTTGGCACTTCTGTGCTAGCAGGCTATTATCCCCAGCTAGATACAACTACCCTATATCTAAGTACCCTCTATATCTCTATATTCAGTCAGACAAACCACTGTAAGTAAAACTGATGCAATATTACAGAACAGCTAGAGGCAGGTGCCTTGGGAGGGGCAGTAGGGGAAAAAACTTTCAATAGTCTGAATAATCTTCCATTGTTTGACCCTCATAACACACAACATTGCACATTGCTAATAGAGTGGACCCATCCATCTCTTTCCCTCCCAACCTAAATCAGCCCCTACTGTAGAGCCATTCTGGTTTTTCTTTTAAAGCTCTTTTCTTGTTGTCTGGGTTGTAAAAATAAACTTCATGCTCTAGCAACTTTAAACTAAACAAAGGTAATTTCCAGGCACAGGATTTGTGTTATTTCTGAAGTCTGTATCGTAAAGCCTGTGCAACCTCTAAACCTTATCTATAGAGGGGCTAATATGGATGAAGTATTATATAATTTTAAGCCACTGGGAATCAGACTCAAAGCATAGTCTAACTGCATGGATTACTGAACCAGATTCATAGGAAAGAATACTATGTAGAGTACACTTCGTGTACTCATTATTTTGTAACAAAAATCATTAGATGTTTCATAGTCAGAGTTCCTGCAAGATTGGGCCTGAAACATATTTCTCAATTCTACTCTTAAATCTTTTATTTAACTTCATTGTTCTTTGTAATGCTGGTATAGTTCAGCTTTATAATCATTATGCGTTAAGAAAAGGCCACAAATGTATTTACCAGACATAATTTAGAAACAGTTGATCCTGCCTCAAGGGAGTCAAGGCTGGAGGCAAGAGAATGAACTGGGTAAGAATCAAGGACTCCTCCAGGGTTATTTTTCACGTATTCTGTTATTGTTCAACACTGTTTAAGGAACAAAATTTTATTTTGGCTTCAGAATTCATATATAATACTGGCAAAACACTTAGGACCAGTCTTCTGAGTACTTAGGTGTCCCAAACAGGAGATGGTTGCTTACAGTGATTGCCAAGAGAATCCTGGAAATCTAGGTATTTTGCTGCATGTTAGTTGCCCAAATACCTTTCTGAAGCTTTTTTTTTTTCACAGATTGTTATCAATTATGAGCTCCTGGTTTCCTAGCTAGCTGGCTAGTTGGCTGGAACCTTGGTGTCTGTTTTGCAGAAAAGCTGAAGACTCACAGCTCCATCTCAAGTTAACAGAGTCATCCTGGACATCTGGAGCTTTGTGCAAGTCAAGCCACTCAAAAAAAAAAAAAAAGAAAATAATATGTGTCCTAATGGTTAACACTGTACTCCAAGTGATGTAGATCTGGAGGGATCTTCTGTGGTCTCCAGGCAAGGTTTTTACTTTTAAACATTTTTACCTCAGTTTACGGTTTATAAAAAGGAGATATTGTAAGGAAGCTTTTGGAGCACTGTGATGTAATGAGTACAATGGAAATCCTCATGAGAAAATTAAGGTTTTTATCTTTCAGGCAGGACTGGAAAAGTGTTCATGTTATACAGCCTAAGAGTATGCTCAGAATGGTAAAGGAAGAGTAAAATATTAAAGACCTGCTTGTTAAATAAGCAACATCTGTCTCAGATATTGAATAAGGCAGTGATCCTAGAGGTAAAATAGTAAATCAGAGACTGTATGCTTAATGCACCCTCTCTTATTGATAGATGAAGCATTCATAGACAACTTAAAGTCTGACATTTCCAATTTCTAGATCTTAACTTTGCTCTGCTGGCCAGAGTACACACAAAAGATTAGTCTACATCTGTCTATTTATACATACTCTTAGGCTACCAAGTGGTTCAACCTTAATTACTGTCTAGTTACTCCAAGTCTGATCTCAGAACTTGGATTGGTATCAGTACCTTTACATTACCTACCAGTAGATGTGATTTACATGTGCATTGCTTGGCAGATATTCTTGAGTAAGGCTATTTTCAATTCTGGTAATATTCAAGCAGTACTTTATTTTTAGTATGCATATCACTTTTCCTGACTCTAGTGCCTCAATTCTTGAATATATCCTTATTAAAGAGAACAGATGGTTTCAGTTTTGCTAGATGAACTCTCAAGGGTAACTTTAAATCTGGGCAATACCACCGCCTATTTAGTTGCATTGTAACACAGTCCTCAGTGTCTTCTCAATGTTGTGCCAATCATGCCTGATTGTCTAACCTTTCTGTCTTTCCTTAATTCTGGATTGCCTTTGCAACAAGAATAAAAGACTAGCAACCTTCTTCAGACTAGTCTTTAATCTCTAATATCCACTTACAAAAGGTATCCAGCTAATTCCAGTTCAGTATTGATAGTCAGGGCATAAGAGGACAGGATAGTCAGGAAATTATAGCCAAATGTGGTGGGCTCACACTTTCTCAACAGCACGAAGATGTTGAGATACCTGTTTGTCTATTTGTAGATGCCTGTTCCGTTTACAGCCTGCCCATGTGGTGCTCCCTTCGCTCTGTGGAATTACACCTTTCAATCAGATGCAGCACTGAGTAAAAATGAAGAGGGGGTCTTACCTTTGGAGGCCATGTTGCTAATTAAAATGGGACTATTTTTAGGAAAAATGCCCAGGAAAAAGAAAATGGGACAGAAAATTAAAGGGTATCTTGATTTCTTTAAAGAAATACCTTTCCAAATTCACTGTAATACATAAGAGTAAGGTCAAAACCAAGCTGACTTTCAGGACTATGCAGCTATTTAGTGATAATTTTACAGAAACTCTATTCTTTGGGACCTGTGTCCTAGGAGCTTTCCTCTTGCCCTCCCCACTGGGACAATGATAATGGATCTAGCAGCATTATCACCCTATTCTGCCTAGAAATTCATCTGATTCTCTGTAATAATATCCCAGCTGGATTATTTCCTATCAAAACTTTATTGACTCACAGCAGGCCATTTGTTAATGATAGATTAACTCTAACCTCATTAATATACAAAAAGCATTGTCAGAAGGGAGAGCTCTAAAGAATTACAATGCACTACATCTATATCCCAAACAGAAATACAGACAGTGGGTGAAATCAATGATCAGTGTGCAGCCCAGCAGTATGCACCCGTCTCTCATGTGTGACATGAACAAAATACCAGTTGCTATATCTGTTTTCTGAATAATTTTCTCCCAGAAATTACTTACGTAGATAGAGGTGGAGAAAGATTCCCAGAGATCAAATAAAAGGCTTAATATAGGAACCAGTTCAAAGAATTTTGACTATCATGCCTTTGGTTGAGATGGATGAAAGAGTTCCTTGGGGTAGGAGAGAGATCGCTGGCTATTTTGAGAATGTAACCCTATCTACATCTGATGTTGATCTGGGTGTCCATGTTGCACTGAGGTGTGCATTTAGATTACATTTTAGTACATTTTTTCAAGGGCACCAGCTCCTTATGGTACTGTGCCAGCTTTCACTTTCGTGCACGGTTTGGGTAGGAGAGAAGCAGATGACCAAGAATAGTCTAGGAAGCGTGAGGGAAGAAGAGAGACTGTGGCAGGCTCTAATGATGGGCTGTGTGAGGGCCTATACCCCATCAAGGGCAAACTGGAAAGCATGCAGCCTGCAACATGGTCTTGCGAGTGCAGCCTGGGGGGACAGGAAGGAATGGAACAGTGGTTTAGTGTTTCTGCTGGGGGCTCCTGACTTAACCTGTGCCCTGGTGTAGGGCTTTGCTGTCTTTTTGACTCCAGTGAGGCCTTTGTGAATTCTCCATGGCAGGAAACAGATTCTACATAAAATGTTCCCTCTTCAGAGGCAGTTGCCATTTCCCCAGTCTTTCACCGGGTTTTGCTGTAAAGCAGTTAGCCTACCAACTGGGATTGCCACTAGCAAATCATCCTTTGAAGAGATGTGTCTGGGAGCCAACATAGTAATCAGGTGTCTACTGATTTAACCATAGAAACCACAAAGAATATGAGAAAGCAGAGTTTTAGCCTAGAATTTTTTCTCTAAAATGTGATAGTAAGTACGATGCTGAGCATAATAGCAAAATTCACTAGCCAGAACCTTTGCAGTATTTTCTGTACGACTCTGTAGTATCAGCCATTCAATTCAAAAATTCGTCTAGTTCTGTCAAGCAACAGCACCTCCCTCCTTCTGCTCCTTCTGCTGCCCTCTGAACCCTTCATGAAACCAACTGTCAGGTCAGCTCTTTCAACAGAGCACTGCTAATGGTCTCTAAATTTGGTTGTATGTGTCTTTTCTAGGACAGCCTGTTCTGGTACGCAACTGGTGTGCATTGTCTCTGCCTACGTTAACATTAAATATTCTTGATGATTCCTAGTTATTTAACTGAAAAAAAAATGGAGTAGCCTGTGCCAATGGTCTGCTTTCATTACTAAATGCTTGTGCTGTTCATAAAAGTTACAAGGAAGGATTTAAAGTTGTCCTGGCCAGAGACAATTGTGGGTCTGTGTACTCGATGCCGGGGGCTAAAAAAATTAACTGAGAAAAGCAACCCTACTGCCACTCAGCTTTAGTTTGCTCTCTGTGTGTGTGTTTCATGGTCTGAAAAAGACTTTAAAAAGAGATTGAGCTAAGTCATTGATGACAATATTAAGCAGTGTTAGATCAAAAATTGATTTCCTAGGACACTGCAGGAAACAGTCTAATTTGCTGATATCTCAGCCTTAGCAACTACCTTTTGAGACGTGTCACAATCTAATTCTTAAGTCATCCAATATGAGCTCTGTTAATTCCATGTAATGCAAATGTTTTAACCAAAATGCCATGTGGTGCCTTGGAGAAACCTAAATGTATTATATTAACACAATCATCTTTATCAATCAAACCTATAATCCTTTTTTCAAGAAGGAACGATGGCTTTGTTTGACAAAACATACCTCTCATCTTGCCTGGCATTAAATTTATTTTTAACTTCTAATTCTCTCTGAATAGACTCCCACATTAACTATTTCAGTATTTTAGCTGGGATCAGTGTCACAATAATTGTCCATAGTTCCCTGAGCCACCCTTTTTGCCTTTTTTGAATATTGGGAGTGTTTATAGTTCTAGAGTGCTTTGGAATTTCCTTATTTTCCCAAGATTTAGTAAATATTGATGCATCGTACAGCTTCTCAGGATGATCCGTTAAGTCAAATTGAAAATAAGTTATCAGATGTAGTTTGCTTTAAAATGCTGAATTTATGTGTGATTACTCTGTCCATTCTTTTTTTTGCAAACGCCAGGCCTCTGTTCTGGGACAATGTCAGTTGTGATAAAATTACTTCACATATAAGGTTTAGAAAAATAAGCAGTGTTAATTTGGTGTTCTTCTGTATCACATTTGTACAAAGTTATCATCTAACGTAAACCTATTTTTTACTGAACCTACTTTTCTTTCTTGTTTCTTATTTTTGAAATCTTCTTATGTAAAGTTCCATTACTTAGTAAATATTAATACTTTATTGATTTTTTTTGTCTTCCCTTATCATTCTATGCTGTTAAACTTGCAAAATGTAATAATGACCATTTGCTTCAATTTTCCCTCCTATATCTTACTTACTTACTTAGATATCTTATTGCTCTTTTCTTACCTTCTTGTGGCTGGGATGAATTCTAGGTCAAACCAGTCCTTTTTGTGTCTACATTATGAAGGCTTCTTGGCAGGATTTTGACTTGACTCTTCACAAAAAATTCTTAGTATTCATTAATATTTTATATTTTTAACATGCATTCTCAGTTTGTTTGGCGTTTAAGCTTGGGGAAGTAGTCTTTTTTCAGCTCTCAGATAGAAAAAGTAACAGTGTCAAGTTCTTTTCAGGAGGACAACACAAGTCCTGTTAGTTTTGCATCTTAACAGCCATTTTTTACATTTACTATTGACTGCTGTTTGTGCATAATTATTCAATTTATTTCATAGTTTGTGATGTTCAGGCCACCAGATGCTGAGGTGCTATCTGTTAGAGGGAAGGCTCCAGGAGTTTCAGTACGAGTCATTTGAGTTTACCAGCAAGTATCTTCAAGTTATTTTAGTCACAGCTTGCTCTTGTGCTGTTGTCCAGCTATTAAACTAAGTATCATATGTCTAAATATACATTTTTCATTACCTGGCCTCATACAATAATTATAAATTCATATTGATTAATACCATAGTCTTCAGAGAGTATAATTTTTGGTTTTCTGTGTTGTTCAGTGGTGGGAGAGGAGGTGCAGAGCCTTTCTCTGATAAGGGAGTGAGGACATCCAGAATGACGGGGAGTTTTGGGTGTAGATTGAAGACTGGCTCACTGCAAGAACCAGACAGAGCTGGGAGGAAGCAAACAAGTTTAGCTGAGGGAACTTCAGGCAAATAGAGAGATCTGTTCTTTGTATGTCATGGCATACTTAGTTTGTAACATATTTGTTTTCATAATACGTCTTCTAGAACTAAAGTGATGGCTGAGGGAAGATGTATTTGTCTGACAGCTGAAAAAATGACTGATGTGCCATAGTTATGCCATTGCTAGAAACCAAGCTATCTTGGGGACAGGAAAATAAGGAACCAAATGATTTGAAGAAAAACTGACAACAAATAAATTAAATTCACAAGATTACATACTGTGTGTAATGAGGAAAACGACTAAGCCAAGTAGGAAGGAACTGTGGGTTCCTGTAGAAGACTACAAAGACTTTGGAATCACTGTGTAGCAAAATAAAACAGTTTACATGAAAGGCATTTTTAAACTATTACTAAAACTGGAATAGTGTTCAGTGTTTTAGTTGGGATTTTGTGCTGTGGAAATAACAATATATTTATCTCACCTCTCATAGTGTGAGATCCATAAAGAACACTCACATTCTATGATACAAAACCAAAATTCTAAAATGCAAACAGGCCAATTCTCATCAGCTTTGGTATAATCCCTAGAGAGTAGTTACCCCTCTAAAAGATAAAGGGAAAACTAGACAATTTTGCATCGTACATTGGTAGGAAGTAGATCCTAAAAACTTTCAAAAATGGCAGTGTGGACCTGAATTGTGTTGTGTAAGCATCTTTCTTCCATTCTGTGTTTTTTCTTATGTCTTTCTTCCTCCCTTCCCTCAACTAACTTCATTCTGGATGCAAAGAATTTCTTGCTGAGCCTGAAATATTCCTTTGAAGTCTACCTTTCTTGTATTAGTATATTGAAATCTGTATTTTTTTTCTTGATTTTGTGTGTAAGATGGATTTTTACCTGTTAGAAAACTAATAATTATTTGCCAAAGGAAAGAGAGAGAGGGAGACAGAGAGGGAGAGAGAAATAAAGAGAAAACAGGCAAGTAAGAAAGCAAGCAAGCAAGCAAGAAAGAAAGAAAGAAAGAAAAGAAAGAAAGAAGAAAAAGATTTGAGGCCTTCCAGTCAATGGGAAACTGACTTAGAAAAAGCATCATGGGATTTCATTTGGTCAGTAAAACCTTAACAGACGAGAAGAGGGAGAAAGAGCACATATTATTTCCCATGCAGAGAGAAAGAACACATATTGTTTCCTATGCTACACAGGATTTGTGTAGAAGTTAAGGTGGAGATATTTATGCTGATGCTCTTATTTAGTGGCAATGCAGAAACACATTGCAGGAAGGTCTGAGTGTACAGAAGAACACAGAATCTCTTCCAGAGAGTGTTGGTAACACAGAATATAGATGTTGTAATTAAAAAATAACCAATACCAAAACAATGAAAATCATACTTACATCTTGCACAGGGTACCAGCAACTGAAATTGTTTCTTAGGATAGAATACTAATAATACTAATAATCATCATAAAATTTATATATTGCAAAAAGAAAGTACAGCTTGATGGTGTAAATATGGGGAATTTCCTTATTAATATTAATACCTTTGGGTACTTTTCCTTATCTGATTGTGTCTTACTTTGGGGTTATTTTTTTCCCCTTCCTTCTTTCTCTTCCATCTTTGTATTGCTTTAAGGACAAGCCACACAAATTTCTCATCATTCAGACTCTAAGGAATCAATTAAAAACCAAATGGTCATGCTTTGCTGGTTTTGTAAGAGTGGTTGCTTTATGCGTCCAGTGCTTCTAACTTGCCACCCCGCACAAAGTCCAAGTAGTGTCTGAGATAGGGACACTCAATATGTTCACCATCCTCCGTGCTGGATGTTGGGGAGGAAGATAGGTGCTAACCCATCCATGGCCTCCGACATCCCTGTGTGCTGGCCAGGTCACGGCAAAGTCAGCACTGCATTTTAAAGAGCATAAATGACTTGTGAACTTAATTTCTTCTCCAGCCACAGTCAACGGGGATATGTCGCCTCACCCACTTGTGAACTTCTGAGAATCTTGCCTCGGCAACAGCCCTACTCAGTGCAGGGCTGCTCTGTAAAGTGTGAACACAGAGGTTGCTCTGCTGACTTTGGAGGGCTTCCTCTTCTTCACTGTGATGGCCTTTGTGATGAACTCTCCTTGATTAAAGCACCCTGTTGACAGGGCCCTAAGGGTACCAGCCACCATCACCGACTGGACCTTTTCCAGCCACTGGGGCTTCCCAAACTACCTACAGCCCAGGACCCCATGTCAGCCCCCTGGGGCCATCAACCCCTTCGAGCAGGCTGATCTCCAGCTCCCTACAGCCCTGCCTGGCCATGGGCCCTCCCGAGCCAAGCCTGCTGCAAGCCCATGTCCTGGCCCCTCCTCTGACTGTTCCCATCCCCGGGGTTATGGCAGATGACCAAAGCTGTGGATGGGATGGGCCCTGTCTTGCTGTCCCCTCAATGGGGAACCCCTGTGGTCCTGGCCCGTAGGCAGCTGCTGTCCCCTATGGCTCCCTGACACAGCTTTTTTTGTGAGACACAGGATTCAGCCACCATCTCCAATGGGTCATGGTCTCTGTCTCTGTTCCCCTACAAATCAGGTTCCCCATCAAATCAGTCACTCCTTTTCCCATGTCCCTGGGAAACAAGGGTGGGACTCTCTGCACCCTCCCAGAGGTATCTGCTGTCTTGCCTCAGTTGTACAGTAATACAAATGAAATATAAAGTTATATTGTATGCGAAAGAGAAAAAAAAGTTGACATACAGGACTTAACATCATGGATGCCTGAAAATTTTACCCCAGTTTTTCTGCATGTTATAGTATGAAAACACAGCTCTGCTGCCTGTAGAATTGAGCATTTCCTCTCACCATGCGTTGTTCTGCTCCATGTAAGAAACAACAAAAAAGTGGTAGAATTGGCTGGTTGCTGATCTTACCATGCCTTGCCACTCTATAGTAGACCACAGCAGGATGATATCTCTCCTAAAAAAGCAAACACGAAATGTTATTTGAATAATTCTGAAATGACCATGAAATATGCTTAGTAAGCCTTTCCCGCATAAATACTTGACAGTTTACAAACACCATTAACATTATTTTCCCTTAAAACTTAATGAACTGTCAGGTTTTTTAATGGCTACATTGTCTGTCCAAAGTAGAAAAAGAGATTGATTTGAAATTATTTATTTTAGATCTTGGGTATTTCAATACATTTTTTATATTCTTCCAGTGACTGAATTTTTATCTGTATATATTACAGAGAAATTCAAAATGATACAGAATCCAGAGATAACTGTTTTTAAACAGATTGGTCTTGGATAAAACCACACTTACCCAGAGAACTCCAGAAATGGCAATTCTCTCTGATCATATCTTGAAATGAGGTCAGAAGCAGTATATGTATGAACTTGTTGAGTATATGACAATAGAGTTTTGACATGGATAAATTAACTGCACAAATATCAAAAAGTTCTTCCTCACGCTTCCCTGACTGAATTTTGCCCCCATTTCAATATTGTACTGATAATGAATGACCTATATTGGTACAAAACTCTTCTCTTAAACTTTCATTACTTTGTACACAGATACACACAAACACATACACACACCTACTGCAAAACTTTCTCTTCAGGTGACTCTCTACTAAAAAGTTTTAGGTATGCTACTGCTCAGGAGATATGAAATTTTAAGTACAGGTGAGTCCAAGACTCTAGTCATTAAAGACATTAGAAAATAAAATTTTATGTTACTTGGGATGAGCTTTCTCAACTTTGCACAGAGCATATCTTAACAACAGGCACAAAACCCCTATTGTAAAGGAGAATGATTTAAACTCAAGTATAGTATGAGAATAGGCTAAGAGATATACTCATAGTATATCTCATTTTATGTGGAGCATACCAATAAAAGTGCTCTCAGGCTACATTAAAAAATAAGAGAGAGAACACAGGTAAAATCTTTGGCTTTTAATGATCTAATTGCAGATGCTCAAATTAATCTCATCAGCATGCAAACAAGCAGAGATGGAGATTTCAATTACTTAGTATTATATTGGAACTGTCTTAACAAGTTGCTGTGTCTTTATGCTCTCAGAAAGCAAATCTTGGCTGAAGTTGCTTTGCCTTTAATAGTATGTTTGAACCTCAAGCACATTGCATCTGACAACAGATGTGAGTTTATTAGCCCCGTTGAGCTAAGCTATACATGATTTAAGATTGTAAACAGATAGCCTCACAGAGTCAAGAAACAGTAAATCAAGAAAATCCAGCTATACAAAACCTGTTAATATCTGAAAAGAAGAGAAAATCAAAGCCCTGATATGAAGATCTGAAGTTCTGCCAGTTTGGTAGAAGTGATGTTCCTCGCAAGCAGGCACCCTAACACTCCCAACAGGCATTTTCTGAAGCAACTTCACTTGAAGTTCACATTACCCTATATACAAACACACTTTCATATCCTGTAGTTTCTACATTTATTTCGAAGAGCACTAATTAGGCTTCAATCTACCAAGACAATCAAAAAATAAGCCTAATAATCAAGAAACAACTGGTTTTATCATGGCAAAGCACTGAGCATAAAAGCTTGGAAATCACGGGAACCACCGCCGATTTTGTATGTGGTCGTCTGTTGTATGAACTGGAACTATTTGCTTGGCAGGTTGGGGAATTCTTGTCTGACAGAGAGGAAGGAACTTCATCTTACATGTAAAAATAAGGAAAATCACACTGGTCTATCTGAACAGCCAAAACAATGAGGGTTGTGAGCTTTACCTGCAAGAATTGCAGGGCCCATGGCATGAAATACAATATGTAGACTTCTCAGGAGCAAAGAGGTAAAAAATATATTTGACCTGATTATGGTGACAAGAGAAGACTGTTTCTAGAAAACTGGGACACAGTATGATGAATCTCCATCTTTTTTTTTTGCAATGAACTTATTTACAAAAATACAAATTAGCTTCAGCTTCTTTTCCACAAAGGGAAAGCTATGTGAAAATAGCAGAAAACAGCCACAGATAGGTGATCAAGACTTGTCATTTTCTGAAAACTAAATTTTCTGGAATCAACAAGTTGACCTAAATAACAGTAACTGCACCTAGCAGATTTTGCTTCTGAGTTTTAAATTTGTAAAGGCTTCTGACACATTTTCATTTTCAATATATGATCTTAAGCAAATGAAATACATGTGATTTTTGAACACAACAACAGAAAGACATTTTATTACTTAGAGGTGATGCTCCTACTATTCACATTATACTGTTTTCATTTATGTTTTTACAAATGAAGAAATGAAATCACATTGTTCAAGAACACTTTTTTGTATGTATGTATTGTAGATTATATTTGGAAATGAAAAAGCTACCGTTATAAAAAATACATCCCAAGTGTAACTGAGTAGTTCTAGGTGTACTTTGCAATTAATATCTTAACCGGATTTTGTCTTTGATTAACTTCTTGATTCTCCCCAACACAATTTAATTTAATTTTCTATAGAACTTTAAAAAAATGCAATGGAGAGGAAATTCCAAGCTTCCCAGGATATACATATGAAAAAATAGGCAAGTGAAAGTGTGAAGTTGTAGACGTATCTAGTCAAACCGAGTAGTCAAACACAGTGGTAACATTAATTTGGCAGCCACTTTCATATGAGTCTTTACCAGGACATGTCAAGATCTGCACTTTATAATTTATTCAGCCATTCATCCGTCTATTATAAATATTATAGCTTTTATCTTGTACTCCCTATTACCTTTGTCTTTACTGTCTGGTATCAGGTGATTTTTAATTATTTAAACTTCTCTAAAGAAAAACTATGAGATAGTTTTGGGAACAAAAGTGAGTGGGCTCTATTTTCCCCTTTTCACCATTTATTATATGAAAACAAAATCTTTGTAATCCATTAATGTTTTTGGATCATTTACCATTCCTCACACTTCTCATAGTTTTTTTCCCCCTCTTTTTCTCCGTCTCTCTGACCTGTCCCACGTTCATTATATAGATGGCTAAATGCAAGCAAAGACTTTAGAAACAGTTACATTTCCATAGTGACAAAACCACCATGTCTCATTGGTGTTCCAGGATTCCCAGGTAAATGCTTTCAACTCTTCTTCTGATGTAGATTTCAATTGTGTGTGTGTGTTTTCCTAATCCAATTCTGACTTTCTTAATGCCATAATATTAAATACTGTATTTTCAAACTATGTTACAGGCAAACATGTAATATTTCTAAGTACACAAAATAAAGATCTTAAGGTGGTTCCAGTTTTCCAAGATCTTTTCAAGCAAAAGTCTTCGGCTTTTTTGTAGACTGAAAGTACAGAAGATGTAAATATTTTCTTTCCTCGGAAGAAGACCTAAGGTAGCAGGATACACATTTGTCCTTAGCATTTGTCCCCAAAGCCAGTTTGACCTGGAAGGAAAAACAGAAAAAGGAGAGTTTCACTGCCTCTCCCTGTGTTATGGCTTCTTCATCAGCTGCTTGAAGAAGGTCCCCACTTGCTCTAATCTGACGGGTTACTGTTTCTTTTTTAATGAGACTCTGTCCATAAGGGAATAAATGGCAGATCCAAAATAGCGCGATATGGAGATAGGACAGGTAGGTACTGATCTGGTAATACAGATTTTCAGGCTGACAATAGGAAATAAATTTTAAATTTTGAATTTTAAAATATAGATCACTTTTGGTAGAATCTGGGAGTAGAAAATAATTAAAAGTTATTCCTAGCCTAACCATTTTTGCTGTCATATTTCCCCTATACTTTCTAGTCAAAACATAGTACTAAAAAAAAATCATATCTACATCAGAAAAGATGAAGATTGAGAAGGCAGAATTTAATTGTGTAAAACACATGGCAGAGTTGACCAGTCCACCTTAGTCCAGAGAATTGTAACTGATCTGCCTTTGGTGAATTGGTTATGAAACATTACAAAAGATCTGAGATCCCAAATGTTCTTGTTGTTAACACACTGAACAAGCTTGTCCTTTCTTGAGGAAACCAGGTTGCTAAAGCCCCTCATCTGTTATGCAGTCCACGGATAAGGAATCCTGTCACACGGTTCCTCATAAGGAATACTGTCACACGGCTCCTCATCACTGCCTGTCACTTCACTCAATTTACATTTGCATCTCAAGCCTGACTTGGTATTTTAAAGTTTGCAAGAAGCATGGGCAGAGGTCAAAGAGATACAACATTCAGATTCTTACAAGGTTATTGACTGATCAGGTGAGAGGATTTTTCAATGTCTTAATAATTTTTTAAGCTGACCTTTCAATAAATTTTTGCAGGCTCTGGGAGTAAAAGTTGAGTTGAAGCCTGTGGTCCAAATAAGCAGCAGGTGAATTTAAATGTATATGAATGTGTATGTATTTGTAACTTGTTGTCTGTGTCTAAGAAATCTTGAACGGGTAAGTTTTTGTACAATTTAAATATCATTGCTAAGTTTAGATCATTTTAAAAGGAATATATTCAGGTTTGGCAACTCATTAAAACGCCCACACTAAAGCCTTAGACGTTTAGTAGTAATTTGTATGTCTCTATACATCTTTGTTTTATCTACTTGTCAGGATTTAAATTCCATTTTTAAATTCAAAGTAAAGACCAGCCAATTTTCTCTTATAAGAATGTAAGTAAGTGAATAGGTGAAGTGCAAGGAAATGAATGGGTAGGTGAACAGAAACACAACCTATCAGAATAAAAGCAGAAATATAATACAGGGCAAAGATTCCAGAAATGTGTAGCTGAAAACTTGAATATACAAATGTCTCCTCCTTAACATAAATGTGTGTGGGAACTGCCAATGCAGGCTGCAAGTGACACACAAGCAAGGGAAGGCTGGAGCTCCTGGTGTAGAAGACCACTTTCTGTAGTTAAAAAATTGAAACCTCAGTTAAAAATATATAGGACAGATTTCAATTGACAGGAAGTTCATTTCAAGAACAGAAATACCAAGTTTCACAGTATAGGCTTTTTCAGATAAGTGGCCAAAGTCACCCATCAGTGATCCATTAAACCAAGTAGAGAGAGGGCTCTTGTTAGCTAAACTGTCATGGTCTGAATTGTGTATGCCGTGTGTGTTGCTGGCGGAATTTCTAACACCAGGCAAATACTTGGCATCAGTGTAGAGGGTTATGTTTGTTACAGGATTAGAAGGGGAATAGAAACTTCATTCACCCAATTGCAAGTGTGCAAATAATGCCGTATATCACAAAATAGCCCACTTGTATCCTAAAAATAACCAGCATTTTTTTCATGGGATACACAACATACAGATTGGTCTTCAAAAGCTTTTCAGTGTAAAGGTGAGGTATGGGTTACGTGGTAAGTGTAGAAGAACAGCACTTAATGTTTTGTACCAGTTCTTTGGTTAATGAAGAAAGTGCACTGAGGGTAGATGAACTACTTAGACATCCTTCAACCTCAGATAGTCTCCCGGTAGACGTTCGGTGTGGTTAGCAATCGCTTTTTGAAAAGTTAGTTTAGTGCCACTAAATGTGTAAATGTGGACATGTTTACCTTGTACATCTGTTAGCTGGTCTTGAATTGCTCTGTCATCTCACTTTCCATAAGAGTAAACATGGCTTTCCAGGTGCAGAGCAGACTCAATAGATTCACTGTCTTTCTGTCCCTACTACTTCTCTAGGTAGTGCTATCTTTCTAATTCCATTCTTGTATGTGGCATGGAAAACCTTTTAACAGTAGGAGCTAAGAAAACTCACAGGTTCTCAGGAGACAAGACCTGCTAAAGTGTGTGCTGACTGTTAATCCCCAAGCCAGTTCAACAGGAAAACCTTTTTCCTGGAATGGCTTGTATCTATCCATATCAGAAGTTCATATTTGTGCTATGAAATCTGCCAAGAAAGACACAAAAAAGGAGATACGTGTAGAAAGGCAGTCTTCAAAGCCAGCTAAGATAGTCACAAAAAAGTCTACATCATATTCTTTTATTTAAAGCTAGGTATGAAAGCAAACAGATCAAATTTTGTAGTGCCATCAATCAAAAAGCCAAACCTGTAAAGTTTATGCATCATCTGTCCCAGAACATCAAGTTTATACTGACATAGTACCACTGATTTCCATGTAATTGTTAATGATTTACATGAAGTTACAGAAAAATCAGACACTTATACTATGTCACATCAAAGCCCAGTTTGGCCTTTGATTAAAACTGTTATGAGTGTCTTGATTATAGTTGATAGTGTTCATTTCACTCTGTGTTTTTGCCATCTTCTAGGGCTGTCTCCGGCTAAGTGAGCATAATTTTCTTCTGACTAGAGGCTGTGTTATTAGGTATTTTAGAAAGTTATGGCATTTATAGTTTCACTCTCATTATAAAGCACTGTTTACTTCCAAATTTCCCTTCTTCCTTCCCTTCCCTCCCCAGAATATACATAGCAATGAGCTGAATGGGCTCTGTTTTTCTTGCGTGTACAGCATCAATCAGCACTTGCAAAGGATAGTGTATCCTTGGCTCTACTTGATTGAGATCTGCAGCTTCGCATTTACATAATTAATATACACATCCATATTTAATCTGTGCAGATGAAGACAAAGCTATGACTGCTTAAATACGACAGAGCTTGGCAAGGTTCCAATGTTGGCAAAAAATTGTACTCTCACATTTTCTTCTGGGTGGAAGTGCAACTATTTAGCCATTGCTGTAACATATGTATTGAGCCTCTCTAATTTTCAGATGGCAGAGAGGGAGACGGAGTAGTAAAGCTACCCTCAACTGCTCTTTAACACACTCCCATAGTGTCTTAATTACTCAAATAAGCATTTGTTTCACTTTCTTCCACCTCTCGTCTCTATTTCCGCTTAAACAGAAGCAGAGACTGTTGGTTTTGGTTGTGCCAGTTGGAGCTGGTATCATGAAGGTCTTTTTAGGAATCTGTGCATCCTCTGTAGTAGAGGCTGCAGAGGTAAAGTAGAGGCAACATGTTTATCATTAACATTTCCACGCTGCTGCAACAGGAGAAGCTGGGTCCTGGCTATGTAGGAACTTGCATTACACAGTGGTATGCTTGGTTAGAAATAGACAAGTGACTGACAACAGCAGCGTGGTCTAGTGTGACTCAGGAACCCATGCAAGCAACAGATCTTGGTGTCCTGCCTTCTCCCACATCTCAGTGGGGATCTGGATCACCAGTAGCAGCTCTGAATAATCACTTTATTAATTTTGTGCCATATGTGGTCCCCAGAGAAACCCTGTTCTTGTCAGCAGCCATGAACTCAAGAGAAAGTAAGTATGATCTATACGCAATATATAATTTTATGCAATATTTAATAAGGAGCATTTTTGAACGGGCTAGGGGCAAGGTTAACAGGCTGAATAATAATGAATAATGTCTATTTTAAAAAATAAGAAAGAGCTAGCTACCTTGTAGAAGAGCATTACATAGTTCATATACCCTTCGCCTATTTAAGGAGAAATAATTATAGTGTTGTAACAGCTGAAAACAGCCATACGAATGCATCCTAACAAACCTAAGGGAAAAGGGAGAGAGTGTATCTGCAAAACGTAAGCCATTCTTGATCCATTTTTGTTCAAACTGAGAGAACAACTTTTGTTTGTTGTTACATTAATGGCAGTAGTAACAAGGAGCAGAGTAATATTCTTCCTTTAGGGAAGGCTAAGTAGAACACTTTCATTTCAACTCTAATTATTGCCTTCTTTAATAATATAATTGTATTTTTAATGGTCGCACACAATTAGTAGTTCCAGCAATCTGGAATAATTCAGAAACAGCATTATTTTCTCTCCTAAAGGCAAGATCAGAGCTGTCATCAGAACTGGCTTTTCCACCCCAGAGGAAGAGACTTTCTGGAGATGTTTGGTGCTCTCTGTAAGGGAGATGATACCCAGGAGGTAGGACAGGATTTCTGTCCTGTTGCTCAGAACAGATGAACCATGTTTGGCTCTCCTGGACAGTAAGACAAAAGAGCTAGGAAGACACTCTTCTCTATATTCTAGCAGTCTTAAAACCATAAAAAACATCTTTCTTTGGTTGAAGAACCAATGTTTTGCATGTATTTCCCAATACTTGTATTTCATTCACAACAACAAACAATAAAACTGTACTTGGATGTCTGGCAGTAAATATGTTTCTTAAGCCAGAAGGGCATGTTGGAATTATTTCTGTATCCATATGATATAAAACTCAAAGGCAAATGATACTTTCCTAATACTCTCTTAGATCAAACGTGTTGAAATCTCCAGCCTTCCACAATCCACTTCCCCTGTTCAACCTTCTTCTAATAGTTACACTCAATGACACATAGGAAAATCAAAGGGCTACATGCTCAATAATACAGCACATTCACCTCAAAATCACCCAGAAGTAAAACAATTATAACTGAGGAACCAGAGCAATTAGAGCAATTCACCCTCCTTGACAACTAGCAACCTGGATTAAAATCTGTTTCTACTGGACTGAGAGCCTGGTCCATGATCTGACAAGCTCAATAAGGTTGTATCTAGTTGGTATAAAAAGACTGAAGAAGCAGAACTCTGAATAACACTGAAAAAGCATAGGAAATAGTATTAAGAACTTAATGTCCACAATTCTTTAACTCGGCACTAAATATTCAGTAAATGAGATCAGGTGATACAAGCCTATTATTAGAATAGCTGAGTGTCTGCTGTGCAATGGGGGATATTCAACAGATTAAATGCTAGTTGTAATTTTACTTCATTATTCAGATTGTAAGGTCTTTAGGGCAAAGAATATGTCTAACTCTGCTTCCAAAAACAGTATATGCATTTATGGTGCTATCTAAATGCCTCAATGTAATGATAATATCAAGCTGTATTTCTAATGAACTTCTAACTTGGCTGAGCATAAGGTCACTGAGCACACAAAGTCCCAAAATGCAGCTCTACCATGACCCCTCCAGGCTGAAGGATGCAGTTCCTTTCACCTATACCTTCCCCTCAACACATAATTTTAAATGAAATAGCATTGACAGGTACCTTTGTTTTGAAAAATGACATTGCAGAAGTGGCTCTTTGGGGTTTGATGCTAATTTAACCTTGGTTACTCCTCCTTCAGATTTCTCCATGTGTAACTGAGAAAAAAATAGCTGCAACTATGCAATTTATCTGCAATTCTGAGGACCCATTTTGTTATCATCCATTCTAGATGTATGGTACCATTGCACAGTGAAATCAAAGGAAAGACACAGAGGAAGAATAAGGTTAGTGCAGAAGCAAACCTGTTCTCAAGTGGAGAGTTTGCCTGATTCATACAGAGGAAGTAGGAAAGTTATTTACACAGGCAAACATTAGACATCTGAGTGCCTAAAAAGCTGAGGGCCTTTAGAGTTGTCCAATGACAGCACTCAGGGTGGGAATCCAAGCCCCTCTGTGGCCAGCTAGCAGTCCCATTGAGTCAAGGTGATCGATTTTATTATGATCAGTGTAGTACAACACGCAACAGTTTCCCTTTTGACACTTAGGACACCAGCCACAAGCTGATTAAGACAGTTCAGAGGGTATGTGCACACAAGCTGCTCCTGGTCCGTACCTACTTGCTAACAAATGCTCTGTTCATGACTGTTTACATGCAGAGGAAGAACTTTCCCTATTTCGGACGTCACCTCACATTTTCGCCTTATGATAGCCCCAGTTAAGCATAGTCTGATAAAGACAGTCAGTAAAGTTCAATGGTTTTCAGCATGGTCCATAGAAATTCTGGACATATGAAGACTCTTTTAAAGGGATCCACAGAAAATAAATAAAAAATAGAACATTGTCATTGGATTTATGACCATTATAGAAGAACCTGAACACATCTAGGGAATCCGTTAGAGTTCAGTTAAAAAAACACCCCAAAACCGAAACAAAACAAAAAATTGTCCCAGCAAAGTGGATAGAAACAAACTGGTCAAGGACAGTTCTGCCAGTGCCTTCTACTGGAAATATAATTTAGTAAAACTTTCAAGAATGTGATTAGCTGGATGATTCAAGAGAGGTTATTTCAAAACAGAGGAAGGGAGGAATACATCAAGTGCTGAAGAGCAGAAAGAAATGTTCATTGCAGAACTTGGTGTCAAATATTTCTTGGCTGATGTCCCTTACATGAGGAGTTAATCTGATGAGAAACAGAAAAAAAATAGCTTTGTAGGATAATCAGGGTATGATAAAGCAATGGGCTGGTTTTAGTGCCCTAGGTTTTTTTCTGCTGTGCCAGCCTCTAAAGTAGTTAAAGATGTGTGGTTTTTCACATCCTGATGCTAATAATCCAGATAATTTCCTCCTAGCTAGCTCCATAGTCGGTTTTACGGTCATGGTAAGTCCTTTGCTCCTTATCTTCCTGGAGTGATAACATGTCACCTGTTCTCCACAGTGAATTCAGGTGGAAGATGTTCTATGTTTGTATAAAAAGATGTGTATTTCCTTCAGGAAAATTGTGATTTCTGTTTGAGGGTTGTATTTTGAAAAAATAGAATTTATGATACCACTGCATAGGTTTCTTGTTGTCTTTTGCAAGATTTAACTATTATGAGATGAAACAATAGCTCCACAAAAAATTAATGAGTGTTCCAAATTATGCATACTGGCAACTCATTTTCAGTGCTTCTCCTTTCTTGTTTCTCCCACAGAATTCTCCCTTCCTTCGCTTCATATAATAATGCATCTTGCTTGTTGTGAGATACTTGCATCACAGCAAAGTGAAAAATGGCGAGCATATCTAGAGAGATGTAATACTTCTCCCTGTCCCTTAGATCCTCCAGAATAAGTAGAAAACATATAATAATATCCTACACTGGTAACTGTTAAATCTTTCTCTGTGCTTTCTGTGAAGTCCCACCAGCAACCTCCAGTCTGTCCAGAATGGCTATCATCAGACTTGGCTTGGTGGCATGTTGCAAAAGCAAATAGTTCCCTTTCATCCTCTGTTGCACCAGGAAGCCAGTTTCACTGCTTGTCCTTACGTTTCAAGCTCCGCTCTGGGCTGCTAGAGCATCTTTCTCATGAGGGTATCCCTTAAAAGGATTAAGCAACTATATTAAATCCAAATTGAATTGTGTACTCATTGTACTCACATTTGATTCTATTACATATTGTGTTTATTTCATTTCATTATTTACTGCCAGAAAATGAACAACCCCCTTTTAACAGCAGGCGCTAGACATATGGAGCTGAGGCACAACCAGTCTAAAATGAGTTAGCCGAACTCCAGACTCCAGAGACAATAACATGTCTATAAACAAGCCCCTATATAAAATACAAGAAACCAATAGATCATTTTATAATAATATAGTTGTGTTTGAAGTACAGGTCAGGACACAAAACTGATGATAGATAGAAAACCAGTGCACTCTCAAAAAATATGGATAAATTCGTATAGACAAAGATTGGGATTATATTTTAATTTGGTAAAATCAATATCTTCTCATATTTCTGGAAAGAGAAGGCAAAGAATAATGAAACTGACACAATATATTTTCTGTAATGTTATCGAGGTATGAATTAGAAAGAAGAATGTTGGAAGTGTCTATAACTCATACATAGCATCTATTAATTCCTTCATCTGTTTTTACCGGCTCATTTATTGCAGAAATCCATACAACAAACAAATATATTCAATATTCTTCCAGCTGTCCCCATTGGTGTTGAAATGTAGTGTGTATCAAAAGCTCCAAAATGTTGTAATGTTGCAAAAAGCAATATATATTTAACTTAAGAGCAACATACCATAGTTTAAAATATGCAATATTTGCTATAAAGTGAACACTTAAGGGCAATGGTAATTTGACCTAATGCCAACAGATGTCTAAATCCAATCTTCCTTGGGTTTGCAAGGAGGCTTGACCAAGTTCTAGTTCAAATGAATGATTTTGCCTAAAATATTTTAGTTGCAGCTACTGACAAGAAAACAAAGCATCATAGCAAACCAACCAACAGTTTAGGCCAGGAGTCTGTTTGTGGGTAGTACCTGATGCTTAGAAAGAAAAAGAGAAGCGAAAAACTGTCTTTTTTTTTTTTTCTTCACTGATAATTTTGGAATGGCAACTTCTTATCTCTAGGACAAGGAAAATTCCCTGAAATCACAAGAGAAAGGAAATTAGTTGAAATTGGTTGGTACTCAGTTCTACCACCACTCTTAGATTGGTCTGGAGGTCTCACAGACTATGCTGGCTCATGGAGGCTGTTATTGGCCATTTGTTGGCTGTTGCGAAGAAAATTTTGTCCAATCTACACTAAAAAAGATGGATATTGAACCTCCATTTTGTTTTCTATTTTACCTCTGAGAAATTATCAGCTTTCTTTTTATTCTTAGTCAATGCCTTTCCTCCTCCTGATCTGCCAATCTGACTCCAGATTTAAGAAATTAAGAGGCTGCCTCTTCATAAGTTGACTACTCTTTAGACTTTGGAGTCTGGGGTGCAGCAGGAATATTTGTCTCCTTGCACTTGTGTATGGATGTGGTTTCATGCTGTGTGCTGTAAAGGGGAATGAAAACAAGGGACTTTTCACCAGCTGGTTTCTTGCTGTAATATACCCTGTCTCATTTCTTTGGAACCCTCAGCCATTAATGGTAGCCTCCTGCCACACCTACCCCTGCACCACAAAAATGGGGGCTCTAGAACCTGCAGAACAAGCTGCAATGAAAATAACGTGAGGTTTTGATTTCAAAAATATTTGCAAACTGATCTTCCCAGGTATTAAGAATATGTATGATTTTAGCATTCAAATTTGCTGAACTCCTGTCTCCATTCAAATTCCTTCTCTTACACTGCTGGTATATCATGTTTTTTTCCTGAAGAAAACAGAAAGTTTGATACTAAGGATGAAGAGACATAGTATTTATAAGGTATTTCCCTTGTGTCAGGTGGTGCTTGGTGCTATCATGCTGCAGCAAGATTTAAGAAATTGGCCAGTGACAAAAGATAGAAGGAATCAAATTGAGTAACCAAAGGAAGTGCTTACTCCAGTAAGGAGCATCTTCATGGCTGATAGAGCAGGGGGTAGAGAAGTTAGCAATTAGTCTGTCACAAGACTAAGAGTAAGGATAGGTATGCTTGGCAGTAAGTATTAATGCCAAAGGAATGGCCTTGTTCCATAAATGTGTGTTTTTCCTAATGCCAGAAAGTTAAACAAAAACTGTTTGAAAGACTTGCTGTATGAGTGGTTCATTCACGTCAGGGCTGGGAAGTGTGGAGCAATAAAAGCAAAGATTATTTCAGGCTCCAGCATTTGTCCTAACCAAGAAGTGGCAGAGCATTTAACACATGAGCAGGGTTGAGATAACTCTGTCTCACAACCTGAGGAGAAGTGGAACCGAGACCCCAGCATCTGACGTGGGGAGCAGCTGCAGAGCCTTTCAGGCTAGCTGAGAGCTGAGCCTCACATGTAGAGACAGACTTGCTCCATGTCTTTAAGCCCTCTTAGGCTTGTAAAAAAGAGTGGCTCCTTGCAGCTTGCTTGCTGGGAGCAGCTCCTGACCAGTGTGAGCTCCCAAAACCCCGTGCCATACCCTTTAGCAGTATGCTGGCTGGAACAGGCCAAAACTGTTCAGGCAGCTTAGTTTGATGAGGTATTGTGTTTCAGTGCCTGGAAGGTTCCCACATCCTTCACTGGAGACAGCAGAAGTGCCCTGCCTGCAGGATGTAAATGCCTGTGGTTCCTCGTTTCTGCTGAGAGGTCACAGTGACAGTCCCACAGATGTGAGCAACTCAGAATTTTTAGTGGGGGCTGTAGTCTTGGTGTCTCTGAACAGCATTGCAGGCACCAGGAGCTGAGCAAGGCAACCCAGGGCTGAAGTGTGTGGGGAGGACGTATTGCATGTGACAGGGGCAGTGTTTCACAGGCGTGAGCAAAGCGGGGCTGAGGCTGCTGCCCTCTGTGCCTAGGGCAGGACTAACATTGTTGTTCTTCCTTTTAGGACTGTTTTTCTCTCTTAGTGGTAAGGTTCACAGAGCTACATCCCAGACCAGAGGGCCCAAAGGCTTTATGCTCTTGCTTGCTGCGAGACAAGCCGTGTAGATCCTTCATGCGAAAGGTCCTCAGCCAAATACAAAACTGGGTGACTCTTTCCCTGCTGGGTCTGGTAACTCAGCAAGTTGACCAGCCCAGTACCATGTTGCCATGAGGAAATGCTCATAAGGAAGAAGGAGAAGAAAAAAGCCTGGGTCCCCTTCTCCCAGCCCAACGCGAACATCTCTTTGGGGTGTGTTGTTTTCTGCGGAAGGCCTTGCAGTATTTTGAATGGATGTGGGCAATTTTAAAGCCCGTCTTCATTTATGAAAGCTGTCTTAACAGATAATAATTATGTAAAGTGGGTAGTGCCCCTTACAGCTCAATTTTATGGATGGGAGCTGTTAGCAAACATTGATAAGGGAGCTGAGAGCAGGAAAACTGCAAAGTTGTTCCTGTTTAGATTTTATCCTGCTATGTTGTCCTAAGGAACAATATCTATTCTCCACACGTTTACATTGAAAGAACAAGAAAACCCTTCGGCTACTGATCCTGCAGACCTCTCTCCTGAGCTGTGACCATGAGCTTCAGGGCTGAGTGCCAGTACTACTGTTCTGTGTACTTAGTCCCAGCAGCAAAGCCCCAACCCTGGGCTACACAGCTGGGATCTTTTCCTTCCAGTACTGTTCTTAGGAAACAGTCTGAAGAAGAAATTTATGAGCTTGGATAGGATATTGAGAAGTGTATGTAGTTGTCATGTTAAGAATAAAACATCCATGAAGTGGGTGGGGAGAACAATGTGCAGAACATTAGCATTCCCATGACTACATCTGTGCACAGTAACCTCTATTTGTTCATGAAAAATATGGGATTGAACAAAAAGCTGGTGAAAATCCATCCATACACACTTATGTGAATCAACTGTATGGGTTTGAGTTAATATTCTTTTTATTCACTTATCAAAATTCCACCTAAGTGAATTACTTGAAATACATTAAGAACAATAATAACATTAAAAATCTTTACATCTCTCCATTGCACGTCTTTCTAGAAGGATTCAGCTTTAAAACTTACTGTAGATTCAGGAATCACCCCATCAGGAAAGAGAAATATGAGACTGACCTTTGTCTATTTCTCCAATAGCAAAAGTGCAGCATTCACAACTTAAACCACCATCTCTGTTAACCATCAATGAGTAAATCAATAACTGAGTCTTCTGTTGAAAGAACCCGCTTCATAATGGCATCTCTGCATGTTTTTACTACTGATAAGGCAATGCAGCTCTGAAATGCATAGGCACGAACCATGTTTCAAGTAATTTCAAACAATAAGCACATGAATAAAAATCAAACTTTTCTCCTAGACAGTTCACAAAGACTGAAATTTATCCCTGGGCAGGGGGGCTGGAACAAAGACATGTCTTTCTTTCAAAAACCTTCAAAATAGTGCTTTGAAGGCAATTCAGCATTGCACAGATTTTGGGTTGGCTTTTTGCTCAGCAGTGAATTTCATCCATTGTGAATTATATGTGAGAGAACTTAGATTTTTCACCTGAGAAAAAGACTAAATGAGTAGGATGCATGATTCATTTCAACTAGGTATCCTACTTGCAATCAGCACTTATTGTCTCTGGTGCTTGTAAAGGTCAAAGCAGGATTGTCTTGGTATCCTGGAAGGAGCTATAAAGGTTTGTACATAAAAGGAGAAAAACAGGAGGCAGAAGAGATTGGGGGAAGGAGTGTTGAGTGAACTAGGTTTTTCCCAATGAAATTACAAGAAGAAAGTCTATTATTGAAACAGCAGGTAGCAAAATGGTGCCTGCATACGCTTTTACAGGGGTTGCAGAGCTGCAGCCATGAAGGAAGCAATCCAAACTTACATGTCAGTGGTATTACACACCATAAATAAGTAAAGGTTATTTTGCTGTACTGAAACTTGAGAAACACTAATATCATATACTATTCTAGGCACTAGTAAAATTGCTTAGAGGTTTGAAATTGAAAAGGTGCTATGAAGGAAAAATCTTAAATACTCTAGAGGTTTGGACTTTGAGTTATGAGGAGGGATTAGCCTGTGATGGCCTCTGCAGCCTGAGGAAGAAATGAGGTAAAATGGGAGATTATCAGAGAGGTAAATGAAACTCCGAGACGAAAAGATTGAAGGCAGTAAGCTGTTTAAGATAGCAACTAATTTGAAAACAAGATGCCACGGACTAAAACTGGGATGGGATGGGATGGGGTAGGTGGGTACACAGGCAATTCAGGCAAAATTACTTCACAGAAAAGAGTCTGCAATTTGGCATGGATGAGAAAAGTCAGCTACTGAAGCGTGTGTGTTGTGGAGGGTGTAGAGAGCAAACCCACTGTGAAAAGGAACTTGATGTATTTTTGGACAAGGATAAAATTCAAGGTTGCAGCCACTAATTGGATTTTTGAGAATATGCTGATATTAGCTACTTGTAGGTTGGTTACTATTTTCTGGGTTCATGAGGAAAGACTTTTAATAGACTGATGTTTTCTCCTAGCAGGTAATGTTGTGGAGTCCTTAAGTCATTTGCAGCATCAGCCAAAGCTAAGGAAGGTTGTTGAGATTCCTTCCTCAGCTACAATAGGGTTTGGATCAGGCTTCTCTGGTAGAAACTAGCAAAGCTTTATCATTTCCTTGGGTCTGTGGATAGCCTTGCTTTTTGACTACGAATAAGCCTTTAAGTGAATTACAACTGTGGGAGAATACTGCTTCTTTAAGCCTTTTCTCATCCCGGTGCTGAGTGCCCTTTGAGCCTCCCTTCCTTGCTGATTTCCTCAGGAGTCCCTGACGGTCTTAACTTATTCTGCTCACGCTTGTGATACTGCTATCAAGATTTCTAGGCGCTGGAATAAAGTTTAACCTTCAGATCTTAAAAAGTCATAAACTAGATTTCTATGACATCTGAAAAGAAGTAAGTAACAGAAATATTTGCTTCAAAGCACTGAACAGCAGGTAATTTTAAACATAAACCTTTTGAGGACCTGCCAGTGCTAATGATCAGTGTTCTACGTACAGCCTCTAAGGCAGAGGAGCAAAGCCACCAAAACTCTGACTTGTACTTCATAAGGTAATGAAATAGTTTCATTAACTTACCTACCACAGGGAATGATGGTGCACATGAGTAAGTCTAATATATTACATGCAGGAAAGCACTGCAGTAAGCATACACCCAAGACAACATGTCACAAGGTGATACCTTGAATTTATTTTCCATTTTACAAATACAACAGGAAATAATGCTGTGACTGCAGTGTCCACTCAGTCCTCCTTCTGTAAAGACAACTAGGAGTAGAAACATTGGTGTAATTTAACTGGTTTGTCCTTGGATGAAGCAAAGCAGCCATAGATAAATCAGCTAGTTAGACTAGGTTTATAGAGATTTCTGGTTGAATATTTTCCTTAAGGAATGAATGGACAAAAAGTGTGGTGTATTATCACAATATGCCCAAGATCTGCATTAATTTATAGTTAATCTTTTCCTATGTGCCCATTAATACAGTGCAGAGTAGGAATGAAGCTGCTGGAATGCATAATCTGGGTATTTCCATTTCCTGAAAGTTTCAACTTTTTAAAGTAATCTTGACTGTGTTGTTGTATTTGGCTTTGAAAGGTAGAATATCCTCCTGGCTTACGTTAAGCTACCACTACTGAATTGTACTCTGTTTAACTCACTTCACACTCATTTTGGTCTGGAAAGAAAAATTAATTTTTTACTTATGTTGAGTGGCATTTACTGTGCTGTTGATCAAATAAGAATTATTTCCATAATCAAGTGTTACCTAGTATGAATCCAAATGTAAAAGACATCCTATGAAAAGTATTATAAAAAATGGGAATACAGCAACTTGTTGTCCTAATTTATATTAAGTAACTACTGTGATACTCAAAGTACTAAAACCTAGCCCAGAGGAACTTAATTAAATAATACTTCTTTTATAAGACTTTTTTAACCTTGTAACAGCATTTATTTTATGGCAGAATTATGTATTTGCCAAACAGATTGACAAGTTGACTGAAGCAAAGTTGCAAAGGTTATGGATCTCTGTTCTGCCATAAGGGAGACTAATCAAACACATTTTGCCAACAAAATCCACACCATACCAGAATTGTCTCTGTGGTTTTTTTCCTGGGTCAGTTTACTTGGTCTTGAGACATGGAAGTGTGTGAGTTCAGTGGTTCTGCTCCACCCTCCCAAGCTCCACTCTCCTCTGGTACTTCATAATCACAGTATGCAAAGGCCAGAGCCAGAAAGAATTGTGTGTATCTTCACCAACTCAATATATAGAGCCAGAAGATCTTGCAGTGACGAATTTTTCCCCACAAAAATCAATACAAATGTATTTTATCATAATCTTAAGATCAATATTAAATAACTAAGCCAAGCTTTTGGAAAAACAAAGTCCCTAACTATAAATTTTTCCTAAATCTAAGCTTTGAAATCAATTGAATCCATAGCGTGCCCCAATACATTTTATGGTCATTCGAACCATTGCTTTTATATTTAACACCATACTTTGTTCTAGGAAAGGGTAAAAAATGTCTCTGCAGCACTGAAGAAAGCCAACAGGGCACACTGGTTGTTTGAAGTACATTCTTTCAAAGCATTTTTCTTCAAGTTGCTGAAGGAACTAAATTAGCTGGGAAAACTCAACCTAACAGCCAGTTATCCATCATGGATCTTTATGCCCTGGTATTATTGCACACAATTGTTTTACAATGTGAAAGGCCAACAGAACACACTCCCAGGGACAACCATACACTGAAAACCATCAGATAGGTGGTACTTCATGATTGAACCCCAAAGAGTTCAACATGGGTAATAAAATTTATGAGTGCAGTAAGGTAAATGACAAAGACCATGAAGGGCTGGGAGGAAATAAAAACCCGTGTCAGACTATCTAAACAAGCAGTAGTGTCCATCTTTGGTGCATTCATCCTTCAGTCAAGGATTACAACACACAATTACTTGTGAAATGAAAAAGGAATCGGGAAACCATTTTGAGTCGGAGCATTGTGCAGCTGAGCATCTTGTAACAGGAGGATGTATCTTTGAGGTGACCCTCCCAAATATGCTGCAACAACATTGTAAGCATTGCTACAGCAAGTGAGGTAAAAACCTTGAGACAGTGAGCATAAACGTGTTATGGGAGGATCCTGAATTATGCTCAAACAGAGGGTGGTGGGAAGGGAATTTTAATCACTATTCTGGGCTCTGAAAATTTTCTTTGGGTCTTACTGTAAGTTTGTGTTCCTGGAAACGGGCGTACCTTGGTGTCAGATTCACGGGCCCTGTAACGCTGGTTAAGGTCTTCCACATTCTAAGGGGCAGATTGGCAGGACTGCAGTGCTGGGCACAAATGGCCTCCAGGATGGATTTAGCGCCACACCCAGAGCTTACCTGCTGGAAAAGCCCCAAAGCTGCCTCTGAGATGTTTCTTCTGATGTACCTGAGAGTAGTGAAGTAAATGAAGTATGTGGAACATAATTCTGAGCTCCACTTCTCTATAGCGTGGGTAGGCCCAGAATTTTCCACCAGGCATGGAGAAATGGTTATCTGGTGTCTTGCATGCCCTTTTCATTTCCCTTGTGGAAATATCACAGAACAGATTCAGGATAGAGGAGATGCTCTAGGATCCATCCTAAAAGGTCTCTATATGGGGAATGATGAGATGAGGGGGGAAAAACTTCCTCAGAAGACATGTTCCCCATGTGAGATCATGACTGTGTTTTTTTCTTCTTCCCACATTAGGTTACATGACACAAACATTCAGATATGAAGTCTGTGTGCCCTACTTCTCTTTCCACTGCACAGCAGGTTCCTCAAGGTGTCTGTAGGGTCAGTGGAGAAGTCTGGGAAATACCACCTTCCCAGTGCAACCTACACAGGACTATTACATATTCTGTAATAGTGTTTCTAAACTCTGGGACAAAATAACATCTCAGAGAATTTCTTTGTGATGCACGGACAGGGAACTTAAACTGTGGGGATGACCCAGAAAAGCTAGGATATTGTTGACACTCATGGTGTCTCCTGTTGCAAGAGCTGGTGAGACGTGTGGTGTCTGAAGTCAGCCTGGGCCTGCAAGGGAAAGGTAAAAGTGACTGCAGCCTCCTGTCTCCTGCAGCATGCCTTCCAAAGGTACTGTACGTACACTGGTACATGCTGGTGGCAGACACAAGTCTCAGTGTCGTCCCTGCAAGGCAACCTTGATACAGTAAAAATAGTAAAGTGTAAGTATGAAGAAGTAAAAATAGCTCTAGAAGTCTCTTCTGCCCCTTTCCCCAGGCCACTGGCTGAATCCCAGTATTAGTAGTAGTGATGGTGAGAAACCAGTTTTCCTGAACTGGCTGATTTTCAGAGCCTCTCTGCCTTTGCACAGCCAGGCGAGGACTGCATACAGCTCAGCACTAGGGTGTTTAGGCCTCTGTATTTCCTCTACAAGGGCATCCAAAAAAGGATGCAATGGATTCCCCTTCACCTTTCAGTACTGACAAATGGGAAACATGACACAAGGTCTGTTTGGTACAATTGTCAGTTTATTTTGCTCCCAAGTGACTTCCTGAACGTTGAGTCTCCCTCCTCAGCAGAGAACTCTCCTCCTCTGATGAGTGTCATCAATTTGGGGATACGGTATATGGTTTTGTGAAAATACAGAGGTCCATTTTACAGCACTTGAGATGGGTGGATCATCCTGTTTTTCCTCTTTCTATCTTGTCAGCATTGAAAAGTTCCAGCCCAGATCATTACCAGCTGCCAGGAGATTACTATTTATAGACACAAACTATCTTAGTTGTTTGAACACTGAAGATGAAGGGTGGGATGGAAGGGAACCGTGCCAAAGAATGGCAAAAAGGACATCTGATGGACCAACAGCCTCCTTCCTTTGTCCCGTGGCTTGAGCTAAAAGGGCAGGATATTGTTAACAGGACCTGCCTGTGAGCAAAGACTGAGCAGACACCTGTGCCTGCCCACCAGGACCATCCCTCTGTGTTTCCAGCTATTACTGTCATTTGGAAAGTGCTGAAGTTTTGCTGATGGCTCCAAAGCAGGGGTCCTTCCCCTGAGCCACTAACAGCAGTGATATTTACCCAAAGTCTCACTGCATTTCTGCATGCTGTTTTTCTCTTGGCTTGAAGGAAAATGTTACCTAATGTCCCGTTGACGATCTGATTGTTACCCCAGGAACAGAGTCAATTTAAAGTAAAACCAGATTGCTTTCCTTGTGGAATGTGGTAACACTGTTAGTACTTGGTTTATACACTAAACTGGAAGGAGATAAGGATCTCAACCTCGTTTATGATTGAGCTGTAACTAACTTTATTCTCATACATCAGCTAGCTGAGAGTCAAACTAGTTCTAGAGGAGACGAGTTGCTTGGAAAAACCCTCACTAGTCCTCCCAGATGCATAATATCTGGACTTGCACAAAAACATCCTACCTACAGTTTTCTTTTCATATCGCACTCTCCCAGCTAAGTTAGATCATGTCAGCAACACATTTGATGAATTCATGTCTTCATATAAAATATGTCAGTGCCAGTTGGGATGGGTTAGTGTCCAGACTACAAAGCCATGGGATCTGGACTTAATTTCTATGGCCATGAGCAGGGTACTAAATTCAGTCTCCTGGCTTTCTTGAGCAGGTTCCCTCTTTGCCCCTTGGCTCTCATTTCAGGGGCTGTAACTGAGTTTGGGGACCACAGCACTATGGGATCTACAGTTGAGATTGGGACAGAATACATAGTGAATTCTTTGGCTTTTAAAGCACCTCACGGTCTGTTTTGTGTTGGAATTTTTGAAGTCTGGGGGCTGATCAGCAGGGACAGCTCTGCTTGTTGACCTAAATGCACGCAGATGTACCTGACTGCACCACCACTGCTTGAACTTAACTGTGCTATGGGAAGCTACAATTTTTTTGCAATGTATGTTTTGAAATAAGTAGCCTCCCTTTCCTTCCATATGTCCTCCTCTCAGCCTGTTCCACACCTGGAAGGGTTTTACACACCTCAACAGTGATGGGTTACAGAAACAAATTCACCCAGAATGGCAAAGTGCAGTTGGAAATTGAAAAAAAGATTTCATCTGATCATCGATATAAACCAGGAGCTTTATGGTGTTATGATAACACAGATACTCTTTTTTTTTTTTTTTAAATCTACACAAATTACGGAGTATTAAATTAGCTGTGGAGAGTAAGGGATGGGAGCTTGCACCCCATATGCTCCTCACTTAGACCTTCCCAGTAAGCCACTGGTCAAGAAAAACAAACAAAATGTTATATGATGGATGAGGAATAGAAAGAGGATAATAACAAAAACAATGCAACCAAGGTTAATCTTTTGTCTATGCATACGTAACACACTGCTTGTGTGTATTTTTAAGAATTTAAACCATCTGGAAGGAGTATGGCTAAAATTGAGGCAGGGTCTTGGCTTACCTTGGGTATTGTTTGGACTCTTCATAGACTATGTCTGAAATCCCAGAGTTGTTTTCCTGTTCAGCCAGGATTATCAGAGAAATTTCTCTTCATTCACACAGAATCAATCCTGCCACAGATCTTTCTTTGCGATGGTTTTTTGAGTTGGGATGTACATTTGCTGAAGGAGAAATGGTGTTACTCTACTCTTCAGATGAAAGCCGCACTATCGGAGACACTGTCTTCTCCAATTTGGTTTGAAGCTTCCAAGCAGCAATACAAAAGATTTCTCTTTATATAATTTGGGGATTATATTCATGCTTCGCTTCCATACCTATGCGAGTGGACTGGGCTTTCCCATGGAGCTTGGAAGTAGTTTGAAACCTTTTATAAAGGTCTGATAGTTGCACAGCTTCTTATTATCACAAATGATCATATCCTGGAGCTCGCTGTGGCTGGAGAGCAGCTGAACTGTGAGGGCAGGAAAGGAAGCAAGAGCAGTTAAGCCTGTGTTTTTTGCATCAGAACTGTGACAGTCTGTGTGACTGACATAATGTGGTTTAGAAGCACTTAATTTCTTAATTTTTGTCTTCTGCCTGCACTCCTTGACAGACAAATTCTTTCTTAATTTTTAAAACCAGGTGTGAATTGTCATGCTAATAGCCACACAACTTCTTCAGTGCAAGAAGTGTTCAGCAATGTTACAGCTGGCCTGAACGTTAAGAAAGGGTTGCAGAGACATATCTGAACAATTTCTCCCCACTTAGGAAAAGGAGTGTGCTTGAAAGAAATTATGCTCAAACTTGAGATTCCTTCAAAGTCATCTTCTATGGAAGATGACAGATTTCACCCCCAAGCATCAACACCCCTTCTCTTTTAGGTTAGTAAGACACACAGCATGCAGGCAGATCACATCTAAGTTGAATAAACACCCCTTAATCAAATGTACTGGAGATGTGAGGAGCCACAGCACCAACTGCTTTGAGCTACTGACTTGCTCCTAATTGCTAAAGTAAATGTACCCATTGGTCTTTTCCTCTCATAGTGCTAGGGTAGTTATTTTTGCAAAATATATATTATGGGTCCACAAGCACAATATATATTAGAGGTCCACAGGTTTTCAGAGACAGTCACCTTCCTCTGTTCAAGCAAAAAGTCAGGAACAACATGAAGTCAGGCTAAGAGAATGGATATCTGCAGGAATCCCAGGTTTAATAGTTTTTAGCTGTAAGTGGAGACTCATGTATGAAGCCAGTAGGCACATGCTCCTTTGCAACTGACCCCGTGAGTGAGGAGTGCAAGGGGGTGGTTATCTGCTGACAGAGAGCAGTCTTAGACTTGTTAGAGTTAATAGAGGGAGAAAGGCTATGGCTAAGTTCTTGTAGGGGATGATTGATTGCAGGATCTTATCATTCCCAACCAATTGAAGAGGAAACATAGGGAGACTAATCTATCTCCCTAGAGTAGTTAGTGTTTGGGTGTACACCCTCCATTGCCATTACACTCCCATTAAAAATCAGTTTATTGGGACCTTAATTTCATTATCTCTTCTTCAATAACCTAAAGGTAATGTCTTTTGTGTTTCATCAGTTTCTTCAGTCTAGTTTGCAACATTTCTTCAAAATCTGATTTTGTTCAACAGTCACAAAACTTTTTAGGTTGTCGAGCTACCTAAATTTTTGTTTAACCTCTAGAACCAGAAGAAATTCCCATGCTGAATCATAATGGAAAAATGAAATTGACAAAAATAGTTGTACGTTATAATTCTAAAAGAAGAAGCAAGAAGTTAAGGCCAACTGACAGCTTTGCTTTAAGTCTTACCAATCAGATTTTGGTTTTCTTTTTCTTTTCCCCACTACAATTACATTTAAAAGCAAGTCAATTTGAATTGAAAATATTTCTTTTTTTCATTTCAAGCCAAAATCATTTAAACCAAGAGTTTTTCTCAAATGGTTTTGTAATTTAATTTGTTGTCATTTCATGTCAAAAAATCTTTCACTGAAAATTTTTGTTCAGTTGTATTACCAGTGATTCAATGCTTAATTTGCCAGATGTTCCTATTTTTACTTCTAAGAAGTAATGGATATTTTATGATATAGTGCACCTTTATAATTTATTAATATAAAAAATAATACATATATGGCTTTGAATATAAAGAAAACAATGCTTTTGAACATGAAAAAACAGAAAGGCTGTTCTTACCATAAATTCTTAAGATTCTTATTGTGCTGCATTCATCAAAATGATTTCTTCCTTTCAAATGCTGAAGAATAAGTTGCTGATAATTACATAGATTTATATATATATATTGTACTCCCTTAAAACACGGCAAGCCCACAATCTTGTATTATTCCATACCAGTAATGCATTATTATTATATCTGTAATGCAATGTAAAGATATGTTAAAAGTTTATGGTTTGCAGTATTTCCAAGAAGGTTCAAAAATGCATACACAAATGAAAGCTAAGCTGTTCTGCCTTCATAGTCACCTGTGGTAAGGGACTGACAAGTGTTTTTATGATGAACTCCTCTGAGCTGTGCTTTGGAAAGACATGATTGGAAGGATGGTGGCGGAGCTGAAGACTTGAGCTGTTAAAGCTTCTTTTTGTAGTCATGTGAGTTGGACTGGTATGTGGTAATTTGTGAGCTAAGGTATATACAGACTTTTGCCTTTCTCCTCTGGTATTTCCAAGACCATAAGGTAAGTTTTATTTGCAATTACTTGCCTGAAAACCTCCTTGCCTGTATTCTGCCTTTCCCTTATCCTTCAATACACTCCTTCTCTCTTTTTTGCCACCGGCCTCTGAAGGAGGCACTAATCAAATTTCACTCTAGAATTCTGCAATAACTTGTTTGTTTGCTTTGTATGAGAAGAAATGGGATGATGAAAATTATTAGCCAGAGGCACAAACTCTTTCTATTTCCATTGGATGAGGGAAAGAAAATTATATGAGCAGATCTGTTACGGCCTGATTCTGCACAGTTCCCCACCAAAGGCTTCGTGCTTTTTGAGACATATGTGAAGGAGTCAGAAGGCCAAGCATCAGGGCAGGGGGGGTCTGCCACCTATGAGCTCTGAAAAGCCAGTGCTGGTGTCATTCTGGTTTCACCACCCATGCTCACATGGCATCTGTGTCCAGTGTATGGATTTGCACTGGTTACTGGGGAAGCACCCGTTTTCAGCCTGGATTGTGCTGCCCATGCTGTCCCAGGGTCCCACCTGACTCTAAACCTGGGGACATTGTGTGACTAGAAGGAAGGAGGGGTAAGTTCTGGATGTGAGGTTGTTTTTCCTACCCATGTCAGGCAGTTCAGCCACCCACAACTTTGGACATTGTTTTTTACTTTGGAGACAGTCCTTCAGACACCCTTCAGACTGAAACGTCCATAGCATTCCATGTAATTCTTTCCATTTGTTTTGGTTTCCAGCCTTGAGCTGCTGATAGGGGCAATGATTCATTTTTTTAATATGGAAATCACAATTACTGTCAGAAAGTAGGAAGTGTCATTGAGTTTTCTCTTGAAACTTCTCCCTGGTGAAAAAAAAAAAAAAAGAAAGGAGCTGATAATCCTAACAGCTCTTAAACAACTCTTGATCCTTTGAATTAATTATTGGGGGTGAAAAATGCTGAGATACTTGTGATACAGTATAAGTTAACAATTACTCTCTGGAAAGCATTAGGAATGAATATAATTTTGGTACGGTGAGGTGTTAATGTTATCTTTCACAGTCAATGGGAATCTAAGGTCAGGAAGGAAGCAGTGTCCCTGTCGTCCACTGAATATACAAATTCAGTGCAGCATCTAATATGTCCAGCCATGAGCTGAGATGAATAGCACCTTGAATAAAAGTTACTACCATGTTTTTAGGAGACTTCCTGGGTCCAATGGCACGTCCATCTGAAGTTCAAGATCGCTTCTTTGAAAATTAAACCTATACACTGCAAACAGAAACACATTACCGCTGACTGTCAGCCTAGGGCTCTGTTGCAAACGCTGGTTCAGGGAATTCTATTCTCTCATTCAGTTATTTCATCTGTACAGGTAATGATTCCGTCTATCCTCCAATTGCAGTTAATTGCCAGATCCACTTTGTTTTGTTATGTATGTACTTGCTAAAATACACTACAAATTGACAAGCTGTCCTGCTCAGAACCTCTCTTTATGCTTCCCTGTATGAGCACTGTCATATTTGGCTCTTCAGGCTTGAAAAGTGTGGTTTGAAGTCTTTCCTGAATCTGTTTATCCATGTGCATTAAGATACTAAATCTTAGCTTCAAGGCAGAAGAACAGTCAGCTCCTCCTTTTCAGTTTAAGGCAGAGGATAACATCTTGTCACCATACTCAGAATGTGTTTCACTTCCCCTCATCCACTCCTTTCCTTTACTTCCAGACCCAAAAGGGGTAAAAATATGTTACTTCTTCTGTTTGCAATTAAAATCTCTCTATTGTAGCTGGCTATTGCTATCATGAGCCATAGAAGTCTGATATTATTTGTGGCAATGAGTTCTACAAGGTAATGATTCATTATATAAAAAATTATTCTTTGAAAGGAATACACTGCTGGCTTTTATTCCCTTGTTAGCAATCAAGTACTCTTTTCTTGACCTTCACCATACAACAGGATTTATGCAACTCAGTTGCATATTCTCCTTTTTTTTCTCTCTAGAAAAAACATTTCAGACTTTTTAACTTTGTCTTCACACACCTTAGCCTTATTGAAAGCAGCCACCTGTCTGTCTCATGTCTTCTGCTTCTCTCAAGAACTCTGATTTACGTTGTTCTCTGTAGAAACATTGAAGCTCTGGGCTGCACTAATGATGTACCCTAACTTCAGGAGCAGATGATTTTGCTTAGTCAATTTACAGTCACTCAGGGTTAAGGTAACGGGGAGTAAATGGAGTAGCGTGGAGAACTGTCTGGTAGAGCATCTCTAATAGTGATTAATTTCAGAAGAGACTATGGTTCTGTTCCAATTCAGTTGAATCTGGTAGCAACAAGTACACTGCAAAATAGATGATTCCTTACAGTTAAGCTCCCTGTAGTTCTGTAAGAGATGTATTGCCCTCCCTTTGTGATCAGTATTCTGGGAATAGTCAGACAATTTATCAAGAAATCAAAATGGAGATTTTTGGTGTCCTAACATCTGTCAGTGGTGTGAAGTCAGCGAAAGAGTCATAAAAAACTACTCCAGGCCTGTTGCTTAAATGAACTGCATAATGAAATGCAGAGAGCTCACCTCAGGTCTGATCCAATCCACGCTGAGAGCAATGACACTTTTCCATTGGCTTCGCTGAGAGCTGAACTGGCTGCCAAAACAGAAATTGATCTTTCTGTTCAATGATACCACAGTAAAGAAATTCTACATGCTCACTTTGCATTGACTGTGGGCTCTACAACACCATTTCGACAGTTTTGATTGAAAAGAAGCAGTTAAAAATGCTCTGTGAAGAAAAACTGTGATGCAGGGCTTGGTACCTCTCAGAATTCCTAACAGCTTGCCAGTCGTTGAGAGGATGTGTCTCTGTGCTCGACTGAGAAACAGCTATTTCTGAGGAAAATAGAAAAATATCAACTCTGCCACAAGGATTTCTGTGTGATTTAGACTATGCCTCCAGAGTATAGAGACCGTATATGTAAGTACCCTCTGCTAATTAATACTGCTCTACCACCCCAGTAATTAATGCACAATAGAAGAGCTCCCCTGCCCTTTTCCAAAGTAATACAGAATTCAGAAAAATGTAGCCATGAAAATCTGGGGAATAACAGACCCCTCAAAGGCACCTGTTGAAGCCAGACATCCTGGAAGGAACTCTAAGAGTCCAGAACTCCTCCTAGGGATGCAGAAAAAGCCTTTCAGCTACAAAGCCAAAGTTATGTGCAGCATTCTCCCCTCCAAGAATAACCTTACAGATAAGGAATGCAAGCTTTTGAGTGACATGAGACATTTTAAAATATTTTGCTATGAATCCAGCACTGCTGTGGGTTTACACTGAAGGTCATCTGAGTCAACTCAGCTGATAAGTGGTGTTTGGTCAGTGTAAAGCTAGTGAATGTTCCAAACAAAAGGGGTTTGTGTCTTAACTATTGCAGGACTCGTTGGATCATGGGCTAAGATGTGCGTGAAGAACACTGAGAAAATATTAGCTGGCATGCTAAGAAGGTGGAATACATAGTGGAATAATCTCGCACTTTTTATCCTCCCAATGCCATTGTTATCATTGAAGAAGTGCTCACCATTATGTGGGAAGTCATGAGAAGGAAAGCTTCATCTCTCAGAATACATAAACCCACCCAAAATCAGTGACAGATTTTTCTTTTAAGAAAGTGGACTGGCAGACTGAGGATAAGATGACCCTACCCTTGTCAGCTCTGAAGAGAAAATAATGCAAATAGCGATACTGGAATATTTGTTGTTTATTGCAACTTCTATGCTGCCTGTGAAGCCAAGACTTCTTCCTAGAGAAGAGCCTTGACCCTGCTGCAGATCTCAGCTGAACACCACTCACCACCAGAATCAAGTACAAGCTAGGACATTGAAGGTCCTCATGTGAGTGACACAAACAGTGATTTTATTAACTGTTTGCTGATGTTAAGAGGTAGTTGATAGACAGTGTGATTGTAGTGCAGTTTGGGATTTTTGATTCCAAAGTAAAACTTCTGGCAACAGATATTTTCCTCACAAACAGATGTGGAAAACAAGTGCTGGATACAAGCACAGAACTTTATGGGCTTGCAGATGTATGAAAGGGAAGACTTAACTGGAGCACAGCAAAGGCTCATGCCTGTTAGCAAGAAATAAAAGGGTTTTCCTAATTCTTAGATGAGGCCTGTCTGCAAAAATCAAAGTGCAGAAATAAGGAAAATGAAGGCGCTTCAACAGTCCCTAAGTGGAGAAGAGTCCTGGCATTTAAAGACAGCACAGGGCTTCTTGAAATCAGTCAAAGGCATTTGTAAAGCCTTTCTGAAAACACGAAAAATGGGTGAAATAAGGACCGCACCCTCTACGGAAGGTGGGTCACCCTGAGTTGGGCATTCTTCCCTTAAACTAACCTTGCTGGCTACAGACATGTTGAAAAGGAGCTAGAAAAATGCTGGGATGGGCTCTTTTCTCTTTTCTTCCTCTGGTGCAGGGAGTACGAAAAGCTACATGGTTTAAGTGTTGAGAGATTAGGGTTATCACACGCAGGCTGGGCCTGAGCATTTCCCAAGAAGAGATGCGTGTCTGATTGCACCCTGACCCCATGGGGATTAACCTGTGCCAGCCCCATGCCTTGGAGACTGTGGGAAGGAAATCTGCCTGCTGGAAGGAAGCAACAGCCACAGACAATTGGAGAGTATGCTGGTGAGCAGCCTGCTTTTGGCCTCAGTGGTTGCTCAATAGGATTTCTGCTAAAAAGCAGCACCAAGCTGTTCTTCTCTCTCCTCCTGACTCCCACCTGAGCCCTTCGCTCTCACGCCCACGGCAGTTTCCAAGAAAAAGAAGTTGAGAGACTGGTGACTTCTTAATGCTGAAAAATATTGTCCATTGCAGGTATAACTTGCTGCTTAAAGTCATAATGGCCATTTTATATACATTTTCTTGAACTATCATCTGTGAGCAGTGGGTTTTCCACAGAAAAAACCCTAGGCCTCTTCTAATCTACCCCAGCAAGCTGATGCATGCAATAACTTACAAATTAACTTTTCCCCCCCCCCTTTGATTCCTGCCCCAGTGCAGATACCGCAACCAGACACCTACAGAGTGAAGACTCAAAATGTAGCTGCATCTTTCATCTTTAGTGCCTGTAGCTCTGTCCTTGATTTTCAGAATTAACTCAAATAAATTATGCATTTCTGCATGCATGACCAGGAAAAGTCTGCACAGTGACAGTGCAGAGTCACTCAGAAGGCAAAAAAATCTGATCCTGTTTTCTTGTGGATAACAGCTATTTTTGCCTTTTGGCTGATACACTGGCACCTGGGATAATTCACTAAGAGAGAAACTAATGAAATTACTGTAGTGCCAGACAGAGAAAATAAAACAATCAGAAAGAGGAAAAGGAAAAGTCCAATCAACATCACACTATAAAATTATGAAAAAGCCTCCCACTGACAAAATTCTTGAAAACATTTCCCTGCAGCCCCAGCTTCTAATTTGGCATCAATTCATAGAAGCAGAGAACTGGAGTTTATTGAAAGGCTATAGGCATGCGTTTTAGGAAGGTAACGTGGTCAACACTGTTAGGAAATTGAAGCAGGTATGAGCATTAATATTATTTTCCTCTACCCTGAAATTTGTTGCCTTTGCATATAAACCACAGGTTTTCCAATTAGTCTCTATCATTCCGGTTCTGTATCGGTTTTGAACTGACAAGTTTATTGCAGTGCTACCCAAGGCACAGATGAGTTGGCTAAGATCCTTCTGGGTAACTGTGCCAGGTGTACAGAGGCAGCAACGATGGCTCTGCTTAAGATTATTCTTGAATTGTTCTTTTTCTGTGTGCTGACAATTATTCATAGGGAGTTACATTTGTACTTGTCAGGGAGAGCCCACACATATGGTGAAGTTCTTGTGAATCAGCACTCAATGCGTAGCCCTTTAGGGTAAAGTGATGAGCTAGCTGTAGTTTTAGAGAAGGATATACATTCATCTCCGTGTCAAGTTTGCATGCTTTACACATTCATACATTAATCTGATTCACAAATATGCACCTTTCATTTTTTCATCGTCTTCTTTTCCTGGTCACCTTCAAAATCTGCCTTTTGCTGTCTATGTTTTTAAACTTTTTTTTCCCCTCTTTCTTGATTTCTTCTTATCCTAAAGCAATGACTTCAGTTTTCTCCTGTGAAATAATTTAAAGGATCTGGCCTTGTGGTGTTTACTCGTGCATGCTCTTCACTTTTCCTCTAAATAAATATTTTGTAAAAATGACAGCACGGAGTGGCATTGGAAGGAAATCAGAGTTCAGCACACAGGGTCAACATGTCCTCAGCCTGCTGAAAACAAAACATCCCAGGCCCTGCAAGCTGAGCTTGTACAGTCAGTGAGAGTCACCATGACAGCAACTTTATTGTTTAATGTTCATATGATGTGTATTTTAATGCTGGAAGGCATTTCTATTCTATCTGCAAATGAGAAAGCAGTATTTTCTTTCACCAATTTAACCCTTGTTTTAGCCACAAGGTTACCTGACACAATCCCTCCTGCAGCAGCAGTGGGGAGCAACCCTGGTCCACCCCAGGAAGCTGCAATGGGAGGAGGTGCAGGTGAGATGTGGTGGCTGAGCAGCGGCCAGGAGCCTGCTCAGTCAGTCTCCATATGTTCACTGCCAAGGGTGGTAACTTTTCTAGTCATGCAGTGAACAGTGAAAGAACATGAGCTTGTATGTGAGTCTTCACAACCTGGTACTTATAAGCCAGTTAAGAATTTCTCGGGTTTGGCCGTTTGAAACCTATAGAAAATCAACAAAAAACAAGGGAACCTCTGATCCCACATCACTCCTTCTGCTGCTTTTTTTATGTGTGGGCAATTTTCTTCAATTGCAAAAGACAGAAACAGACATATTGCATACCATCACCTTACATCTTCAGCTGCAGAATGGTAATTATGGTAGCTTCTTCTTCTGCTAATCTTGCATGTCAGACCTCATTTGCTCATGAAAATCTTGTCAGAGTTCTAGTAAAGCTTGTGTTTTAAACTCAATATTTCAATTCCCGGTAGATGACCAGGATAAAACTTGTGAAATAACCAGACAACCACATTGTCAGCAAAGAAATTATTTAAATGCATTTTTTTCTGAAATATGCACAGGATGGTGACTCTGATTTCACATATGGCTTTGTTTAGGAAGTAGAAGTTCTGTTACTGTTAGCTGAGCTCATGTTATGGCCTAAGTACATGGATGCTTACAACATACAACCCCTCTGGGCAAATACTTTGCCATCATTTGAACAAGATGGGCTGAGCAGACAGTAGGGAAGGAAGATTTTGTGGTCATGTCATCCTCCTAGCTCCTATTTCAGATGGGACGAAGATGTCTTTCCATTTACCTGCCTCTACCTCTACACTACTTCAGTACAGAAATAGAGACATGCTGAGGATATGTCCACAGAGTAAAACACATTTTTCTTTTTCAAGTTCCCAAAATAAGGTTGGGAAATTCTCTTTTTGTTCATGGACTTTCTGCAAGCTGGCAAAGAGGCTAAATTAACTGTATACATTATTCATTACAAATTATTCACTCTATGCAGCACATACTGATTGTTTAGAAAATTCATTCTTTCTGTCCTAGAAATGTCACTGGCTGTAATTCATTACCTCATCATCGACGAATTCTGTTGATTGCTTGTCTAGTTGCTTTAACTAATCCAGGATTATGGTTCACGAGAATATAATAGCCACTTCTCTACCACTTTGCACATGAGGATCTCAAAACATGATTTTGAAATGCTAATCAATCCCCAGAGCACCTGGGAGGTGAAGTATTCCTATCCTTACAGCAGATTCACAGCTCTTGAACCTTGTTGGGAGGTGGAAAGTCATTCTGCTGACTAACACAAGCTGCCAGGTCAGGTGGCTCTCATTAGCTCCAACCAGCCAAGATAAAAACTGAGCATTAGAAAGAAAAGGGAAAAAAAAAAGAAAATCAAGTGAGAGGAGGTGGGAAGGGTGAAAGAACAGTCAGTAGTACTTTCATTAGCTTCTTTAGGCTTGAGGAAGCGTTGACAGCCTGTTTGGTTTCAGAGTCTTGTTCTTAGTGTAGTTGTTAAGGTAGCTGAATAAATGATGGAGAGCTAAATGGGAATGAACAGTTCCAGTTGAACTCACTGACTAAGTTGAATCATTTAGGCCTTTCTTTACTTATTTTGCAGGGCATATTTTTAGACTTACTTACACTAGTAGTCCAGAAATTGTATGAGCTACAGTACCAGTAGCTGATTTGTGTGGCTACAAAAAGCTGAAGTTGCTCTGTGTGCTGTGCTGAGCGTGTACTGATTATCTGTCTCGGTCATCCACGTGTTTGGTAGCTTGGCAGTTTCCTGCACAAAGATGAAGGTATTTGATGACTAAGAAGCAGTTTGTCACCTAAACTTGTGACTAGGACAGGCTAGCAAACAAGCCAGATGGCTAAGGATTTCCTTTGCCTGGGATAACTTCTAGGTTGCAGAATAGCTACTGTGGAGTTTTAAAGCTATGTATCGGAGCCATGTGACATTTGGCAGGTATAAGGACTAGCAGGCAAAGAGTTTTTGCTGTGTATCTGCATCTCTTATACTCTTTCACTCATCTGTTGGGAAGCTGAGATATACAAAGCAAGAACATGTTCACTGAAAGATGGAAATGTGGGTATTTGGGTCTTATCTCAAAGGCTTTCATGTACAACACCACATCTTGTGTTGTTTTAAATTTTGCCTGCATTTGTTGGCTTCTTAAAAGATAAATGGTATGACAACTGAGCACTGCTGTAAAGTTGAGCTCTGAAAATAAAGTGCATTGTCCTCTGCAGCAAAGGAACATCGAGGAAAAGCACTAAGTAAGTTGTGGTCATTGTCAGTGGGTGTTTCCACTGAAAGTGAAGAGCAAGGGCTTTGAGCAGAGGCACACGAACATGTGCTATTCCTTTAAAAATAAGCAGAACTAAAGATTCGGTGAAACAAATACTAACAGGGCTGGATAATTTCATGTATGCTGAGAAGAGGAGAATGAAATGGAGGAGTGGGCGGATGACCCTTAACCCTGCCTTTGTCTAGAATTGTGCAATATGGCAGCTAGCATTTGTCCTTTAAAAATGTAGTTACCATCTGAAGAAGCAAATCCAGATAACCAGCATACACAGAGAGAATGAGAAGCAGGGGCCAATTCATGGCTGTAAACTGTAGCACATGAATGCTAATGCTGTTCTCAAACTAACGTATTTTTTGAAAAAGAGGAGGGAGGAAAAAAAACCACAACAGCAAAAAATCCTGAAAACCGGGAGTGCTCGTGGTTCAAGGGAAAAACAATAGTCTGTCTAGCAGGGGTATTTAGATAAAAAGAGTGTGATAAACAAAAGCTGCAGGCTACTCTGCAGGGCTCTATGCCATTGATCTGAGTACTTGATTAAACAAGAGCAGTAACTGTATAGAGAACTGCTGCTTAAATTTTCGGTAAAATATTCTTGCCAGCCTTCATTGATATCAAAAAAAGGACTGACTGGGTCCATATGACGTGATTTGACTCTTCCTTGCACCAGCAGACTGAAGAATAACTTTCTGGAGGCTAATGGCTTTAGACTTGTATGTAAATGAGGGGAAAATCTGATCTTAAATCTCTAGGAAGCAAAAAAGTAGTGACAGGATTTACTGCAGACCTCTTCCACAGAAGAAGCCTGTGGGGACTGGCTGGCAGATATTATGCAATTAGAGGAGCCTTTAGCAGTGCCATTTGTCTTACCATTTCAGTGCTGGAGACCACTGGGGTTTGAGGAAGAAGTTGTTGACAGAAGAGCTGTGGATTGGACCTGCAAAGGGCTGTCTCAGATCTTACAAGTGTGTGTTTGTATTGCCCTTTCCTGATGATGTTTTTCAGGCCGAGTTCCTTGACTGTCTGTGCTGACTGACCTTGGGGTGCATTTGGGTCATGCGAGCAGAGGCCCAGATGGGGAATCAGGGACAATCTGAGCAGCAGTGAGCTCCTCAAGCCTTGGTGGCAGTTCTGTGTCTGTGGCTATCTGAGATCAGAAACACACACCCTGCAAGGTGGTGCAGTGGAGCAGGTGATACTATCACCCCCTACCCCTATTGACACTGCAAAGCTCTTCAAAACTTTAACAAGGTGGAAGAGGACAAGGATGCTGGATCAAGAGCCTGCTTCTCCCATGGACAAGTTCTGTGTTGGAGCAGCATAAAGATAATTTGATTTAATTTTGCACAAGTAGTGATGAGGAAAGAGCAACCAAGGTGGATAAGACCCACCACAACACCTGTCCACATCTTCAGTACTCCAAAGCCACATGTCCTAGCCTGGCTTTGTTCTGGTTTCTCTTTTCCTTTCATGGCTGGGCCCTGTACCTTGGAGGCTATTGCCTGCTCAAGTCTGCCTCTGGCTGGTGGTACTGTGCCATTTCTACGTGAGTACGAAAACTATGCATGGAGCTCACAGATGCATGCAGGCAGAGAAAGGTCTGGTGTCCAGGAGCTACAAACCATTCCAAGTCCAAGACCTGTACCTTTCTGTGGCACTTTTCTGTCATTTGCGTGACAGTAAGGAGATTAGGCTGAGCCCAAATGCAAACCAAAGAGGCTGAACAGCCACTTTGTGCTAAAGAATGCGATTTCAAGTCAGGGAGAATTGTGGTAAATTTCCTGTTCAAAGGGCAGAGAAAACCATGGCTTGTTTGCCATGGATATCAGATATCTGAAAAACAAATGAATCCCTTGTGTAGCTTTGTGGGCTTCAACAAAATTATCCTGGGATCAATAGCAGGCAGGGACTTGAAAGTTTTCAGGTGAGAGTTATTAAGGCCACACTTCTTTGCTCCCTGTGGAATGGATAATGTGTTTCTGTTATTTTGTCATCTTCAGGTTCAAAGACTGTCTGAGGTTGGCATCCGTCCATTCATTCTTCTCTTGGAAAATAAGTATATGTCCTTGGGAGCCCAAGGTCCTGTGCTCTGTGCAGTTAGGGATCGAGGAGCAGTACTAGTAATAGGGAAATGAGCCTAAACTGTATCTTCTCTCTGAGTGAGGACTGGGATTCCCAGGAGAGACAGGACTGAGAAGTACGTGCTACTAAACTCTGTGCTGCTACCTCTGCTATGTGTCTTCAGGGCTACTAGAACAGCATTTCCCATATATTCTTTCATTCATTCTTCAGGAGAGAAAAAACAATATATTCTGGCATTGCCTACATGATCTAGGATCCTATTTACCTTAATCTGCTCCTTCATTTGCTCTCTGCTTTCTGCCTCTCACCTCTTTTTTGTGTTTTCCTTCTTGCTTCATTTCTTAATGAAATGTGATTTCCGTAGTTTTTTTGGTTCCCTTGAATCATTAACAAAAACCTGACAAGACTTTTTTTAAAGACTTGCTACTAATATACTTATAAAATAACTTTAATCAATGTTACCTCTTGGGGAATTCCTAAGTAATTGCTAGAACACAACTAATTATTGTGCTGTTACTTTACCATTCAGTCGTTATTCTTCTGTGTAGTCGTAACTTCTGCTATCTAATATTAGTTCTCTGATGAGCGCTCCCATTAGGCTATGTTTTTCCCCTCAAGAAAATGCGTAATTTGCTTGATTACTTTCACTCATCTGTTCAACTCCTCTGCTACTGTGTTGCCAATTTTGAGAACACTTGGCATTCCTAACTTAAAAGTCTGAGAGGAACTTCCTAAGGAGCAGATAGGTGGCTTCAGCTTTGAGAAAGCCCACTTACCACTGGGGAAACAGTCAGCAATCTTTTCCAAAAGGAAAAAATATTAAAAGACTTCATTTCTCGAGAGGGTCAGAAAAAGTCAAGGGGAATATTATTTTTTGAATATTATTCAGAAAAGTTTAGGAGGGTGCTTGATAGGGTGGGTATTCTGTTTGTTTTAAACTGAAGTTCAATATTCTGTGCCAGATGTAGCCAACGTTGGCAATTCGGTTTGAAATTAAGCATATTTTTTTTTTCTTAAACTTTAGACTCATAGAAAAACGGGTTGGAAGATCTGCTCCAACTTTCCCAGGAAAGGGAACGTAGAGGAGATTATTTAGCACCCTGTTCAATTGCATCTTGAAAACTTCCAGTGATGGGGACTTTACTATATGCCTGGGAGATTGTTCCAGTGAATCATTGTCATTGTAAAACAATTTCTTTCTTATCTTGAGATGAAATCTCTCCTTGTACAAATTGTACCTGTTTCTCCTTGTTGTCTTCATGTGGTTCCTCATGAAGAGGAAGCCTCTGTCATCCCTTTAAGTACTTGTTCTGGTTTGAGCTAAAGTAGAATCAATTTTCTAACTTTTCAGCTAAGCCTCTTTTAAGTAACTTTATTTCCTGAAAGTTAACTGCATCTTTTTCAGACAGTGTTTCTTTGTAGAAGTGATAACATGGGGCACTGGTAAGCAGAAAGGCCATTACTCATACTTATTCCTTTAGAAACCAAGACCATCCTCAAGCTGGCGGAATGCTGTAAGTGAAAGGGGCAAGTATGCACATCCTGATATTCCATTCCATGTACATTATACTCAGTATAAAACTAAAGGATCACAAAGATCAAGCACTCTTCTTCAGTGACTGGTGTACAATACAGACCTTGTCTGTCTTTTTGGCCCTGATCTTGGATCCATGTGTTCCTAAATCCAGTTTCTGAGACCATCTCCCTTCTGCTGCTGTGTCCAGCCCAGGATATTTTCCCACGACTTCGCTGCAGCACCTGTGATGATGTAGTCATTGAAGGGAGGCGGGGAGGCAATTTTGTACATATGTACATATTTTGTTATTTTCTTATTAATAATATTTTCCATATCATTAATATTGTTTCATTAAAGCTGTTTTATTTTCAAACCATCAAGTCTTTTTCTCTCATTTCCATTTCGCCTTTTCCTGAGGGATTGGAGGGGAAGAGAACAGAACCCATAGCTGCTTGCATTTTGCTGACAATCAAGCTTGGCCAGGGCTAAATCGTGACAGGACTGAAATATTGTGAAGTTCCTCTGAATTGTCTCACATGCTGAAAATATTCCAAAGAATATTTCTGGGGAGAAAAGACCCAACTCCTTTACTCTTTCTTCATAAAGAAGCTTTTCCAGCCCTTTAGTTATGTTTGTGGCGCTCCTTTGGACACTCTTCAGTCTATCTATGTCTTTCTTGAATTGTGAGGACCAGAACTGACAAGCCTGAGTAGGGTGATCATGTCTCTGTTTCTGCTAGTAGTGCCCCTGTGGATGCAGCCCAGGGTCTGATTCACTTTCGTTGCTGCAGTGGAACGCTGGTGACTCGTGTTCAGCTTGTTCTCGATTGGGACATCCAGGTCCCTTTCAGCAAGGCTGCTCTCCAGCCACACAAGTCCTAGCCTGTACTGGTCTCTTTATCCCAGGTGCAGGACTTCATGTTTGTCTTTGTTAAACTTTATACAGGGTTTGCTAGCCTGCTCTTCTATCCTATCGAGGTCTCTCTGTAAGATAGCTCTCCCTTCTGTCATGTCCTCCTCAACACCTAGTTTGGTGTCATCAGCAACGTTGGTGAGAGTTCTTTCAATTCGATCATCCGGATCATTTATGAAGAAGCTGAACAGTGTGGAGCCTAGTGTTGATCCCTGGGGGACTCTACTTCTGACAGGCTGCCAGCCTGAGTAAAAACCACTGATCACCATCCACAGAGTGCAACCTACCCATCCAGTTTCCTACCCATCTCACAGACCATCCATCAAATCCGTTATCTTGTCAGTTTGTCCAGGAGAAGGCCATGGGAAAGTAACAAATGTATTGCTGAAGTCCAGGTAAATAATATCCATTCTTTCCTCATGTTGACAGAAGGTATTACGTTGTTGCAGATCAGGTTGGAATGGTATGATTTACCCTTAGTAAATCTGTGCTGACTTTTCCCAGTTACCTGCTTCATTTGGTTAGGAATAGTTTCTGGGATGGCTTGTTACTTTCCGAGGGATTGAAGTAAAACTATCTGGCTTGTAGTTTTCTGGGTCCTCTTTTAGATCTTTCTTGTAAATAGGTACGGCATTTGCTTTCTTAGAGTCGTCAGAGACATCCCGTGATCTTCACAACTTTTCGAATACCATAGACAATAGCCTTGCAACAATGTCACCCTAGGGTGGATTCCCTCTGGACTTACGGATTTATGTGGGCTGAGCCCTTGCAAGAGAACTCAGACCAACCCTTCCTCCACTGTTGGTGGCCTACTTTGTTCTAGCTACTCGATCTTGTCATCTAGGGTCCAGCTATGCCAGGAAAGACAGAGTTAAAGAAGGTATTGAAAATTCTGCCTTGTCAGCATTATTAATAACTAGTTTCCTTGCTTTATTTAGTAATGGGCCTGTGTCTTCCCTGTACTTCTGCTTATTGCTCACCTCTCTGAAGATCCCTTTCTGTTGTACTTGGCATCATTGGCCAGTTTCAGTTCTAGTTGATCTCAGCCTTCCTACTGGGAAAATATTGTAGTTTTTAACACAGTGCCATTAAAAACGTATGCAGCTTCATCAATTGCAATATCTTAGCTTGTGTTTTCCATTTCCAGATATTTTGTACAACGTGCATTTTTCTTTTTGCAATAACCTTGGCTTTTGCCTGTTTGTATGTGCTCAGACAATTAGTCTGTGGCAGTTCATTATTGCTACTATTGTAGTGAGTATATTAGTAAAACAAAGCTATCACTAAGATCTGCAATACCAGCAGAAGCTTCTCTCTTTGTCTTCCAGTTTCTTTAATGCTAGATACTGACAGGTAATAATGACTCGAAGAAGTGCTCATAAAAAGTACTTTTTCCCCTAACCTGTTTAGAGAGGTTCTTATGAAATTATTGTAAGCAATGGATCTTATTCAGATTTGGTTTAATAATAGATTCTCATGTAATGTAAGAATGTTTTTTTCTTTATCAAGTCTCTGCTGGCCTTTTTAAGATTACTCCATTCCAAATTAACGCACTTGAACAATAGCGTAAACCATACAAACCCCATGACTGCCAAATCTCTGGTTTGTTTAGCAGTAGGGGCCATGCCAGCTTGGCTGACCTGAGGTGTCCTTGCTCTCTTATTCCATGCAGCTTCTTACCTCGCTTTCATGTCCTGGTTCGGTGGTGAGGGGCCATGGGTGAAGCACACAGGCCCAAGGGGCAGGGCGATGTGGGAAGCCTGCTGGCTATCCTGTTTTCATAGGACTTCATGCTCACTGATTTGCAGAATTATATTAGTAGCGACACTGATTGGCTTGAAAGCAAGGGAAAGAAAATTGTTTCTGATTATATATTTGCAGGCTGAGGAGTGGGAAGACATTTGTGTTTCTGTGAAGCTACATTGGCCCTATTTGCAAATAAGGGAAAGCTCTAGTATTGATGGAATTCCTCTTTCCCTTGGCATTTTCTATAGTGATAAGGAAAACTCTAGGTGGCTTAGTTCTCATCTGTATATGATTTATTGTAAAAAAGTCCTTCTATACATTTTCAGTCTCTGCTTAATGAAGAGACAGGCATCATGAGAACAATTTGTAATGAATTTATTAGCCAGTCATATGCATTTAATTAATGTATAGCTCTGTATTCCACTTACAGGCAAATTTAATAAAGAACAGAAACAAATGGACGTTTTCATCTTGCTGAAAATGAAGACACACTTAATTCTCTCTGCTGCTGATGTAATACCAGATTGATCTACTGACAGCAGTTCTGGTGGTAAATTCATCTGCTGGATTATTCAGGGCGTAAAGAGAGTTCAGATCAGGTTTGCCAACTTAATGCCAAACAGCCTGCCTAGGAAGGATGGAACTTCATTCATTCCTTGGGTGCACTGGCAGCCTCACCTGCCCTCTCCTTTACCTCCTACCCACTGTGTTGTTTAAAGTATTTTCTTACCATGTCGACAAACCTTACTTGGGAAGCCAAGGAGCCAGTCAGGGTGTTCATAACAGGAAAATGCAGGCTATGTATGACCTAAATGATCATTTACCAAGGTCAGGTAGAGACTGGCAAATCTCTCTCATGTACAAGGTCCCACAGGGATGGATCCTCTGTTGTGTTAGCAGTTGCAAAGAGTAACTGCTGTAATACTCTCTCATGCCTTGTGTGGTGTTACCAGATAGTCATTTAGCATCCTAACAACACCTTTGATCTGATTAATGCAGCTCAGCAAGCATTTCCACAGGAATCTGTGCTGCGACGCTTTGGAGTGCACGAACTTAGCATTAAGTAGCTATAGGTGGCCTGCTGGTGTTAGACAAGTAAAAAATGTAGCTTCATATTGCTGAAACCTCCTGGAATTGCACACTGTGAGGAACATAATCCCTAAGAATGCATTTGTGTTTTCTTTAGTCTTGAACTCACCAATCATCCATGCCTTTCTCTGTGACTTATGTACTGAGATGTTAAAACAAAAGGGCAAAGAATCTGCAGTTACATTAATGTAAAGCCAGAACAAACCCCAAGAATGACAGTATTTTGTACAGTGTTTATCTAAGAGAAAAACTGTCCTGAATTTCAGATAACATACCATATCAGTGTAACAAGTATGTCACTTTGAGAAGAGCTGAGCAGGTGCTCTATTTCTTCCCTGCCCTTTCCCTCCCCCTAGAGAAATAATTATGGCAAATATCTAAGTGGTCAGGCCTGTCTAAGCGTTTTCACTTGCATAGAAACCATTTTGCTCCTTCTTCCTCCTTCCTGTCCACCCTCCACAATCTTCTCATCCAAATCTCTAAACTCATTTTAAACAGGAAAACTTAAGAAAAACTTGTTGCTTAATTTTAATACAAAATATTTGTTTGACATGGATCAAACTTATATATGTTTGGTTGAAATGACCTTTTCCTACAGAAAATTTCTAACATATCCTATTTTTAGTGAAATATTTTCAGCATGCGACACAATTCACTGTATTCAATTATTCTATCAGGTATCCCCAATGAGGCTGTTCAATGGGCTATTCAATCATGAGACTTGAGTGCTTGTCTCAAGACAATAAAAAAGGAAGGGAGCATCAAACAACTTGTATAGAAAAACTGAGATTTGAATAAGGGGAAAGAGCAAAGTCAGTGGACCTTGGAATACTGTTAGGCATACCACCATCATTAAAATACAAAAGGAATATACAGTGAACTGTGACATGATATTCTGTATAATCAGATAATTTAGTGAGATTTAGTGGGTTGGTTTACAACTAAAACCTGAAATACAGCAATAATTATTAATCTATCACTTTCATTGACTTTGACTACATAGGACAATTGCCGCTTGATCTACTCTACAAACCCAGACTGGACACATTCTGACTTAAACTGTGCTAATTTATGTTGTCAGAACTCAAATTAATTGGACCTAGGGATGCCTGCCATGGCTGCTTTCCTCTGACAATGTCTCTTCTACTTACAGCTAGGAGACAGGTATGGGAAGTGCCATGATGCTTCATCTGCTCTGGGAACCTACAAAGCAACAGAAACCTTGCAAGACTGAACAAGTAGAAGAGTCCCTTCATCAAGATGACCAAGATTTATCCTAATCTGTGAAAGGTCTTGACTGTTGTGAGAAGATGAAATTTTCCTCCATTTTTTTTGGATGAGAACAGCATCTCCAGTATTACATTTGATTTTTTTGATATAACTTTGAGTATCTCATACTTATCTCTGGTTATGTCATAGAATCATAGAATGACCTGAGATTGAAGAGACCTACAAGGATCGTTGAGTCCAACTCCTGTCCCTGCATAGGACAATCCCAACACTCACATCGTGTGTCTGAGGGCATTGTCCAAATGCTTCTGGAATATTACCAAGCCTGGTGCTGTGACTGCTTCCCTGGGGAGCTGTTCCACTGCTCCACCACCCTCTGGGTGAAGGACCGTTTCCTAATATCCAACCTAACCCTCCCTGGCACATCTTCCTGCCATTTCCTCGGGTCCTGTCATTGGTCACCAGAGAGAAGGGATCAGCGCCTGCTCCTCCTCCTTCCTTGTGAGGAAGCAGTGAATGGCTATGAGGTCCCCTCTCAGTCTCTTCTCCTCCAGGCTGAACAGAACAAGTGACATTACCCACTCCTCATATGATTTCTCCTCTAGACCCTTCATCAGCTTTGTGGTCTCCTCTGGGCACTCTCCAGTAGCTTGATGTCCTTTTTATGTTGTGGCGCCCCAAACTGCACCCAGTACTGGAGGTGGGGTTGCACCAGAGCAGAGCAGTGCAGGACAATCACCTCCCTTGACCAGCTAGCAATGCCATGCTTGAGGTACCCAAGGACACAGTTTGCCCTCTTGGCTGCCAGGACACACTGTTGGCTAATGTTCAACTTGCCACCAACCAGAAGCCCCAGGTCCCTTTCGGCAGGGCTGCTTGTCAGCCTCTCACTCCCCAGCCTGTGTGTATATACAGGGTTGCCGTGACCCAGGTACAGAACCCAACACTTGTCCTTGTTAAACTTCATGTGTTTGGCAATTGCCCAGCTGTCCCTGTGAAGAATGGTTGTCCGAATTGCATATGAAAAAGTTTTTGCTCTGTCATTTCACAGGTTTTCCTAGAATCTTTTTTGCAAATATTGCCAGTTTCCCTCATGTTACCTACAAAACCCCACAAACTGACAGTCTTCCCACCCCCCCTTCTTTTCCCCCTGCCTCTTTGTGTCTGTCTTGTTCTCCCAATATTTCTAGCACATTGTATTCTGCATGGATTTAAAGCCCTAGTATGAGATTATATGTTTCAGTTTCGTTACTGCTTGCTCACGAAGAAGCCAATGTCTGAGTAATTCACCTTTACAGAGCTCTTGTCACCTGAGGAAGTAAAAGACTGGACTTGAGAACTGGTATCACCATCATGGTGGTTTCTGAGGCCTCGGAAGGCTAACCCTGTTTCACTTGCTGCACTAAGAGCTATTGCATATGGCTTTATTTGTGGAGCATTACTGATACAGCACTAAACACTGATTCTTGTCTCAACTTTTCCTGTTTCAAAGTTCCTCCCAAACAACACAACTCCAACTGCCAAAACACAGTGACTGTTAACGGCACTGTGAGGATTTAATCCTACAATTTAAACAAAAATTATATTTGATATCAAGCATAAAATTTTTCCTTAAACGCCCTGAGTCTCGCCCCATAGCAAACTCACAAACAAGTTGCTCTGGGAGTACAATCTGAGACAAAAGTGGAGTAATCCATCCAGCTCCCTGGTCTTCAGGGTACACAATATGTTTGCCTTTCTGTAGGCAGCCAGACGTGTCTTTTGCTTGCTACTATCCCAGCCACACAGAAAAACATGTTACATCAAAAAATCTGAGAAGTAGATTGAAGGTGCCGACAGGAGAGGCTGCAAGGCTTTAGTGGATGGGCTGCTAAGTCTGGTTTCTTTTCTTACTCCCTTTATTGTTTGTGCCTGTCTTCTGTAAGTCTCTCTTGCTCTCTGTGTCTGTTTCCCTTACCACTATTCTTTTGCTGAGTCTCTAGCCTATGAAATCTTTGTTTTTCTTGTGTAATTAGTGTAACAACTACACAAAGCCATGCAAGAACAACATACGTGAGGCACTTTGGTGTGTTTGCCAAGAGGTTTAACCTGCCATCTCTTTCTGTGTTCGCAGCTAGTTGTGAGGGTGCCCGCTTGCAGGTGTGATGCTAAAACGAAGACTTCCATCAAGAGTTGATGTCCCCAAGCACGGGGAATGGCAAATTGCCAGCTTCTCCCTGTGGTCTTCAGGATGCAGCAGCTCTCGATTCTAGCTGCTCTGTCTGCTGCTGTGTACCTCCCTACAGTCCTTCCCCTAGTAGCTCTCTGGTGCATGGAGCCCTTCAGGAACCCTATATAATCTAGGGAAGTTTGATGGTAAACAAGATTCTCCCATTCCTTCTCATGCTGGTGGGCTGACCTTGTTCTGATGTTCTCCACGGTGCTACAAACCATCACACCATACTGTTTCTGGAGTGCAGACATGCTGCACATTGATGTACATATACATTTTTTTTTTCAGTAAGAAACTCTTTTCCTATCATCACTGCTGAACTGGCTCTACTGCTGTCTTTCATTGAATTCATTATTGTGATCTACATATTAGCTGTAAGTGCCTTTATTGTGAGTCCCACTTTTCAACACAAACATTCCTCACAGTCTGACTTCAGTACCTTTGGTTCACACTTCACCTTTTTCACCACATTTACGTTGGGGATGTGTGAATCTCTGGCACAAATGACTTGATTCTTAAGAACAGCAAAAAAATCTCCCTGTAAAATTGCTGAACTGTCTGCATGTAGCAGAGCAAAGTATATGGCATATAACCTTATTATTGTATTTCTGAATATCCTGTGTCCCCATCTCCTCTCAACATGTGCTGTGCTGCACATGTCAGCATGAAGATCATGCTCCTTAGGTGTGGTGCTCAATCTCTCTCTGGGCTATAAATCCCTGTGTACCGTGCAAATAACAAGGAATCTTCAGATATTCTCTCATGAAACTAATGGTGCTTCACAAGGTTGTGCAGATTATAGTTCTTTTGATTTTTTGCAGTACTAAGTACCATCAGCTAATGCTCCATCCTGTACACACCCACATGATCACCCAGTATGCTACCGGTTGTACCTTCAGAGTTATTATTTAATGACATTAAAACTGTGTAGAAAGTTTGGTAAAATATAAAACAGATTAACTTTTCCCAATTCTTTAGTGGTCCTCTTCCTTCAAGTAGGAGTGTGCACTAGAGTCTTGGGATAAATGATAGATTTGTCAGGTCAATTGTGTTTTTCCTTTCTGAGGAAGGATAGGCAGATTTGCCCTCAGCAGTGCTCTCTCCTTACATACTCAATAACAGACTGAACTAGGTTTAATATAATTGACTTAGCACTGTGGGTGGATACTTTGCCAAGTAGTGGAAACTGGCTTGTGCCAGCTTAAAAGGTCATTTCTGTGTAAGCGTGCCCGTTCATGCATTATCTTCAAACACAGCTTCTGATCCAGTGTAATTGATTTTAAAGCCTGATAGTTTGCCAAACATTTAGAATATGAAACACTGCTGGAATTGAAATTTTTGAATTCAGATGTAAGTGGCAAAATTTAATCAACTCAACCTGCCTTTGTCTGCAGCCTCTGCCTTCCTCATTGTGGTTAATTAATACTTTCCGCAGGAACTGGTGGAAACCCTAGAAGGCAATTGTGAAAAATAAACTCGCAAGTACGCATCTTGTCTACTACCTCCCTTATAAGAGAACACAATATGAATAGGAGCCAATTTAATTAGTAACAACTATGGGTGTGTTTCTGTTCTCATACAAGAAATTCTTTTGTGTCACCTTTCGGATTCACTAGATTTATTCCTGGATTATATCTTTTTCATTGCAATCAAAATTGTATCATCTAATGTCCTTGTGATAAGGAGAATTTTCTTACTGGTAACCTGCCTAAAAGCATACAGTTATTTGAAAAAAACCCAATAAACCACCACAAAAAAACCCCAACTACTTGAAGACTAGAATACAAAGAAATGATATAATCTTTGCCTGTATAATAGCATAATAACAATAATGAAGTCTAGGCCAATGCAAAGGAATGGTTAGTGCTTGCAGGAGGTGTCATCTGATTTATGAGAATCACAAGGCTGGAAATCTTTAATAATAGAATAATTTTGTTTCCATAGAGAGCAGCAAATACAAAAAGGAAAGATTTTATCTTATCTGAATTGTAACAAACCCCAATATGTGTAGAATGCAGTGCCCTGAGATAACTGTCCGTTGATGGAACAAATGTTTTTTATATATTTATCTCTGTGTGATTGGGCTACTGGCTGACGGAGTGGTGAGAATATTTGCAGCACTTGTAGCTCTGCACATGAACTTCAAAGCTGAGAGTGTTTCTGAATGCTTGGGAGGCAGTGACAGGAGTCAAATGAGCATGGTTCACGGTGAGAAAAAAGAGCTGTAAAAGTGGAGAGGGTCTTCACTGATTGGCTTTAAAGTTCAGCACCTTGTCTGCATGCTTACATGCTTTCCAAAAAACAGATCAGTTAGTTAGGATGGACACTGTTTACTCATCAGTGTGGGTCACTTATTTAATTCCAAAAGGTGTTAAGCAGCATAAAATTTTGAGAATGATAATGAAATGGAACAATTTTGCAAAAACATAGGCCCATTTATTTTGTCATCTTGTATTAGTGTCCTTATTAGTGGTGAGTGCCACATGAGTCTCTTACTGTCAAATCCTGAAAGTGACCGTTTGGGGTCACTTTAGTAGCCAAAGGACTGGATTGCCCAGAAATAGAAATATCTTTAAAGTATCAACATTAGAATTGAAAATGGTTCTTGCAGTGATCTGTGTCTCTGCTCTAATTACTAGGCTTAAATTCACGTTGGTATTTAGCAAAAATAAAGTAAAAGAAATCCTTGTCCATCAATGTGACGGATGAACACATTTTTATCTCCTATCTTAGCAAGGGTCAGGAAAACTTTAAGTTGCAAACTGTTTACAGTCGCTTACGGTACCTATTCTTGATTGCCAGAAGGGTAGAAAATTCAGTCTCACAAAGACAGGTTAGAGAGCAGGAATAATAAGAAAACACATAGTTTGTTCTGATAAATTCAGACACACAGTTTCTTGTGTTCAACATCTACCAAAGTTTATTATGTAGGCTGTAATTCAAAGCCACCACCAGGTTATTGACAGACATCTGAAGCTCAGGTATCTGGAAGATAAGGAAGTGGGAAAGAAATCAAATGTTTTATAAGATATATTCTCAAAGTGGGTGCCTCACTTGTTTCCTGTACACCATGATTTCCATTTTGATACTGTCATCTAACCACATGTTGTTTGTTGCAAGAAACTTTTGTGATATTCAGAACAGCCAGGCATATTTGTCTCCAAGCAGTTAGGCTGATTCCGGGGTTTTAACCACTGATTCAAGATGTTGTGTGCTGAAAACTGTAACGTAAGCCCTGAAATCCTGAACTGAGATCTTCTAGAAAAGAAAAAATGTGTAACATAGGCTATCTGCTGAAATCAGGATATGTGCCTCCAGACAAGAAGATGGCACAGATGTGCCATTTGAGAAAATAAGGGAAACTCCCAGTGCACCTTGAAGATCTGTGCTACAGTTTGCCGCTGAGAGTTGCTGAACATCTGTCCCGTTGCAACTAAAAGACTGTGTATTTGCTTCCCGGTCTGTTACAGCAGCAGAAGCACTTGAAGTTAAAGGATGAAGCATACCGATGTTAATTTTGGCTGTATCAGAAGGCACTAAGTGTAAGATTAGAGGGATCAAATCAGTGTGCTCGTATGGCTTCTGTTGCTTTGCCTTTGAGTCTATTTATGTTTTACATAATTAGATCTGCTCCATCAGTATAAGTTCTTGCAGCAGCCTGTTATCAGGCCGTAAAGCTGCTGAGAAAAGGAATTAAAAAAAAGAAAAAAACCCCTCTTCTCATGTGTATGGTCTGAGCTTTATGAAACTGAGAAATATCAACTGGAAGATTATCTGCGTTTGTAGATTCTAAGGTTTGCAATGACAGCATCCCGGACCTGTCAATAGAACTTCAAAAGAAGAACCTTTTTTTCAGCTCTCAAACTTCACTTGTTCTGCAGGTTGTCATCCTGCTCTCCACTGAGCCTGCCTTGCTTAGTTCTGCATCCGTGAAGGATCTCCAGACCGAGCTTCAAATGGAGCTTCTCTTTTGTGAGGAACAAGCTCCTTCTTCTTCATCTATGGGCTGCACCTTGCCACAGAGCCATAGTAAAAACATCAGAAACAGGAAGCTTTCTTCCCTGTTACCCAGCCCAAAATATTTTTAACACAATGTGCTGTACAAATGCTATCAACTAGGAATGTCTCAAGCAATTTCACCACTCTCTGCAGTTGTAGAGAACAATACTCTTCTTTTCTAAAACAATATACAATTAAGAGAACTTTTCTGCCATGTTACCAGTGTTGTGAAGGAAATGTGGTCAGAGAAGAGCATTATATCAATTGTTCCTATTTATATCAAATTTGCTTATCTGTTCTTCTTCAGCAATAGTTACATCATCTGCCATAAGGACTGTTTTCCTTCCTGTCCTCACTCTGTAACTCAGATGTCAATAATTTTTAATTTTATTTTTTTCCTGCATGAAATTGACTATTAAACTCTAATTTTCAATTGTCTTTTTAATACTTTCAGCTTTACTTAAAAAAATGGAACCTATTTTTTTCTCTAAAGCTGACCACGTTTAGTCTGAAAGGATGACAGGGAGAAAAAATTGCTAAGAGTTGTTCAATGAACTTAAACAAGACTACTACCTTGTCTGAAACCAGTCAGTATTTCCATAAAGATCCAAATGCAATGCAACTTGCATTACAATTGTCCTTTTTCAGTGCTTTTCTACTGCCCTTATCTACTGCATGCTTTAAAACTGGGAGCAGCAGGCATGGCCCACTGTTGTGAAGTGGAATCAGCCAGAAGTCAGTTCAGCCTATCTTGCAGTGGCACTATATGCTTCTAATTCCTGTTTTTTTCACTCTTACAGATATACTGGTTTCAAGCTGGCTGTTCCTATTTTCTCACTTAACTACAAGAATAAACATTTCCCAAATGCTTCAGGGAGAAAAGCAGCCCTTTCCAGGAGGCTCCAGGCAGGACAAAACCACTAAATGTGTTTTAGAATTGCAAGAGTTGACCATAGCGGAGAAATGATTAGGTCTGAATATGTTTTTATTTGCATCTACATTCTGAAACAGAGACATTTCTGCTAAAGCCAGACATAAAATTGGAGAGGTGAGAAAAATAGGCATTTATAAGCCTGTCACAGGGTGCACAAACAGCCTTCTAGAACTCAAAGCTGGATTGGGATAAAGAAAGGTTAAGTGAGCAAAGATCAGACAGATTTGTGAATATTTTTTGATTTTCTGGAGGAAGGATTGTTTGTTTTGAGGGAGGGCAAAAGGAGAACATCCTTTCAAAAGACAAGCCTTCCTGGGGCTGCCATCCCTTGAAGTTCTCTAAATCTTCTCTGAACAGTTAAGCACCTGGAGGGTCCCAAGATGTGTCCCAGCAGACTGGGTTTGGTGAGTGGCAGCAGCCAGGACAGACCATGTTAGCTGGGAGCAAACGCTGTAGGGCAGCATGGCCCAGGGCTGGAGGGGGCAGCTGGTGATGGATGAGACTCCAGTGAGCCTTCACCACAAAAACAACCACCTAATGAGGCGTGGGAATGGGTCATGTGTCGGGCAATATCTGATAGGCTTTTCTAAACTTCAGGGGCTCAGAGTGGAGGAGGAAAGCAACACAGGCATTAGCGGCCTCAAGAGGGAGAAGGTGGTCAGAGCTGTTTGCTCTTGTACCTTGGGAGGCAACAACTTTTGTTCTGGAGATCACACAAGTTTTCTAAGGCAAGAATCATTTTATTTTCCTTTTTGTCCTCCCTCCAACACAGTTCTGCTTGTTTAGGTCCATCTGCTTAAATGACTACAGCACAGGAGGGAATATTTTTCGTTATGTGCCCAAACTCTTTCTTCCTCTGGAACTGGATCTCATAATGTTTGTTTTTTTGAAGTCCATAAGAAATTGCATGAGGCCTTTTATTAACTTCTTAACTGGCAGATTATACTTGTGAAATCTGTGAACCTAGCATAACACAAAGGAACCATACACCAGCTTGGCCATACTTCCAGCCTAGCAGGCAATAACAATACATTTGTTGCCCTTCATGCCTCCTTTGAATTTAAAATGATTGACAGCTTGTAGCTGCCATCTGTCAGTGGAAAATCCAGTTATTACAAGAAAGCAATTTACTCACAAAATTTGAAAGGAGACTCTACCCTACTTCCTTCATTGTTAAAATGCAAAACACTGACATGATAAAAATTGTGGTAGCCATCACGTTAGAATTTTCTTTTGTATCCCTTGATGGGATCATGCGTCTGCCTCAGGCACTTGAACAGAACAGTTTGAAAACTGCTGCTGCAACGTATTAGTAGATGGGGGGTTATCCAGTTGTTGAAGAATAGCATGAATGAAATCTGTTCTTTTAAAACAAAATGTGGAAGTAGTCATGTTCACACAAAGTCCACTCTTGTGACTACTATAATAAGTTTTCTCCCCCTCTATGCCTAATCAAGATGAAGACAGACTTGAAGCACTTGGAAAACACACTTCTGTAAAAGGTGTTTGTGATGTTAAGCTCATGGGATCACCTAGACTAAACATTTCTGGGTGAATATGACTCTATATGTAGTTACGATGATATCCTCTTCAAAAAGTTCAGAGATGGTCACCAACTTTAAGAAGATATACTGAAGAAGTAGAGGTGGTGCCTTATCAAATCTGGAGCTTGAGGAACCCCTGAAATATCTCTGGGTTGTTGAGAGGTCAGAAGGTGAACTCTGAAGTTAGACAACGTGTATTTCTGTGTGCACTGGCCAAGAGAATGAAAGCGAGAATTGTGCAGCGAATGCATAAACCAGCTATGATCCATTTTTAGTTGTCCAGGGATCACAGAGAGAGTGCAAAGAACTAACCTGGATAGGACAGGATCAGATGAAAATGATATAGTTGAGTTAGACCAAAGGAACCTACCTAGTGTGTACCCCTTTGTTAAAAGCATCCTGGGAAGAGCAGAGGCAGCTTCAAACAGCAAAAGGCAGAGTGGTGCCTGGGATGTGTGAGTGGTGCTTGCCAGAGTCAGGTGGCAAGGGAGGAACCGCAGCCCTGCTACAGTGCGATGCTGTAAAGATGTTGGAAGCTGGTTATCCATTCTCTTAGAGTCCAGGCACTGATCATCAGTATTCACTTGTTCTCTCCGAGCAGCATTTCAAGGCAAGATTACAAGCAGGACTAGAAATGTTGCAGCTGAATGTTCCTGTCCAAAATAACTGTTTGTCAAAACTGACAGACTTCATGAAGATTTGTCAATTCAGAGAAATTTGTTTTGAAGGATAATAAGAAAACTTTGAAGAAATCAGGCAATTCTGTTTGACTGCTTCCATATGGGATATTACAGCTTTTCTTTTTAGAACTGTTTGTTTCATTCTTCATTTTTCTATAGTCTATACAACATGTGCTCATTAGACTGGAAAATTTTACATGGAATATTCTGAATAATTAATTCAAACTTTTTGCTGGGGGGGGTGGTATTTTTTCCTCTTCTTCTGTACATCATTGTATTCCAAAGCAGAGGAAATATTGAAATCCCTCCTGGGGGTTGGGAGATAGGGATACCCAACCAATTTAGATTTTTAACAGTCTGAGACAGCTGAGGTTGTTCATTCTGGAGAAGAGAAGGCTGTAGGAAGACCTTCTAGTGGCCCTCCAGTACTTAAAGAGGGCCTATGGGAAAGATGGGGACAGACTTTGTAGCAACGCCTGTTGTGACAGGACAAGGAGTAATGGTTTTAAACTAAGGGAGGGTAGATTTAGACTGGATATAAGGAAGAATTTTTTTGCAGTGAGGGTGGTGAGGCACTGAAACAGATTGCCCAGGAAGGTAGTGGAGGCCCAATCCCTGGAAACTTTCAAGGTCATGATGGCTCAAGGTCATGGGGCTCTGAGCAACCTGAATCTTGTTAAAGATGTCCCTGCTCCTGCAGGGTTGTTGGACTAGATGACCTATAAATATCCCTTCCAATCCAGAGCGTTCTATGATTTCCTCTCGTTTTGCTCCACATTATATGTTTGTCACAGATTTGGCAGACGCCTCTTTCACCTGCATTGTTTTCCACAAAACATATACCTTATAGACACTTCAGAAAATGTGAATAAGCAGACTGGTATGTTCTGTGCTGTTTGCCTAGCAGTAAATCTTCCAGTCTGAAATACAAGCAGTTTGGTGTCTAAATCCCCTGTCTTACAAAGTTTCCATGCAAAATCAATGAATGTGCTTCCAGGTACCCAATTATTAACGTGGAGACAGCTAAAACATCCTGCTAGAGCTGTAGTCTTTAATTCCATAAGAAAATCATAGTAATGTAAGAAAAATTGAAGTGGAATGTCAAGGAAGAGCTGTTAAGACTGAGACCACTAAAACCGCTCGCTGCTTTGCAGAGACAGGTCAAGGAGTGGGAACTACTTTCTCTCCAGGAGCAGAAGCAGTCAGATCAGTGCATAATCATGTCCTGGCTGAATGTAAATCTCTCTGGTTATCCTGTGTGTGTTTTACAAACAGAGATGCGATTCAAGGAATATGCTGACCTCATTGATCCATGGGTATTAAGATTCAATCCAATTTTAGGAATCTGCGCTCCCAGGGGATACAGGCAATTGTATGATCTTTCTACAGAAGCGGTCTCAGGAGCTCCAGTAATAGCCAAAGCCTTTTACTTGGCATGATGCCACCCTAATTAACAAGAAAAGGCATTGGGAAGAAGCTCTGCAGGAAATAAAACTGAGGATGAAAACCGGCGGTGTGGCAAGGGCAAAGATGCAGAACTACACACAATGTCTTAAAATTCCCCCTATTTCTGAAAAATATCTGTACCTGAGCTTGGTACAGCACGGGAATGGATTCTCACATGTGCCCACTCCATTAGTCAATACTGGCAGGTGGTAGCTATGGAGCAAGAGGAAGCATCCAGAAAGATGTTTGCTCTATACTGCTATAGGCTATCAGGGTGCAAAAATGCAAGTGTATTATGTGCTTGCTGCCATGGGAGCCTCTGCAGATGGAATCCAACCCCATTAGTGTCCTAAGCACCCTAGCAGCATATCACAGGCTCAATCACCATGTGACTTAGACCCACCATCAAGAAACAAAATATTCAGAATTCTAGCTGTGGGTTGATGGTATATGCACACAATTTTACCTTGCTTTGGTACCCTGCAACACTTAACGGTAGCCACAGGTACGTCACAGGTGTCTTAACTCTCAGTGAAAGAAACTACCGTATGGGATGTTTCACAATGGGGCTTGATTCCTTGCAAGAAAATATACTTCAGCTAGGCTATAAAGTGGGAGAAGCTGTAAGTTACACAAGCTGAAACCCTAGGCTGGAGAGCTTTTTAATTTAAAAATTTAATTTAAAATATGAACAGCTTCAGTCACCTTTTTGTACTGATAGGGAACAATATTTTGATCAATATTTTAAATAATATTTGCAAAAGATTTCTTTTTCTTTTTCACATTATGAAGTGTCAGAATATGATGTTGTTGATATTTTATATTTTCAGTAATTTTCAGTAATAAAAGCAAATTTTCTTTCTAAATTGCTGGAAGTTTTCAAGATATTTTTTGTTTTAGTTTTCAGAAGGAGTTGTGTTTCTTCTAGGGTGAAAAAAAAGAAATTGAAAGAAAAAATGATTCTTTTCATTCTGACCTCCCTCATTCTATTCCTTTTTCTCAATTACTCATCTACAAGTTTTGCCATCCTAATAGATAGGAAGGATAAGAAAGATACTTTCCAACAACTTTGCTATTTTTGTAGACCCATATTTTAATGCTTATGTTCATTTTTGTGAACTATTCCCCATCTCAGGAGGTAATTTTTTCCTGTGACCAGCGTAGTTCAGGCACAATTTCCCTCATGCCATGCTGTCAGTGAAGGCCCAGAACACTTGGTTTTGTTATTGCTGTGCTCTAAGTTTCTTCTCCAGGCAATTAGGAAAACTCAGAAAAATAAAAGTAACATGTCTAAGCAAAAAATGGAAAAAACCAGCAGTGAAAGTCATATTGACATGTTGAAAGCCCGGAACCATTTGCGTAACAAAGGAAGTATGTCCCATGTTTTCAGGATCTCTTTAGTAAGTGAAAAATGGAACTGAGTTAGCAAGGGAGAAGAACTGAACTTGGTGTCAAAACAGGACTAAAGAATGAGCACATAGTTACACTAACGAGTTTGAAGGAAGTGAATTGGCTTTGGGAGTAAAACAGGAACTAAGCTGTGATATCAAGAACCTCACGAAACTGCGTAACTGGAAAAAACCCATGGATCTCCAGCCTCCAACAATTTTGAGGCAGATGGAATTTGTTCAAATGTAGGAACACCACTGGAGTAATAAAATGCTCCAGGTGTTCGCAATTGTGCTTGCTGCAGTCCTACTCTATTGAGTGTTGCATGCCTTAATTTGTTTTCATTTCTACTAATGAAAATAAATAGAAATGAGAGAACTCCAAGGAGGTTAGAAACAAATAGCATTTACGTTTCAAAGCTCTACAGCCTGCTCTCTAGCGTGCAGTTGCAGCGTGAGGCGATGTTCATGCATTGTTGAATAAAAAACAAAGAGTGAAAGAAGAAAACAGCTGTTTTATCAGAGAGCACAGATTCCTTCTCCTGTTCACCGCTGCACAGATTCTTTCCAGTCTCTGACCCAAGGCTACATGAACATGCGTATCTGAATTTGAAATGCAATAGCTGAAATCTTTCTTTCCACCTTGAAAAAACTGACAAAACTCAGACTCAAGTTGAAAGGTATGGGAAGTTCCCTAAGAGTTGCAGTCTGATGCCCGTTAAATGCAAAGAGAGGAGACACGAGCCTGCTTTTCAGTTTGTGTTATCTCCTCTAGAGAATGAGATCTTGAGCTTGCTGCTTTATTATTGGAGGCCCTTAAGTCCTTGAATAGGAGAAATCCAATGCATCCATCTAGCATGTTCTATCAGCTCCTCCAATTACACCCTGAAAAGGAGTCCCTGTGAACCCTCCCTCTCTGTCCTTGATGCTAAGACTTCAAAATAAGTGGTGATTAGAAGCCTTTTGCTTAGTCAACATTCTGCCACTTGGTTTGCAGACAACAGTCAATCGACAGAACTTTAAGGAGGCAGGCAAGCATGCACAGAGCGTTGCCTCTCATGCAGCAGCTTATATAAAATGGAGAGGGCATCACCCTGACAGATGTCACACCAAAGCAGATGACTAATAATTCATCCTTGAGACAAGCATGTGTGGTGCACTGGTAGAGCATTTTTTGAAGTAGTGACTTCATTGGATTTACAAAGTAAGCTGAATTGAGTTGAGTTTGTATTTGACTCTGAAACCTCTTGAGAACTGAAAATAATGCAGGAAGTAGCAATGTGGATTCAACAGCCAACGAGATTCCCCTACAATTTTGGATTAATAAGTGTTTCATGTGGAGCTGGGAAGCTACTGGTAGGAGCTGTCTTTGGGACAAGTTATTAGCTGCTTTGAGAAAATGTGCCCAAAGGTTGCTCAAGAGAGAGGTGCACTGCAGAACTCTAATATACAGATGTCACTGATGTAGTTCAAAACAGAAAGAAAAGCAGAAACTGAACCACGTCTTGTAGGAGCTGACTGCTCCACTCCCTTACTGCAAGTTACAACATGACTTGTACTAACGCTCTCCACCTTTGCTCTGTATTCAGCCCGTGAAACGTTCTCTTCTTCAGTGACCCCCCCCGGGTTTTCCCTTCCTGCCTCAGTTCACATAGTCATTCTTTTAAGACATTATACTTTGCTGTGAGGAAGAAGGTAAAGGTAAGGGAAGCTGACCTCCATCATTGTTTTATTTACTTGTATTCCTTCTATATTCGCTCCTTTGTGCTATTTCCTCTTCTCATTCCCTGCTTGTTTTCCTTCCCCCTACAGCACTGACATTAGAGATAACGTAACTCTTCGCCTCTGAAGCAGTCAGTTCTTGAAGGCTCACCTTCTGCTTCCAGTTCTTCCATAGCTCCTGCACTGACATAAATGATGGTGCACTAGCGCATCTGGGAGAAGCCTCTGGCTACAAGTCTTGATGTGTTACACTTCTGCTGCTGAATTTCCAAAGATTTAACAACTAATCTGACTTTCTATATGAACAGTTGTTCTTCATGACAGCCATTAAATCTGTGCTGTATACAGAAACGTAAGTAGCTGCCTATAACATTATATATCCCACCCAGATCATGGGATTTCACTCAGTATTAGCGTTGTGCCTAAGACTTCTCTTCTTTTCATTTGTGAAAACTGAGTGAAGACAGGACCACCTGGGAAATGTCCTTCCAGCAACTTGGAACTGTAAGGGGAGTGGGTGAGTCAGTCAGCATTCACACCTCATGGAGCTGTCACTTTGTCCACTGAGACCTTTCAAAAGAATCAAAAGGGCTTTGGAAGAGACTCTAAGGCTGGGACATGTTGGAGCATCCTGGATCACAATGGTAAACAACAAAGAGTTAGAAAATCTTTGAACCTCAAGGTCTAGTGCAATCACACAACTTTCTGCCTCCCTCATAGAACAGGGAACCGAAACAGAACCTTGGAACTGTTGCTTCTGGTGTGAAGAATAGACTACTCTGTTCTTTTGGGCAGATATCTTTTTACTTTCTTTTCATAACTTGCTGCCTCATGCACTATATAACTAATGAAGGCCATGTTGTATAGGAGACAGAGAGAAACAGAAAACCAGAATTTTAGTGCTTTCTCATCTCACACAACTGGTTTCTGTACAAAATCAGAAGTATTGAAGTGACCTACTAGCAGCTTACACAAGAAACCATCCCTTTGCCACTAATACCCAGCTGCAGTAGCCAAGAGCAAAAATGCAAGAAGGGAGAGCTCACTGGCGCAAAGAAAAAGTTGTTGGCAAGGTAAAAGCACCAAGGGACATGCTTCAAGCACTTGTCTCTCACTAGGTCCATGGGGCTCTGAGGCTGGTTCCCTCCAGAGCAGGCTGCAAGGTGCTGCTGTTCCCTCAGGATGTGGGAGCTGCTGGGTTTTGTCATCAGGTTTGCTGTGCAGCTTTGTTATGCCAGTTGTGTGTTCAGAGGATAAGCAGTTAATATGCATTATGAATCATGTTTTTAAGGGTGTGTAAAATTTTTATAGATGAGGTAGCCCTTCAGACTCTTCTGATATTAGAGTTAAAAAGACACAGCCCTTGGTGATTTTCTATGTTATAATTCATTTAGATAAATCTCTCCCTAAAAGTGCCTATAACTTGCCACTGGTTGTACAAGACTCCAGAGAACCACCTCACTTGTGTTGCAGATATACTACAGCTGTTTTATTCTCATCTGGAGCTCATTCAAACCATGTTTAAATTGACAAACAGGCCAGAAAAAAGACAAATTCTTCAAGGGTTTAAAAAACTGACATATGTTATCCTACTACATTGGTAGTTTGTTTTTGCTTTGGAGATAATGTTTAACATCCACTTTAATCAATATAGAGAAACACAAGAGACTTTCATGTTTATTTTTCACCATCAGAGAAGAGCCGACTGTTTGGTAAGCTAAAACCATGTTCTCAGTAGAAGAAAACGGATGCAGAAAAAGCAGCTGGGCATGAACTTTGCAGCAGTGGAATCTTTTACTGCAATTCAGTGATCCGTAGAAAGAGTTGCTGAAAAAATGAGCTTCCTCAGTAACATGCAAGGATGAGATACTTGAAGCGCCGGCCGGGTACCTGAAGTTTACTTTTAACGATACTGCATAATGATTCCTCTAGATTTATGGAGCTCTTTGGAAGACCAGTCGAATGCAACCTATATAACCAGTAGACGAATTTGGCACAATTTTTTCAGAAATTAATCTTTTGCAGAATTTAAACAAGTTTATATGTTGCATTCCTGATGAAGTATACAAAATATGTATGTATATATGTATGTATGTGTATATACATACACTCTCATTCATATACATACATACGAATCAGTATAGCATTACAAGCTCCGGGAAACATTGATTTATTCATTGGTGTATTTTTGGTTTGCATCCTGAGATTAAAATTTCTGCAGGTGAAAATTTGTTATACAGAAACTGTTGAATCAGTAATCATTTAACTCAAATTTGAGTTTTGAGTCATGTAAGGGAGGAAAAAAGTCTCAAGCTAGCTACTTCCCTGTTTTCACATTTCTTTTACACAGATATTTCACTCCACAGGTTTTATGACAAGTTTCACTCTAGCAAAGTGTTTGCAACATATTTATTAACCCTTCAAACTGAAGGGGAGGGGAGAGATAATAGCCAGAAGATTAATGTGTTAGCATCACAGTTTATAACCCATTATCTCATGGTGCCATTTCTTTCCAGCAGTAAAGCTATGACCCATCACGAGAATAACTTAGAGTGACAAAGAGGATCAGAGTGTAAAGCTACAAGATTGTTCTATTCTTTGAAATCTGTAGAAGAGCAATCCTAGTGACACATCATGACATGAATGCTGATTATTTTTATTACACAGAAAGCCAGTGATTGGAGATCTGACCTCTAGAATAAAAACACCTGTCTGGGTAAATAATGCTACTCTGTTATAAAGAAATAAGAAAGTGATGAGGTATCTTCAATCAATTTTTAATCGTACCCACAAAAATGGGTATCTATTGTGGTGAAGTGAGGGGAAGGACAAAGATCATCCTGTCAAGTTTCTTCATTGGAGAAAGAATATGCTTTTAAGTGGTGCTCCATCATTTCTTGCTGAACCAGTTTGCCTCTGTTGGATGACTGACTGCTGTCTTTTGGAGGAGGAGCAATTAGTTATGGGCTGTTCCAGCTCCTGCAGAGAGCACTGATAGGATTTTCACTAAATTACATGAAGAACTAGAAACCCTGAGTTTAAAATACATAGCCAATCGCTTAAGCATGTTTGAAATTATAATTCTGCTATACAGTATTCTGTTGAACCTCTGTATATATTTTGTATCTTTTTGTGGGGTCTTCATGTTTTTGGTTACTTATGGTGGTGCAGCTAAATTTCTTTGCAGTGTAGATCTTTGCTGAAGCCAGGCACATTGAACAACCTCAGTAAGGCGAGAAGAGAAACTAGCACTTCTATGGAAAACTCCTCTGACCAGTTCTAGCTATCCGCACTAGGATGAGATGATTTTCCTGTGAGAAGCAGTCATTTCGCTGTACTAAATTCACTAAGACTAGAAAGGGTAGTTAAACATCAACACATGCCTTAGTGATGCTCTCATTTGGCCAAATGAACTCTGCTAGGCAAAAAAAGTACCAGGCTCTTTACTATAGCTTAGGTGTGCCTAGGACACAGGATTGCTGGGGTCTGCAAAAAGAGGCAAGTAAAGGCAGCTTCTGCATTGCTGCTTCGCTTGCCCTGGGTTATTAATTCAACCAGGCAACAGAAAGAGAAAACGGAGAGAAAGGATGAGGGCTGTGAGATATGCCTGTATCAACGCCCCGGCAGGAGCACTCACAGCGACTGCTGGTCCCACCCTTATGCACCCAGTATGTATTCAGCTGTGAGGTTATTTGTCACACATTCCTCTTGATTTTGTCTGACCGTGGTAATCCTTGAGCCAGCTGGCTTCCTTTCTGTACCCATTTCAAACAGACCCAAGCAGATGATGACATCCTCTTCTTACAGAGGATGGTTTTGTTTGTAAGATGTAACTAGTTTCTTCAGAGTTTGAATTACTTTTATTTTGAAAGTAAATCAAGGAAATTCAATTTGGAGAAAGGCATGGAGTGCTGTTTAGGCCCACTTTTTAGCGGCTGCAGGTAACAGTGGGCTTGTTTAAACACAGAGTGTTATCTAGAGCACAAAGGAGAGTTAGCTGCGGAGATAAGAGTGAAAGGATCTTTCTGAGACTGCTGGAGGGAATAATCTGGCTTCGTACTTTAATGACTATACAAGTTCTTTTCAACATCTTTCAAGTGTGTTTCACTAATATTTTGTTATTTCTATTTAATGTTGAGTGCTAAAACAAATTCATGCGGTTGAGGACTTTCTCCCTCAATTAATCTCTCCCATTCCTCTCTTCTTTTTGGTTTGACTGGCTGTGTATTTTTTTCCTTTAATATTTTAGCCTCCTGGGAATTTAAAATACAAACACTATCTTCTTCCAGTAAACTGTTGACCCCACTCCAAACATCTTCCCTTTACAAGAGAACATACAAAGAGCTAATGACACATGATGTTTCTGTGGCATCCAATCTTTTTTAAGGAGACAATGGTACCTTTAAGCAGGGGGGCACTTGTCTCTCAAGAGTCCCTGATGCCCTAGAAAACTAAGACAACTAGTTCAAAGCTTGTTATTTTCATCTCCCTTAAAATATACTATCTCCATTTGTTGTAAGGAAGATATAATTAACTAACATTTTGTCAGATTTCGCATATAAAATTTGATGAAGTTAGTAACACAAGAGTTAAGGTAAGGCCTCCAGAAAAGGTAGTTGGGAAAGGATCAGGACAACTGATAAAGTTAAACAACAATAACATAACGAAGTGGCATTTAAATTCACTTTACCACTTTTATACATAAGGTCATAATTTTTTTTTTAAATGTCAAATGTCCTACAATACAGGACACTTTACTGTGGCCGCATGTCTTGGGACATGACAGAGAGCAAACTGTGCAGTTGTTAGATGTGTTGCTTAATGAGGTGTCGGGGGCACAAAGCGTCCGTTGGAAGAACCTGGACATAATAGAAGAGAACTTAATGTGTGGTCAAGTGAGGAATCATGTTGCAGATGCTCTTATGCAGCAAGCTACAGCAAGGCTATAATATCAATAATCTGCATGTTAATGAGTCAGAAATCTTCAGATTTAGGCTTTCCCAAGTGAGCTGTGAGACAGCAGACCTTGACAGCTTTATTGCTGTCAAATAGGACAGGTCTCTTAATATTTGGTAGTTTTTTTCTCTATCACTTTCATAGCTAGTATAAGACCTCCGAATGAATCTTTCTGCTCCAGAAACAGAAAAACCATGCCATTTATACATTTTACATATTGTTGTTATCATAATCTTTGCTATTATGAGAATTTTTGTATCTATGGGAATGCAAAAAAGCATATGTAAATCTAAATAGACCTAAATCTTAAAGCTAAATACTAAATTTTAAAGTTACTTTTAAGTTCCAAATTTTGGGTTTGTTTCATGCTGGAATGAACCAAAACCTTCTGGTTGAAAACCAAAACCATGTCAAACTGTGCATTTTCTGTCTGAAAAGGTCAAGTTTTCCATTCTAGTCTTTTTCTGATCAGAAGTGACCTTAACTTCACAACTAAAATTTCTGAGTGAGAATGTCCTTGAGGATGTAGCAAGAAAAGATTTCACCTGCAGTGTTCCTTAACAAAAACCCATTTCATGAGTATACTCTAGTTAGATTCACAGACTTGTGCAGAGCACATACATAAATATAATAATCAATGCCCAAAGTGGTCTGAATCTCAATAGTCAATCTGCAGAAAGGATATGTTTGTTCCTTACCATAAAATGCTGCAAAGGAAGTCTAGAAACCTGCTGTAGGGGTTATTTCAACTAGTGAAGCATGTAAGGTCTTCATATTAGAGACAGCCCGGGCTAAATTATATCTATGCTCAAGTTTCTGATATATGATTATTTGACCCCAAATTTAGGATACCGTAGTGTTAAAATACTGTCCCTGGGTGATCTTGTTTGGGTGTCTACCTCTGGAGTGGCGTTTCACCACCTGAGAACTCCATACTGAGGGATACGTTTTCAATGATCTATCAGTAATATTAATGAGACCACTTCTTCCATCCTCAGCTGACTGGCTTACAAAAGAGCTTACTGAAGACATTTACTAGTCACATGTGCTCCTTAAGGAGCCTTGGCAGGACAAAGCCAGCCAGGGTAGGGGGAAAAAAACCTGCAAGATGACAGACTGCCTGCCTAGAGGGTTAGGTATTATTTTGCTCAGTTGCGTAACTGTGAAATCCTGGTGATGGTCACATACAGAACACGGAACAGTCCTGTTTCTTAAGCGCAGTGACTGGATTGACACACCTCTTTTTTGTCTCTGTATTCAAAGTTACTGAGAAAAAAGCACAGTCAATTATTTTTCATGGCTCATTATAATAATTCTTTTCAGACAAGCAAGACAACTGAGTAGTGAAAGCTGAAAATTCTCATTTTGTCTTATTCACAAAGCTCAAATTCTGCTTCCTTAGCAACCCTCTGTGACCTGTGAACTACAATCTTGGTGCAACAATAGAAATTCAGCTCTGTTCTTTTATTGCTCTAGAATTTCAAACCTATGTGTGAGATTTTAACTGTATAGCCTCTGGTAAAATAAATCAGAGTCATGAAAGTCTTTGGAAGTGGAGAAATTAGTAACAATTGGAGAACTTGAATAAAATGTACTGTGAGTGCAGTCTTCTACAAGCTTTAGTAATTTTCAGCATTTAACGGGTTATGTAGAAATTTCTCCCTTCCCTGCAGAAATATATTGAAACTGCAGAAGACCTCCCATGCCTTAGCTAAACAGCTAAGAAAACTCAGACATAATTAAGGAACAAACCACTGTACTGTGTAAAAAACCAAGACTGCATCATAGAAAGAAAACTTCCACATGGGCCCAAATTGTTTCATGGAGGCAATTTTACGATTACCAAATATGAGATTAGTTTAGATCACACCCTTTGTTCTTTTACTATTAGTCCACAAGTATGTAGGTATATAATGTAAGGAATATCAAAGTAAAACAAATCTGGCATTCTCCTGTTTCCTTTATTGGTCTCTCACAACAATTAGGTAAGAGCAAGTATACAAGCAAATATTTATAAGAAAACTCTGTTATTAGCAGGAATGAGGAACCCACTCAGACCATAACAAATGAATAGAACTAGTTCATAGAAAAATCAGATCCTTCCTTCTAGTTCCTACCCAGGAAAACGGTTGCAGATTCAGGTTTTAAATCAGGTTATCTTGGTGTATAAAGTGGGTTTCAACTGCATAGTCTTTGCTGCAGGTAAAGCAGTGGCAAGATCTGCAAGAGAAAGGTAGTGGTAATTCGCCCTGCTGCGATTTTCCACTTTAGGGCAGGTTCGGACCCCTCCTTTCAGATCTACTGCCACGGGCCCAGGCAATCTGTGCCATGCATTGGTTTCAGCTCTGCAAAGAAAGAGCACTACCACACATCAGTCCCCTTCATTGTGGGCGACAGAGTGGTTGAAGGTGAGCACTGACCATCCGTCCAGGTTGACTGGCACCAGTGAAAGTTTCATGTCGGCTAAGGCCATGTGATACAGCAGTATAGGATCAGATCTGGAAGCCCAGGAGCCTACCCAAAGCAGAAGCTTCAATATTTGCGTGCAGTCTGGAGATGAGGCAGGTGTTCATGGACGTGCAAGCGTGGGTATGTACTGAAGGTACAGATTGAAACTCTTAGATGTGCCCTGACTTCACTGTCCAAAGCTAGTTTGCCCTGACCTCCCTCCACTTTTCCGGAGAAGGGTAGTGGAAGATTATTTTTGTCCTTTGAAATGCAAACCCATTTTTTACTTGCCTGTTGTTCTGGCTTGAGGTAAAGTAGAATCAGTTTTCTTACTTCAGCTAAGTCTCATCTGAGTAACTTTATCTTCTGAAAGTTAACTGCATGTTTCTCTGACTGTGTTTCTCTCTAGAAGTGATAATACAGGGCACCGGTAAGCAGAAAGGCCACTGCTCATACTTATTCCTATAGAAACCAAGGCCATCCTCAAGCTGGTGGAATGCTGCAAGTGAAAGGGGTGAAGAAAGGTTGCGCCAACAGGGAGGGGCAGACAGGATACCGTTACCCCAAACCAACCAACAGAGTATTCCGTACCGTACACATCATACCCAGTATAAACTGAGGGATCATGAAAATCAGTCTCTTTTCTTTGATGGTTGATTTCCAGCGAGGACCTCATCCGTCTTTTTGCCCCAGAGCCCTGATTCGTGCATTCCAGGATCCAGTTTCTTAGTCCAGCTCCCTCCTGTTGCTAAATCCAGCCTGGGACCTTTTCCTGTGCCTGCTCTGCAGCATCTGGGGTGATGTAGTCATTGAAAGGGGGCAGAGAGGCAACTTGGTATATTTTTATATATTTTATTATTTTATTATTAATGGAATTTTCTTCATTGTTATTGTTTCATTAAAGCTATTTTAGTTCCCAATCCACAAGTCTTTTTTCTCACTTCCCTTTCCCCGGGTGGGGGGAAGGGAATTAGGAGCCCAACCGCTCACATTTTAGCTGTCAGACAAGCTGGGCTGGGCCTGAACCATGACACCCGCCTATAATTCTTTATCATTTCCCACCTGCTACTGCTGCAATATTTGCCTGTAAAAACATGCCAGGTAATGCAAAGTGGTTTAAATCTCCTCAAAGGTATGCTATTACCTTGGTCCAAAGTCTCGTCAATGCCTGGACCTCCAGAGGACTGCTGCCCTGCAGCCCATCCACTTGCTCAGGTCTGGGGGTAAAGGGGCCAGAAATAGATGAATGTGACTATCCTTTGAAATAAAACATTCAGTCTATTTGATCATTCTGGTGGCTGGTTCTGTTACGCATGCCTTCTTACAGTGTTGTCAAAGGCATCTAGCAGCAGGGGTAACTGCCTTCTTGTCATGTGGGCTGACAAAGACATAAAGGTATAAAATAGGTTTTCCTCGTTCATTTTATGTGATAAAGGTAAATTCCCTTCGCTGAGAGCCCCCCTAGCTGATCTCTATTGTTGCTAATTTACTACTTCTATCACAGTAATGTGTTGGCTCTGCGAGAGACTGATATTCTGTACACAAAGTGCTCCTTGTAAATATAACAACAAAAAGATCTTCTGCAAGTACTTAAACATAACAGTAAATGCTTTCTACTCCACACGTAACTTGCTACATTTTACTCACATTTATCTACCAGGGTTTGGTTGCTAATGTCTCCAGCACTGCAAATGTTTAGGAATTATTTTCAATGTATTTCTTCCTCCTTTTCTAAACCTTAGCAAAAAGCTCAGAAGTTCTACTTCTTCTCCAGTACCTAAAAAAATGTATACGGAAGGTGAAGGTTCTGTCTGAAGTCTTACGAACAGCGTTGAGAATGACTCAGTTTCCTGGGTTTCTCATACGTGGCAGGGCCAAAATGATCTGACAGTGTCTTAACATTTTTAAAAATTACATCCTCCCCAGAAGGCCATAGTTGTTACCATGTGGATTTTTGCACTTAAGCAAACTTCCCTCCCCCAACTTCAGATAAACTGAATCTTAAAATTATTTTAGGCTTATGGCTAGAATATATGTGAAAACTCCACAAACCTCTCTCAGAAACGACCTAACTGGACATCAGCATAACTCAGGTTCCATTTCTTTAAACCAAAGTCCCCCTCCTATTTTCACTCTGTCCTTTTAAAAACTCAGTTCTATATTTCACCAATCTGAGAGCAGAGAGGACTCCTCTCCTCTGTCTGCAGGGGTAATTCCATAGAATCAGAGAATCATAGAATGGTTTGTGTTGGAAGAGAACTTAAAGATCACCCAGTTCCAATCCTGCTACCATGGGCGGGGACACCTCCCACTGCTTAAGCAGCCTCAGGTCACAGGCTAAGAACTCAGCCTCTCTTCCTGGCTCTTTCATTCCCAACAAGTTAACAAGTCCATACAGATTGCCTCAAACTCCTGACTTTCACTCTTGACTCATGGGTTGGACACAGACTTAATACATGAGGTATTATTCATGAAGTCATTTTTAAGTACTCATCACCTCAAATACATGACTGCTCTGTGGAAAGGGAAGGTATGGAAAATAAATATGTGCTTTCCAAGAAAGCAAAGAAAAAAATAGTTGAAACGTTAATCATCACGTACTTAAAAAAAGGGCAATCTTTCTGTTGCTGACTGTGAATTCACTGTGGGTACTGAGTTTGTTTTCACAAAAAAACCCCAAACTAAAGTAACCTTTTTTTGTGTAATTAAGGGTATATGCTGTGATCAAAAAGGAAGGCTGTTAACAGCTGCTACATAACTGCATAGTATGACCAGCTATTATCTACTGAGATTTATATGGAACAACCTCAGTGAGTTACAGCTCTGCATGACCCAGAACAGACACAGACTTGACAGCACCAAATCTTTTAGCCCTTTGTTTATGTCCAAGCCCAAGACAGGCCAGAATCAAGGCACTGTAGTGTGCCCAGTGGGGGCACCTGTAACATATGTTCTCTGTATATGACTTTCTATGAAACATGGTTTCTGCAACTGTTTATTTTCTGCAAAATAGAGAGTAGGAAAAGTGTTGTCACTTCCTAACTCTGCCTTATACAATATTGTACGTGTTAGATTCATCAACATAGGAAACAGAAGAATGTGTTTCAGATCTTCCTTGTGCCCCAGGTGGCCCTAGACGGATGCTACCCAACTCCCAGGTGTGGGCTAAACTAAGACATGTTGGTTTTTTCTTTCTCCCTTCTTGAAATCCTGATAGCACACAGTAAAAAAGGCTTTGAGAATGCAGGAGACAAAATGCTCTGCAGGAGTCTAGACCTATACCCTACTGTCTTGAGCATGTACTTGTAAAGGAGAAACACGTATCCCTGCTCCCAAGACCACATCTAATTATTTGAATTAAAGTATGTTGGTTCTTTGGGTTCCTGTTCTGCGGGCACATTTTAGATGCGGAGACCTAGACCTGCAGTCTGCTGATACAACTGATTTGTGTGTGATATCATTTGGACACAATGACGTGCAAATGTGCTTGAGCCATTAAATGTAGCCTTGCAAGTGACTCAGATTTCACATGCAGGTCCTGAGAACCCTGCCTCAGAGGATTAGAACAACATGCCAACAATGCCAAGGCTGTGGCTTTCGTGCCTTGAAGAATGGATGTTTCTCTATTTAGAGATTGGGAGACTGCTAGAACGAAGTAACCTACATGCCTGGCCTGGCTGTATGTTTTTCCTTAGCCATCCCCTTACAGCCACTGCTGGAAACAGAATAATGAGCTACACAAACCTTTGCAACATTTTGCAATGTCATTCTTCTGCAACTCTTCACATGTGCTGCAGGGAGCACATCTACCAGGATTCAAGCCTGGCAGTGAAAAGCTACTCTGCAGCAGCTAAATTTTAATCATTTATTTGACTTGATCTTTGTTCAGTCATGTCTAGGGAGAAGCAGATGAAATAAGCTATAATACACTAGAGATAGAGATAGTTGTCAGTCAGTTCCCATTTCAAAAAAAAGATTTATCCTCTCTTGCTGCTAACAGCTCCATCACCTTGCCCGCTGTCCTCTTGTGTAGTTTATCAAACTACCCTGGCCAAAGTTCTCCACTGCAGTTGTAATCAGTCAGACTTGGATAAGAATCTATCTAGCTGCAATGTGTGTGCCGTTATGTTGCAGTATCCAGGCTCTATTTTTTTCACCAGCAGCTTTATAATACAAATTTCAGAGAAAAATTCTTAGGGTCATATTAAATCTGAACCAAATATCAATCTGAAACAATTCTCTTTCACGTTCACACCCCTCCCCCTCCTTCAATTGAACTGAGCTGCAGGATTTTTGAGGTTTTCATTGATCCTGAGCCAGAACTGAAGTAAGGAAAGAATCAATTTCTGGTTACTGGTTCAGCACAACGGACTAGTTAAAAGCTACCATTTCTAGCAGGGTCTCTGGCTTGGAGACTGCCAGTACGGTCTTCGCTACAGAGCAGTGTAGCATTGCAATTGTTCCTCCCCTCACTTGATTGTTTGGCACAAACCTTCGCCTCTGCACAGGAGCACCATGTACTGTTCCACAGATAACAGGAGGGGACCTGCTCAGCATGGAATTTCAAATACCTTCGTAAATAAAGCTCTGAGACATTCACTTCTCTAAGTGGAAGTGTGATCACTGGAGTACCTCACTACGTGGGTAGGTGTTTAACCCCAAACATCTCTGATGTGTGTGTGTCATTTCTGCCACATACCCTTTGGTTTTTTGCCCCAGCTCTGGCACAACTTGCATACTTAACCTCTCTGCTCTGGCTTCTTCCTCCCACATGCCAGACTTAGGATGATGAATGGTGGAGGTGTGCTGGGAATATGAGATAGGAAACAGAGGCTAAATCGTTTTGCCTTTCTTTACAGGCTTACTCCATCACATGATCCTGTCCATTTGTAATTGCTGTATTTCTCAGTTTTGACTGGTTTCTAAACCCTGTTAGCTCTCAACCAGCTTTAGTTTTGTCTCAGCCCATTGCAGCAGGTTATTGAGAGATGTGGTGGTTTGTTTCCCTGGAAATGCTCTTTTGCTGTTCTCTTCAGACATTAATATTATGTGTTACAGCTGTTTAAAAATTCAGTGGTAATTATGCACTTCAGCAGAGACAACTTCATCAGGATGAGGGAAAAATGCTCCTTTTTTAGCCCAAATCAGGACACGGAGATCTTTCCCACAACACACCATTTATTCTCGAAATACATCTGCATTGCAACCTGGTCAGGCCAGGGCTTCCCCTTGCCCTGGGCTCAAGACAGCACCGGACTTTATCAGTAGGGATGAATTGGAGTTCCTTCTCAAGCCCAACTGTAGTTTTGGATTTCAACATTTCCAATTATAAATTCAGTAAGAGGATTATTAAATGGCCACAATGGTCTTCTCTACCATAATGTCTTCAAAATTTCACTCATATAAGCCTGGGATTGATGACATTGCAGCCTAAATCTAATTTATAATCCTAATATTAACTCCTAACTGCTCTGAAGGGAAGAAGTCCAAATTAATTCAAGATGAGTTTTTTATTCGTTTTATCATGAAAAAGGCCATTAAACATCATAACAGAAAGACAGTCTTTCCCCTGTGGACATTCTGATGCAGTAGAGACGAAATGTAATGCCTGTAAAGGAAGCCAATTCACTACCTAATCCTGGTCTTTAGGCAGCTTGCTGTGATTTATGAAATTACTCTTGACTGCCAAAAGCCACTTGTTTCTTTTGTTTCTGAAAGTTTGGAAAGGCCTTTTCCTGTGCCAGTTAACTAACATTGCAGAGGATCTTTAATTTCCTCCTGTTCGCATTTGTAAGAAATGTTGATTTAACGCATGTACGGGTATCGTGTTGATGAAACAGACAATCACATTTGGAGCTTTGGAGAAATCCAAGTCTTTAGCACAAAGAGTCTCCCAATGACAATAAAATGATATTTTGGATAACTGTTGACACAAACCCCTTTCTATCAAAACAACACCAAATACTCCTGGCAGCCAGGGTAGGTGCCCCATCTGTGTAAGCATTATCCAATTTGAAGCAATCAAGAAGGATATGTTCACTGGCTGTCACATTTTCAACATGTTTTCTCAGTTATTCCATCAAATCTCAGCCAGTGGTGGTAGATATTGGCAGACACCAATCAGTTTCTGAATAATATCAGCATTTTCCCTCACTCACTGAACTTAAACACCCAGCTTCAGAGCATCTGTTATATTGCAGTTCTCATCAGTTGAGTGAGAAAAATATATACATACAGCTGCTGAAAATCTATTTTGTATTGGCACGTCAGTGAATTTTTCAAGCCTTTTGTATCATCATGGAGGCCCAGCCCCAGTGCCTGTTTTGAGGTCAACACTCAGTGGAACTCAGATGGACAAGCTTCAGTACTCCAAACCACGTTTGCAACGTACCCCCAAGCTTTGCAGCTCAGCTCATGCTTTAAGTTACACTGTTCCGTAGGTTGGCTGTTAACAAATCATCTCCTTCATGAAGTGGAGGTGATCACAGAAGTTATGATAACTTTCAAATCATCTGGGAAAACTAACTGTGCCCAAAAGAGCCCCTAGGGAGTAGGCACCCTAAAATACCAGTGTCCAGGGCTAGGTTGCAGAAGGCTTGGCCAAAAAGGATATTTAGGATATGTCTTCTGGACAGTAATCGCAACATTTGTGCCATATGTGCTGCAATAATTATTGCTAGTATTTAAAAACATTAGAGTAGATCTGGATTGCAGACAGGCAACTAGAGACTTATAGTCGAACAGCCCAAACTGGTGCAAGTGATAAAGCCCTTTGTCTTGGCAGAAACAAGTCGAGCAAGTTGCACATTCAAGATGCCAGCAGTAGCTTGCCCCCTGACAAGTGCTGCACCAAATTAAGGACGGTGGCTTCTCTGCCATTTTGCCATCCATCTCTGTCTGAAGTATCAATAAAGATGTGTGGAGACTGAACCTGTCTCTTTGGGTAGGCAGCCAAGGCTTTGGCAGAAACACTGGGGTGGTACAGCCCTTCCTCCTCTTTGTGCTCTCCCTGTCACCATCCTTTTTTGCTTCCCTGTGTGCTGAGCTTATGAATATCATTTTGATGACAAAAATAATTAGGTAGCTAAGTAAAGAAATATGCACCTGAAATAAAGAGTGGGGCTACCAGTAAAATTGAAGCAGATGAATGGTAGTTGAGACCCTGCTGGGTTCCTCATCCCTCCTTGTCTCTGCTTTAGTGCGACAGAGCTGCCAGCTGAGACACAGCCTGGGTCTGTACCTCCAGACCTCCTGACTGCCCATGGAGAACTGCAGAGCCATAACCAGCTGTGATTACAGCACCTCCTTTTAACTGTGGGATTCTTTGTCATTTGAAGGTTATTTGTATCAGTTGTTTGTTATGCTGGGCTTCAGAGACATATTAAATACAACACACACCATGGACAAGAACGAGTTTTTACTAAATGAAGATGTTGGACTACATTTTTTGAAGAAAGCAGATCTAAGCTTTCTCACTCATACTATGGATTTTTCAATATTTTTACTACTGTGTTCAAATAAAAGAAGGTCTTAATTGGTGTATAGCATATATACCAATTACCCATACCTGAATCCCAATGAAATGCTAATGACTTGAGTACTTCTGCCTATGCTTAATTTCAAGCTTGAGATGAATCCCTTAACATCCACAAAATCCTGATAATCAACAGTGTAGCCTGCTTTAAAATGCAGTGGTTGTTAACAATGTTGTAAGGACAAAGAAGGAGTTGGAAGTGGATGAAGCACACCTTGTTGAATGTGGTGGATGTATGTATTCTGCTCTCAGAATAAGAGCAAGAAAAGGAAATGTCAGGCTGGGAGAAGTCATTCTGACAAAGAGTCATCTCACTGAGTAAAATCCTAAAACTACTAAAAATCACCACGGCCAGGCCTTACATTGGGATCCCACATATAAACCTCTTATCTCTGACTGCAGCTTCTGCAAGAGGTTATTCATAATGACCTCTGTGAACACAGACTTAATAAAAGTCGTGAGTCTCTCACTGAAGACAAGAGCTAAACAAAATGCAGTTTCCTTCACCTATTTATAGAAAGAAAGGGTTCTTAAGCACAGATGGGAACACTGTGAGTACCGTAGATGTTCTGAATAAATTGTATTAAAACAAATTTTCATATTATGACTGACATTTTAAACATGCTTCTCCTACTGAAAAATTTCAAGTAATGAATAATGGAGCTGAATCAGACAGAGCACAAGCTTTCTTGTAGCTCAAAACCACTGACACACTTCTGATCTTTATTTTTTCCTTTTTGAAAGCTTCACCTGCAATGAATGTGACCTAGCGAATTGAAGAAGCAACAAGGCAGGAAAAGGCAGCAAATAGTTTATGAGCCACCTACTGAAAAAAAGATTTGCTAACATAAAACTTTCATTTAACAACTATGAATAATGGATGTGCTAGTGTTTACACTGAAAAATTTCTTAGACTGAGTTTTCCCTTTCGCTGCTGGCGAAAAGCAACTTCGATTTTTACAAGAACACAAGGGCACTGGTCCAGAGTGAGGTCCTGACATAGTCTCTCTCTCCACCTCCAGTTTGACATTGCTTCCCAGTTAGTGAAGAGAATAAGGATTTGAGCTGGTTCCTCTTCCCACTACTATTATTGAACCTAGAAAAAGTCCTAAAACAGGACCTCAAAGCCAAATCTGGTCCCGTGATATAATACTGAGGCCACAGGCCGAGGTGTTTACTTGCTTGCTTACTTTCTGGCCCCCTAAGTACTTTGTTCTTGTGATACTGTGCAATAACTTCAGCAGGGAGCACTGGTCAAGTCTTTGTGCTGTAAGGAGTCAGGGTTTACTGCCAGTGTCCCTTTGACGGAGCTGCTGCCTGTTACTGCTGATGGTTCCACTCTCTTTTGAGGGGGCAGGTGGGAAAGAGCCTGGACTAAGTGAAGGCAGGTATTTCTGCACCACTTTGGTTTAGACTGTCCTGGGGAAGAGGAAGGATTGAGTTTTCTGTGGCTGAAGAAGAGACAGAAATCTGTTTCTCCATAGTAATCAGATTCGTAAATGAGAGAGAAAATCATCCTGCCCAAAAAATTTGCTTAAAGTAAATACTTGCTCCCTAAAAAATGACTTGTTGAAACATTCACTGTCCCTAATACACAGCCCATCCAGAAAGCCTATGCCCTTGAGAGAGGTGGGAGTGAGGGCCACATCCCTATTGGTGTTGCTTCCTCTTGCTTTATTTCAAGAAACTCCTTTCTCTGGGGAGAAGAACAAAAGTGAGCAGGTCTAGACTGTGTTTTGGAGGCATTTACTTACCTCTGTGGCTGTAGAGCCTGGATGATCCCTCCAAATCACCCAAAGAGAGAAGCAGATAGGTAGGCTTTCTTCAGAGAGGCGTTCGTGAAAATGTCACAGTGATGATATTCTGACTGTCGATGGGGTTATTGTTACCAGTCCACCAGTTGCCCAGGCTTCGATAGCATTCCAACACTGCACAAGAAGAAACTCATCTGTTGATTTCAAGACAAGAAAATCTAAATATGTCTTATAAGGCTAGATAGTATGGAGATCAGATTTGAGTTTGAGTCAATTAGAGACCTATTGGGCTGCTGATTTTGAGAATATCAGAGTGATAGTATTTTTAAGCAATTTTGATATTAAGATAACAATACACTTGTTTTTAGATTTAGTCAAATATCCAGTTAAAAGACCCCTAAGGCCATGATAGATATAGTAGAGGAAAACTTGGGTTCCTTTTAAGTCCTATGGGAGAATGGGGCTCATTTAGTTGATTGAGTTAGCTCATTTAATCAGTTAGCTTAATTTCAGTGAGCCTGTGTTTCAGAAGCATTGAAACACCATGAAAAAGCAATTTCCTCTGTAATTTCACATATTAAATCACATTGTTTCAAAGCAGTTAAGAGTCGCTGCAACAGAGTAAAAGTAAATTTTGAGTATTTGTTAAAAGGATGGGGATTTTTCACTGATGAATCCATATACGAGTATCCTTTAGAAACTACTTTATTTCAGAGCAGGGGACAAACCAACATGTTTGATTATATTCAAGTGTAGAAGGTTAATACTGCAGTCAGCACCAAAGGAACTTTTCCTTACAAGTTCACTACGAAGAAAGATTACAACACAAATCTTGACCCAAAGTACTTTGCCATGATCATAAGATTGTATATTCAGCTCGAATATCGCTGACATATTTCAATTTTAAACTTTCAGTATTTGATGAGAGGATACTCTATACACAAAGCCGGAAGGCTGGAGCTGTAGAAGCTTAGGCACTGGAACAGCTGCCCAGGAAGGAAGGTGTTTGAGTCCCCTGCCCTGGAGGTGTTTAAAAGACGAGTAGATGAGTTTCTCAGGGATATGTTTTAGTAAGGGGACAGGTATGGTTGAACTTGATGATCTCAAAGGTCTTTTCCAACCAGATGATTCTATGAATCTATGATTCTATAACACAGCTTCTCACAGCGATGAGTTCCCAGGAGCAGAAAGAGGGTCCCAGAGTCAGATGCCTGGGATACTAATGGCTGAGAAGCTAGTCTGGAAGCACAGGGTACACCGATGCTGTGTCTGAGAACCACCTGTGCATCCCTGATGAAACTAAGTAGGGGGAGGGCAATATGTAAATACTTGAGGAATTAAAGGGGAAGATGAGATCAGCATTTGCTCACAGACTGAACTGAGAGAAACCCAGTATCACATCCCTCCAATCTTTCAAAGGAATATAATGCTTTAGCTGCTAGGGGATTGTAGGGTGTTTCATGTGAGGCTGTTTCAGCCTCTCCTTTCCAAGTTATGTCTTGTTCCCTGAAATAATTAAGCAAGCTCTGAGACAGGGAGAAAAAGGAATAATGATTCCATAACCAGCAGCAAAAACTTCAGCAATGAAATTTAAAACCCTGTTAAGACAGTCCAAGATAAAATAATAGAGAAGGCTGTGAGAAGCAATTTGCTAAAGGCGTGAAACTTTGTAACAACAAAAACTTCAAAAGCATCGGAAGTAGGACATCTACCACACTTGGTGAGGTTCCAGAGTGAACAGGATGTAAAAGAATCACACAGGGAAGACAAGGTCATTGCAAGAAAGCTGGATGAGGCCTGCAGGGTATGAACTCCAATGTAAACAGGTATCTGCACAGCTGGTACCACATCTTCTGGTACAGGGAGGCATGAAATAGCAGCAGCTGCTTCTAGTGGACAGCATATTCTTTGCTGCTTCTGGGGAGGGTAGTAATTAGATTTCTTTGTCTCTATGTTCTTCACAGAGAACTAAGACTTTTCTGTTCATTAGGGGTTATCCATCTAGGCAACATCTGTTTTAGCCAGAAGAAACAGTGGACTAGGGTATGGAACAAATCAATTAAAAAAATAAATCATTTCAAAGAACTGTAAAGGAGTTAAAGGCTTGGTTTATTTTGAGAAGAAGCAAAGTTTAGGCTCTAGATAGCAGAAAAATGAAAGGCAACAAGTGTAACACTTTGTTTAAAAAAAACAAACCAAAAAACAAACCAAAAAAACCCCAACAACAAACAACCTAAACTGCAAGAGAGACATGAGCAAATAAAAGTAATTACAAGTGGCTTCTGTGCCAAGCAAACTCATAGAAACTCATGTAAAGAATAGCCTTACCAGGCACGGGGGACAAAAGGTGATTTATCAACACAGCTTTCACCAAGGCAAGTTATGGCTCAAAAATCTGTGGGTAGTCTCTGAAAGTGTAAAGAAATATAGGAATGAAACCGATTCAGTTGATAAAGTGGTTGAGGATTTCCAGAAACCTTTCAACAAGGTTCATATCCAAAAGTTCTCAAAGAGATGAAGCTGTCATTTGAAAAGGCTTCACATGGATTAATAACTGGTTAAGGATTGGAAACAAGGAAGATCAAATGATGATTTTTTTATTGCAGTGAAATGTTAACTGAGCTGGGGTGTCACCATATTCTCAGAAGGAAGACCAGGTGACAAAGTTTGGTGGTAATACAAAAGTACTCAGTACTGTCAAATCTAAAGCTGAATATGAATGATAGCAGAAGATCTTGCTTAAAACTAACCAAAATCCAGCAATGATACATGCAATATAATATAACTGTGAAAAATATTTCAAGTCATGAATGTACTTTTCTTGGCTTTAAATTAGCTATTACCAGTCAAGAAGTAAGTCTTGGAGTTGTTTCTGGAGCCTCTTTGCTCAGCAATGGTCAAAAGGGCAAAAAGGCTGTTAGGAATTATTGGGGAGATGAACTGAGAGCCAGACAGATAACACTTTTAACTGCCTGTATAAGTGCCCGCTGCAGACATGTTCTGAAGACTGCTCATAGGGTTAGTCTGCACCTCATCTCATAAAAAGCAGAGTTGAAAGAAGTACCAAAAAGTTTGATCAGAGAACAGCCTGCACAGGAGGAGAGACCAAACAGACCAGTGCTGACTTCTCAGCGAGGCAAAAGGCAAAAGTGTGTGCTGAAACAGAATGAAGTTATTGCAGGGTTAGAGAAAGGGCATGAGGAAGGATTGTTCCCTGATTCTCATCACACGGGAATGAATGCGACTTCAATACCAAAGCATCAAGCAGCAATTTTAAAACAAACTGAAAAAGATTTTTTTTTCACACAGCTTATAACTAAAGGGAACATTCATTGCAGAGAGAAGCTGCAGAGGCAGAAATCCAAATAGATTCAGGAAGCGATTTGCTAAATTAAGACAGGTCTATTGGCACTCATTAAACAGGTCAGTCTTTGTATGACCTTCAGCTCAGGTGCTCTCTAAGGCACTGACTGCAAAAAGAGGTGCTTGGCCAGAGATCCATCTGTACTTATTATGAACTTCCCGTGTATATCTCCTACTGGGTAATTTGGGAAACAGGATTCAGCACTAGTTGGGCCTGAACCAGGTTGGTCATTATTATATACTCATGGTAACGTGCTAAGCAATTAGTGCATTAGCTGTACTACTTTGGGAGCAACCTCTGTTCCAATGAGTATGACTATGCCCTTGATTCAGCAAGTCGTGTGTATTATTCCTGGGCATGTCTAATATGCTTCCTATGAGTGAACCAAAGGGGCTACTCATGTTCTTGACATTGTGTATGCAACTACAGACTCACTGTGTGGTATCAAAGGCAATATATTTATAGTATAATAATATAAATGCAAAATTAGTTTTCTGTGGTCTGAATTTCTGTGTTCATTAAATGAGAAGCAAGGACACAGACATAGGGCTGGATTATACTGATACAGACAAACCAGCTGTTTTACATTTTCCTATTTGATAATGCGCTAGTGGACTAAGAAAGTTTCTGAAAATTTGCCTCTTCTCAACAAGAATCATTTATCATTTTAAGTTTAATCTAATATCAGTACTAGTACAGTATGTCATACTGCTCTGTGACGTTTACTTACATTATGCTAATATGTTCCAGAAGAAGGAAGCAAGGTATAACAGCAGGTGCTCCCTAGTAGTTGTTCCTCAGGCAAAATTCTGGAGATAATATGTGGTGAAGGAAATCCCTGAATAGATGAGCTACATGATAGATCATTGAGACTGTCAAGAATTATTTGTAGCATTTAGCAATACAACACAGTATTTTCAGCATCATGTAAGTCGGAACCTGATTTCAATGGCAGTAATTTAATGTGTGATGATATAGCTCTGTGCGTATGTGTGTACACGCACGCAGACGTTCTTCGGGGGGAGGAAGGGGATGTGTTAAACAGAGTTTACATCTGCCAAGAGCATCTGCTTCTTCTTCTGGAAAAAAACAGGCAGAGTGAAGCATGTCTTGGTGTAATAGGACAAGGATAAGCAGGTATAGGTACAAGTAAGTATCAGCATAAGAAGGCAATAAGGAGGGAAGTGGGAGAGCTGAGGTGGGTCCAGGACACTTCACTGCCAGACCCACATGAAGTGCTGATGTTTTGGGCAGCTTGTTTAATCTCCCTATGTTTTCTTTGAAAAGAAGAGCTACTCTGAGGGCATCAGAGCTGAGGACTAGCTGAGGGGAAGTCTTAACTGGGGAGTGTTTGTGCCCTTTCACACATCTCATGGAAGAGTACCTCCCTCCACCTACTCCACAGTCCTTTATTCCTGTATATGGTCCTTACACCGTCTTGTGGAGCACTGCACCCTTAACACATAGATGATAATAATGCATATTTGTTGTAATAGGAGAATTTAATTACAGATAAACATATTGCTTATCACTGAAAGCTGAAAATGGAAAGGGGAATTGTTATTACTTCATTCATTTAGCAATTTTATTCACAAAATCCAAGTGCTTTGAAGAGCAGGTCCATAGCATTTTACTTATGTGTTATACATATGTATTAAACGTACATCATATACTGGGAGAAGTCAATGAAGAGAGTAGTGAAGTCACTTACTCAAAGTCATCCAAAGCATGAGATTTTTAAATCACAGGCCATTACAGGCAAGACTGCTTCTGATTTGCTGTATGTATTATGCGATAAGAGTGTTACTGTTGTTCTATATGGGAAATGTGATGTTAAATATCCAGCTTTTTTTTCAGTACTGAAGGTTGAAGATACGAAGAGCAGTGAATGAAAAATGAGCTTGGTGTGTTTTTCTTAAGACAATGCCAGTAGCATGGCAATTAAAAAGGAGACAACATAAACAAATGTTTCCTTTCCATTATAGCAATAAAGTAATGTTTTACTCAGATAATATGTACAGTATAGTGATGTTAGAATTTAACCAACTGTGTTTCAATAATAGATCAGTCTGGTTTTCAGACTATGGCCTTTAGACTCTTCTGTGTCCAATGGACTACTTCTAAATGACCCATGAAATGGTACCTTGAAGTCAGTGCTGATGGCAGACTACCTAAGGAGTTTGCACTGCTGTTTGGAGAAGTTTGCAGGTCTGCAAATCGAACAAGGTAGAAAATCTCTTAAATAGAAAATGTATTTAGATTACATTCAGCATGACAAATTTTTACTGCTTTTCTAGAAAATGTGTGTTTGATTGCATCACAGACATTAATCCATTACAGTGTGGCTTTTATTTTTACGATGTGTTTTTTATTTTTCTTTCTTTTTCTTGTCACTCTTCAATTCTTACTCAGTGCTTATGTTAGTCTTATCTCTGAGATTCATAGATTGTTTTCGTTAAAGATGTCCTGTTCGTTTACCTGTTTCTGAGGAACCACTATTACTTCTGCCTATGAGACTATCCCATGGAAGCAACAACTTTGCGAACTCTTCAAAGAAAGCTCGTAACAGGAGGTGAAATCTGTCATTGGCAAAGAAAGACCTTTGCAGCACATTATGCAATTTTTCTTTTAAAGGTAATTTTCAATGAAATCTGAGTTTGCATACGAATTAAACCCATTAGCACATTTGTGGAATTTAGATTGTTCTAACCAAAAAGGTAATTATGAGTTTATAGTGGAAATCTAAACAGTTGTTTCTAGTGAAATGTTTCTGAAACAGTAAAGTTTTTTTGTTGTTTTGGTTTCAAATCAGAAGTATTTTACCTTTGCTTTTCAAATTATCTTCAAGGTTTTTTGTACTTCATCCTTGTCCTAAATCAAGTACATACGAGTTTTAGTCACACCCAGAGGAAACAAAACTTATTTTTTAGGTTGGATGAAAAACTGCAAGACACCTCAAAATAAGATAATTTCAAAGACACAATGCTCTTGAAGGATGTATATTAATTTTGAGTGATTCCAGCTCAGCCAGCATGTCATTTAAGTCACACAGTATCATAAGGTTGGAAAAGACCTCTGAGATCATCGAGTCCAACCTATGACCCAACACCTACATCTACTCCTACTTGTCAACTACACCATGGCACTAAGTGCCTCATCCAATCCCTCTTTAAACACCTCCAGGGATGGTGACTCCACCACCTCCCCAGGCAGCACATTCCAATGGCCAATCACCCTCTCAGTAAAGAACTTCTTCCTAATGTCGAGCCTAAACCTCCCCTGGCGAAGCTTGAGACCATGTCCTCTCGTTCTGTCACCTGAGAGAAGAGACCAACCCCTGCCTGACTACAACCTCCCTTTAGGTAGTTGTAGAGAGCAATAAGGTCTCCCCTGAGCCTCCTCTTCTCCAGGCTGAAATCAAGTCAATGTGGCACAGCTTAGGAGAGGCTCAGAGGTAACAGAAATCTTATACTGGTCTTCACACATCTCAAGTGATTTGCTCAGATTTGACCCAGTTAACTTAAGAACGGCTGCTTCTTCAGGCTGGCAGTCAAAAGCAGGGTAAAAAAACCCTCAATAGCATCTACTGGGATTTCCGGTGATTGTCTTTACCCCATGTAAGCATAGATAGGTATTTTGGCTACAAATGTATCTTTCCAAGGCAAGTATGTTTGCTGTTTAGCTCACCAAAGTCTCACTCTGTGACTATGGCACAGCCTTATAGGCATAGTTCATACCACCACTACCAACACCAAAACTCGTAACAGGTCAGCAGGCAGTAGATCATTAATGCTGGAAAAGAGTAACACCTCCCAGTCAGGACTTCAGAAACTTCATCACTTAGTAGGAAAACACTGCAATTTGCAGTAATTTCAAGCAATTCACTCCACTACTAATGACTTGTTACTCAGATGAAAACCACAGAACCTTTGCCTTACTAAAAGCAAAACTATAAATTTCAGCAGACAAAGCCAAACAGACCACAACATCAAAGGCCTTTTGAAGATTAGTACATTGACTAAACTACCAGAGATTCATTTGGAAGCAAATAACAGACATTCGTTATATCTGCATCCATTTTTAATTTATCAGAATATGTTCTTCATTTGCAACATTCTCTGTTTCTTAACTTATGGCTGTAGACGATAGGACTTTTATTTATTTATTTATTTATTTATTTATTTATTTATTTATTTATTTATGATAAACTTTTGGAGGTCACGGTCTAGACGCCTTTAGAGGAAATCTTCTGAGTCTCTAATGACTCATTTGGAAAATATCCAGCTAGCAAGAGCTGTGTTTGCTAAGACATGGATAGGAAAAGCTAGTGAGAACTCTTGCAGCTGTGGTGTATAAAAGGAAGAGACAATTTATAGGAAAATTTCATACTTTGCAGAAATTTGATTGCCTATTTTCTCTATGTAGATATCTTATTAGAGCAGCTACAGCTGCTGCACTGAAGGTATATTTTCACTGATGATGATCAGGATGAGAGTGCCAGAGCAGTATGTGAAATTTAACATTTTATTCTGTTGCAGAATTACAGCAAACATTTACAAATCTCTCAGCTGTTATTTTTCTTTTATTAGACAGGAGTGAGAATTTGCACCTTATGGCTGCTCTTTTTTGTCCAAAGGACACAGAGTATTTGTTGGTGCCAGGACCTTACTAGGCTGGGTGTAATGGCAAAGAAATCATCAGTTAAGTGTGTCTGCCTCACCTGCTGGTTTTACTGAATGCAGGATAAACTGGTTCCTTTAGCACCATAAGTGCAGACCATCCCTCTCATTCTCCCCTTTATATTTCCACCAATTTTTAAAAAAATATTAGATTCCTCTAAAATTACATTGTGATACTACAACCTGACTCTTCATAGATCTCTTTGTTTATAATTAGGGTTGGAGGTGAATATGTCGTAAATTCTACATCACAAAATCTCTTAGCTTCACAGCTATGATAGTTGCTTTTCTTCACTGAGGCCAAAATAATCCCAGAACTGCTGTCAAATGTCTTATGTTCTGCAATTTCAAGTTTATTAGTGTTAAAAGGGTAATACTACATACCATTTGTGGTGTGAAAAGTACTGTAAGCTAAATATTTCTGGGCTAAAATGATTCAGTAGCCAAAATAATTTTAAAATCCTATCTACATATTCTTCGTGGAATATTGTTTGATTTTCACAAAACCAAAATCATTGCTGAAGCAAGAGATTTGGGGGGATATTTGAAGTAAAGGATCTGCTTATCCTTCAAGTCTGTGTGAATAGTTCTTTGATTTGAATCAATCTTGAATCTCCCAATATTTTAAATTGTTCTCAAATACCCTGTTGTCCCTGAAGTCATCAGGTGAATATCCCATCTGAAATGCTGAAAGTAGCTATTGTTAGCCTGTCTGCAGAAGAAATGCTAGCAGTTTTGCTAAGCAGAACTTTTCTCTCACTCCTACTCAGGACAATTGTGTGATGCATCCTCTGAAGACGACTTTCCTTTAGAGACGTAGCTTGGAACGCATCTGCTGACATCTCAGCTACTGGTTTTGGAACAGGTTTAAACTTTCTTTTTTTTTTTACATCTGGTTTCATCTTACCACATTTTAGCAGCCTCAATACAAGTAACTACATAGGCCAACTCATCCTGGTCTAGAAATACAATATGAGGTATTAACCCAAACTCTTCAGAACTCCAGCCAATCCAGCCAAAAAGCAGATTAAAATACTTTCTCCAGCAAAATAAATTTCAGTGACAAACATTGGCTTAAGTGTTGCAAGGATCTCAGCAAATACTGCATTACTAAAGGTGATTTTCTTCTGAGTTCCCGTCATATATAACGGTGCCATTCTGGATGTCCCCTAGCACCTGCAGAAAAAGATGAATTGGCACATATAGTGGGTGGAGAAACATTTCTCCAAACACTGTGGTAGGTTCAGTTAAAAGTAACTTTTTCTCCCTGTCCATAACAGCGTTGAAATCACTATGGTTGAAAACTCCAGCTCCTGCTGGGTCCAGAGATGGGTTTATCATCAGATAAACTTCTGGCGAATAGATTTGTTGCAGTTTAAGCAATGGACTACACAGTCCAATTTCTAGCATGTTATTTTTTATAAAAACAAGTTGGTGGTCTTGCAAGTAATTCAAGGCAGTCTTCTTTAGAGAAGATGGTCTTCAACCTGTTCTGCCACTGGGATTATATTGCAGCATATTTGGAATCACAGAGTACAATCTCAGAGTACAACTGGGAAAGCGCTGTCAGCAACAGGATAAAAGAGATGGTTTAAAGTTATTCCACTGGTAAGATATAAGCACTACTCTCTCTTTCAGCAAGCACATGTATGGTAGTATGGAGAACAATGTGACAAGCAGATGAGAGGAAAAAACCACCACTGCAAAACATTTCTGCCTCCCAAATGAGTTTCCATTTGGAAATTCACAGTGCTTTGCAAAATGACAAGAGGAAAACAAAAGAAAGGAAGATTGTCCATAATTACTTGGATTTTACTGTGTGAGGGTATTATAAACAGCACAGTCATGCCTCTATAAAATAATCTGAAATACTTTTTTAATCTCTGTACATTGCATGCAGTCTCCTTGAGTTCATCTCCTGAAATTTGGGATCACCTTGATTGAAAAAAAGGTTTTGAACTGGTGGTGGAAGACAGTCATCTTCAAGGAAAAAAAGTGTCCTAGCTTCCTCTTCTAGAAGGAACTAAGATTGAAAATGACAAAAAAAAATCACCCAAAACCAAAGTCTGCTAACTTACATCTGCCTTTCCATTAATTCTTTCGCGTCTTGGAGTGAGAGATTGGTTGGTGAGGAAAAATCTTTAGTTTCTGCTACTGATAATGGGTTCCACGGTGAGAAGGAAATTAATTTCGTCCCTTTACAGTGAATCAGCACAAGGTCATTATATCAGTTGAGAGCAGAGCTAGTCCTGTTCCCAGCTCCATGAATTGGCTGGTTTTGAAGTGATACATACATTCTGCATTACTCCCTGCACTGGGGTGAATTTCAGCCTCAGGGAATCATTTGTAATGAATAGCTTATTGGGTGAATTTTGTCTTTCCTGTTTGTTCAGGAACAAGACAGAATAATAAGCAATTTATATTGGATCTGGATACTGGGGTTTATTGAAGAACCAGAAAGATCAGTACTTTTACCTTACCTGATTATTTAGCACACTCAGTCTCTTCCCTCCCTGCATTACTTTCATGAGATCTCAGCTTCCCTCTCCAGCTGGTCTCTGCTGGTGTCGGAAGGCTGGGCTAAAGTTATGTCAATTCATGCTGTGCTGCTCACAGTTAAGTGACCTTGGACATCACTGTTCCTGAACATCCCACTGCGTTTATCTTCACTGTGGTCTGATCACCGAGAACTTCCCCTGCTTCCATGATGTTTTGTCCAGTTGAATTGTTCTTCACCTTCTTCATTCTATAAGAGATACCCCTCTTCTCTCCAACACAATTTCTTCTTTTGGGGAGCTTGGGTTTGGTCATCTTTTCTTTCCAGAGCCCCACGTCCCTGTTTTTCCTAATCTAAATAGTCTAGGTGCAGAAGCACAACACATGGTCAGCCTCCTAATTAGTGCTTCTGTCTTATATGTATTCATTAATGAGAGGATTCTGGACAGGCAAGGTTTGTTCAGTCCAGGTGCTATCAAAATTCAGAACCAACCTGTCATTCTCACATGCTCTCTGCTTGAGAGTCCAGAATTTAAATTTTGGATATGCACCCCCAATTACCTGCCACTTGTTAGCATTTACAGCTTAAGCAGCTTTTCCACCGACAACAGTTGGTTCATCAGAAATTTAAGTACCTGAGCAATATTTACCTTAAAACACTGAAAATAGCCAATTTCAAATATAGGGGTGCCAAATCCTACAAGTCAGCCACCTGTCCCTATGGGATTCACTCAGGATCAGAGATGCAAGCAAATACAAAACATTCTGGAAACATAGTTCAATATCACTCTCTTGAATATGCAAATGGATATTTGTGGAAATGTTTGCAGCATTATGCTAGATCCAAAAAGGCAGGGTTTCACTTAACTCCAGTGAGTCTGAATCTGAAATCAGCAGCTGAAACCAAATCCCAGAAACAAGTGAATATCCTAGTAACCACAGAAATTTTGATTGCCAGCTTGTGTTAAGAAAACTGAGTTACTGCAAGGTTAATAGCACCATGCAAGTTCCACTATTTCTTCTTCTTAACAAATTAACTAAATTAGTAAAGTTGATCTCATTCCTGTTTCTGCTTTCCTATAGAAGGTATGTATCATGTTCCAAATTAAATTAACAGTTAACTTCTTTTGACTCAAGCTGTACATGATCAGAGCCCCAATGAGCTTTAACTTACACAAAGACTTAAAAACACAAGCGGAATTGTTTGCAAATTTCAAAGATAGAGCAGTGAGCTGCAGAGTTAGAACAGGGACAAGTACAAGCCTACATGATTCAGAAAGGTCTCTTCTGATCAAAGAGGTTAATTAAAGAATTCTAAGCAAGTTAAGTTGTTTTTTGACACACAATGCTCCCTCAGAGCTTTCTGAGTACATCTGTACATTCCATCTTCACTGAAACAAGTGAAGATAGTTCTGTCTAAACCTGCTTATCTCAAAGATAAATCACTTCAATTTGCATCCTGTGACTGAAGCTCAGCACGCTATTCTGAAACAGAAGTTTTTAAATTAATGGTGTTTCTCAGCATAGCTGAAGATCCGTAACAGGCAACCGATTTAGGATGTTCATTGCTGAACTTGGATAAGTTCAGGTGAGTCCTTAGAAACACTTGTCAAACAAATAATATTGTGACAGAGCTACGTTCACAAAGCTCTGTCTGTGGGGTCCATAGCTGGTGGCATGTAGTGAGTTCAAAGTTACCTTTTGTAAAGACAAGAGATAGAAAGAAAGAGAATAAAGTAAGAAAGGGAAAAGCTCTCTCAGGTTTAATTGTGGATGATCAGATAAGCATCTTCCAGAGATTGATCTCTCCAGTATAGCAAATTAGTACAACAATGAGGATTATTCCCCCCTAGTACCAATGCCCTCACCCCGCATATTTCCCCCACTCCATCAGAAAAGCATTGTACCATATGTTTTACTCTGGGACCTGCTCAATGTCTCTACTGTTTTTCCCCACTTCTGATGTTCTCAGTGTTGATTGGAACATGCTTTGATCAAGTACAAGTGTTGCGGGTCGATAGGTGGCTAAGCTTTGTGCATGTGGTATTATGCATGATAATTATCAGATAATACTTTAATATTTACTATTCTATCAGCTGAGACTGGCTTTCAATCAATATAAATTGAAGTCTACAAAATGTGAGGCGGGGGAGTATTCCCATGCTGTTGGAATTTGTAGGTGCACATCCAAGAGAATGACAGCATGACAACAGCAAGGGGAAATGCTCTCCCAGCAGCTATAAGGGAAAGGCTACAGAGCTGTGGGGGATAGGCAGGCTGCAGAATTGCAGAAGGGAAGCCCTCAGTGTGACACAGATGAAGGCACTTTAGGCACCGGAATAACATCTTGCTGCCGGAAGGAGCATTCCTGACAGTACCAGTACACCTGCAAAATCTCAAGTGAAACCCTTCACCTGATTCTGTTTTCCTATCCTATGACTGCCTCATACCCAGCATTTTTAAGCTGAGTGGGCAGGAAATATGTCCTGGCAGATGTTTGTGTTGGCAAGTTCCTCAGAGCTGTAATCTCCTTTGGAAATCCAAGGTATTGTGCCAACGCACATCCCAAGTGACACCTCTCTGTCGCTTGTTCCGGATGAGTGTTACAGTATCCCCTGCAAACACTCAGAAAGGTGAGTTGGGAGCCAGAAGCTCCAATTAATGCTTACTGAGGGAAATGGGGAATGGAATAAATTGCAGCCTAAAGTCAGGGTCCTTCCTGCAGATTAGCAGAAAATTTCTCTCGGTGACTCCCAGGCGGGCATGGAGTGTGCACCGCTCCAATCCAGCCTCTATGCACATGGAGAAAAATGACAGAGAGTGGTTGTAACTGTATGCAGTGCTCAGTTCTTGCTGTTACATCTCCTCATAGGTGGAGGGCTAGCAGTAAGACCAGTAGTGATTAACATAGCACTAGAGCAGGATACTCAAAAATATAGGTCAAACCGATTTCAGATATCCTGTATTAAAGAGCTTATAACACATTTTCAGACATATTGCTGTAAGCAAAGGTTAATCTTTTCTAGGGTCACTCGTAAGCAATTTCAGAGTTGTTTTATGCTGACTTTGCAGTCTGCTTTGGGAGTATAGGTCCTACTTTGGAAACTGGAAGTCAAGTCAGATGCTGACTTCTTTGTCTCCAACTATTTTAAGAATAAAGATTTTTGCCTTACAGCTTTTACCTCTTGATCCCTTTTACCCATGGTGGGTCCACAGTGAAGTCTACCGTAACTCTACAGGCCACTTCATGCAGTCTGCCCAGCAGGCTGCCACAGGAGGAGCAGATGGGACAGGAGGAAATCTGGTAGTTTTCTGCCAGTATCATGCACAGCAGGAAAGGTTTGAGTCCATGCGTGCTGAACCAAACACACCAGGTTCCCATACTCAGCAGTGTTTCATTCTGATGAATCAACGTTTCTCATTGGGAATGGGCTCCACCAGAAGATTTCCGGCCAGATTTAATCAGGGATGCTTGAAAGCCATCCAAAACACAGGCCAGAAAAGGAAATAACTATAAAATACACCAGCTTTTTCACATTTTCTGAATTGTTCAGTAATTACATTTGTTGAAGATATAATTCATGCATGATTGTTTAGAGTTGTCCCTGCAACATTTATCAGCTCACTCACAATTATCTTTCTTTCCTTTCAGAATCGGTCTGCAATCAGTTCTATAAACCCTTTGAGATATTTGTTTGAAGACAATGTATTTTGTAGGGAATAAAGATGGGAAAGAAAAGTGTTTTCAAAGCTGCATCCAAAGAGAAAGCCAGTAATCAGACAAATAAAAGGGAAATGCAGATTTTTCTGACCTACTGAAAATGGATTCATGAGGAGTTAATTTTTTTCCCTGTTCTGCTTTTTGCTCTTACAGACTATATTTTACTTCTCTTGCTAAACAGTGCAAGACTGCAACGTTTTGCCATAGATCCAACTTTTTCTAAAGATGAAACACTGCATTGCTTTAACTCAATGATTATAAATAAATGCTGCACTACATCAGTACAGTTCAAGTGGTATAACCTTTTTAATTTGAATGCAGCTGCACCAGTAGATGAAGAAAGTCTAGGAAATAAATAAGCAAGGTAGCTGTAGCTCTTATGAATCTGTTGGTAGGAAACATTTCCTCTCCGGCACAGTGACAGTGGTTAAAACCAAGAAAACACTGTCTGTGCACTAGGCCATAAGGATGAAATGTTGAAAGCCTCTGGCTGCTTTGTGCTCCTGTAGCAATATATAGTATCTATAAATCCAGTTTAGCAGCCTAATTAATCAGACCTACAGCAATTTGCATCAGTGGGACTGCTCATCCAGAGCACACAGTAAATTCACCTCTCGGAGCTGGCTGATGCCCTTATTTGTGTTGTCTCTATCCTCATGTGACTCCATTGACACAATCCAGCTTTATTTTCAACTTGCCATGCTGGGAGAAGAGCCATCACATTTCTTTGCTCCTCAGACAGACTCTGATACTTGTCCTATATCTTCCAATGGCTTTTGAGTATTGTCACATCCAAGAAGGTTTTCCTGGGCTTATTCAAGCCGTTACTGAAAGCTGTGGCTAGGTTTCGTTCATCCCATTTCTCCCCACTGGATTTGTGCCCCACCAGTGGCATATTGCCCATCTCCCTTCCCCCTCATGGAGGAGGCTGCTGCTGGAAAATCGTGAGTGTGAAAAGCTGGGTTGGGCTGCAGGGTTTTGTTTCGGTTTCGATAGTGCATTTGCACTCATGTCCCTCCTTAAGTAGTCCTGGGCTGATGCGTTTGTTATCAACCTTCCTCCCAGTCTTATTAAATCTGGTTGTACCCTGCAATGCTCAAACCCACTGATGGGCTGTTCTGTGGTGGGTAAGATGCTGCATGCTGTGGATGGTCTGGTGACTCAGTGAAGAATGGATGCATGGTCATCTGTGAGACTGGGTGAGCAAGGACAGAAACACAGCTGTTCCCAGATGAGAGCGCTTCAGCAAAGCTTGCTTTCTGTGTTTATCCTGAAGACACCAGCCCTCATGGAGGATGTGAGCATAGAGATGTAGAGCAGTAATCTAGATCTACTTTTTTTCAGAAATGAAATCATACATAGGGCTTACTGACTGATCTATAAGAAATAATGACCGTAGAGTGGCTATCTAGGCAGAAATGCTAACAGAGCGTAAACTGGAGGTGAAGTGCTTGGATGCCTTGGACTAAGCAAAAAGAATGTAAAAATTGAGGATATGAAGATGGCTTCCGTTTAATGGAAGTGCCATCACAGCTCTGGATACTGAGCATTCACAGCATTTTTGTGCATTCAGTTTGATTATATTGATTAAACTATGATTCAGTTTGATCTGATTGATCACTATGTTTGATTAAAGCCAGCCAATACGGTTAAAGATACTTCCTCACTGCAGGAGTTTATAACATGATATTCAGCTATTAGTTCTCAGATTCAGTATTTATATGGTACCACTAAAGTGTGAAGCACTTTCCTGAAAAATAGTCTTGATGATCTCTCCAGATAGACAAGAGTCTGGTCGTATAAAATATAGATGTTGTAATTAGTGGAGGAAACCTTTCTGGTTAGACTTCAGTGAATTACTTGCACAAGGGCTACAAGTTGAGCAGAGTTTTGTACACTCAAGATAGACTAAAACTAGACAAAATAAGGAAAGAGCACGTATGTTACAGGGTCAATGAGAATGAAAGATAGCAATTACTGTAATACAGTCGAAAAGTCACACTCACTGTATTATGGCAGCAGCACTGGTCATCATATTTTTCAGGTTCAGTTCTCTGTGAGAGAAGGTTAGATTTTTGCAAAGGTATTTTAAGAGAGAATGAGCAGAAAACTAGTGACAGGATTATGAAAGCAGGTCCAGAAATTAGGGACTGAGGACCAAAATTCCATTAACTAGAGAGCAAGAGAAGAGGATGAAGGAAATAGACAGTAGAAAACTTTGGATAAAGAAATCCTGTCTTGCAAAAACAAACCGAAAGAATTGTTCACAACAAATATATAATTTGGTTATGCTTCTGGACGTAAGGTCAAAACAAAAAAATAGGTCATTAGAAGGGGCTTGGAGGAGATTCCAGTCTGAAAGTTGTAACACCAGTTTTGTTACTATTGCTGTTATTTCCCAGCTTCTTCATTATACATTTAGAGGATTCTTGTTACTTTTCCTTTTTCTCTTCCAACAAAAAGGTGAAATCAAGGAGAAGGAGACAGCAGGGCAGGCCACTTCTTATTTTCTTGATGAAGATTTTAAATCTTTTGGGTAAATAAGAGAATCCCGCATATAAATTCTGGTTTTTGTGAAAAGGGAAATTTATGTTGGAATTATTTCTCTGAGAATATCTTGACCATTTTTAATCACTGGCAAAGCTTTTTGCCTTAGCGCAGAGAGTGACAAGAAATGTCTCCAGAAGTCTGTACTGCATCAAAGGTAGTTTAGGTTTAGGAATCTTTCAGAAAGGTTGTGCTTCTTCTCTTTTGGGACCTCTAGCTTGTGGGGTCCATCAACTTATTTTATAACAGTAAACCCTCTTAGGTATGAGTAGTCACCAATAGACCCTTTATTCTCTCTAGTTCTCAAATGAGCTCTTCTGGCTCCTGTGGACATGTCTTTAATATTTAATAGAGATGGCTCAAGGGAGATCGTATAGCAGTCTTCCAGTACTTAAGGAAAGCTGAGGAAGGGCTCTTTACCAGGGAGTGCAGTGACAGAGCAAGGGGTAATAGTTTTAAGCTGAAAGAAGGTATATTTTGATTCGATATAAGGAAGAATTTTTTTACTGTAAGGGTGGTGAAGCACTGGCACAAGTTGCCCGGAGAAATCTTGGATGCCTCTTCCCTGGAGGTGTTCAAGGCCAGGTTGGATGAGGCTTTGAGCAACCTGATCTAGTGGAAGGTATCCCTGCGCATGGCAGGGGGATGGAACTATAGATGGCCTTTAAAGGTCCCTGCCAACCCAAACCATTCTATGACTGTATGATTCTGTGATATTTCCAGATATATGCTAAGGGAGAAAGGAGTTTACCTCATGACTCTGTTTCACAGATTTCCTCCATTATGTGATAATGATTTTCTCATTCCCTAGTTACTTTGGAATCACTCTTTACTCAAAAGATGTTAAAGCAAAATGAATATTGAATTATTTAGTTTTGTTATCCAAAATAGATGGACAGTGCCATCGGCGATATTTATAAAAGATACATCAAGACATGAAATATACTTACACCAAATAAAATTTTGAATGATTCTCTCTTCCCCTGTCTGACTGACTTGTTGTAGGCTTTTCGTGGCACACACCTTATGAGGCACTCTGTCTTCCTTTGTGCCTTACATTTCATTTATCCCAGGGAAACCCTTCTTAGTGGAGCATGCCAGTTTCATAACTGATTTATTCGAAGCATCCAGAAGGATTTGGACAGAATTAATCTTCCATCTCCTCTCCAAATCTGTGACTTCTCCCATGAAATATATTTACCTTTAATTTATGCAGGGGGTAGTCTTGGCACTCTTGTATCTAAATTAATAATCAGTGTATTTATTTTTAAGTTGCATATGTCACCTTGTAGTGAGAGAACTTGTCTGGCTGTTTAACAATTTCTAGTCTCAACAGAAGGTAAAATTCAGCCCTTCACAGCTTCTGATGACTTGATATGCACTTTCCAGCATGAACCATGAACCATGTCTGCCCACCAAACTTACATTTCTGTTGATCTGTACATTAACAAACACGCTAAGTATGACTAAGACAGGTAGCTCATTACTGGCTCTTGAACGAAACAAGTATTTGCCTTTCCCGAGGATAATGCAGGTGAAAGCCCAGTCATCTGTTCTTGGAATAAGCTCCTCAGGGAGACAGGATGGATCTGGAGCTGTCTGTCCTTGAGAAGTGCTACACAGCTTGCTTTGAGGAGTCCCTTCCACAACAGGGCAGCACATAACAGCACTGGCATCCTCTTCTGTGGGGCAACCTACAGATCAGTGAAAAATTAAAGATAGTAATACAGTCTGAAAACCATTATTTAAGTCCTGCCACAAACAGAATTTCAGCAAGCATAAAGTGGCACCAGGAATGCCACTAACTCAGATTGGGGCATCCTTATTCTGGTTGCATGTTGTTATGTTGCTACAGTTTGTGGAGGTACTCAAATATTAAAGAAATACTAACATAAGTGAGTGTTTTAGCCCTATAGGCAGAGGAAGTAAACACGAAGAAAGAGTTACTCCTCTCCCATAATGAAAGCAACAGACTCCGGTTGCTCTGAGGGGTGCTAGGTTTAAGCACAAGTGGCTCAGTAACACTGTAACTACTTCAGTTCACACAATTCTCATCCACAGTGCAACTATATGAGAAAACCAGGACTGTCTGAGAACACCAATGCTCCCTCCAGTACCCAAAGATGCTGACATCTAGTCGAACCTCAAAACCCTTCCAAGTTATTCCCATCTGATTAGCTTCACCCTCTCCTCCTGCCCCCATTCCTTGACAATCAAGATCCTCTGTCAAGTAGCTCATTGCGAACATACTCCTTACACACTGTCTGCAGTGTAAATATACCGAGGTGGCACTGAGCAATCCTCATTGCCTGGGCACAAACAGTATACACCTACGCAAGGGAAGCCCTGAAGCAGCGGGGAGGCTGGTTTTGCAGTGGCTGTACTTTGATACACCAGCACAAAGACGCACCACAAAGTGTCCTGGTAAGAATTAAGGTTTAATCCTACATCTTCCCATGCAAAATCTTTAAGAAACATCTATCTAGTTTAGTGGAAAGGAAAAATATCCACATATGGATGTTGTTCACACCTGTTTTTCATAAAGTAAGAAGGGGGCTGAGCTTCCTTGGTCTAAAGTTAAATTGTTAACACAATTCTGGCAACAGATTTTTAAACACCTTTGGTGGTATAAGAAGAAAAAGAACACTGATTTTGAGCTCAAAGGCTGACTTTACTGGTTTGGCAAAAGAAGTTCTCCCTACTTGGAAGCAGCACAAAAACTTTAAGTACATTTCGGAGCTGCGATAGGATAACACACTGATATTCTCCCCAGTGGTTCTCTGACTGGAGCCTTCCCAATATTTCCCTCGGTTCAGGCATGCATCACAAATACCAAGTGCCATTTTGGAGAGGTTGGGGAGCTCATTGGTGTCTGCTGTTAGAGACAAAAGCTTATTGGGTAATGTATGTGGTAAAATTAATTTTACTGGGAGGTAAGCGAAATGCCATAAATAGCTGAAAGGCTGCTTGAGAGAGAGAGTGAGAAAGCACTCCTGACCCTCCCAAAGCTCATGCAGGCTGTGCCTTGCATCAGTGGAGTCACTGAGGAATATCTGCTGTTTCAGGACAGGCAATCTTTGTTCCACCAGATTGCTATTATTTTAGCAATTATTTCTTTAAATGTTGGATTAGGTAAACCACATTTTCTCAAGTACTCAAACATGAATGTAGGTGCTACTCCACAGGTGAAGCAGAACACAACGTGACCCTTTGGCAGACTTTCGCAATCCCCAGAAACACTTCAAAATTGATGGTTTTTCTTCCGAGTTTTTCTCAAAGATCCTGTTCCAGTATCTCTGCTGTGCCATGTGCAGGTGAGGGATGTCTCTGATGGCACCACAGCGTTACAAGCTGCCCAGGGTTGTCCGCCTACACCTCCATCTTCCCCCATGCACAGCTGACAAAGTTCCAGTAGTCCCTGGGACAGTGGTTGCCGCTGACAGGTCCCGTTCCCCACAGAGAAGGTTGAGTAATACTGCAGAGCACATTTTCTGCAGGACTTTGGTGACTGACAGTCCACCTTTTGGACCTGCAGCAGCCTGTATGTGTTACAGAGTATTTCTAGGAAATGATACAGCCCAAAGCCAGCAAGGGACTCCTTTTTCTGATCATTTGTTGGTTTATTGTGTTTTGGCACAGCATCTTCCTGCTGTGCATGGCCTTCTAGGTTTGGACACATCCGTAGCCGAGCCACTGCAGGGACCATGAATATCCCTGAGCTAGCTTTGGTTTAGCTCACTTTAGTGCGGCTGGCAAGGAAGCTGCAGCAGGCTTGACATGAAAATAGACTGCCAAGGGTTGTTTAATTGGTTGTTTCAACCAGTTCTGTAGCTCCCAGTGAGTTCCATGGACACACTGAACAGGTTACTGTGCAGCTGACTGGTGTATACCTCCAAAACCTGTGGCATGGATGTAATATTCGTGGCTTGTGAACTAGGGACTTAAAACCCCCAGTTTCTCACCTGCGTGCTCTTCGTCACTAACATCAGTAACAGTGATTCTGCCCATGGTGAGCTGGACAGGACCCACCAGACATTGTTGGTTTTCAACCAGGAGGATGATGCCTGTAGCATCCCCTGCAGCCTGTACAACACCCCAAGCCAGGCCATGGAGCTCAATGGCAACTCACTAACCCTTGGCCTTCAGGCCAGCACAGGTGAGTTCTGTGAGCCCCTTGATCTGTCTCAGAGTAGCAGCTAATGTTACACGGGCAAGTACTGAGCCAACTTCTTTCACACTTAATTCTTCTTGGCCTGTTTATGAAAACACTTTCTGCTTTTGTTTTTTTATTTTACCTTAGCACTGGCAAGTTTCCCTGGGCAGCTTTCCTACTGGAAATAAATTATGTGTTGGCTTTTGATGGAGATGTGTCAACTGAAGCCTAAGTGATGAGAATAAGACCCTTTTCATTTGTGATGTGTACTCCGAGTTTGAAGCAAGCCAGGTCCCTGCAGGCAAAAGTCTGGCAAAACTCTGGTGCATCAACTGACTCTTCAAGGCTCTTCTCTTTCTCCTGGGTGATGTCACCATGTGTCTGCAGTTGGTCCTAGCTAGGCGCATCTCTAGGGTACAGGGCAGTGAGAGGTTGTGACAGCTCTCCAGAGTTCGGGCAGTGTGTTTTGCCCACCTCCTCTGAGAGGTACCTGCCAAACTGACCAAGCCCAGAAATAATGGCTGCGAATGTGGGAAGAGTGAAAAGATAGATGCAGAGTGTCTCCTGTGTTACCCTGTGTCTCCTATGGCATCCTAAACAGTATTGTGGTATTTCATCACACTGTATTCTAACACACAAAAAGGTCACCGTCTTCACCTTTGCCACGAGTCCCATGACATCCCTATGCACCTTTAGCCAATGTGGAAGGCAGAGGTGTGACAAAACCAGGTACAACTCCTTAGTCACAGTAACAAATTAAATACTATGGAATTCATTCTTGTTGCTCTGCACAGCTCTTTTTTTTTTTGATATAAATTTCCCCAGGAAGGATTTGAGATCCAAATTTACCTGAGAGGAGAGGGAAGGGAGAATGTCCAGGAAACATCCATGAATCAAGACCTTATTCTTAACAATAAACATTTCAAAGATAACCGAAGGTCAAAAACTGCTATAAACCCTGATCGAGGTCAGCATTTACCTCAACATAAATATCTTCTTAATAGAGTCAGAGGTTTTTGGTTGAGCAAAGCTTAACAGTTGGGTTTTTTTCAATGGAATTATGCCTTTGCAAACAGAAAAGCAGCAGGAAAAGCCCTCAACCAGTTCAGGTTTAAAAACATGTGTCAGAGGCTCTTACAACCCATTAAGATAAAAATTTCAACTAGGCTGAGTGACACCAACATTGCATACAGTCTTTTAAAATCCAGAGTGAGGAAAGTTTTCCTGACTTCAGCACATATATCATGTTTGTGAACATAGGCTGCTTTGTTTTCATTAAACTTGCCTTCCTTGTCAGCACCCCAACTGAAATAAAGCAATCCCTAGGTAACTTTCACAAAAACACAGTGGGAAGAACGTACATTCATTATGTGGGGCCAAATTCAACATTGGCCAACTCCATTTACTTTAATTGCATATGACTCACACAATATACACAGTAGGAATTCTGTATTTGCTTCCGTATGTAGGGCTTTGGGAACTTTTTTGAATTAGCTGCAATTATTTGCCCAGCACTGGTCCCTGGCATAGAACACCTGAAAGAATAAATAACACTTTGCAGTAATTCCTGTTCCTCTGATTTATAGAAGAAAATAAACTAAAAGCCTCATTTCATTCTGCACTCACTCTCGCCACTGACAACGTAATTACTAAAGCTGCAGCGATACCCATATGTCCTCATGCCTAACTTAAAAATCAAGATGGAGTGGAGTGGATGAGATCTGGATTTTGTCCCACAGTCCTTTGAAGTATTAGCATAACCTCTTGAATCACAACATTATGTTTTCACACTTAGAATTACATCCTTATCATACCGGATTATGGTCATCTGTGAGGAAGACCACCCCTCACCCCCTGTCCCCTATCCCCCCTAACTGCTTTTGACTCAGTGTGGAAATCTAGAAGCTCAAATCATCAAAAGCACTGTTTAGTTTCCCTCCATAATGTGCGACACGCATTTAGAAATGAAGTGGTTATTTTTAATGATAATTGACATTTTCTCCATTGGTTCTCCCAGAGAAGACATTCATCTTGCTTGAAAGTGGCATTGCTGGCAACAGGGTCACAATAGGAGCTCAGTGGAAGAAGCTGTGAACAGACCTCTAGGGAGTTTCAAAAAGCATCTGTCTATTAGACTGTGAAGTTTTAAACCACGGAACTTGAATTTCTCAGCCCTTCTGAGGGTCTCTGAGTAAGAAAGGAAGGAGAAGAAGGAGCTGCTTCTCCACCTATACTGCAGCCCTTGGGGCTGGGTATTGAGGAGCCCTGCTCTTGGTGGACACCTCTGTGCTGGGGATGCAGCGTGGCTCCCAATCTCCTGGACCCAAATCTGGAGGCTGGGACCTGTCACCACTGCATGGCAAGGCAAGCCTCAGTGATGCACCCTGCTCCCATGCCCGTATTTCCCTAAAGAGGAAGCATAGGTTCAAACGTAAATTTGAGTCCTGAAACTTTGCCTAAGATTTCCCATTGGCAGGTCTATTTGCCAGAGTCTGTACATGACTGTCTCTATCCCCTTGTCCTCCCTAACGCCTCACCCTGCACCAGTTCTTGCTAAATCAGCAAATGTTGTTCAGAGCCAAAAGCACACGGTCAGAAAATGCACTAGGTAAGTGCAGAAAACACACAGTTAAATTAGGAAGTCACATCAGTTCAGCAGAGTGCAGCTCTTTGCTGTGGATGCAAATATCTGCACAGCAAACCACTTTCTGAATCAGACAAGCTATTAATAAATACTTTTTCTTTTTTAAAAGAGCTTTGAAAAGAAATTTAAGGATTGGGAAAATTTGCAGCGTTGAACAACCAGTCTTGTGAAGCCTTCTGTCCTGGGTTTCTCCCTGAGCACTGCTGGCGCAAGACCTTTGCCTTACTTTTGCAGTATCCGCTGAACCAGGCTTATTCAGAGGCAATTATTAGTGCTAGCCACAGCAGAAGCAGCACCACATTTCTGTTTTTCTCTGCAAACAAACATTTAAGCCCTCCTGGCAGGATAATCATGCCACAGGTGGAAAAAATGCCCTTGGTCATCAGATGTCAAGATTTAGTAACTCCCTGTAACAGGAATGTAACGTCCCCAATAGGCAACACGATTGACACACAACATCTCTTGTCATTATTTTATTAAGTTGACCCATATGAGATACAAAGATCTCTTGAAAGCTTCAGCTCTCTTGACCTAGTATGGAGGAGATGGTCTCACCTGGGTTCCTGTAGAAGAGCCAGAGGATGCTGGGGATTGGGGAAACCCAAACAAGACAGCAGGATCGAAGCCCAGTAATGAGTCTCGTCACCATTAGACCTTGTGCGGTCTCCCCAGCAGCTGCAGAGAGCACTGATTGCTTTTATACGGACCCAATTCAGGAGAAGCTCTGCCTGCTGATGGGTTATACCAGTGGCTTTTTAAAATAAGAAGCTCAGATATCATACTGTTGAGTGTTAGCATTGTAATAGTTAAGAAAAATGCTGCTCAAGCAGTACAAAGCGTATAGCAACTGAAGTCCACACAGAAGCAAAGAGATAAATGTAATAAATGATGTAGCAGAATTGGGGTCAGATATGTAGCTTATGGGCATGGCATCTTATAATTTCAGAAACTCATACACCACAGCTGAAAAATAAATATCCTGTATCCATTACTGAAGCAGAAAAAAATATTTTCAACTAGTATGGGACAAAGCCAGGAGTTTTGTGCAAGAGATAAAAATTATACTGTAATATGGCCAAAAAAAAGAGAGGAGAGTGTTCCTTCATGGAGAAATCAATTTTGAGGTTATACTTATTTTAGTAACACCCAAGGGAAAAGTAAACAAACTGAATATGTGGCATTGTAGAGATACCAAGCCAGAAGGTAAGGCTGGGCAGAGTGTTCCCCAAAAAATAAATATAGCACATCAAAAGCAGCCACTCAAATAGAATTTGACTCATGGCCTGGTTAAGGCACAGTTTCCCTTCACAGGTAATTATGGGGGCTACCTTTTTACCAAGTTACAGACAAACTTGTAAGCCAACACAGAAAAATAACCCAAGATGGAAATCCAGTTCTGGGGAGAAACGTGGATTGGGGAAGACTTTTAATTGATTATGGAAACACAGAAAAATATAAATCTGAAGATGCACAAGAAGGAAAGAGCAGCATCCAGCAGAATGAACAGAGTTTGAGATATCCAGACCAGCTGAATCTTATCAGATTATGCTAAAAATCTATTTTTTCTTTCAAGCTGTTCAATGTTTGTCATTTGTGCATACAGAGCTAGCTGGAACCTGGGATTAGAAGGATGGGGGGGCGGGGAGGAAGAAAAAGAAGAGGCAAAAACTGTGCCTGTGTATATAAAACTAGCTCAGCTGAACCTCCCCAAATATTCAGCTTGTATCTGATTCAAATAAAAGTCCAGGTTAGTCTTCTGTCCTATTTGGTTCTGTTCACGCACCATGCATTGCAGAAGCACATGTATTTTTATTGATTACTTCTGTTCACATCACTATATTCAGTTCTTTTGCTGCATTGTTGCATTGATTTCCTCTACCCAAACCACTTCATTGATTTTCCTTGCTCCTGTTACACATCTCCTATGCTTTTCTCAGCTGCCCGCTTGATATAATAGGGAAAGTGTAAGCTTAAGCGCTCATCTTACAAACATACGGATATGAAGAATTTACACACAAGGAGAAATTCAAGGCCACTGCTCTGTTGCAGTGTCTATGTATAAAATTATACGTGTTATTTTTTGTAAAGCACAAGGATCACATGAAAGTGTAAAACAAGGATTGCATGCAGCCCTTTGCTCTTGTTATTCGTCAAGGCAATGGCAAACAGTTCAAGGCTAACACTGAGCTTTCAGCTGTTCTGCCAAAATTATGTTGAAGGACAGTTTCTGTTGAAGTTATTAGCACACTGATGAAAGCAAGATTTTTCTGCCAAAAATGGACTAGATTTCCGAGAGAGGTTAGGACTTGCAGTTGCAGCCAGATTTTAAGGAAATGACAGCACTTGATAAGCCCTATACTGAGCGTCTGGAATTTTTCAGATACTCTGTGCAGGTGATGCTGAGATGCTGGGAAGCCACCTCTTGACTGTGGGTGCAAAACCTTTGGAAATTCTACTTCAAAGTACAATCCACGTATCAGACATAGATGTACATCTTTCACATTAAATCAAAAACTTGCTATCTACACTTCTGCTGTAGGTAATTATATATTTTTTTTCTTACCTTGAAATGTATATCCTTAGTTGTACGATCAACAGTTCTTAGTGAAAACCAGAAAACCCAAATATATCAGAAGTGTTATTTTGTTTCAGATTTTTCAGTGAGAAGTTGATATATTCCACAGAAGAAAGAGCATGCGTGCTTTTCAGGGTTGCTGTAGTGTTTAATAAAATTACATTTAAAGTAATTGTGTACGTGTCATTCCAAGCAGAGATATTTTAATATCAAGAACTGAATAATTCTGTAGCATTTTAAAAATGATAGTTTGAACAGTTTATTGAAATACATCATTGATATGTAGAAAATATTCTCTGTTTTTATATGATTTGGTATTACAAATTGTACATGATAAGATGTTTAGCACCCAGCAATTATTTTGAAAATAGAAATTATTTCCCTTGAATTATAAACTGTCACTCTAAGTCTTGAGAAGATGAGGAGGAGTTGCTTTGGAGATTTCTTTGTCAAACAAAATAAGAACCTCTTGCACAAGACTGTTTCTTTCAGTCACTCCTGTTTTGAAGCAAGGGAACAGGCCCATACAAAACGATCCTACCAAAGGAAGAACGGACAGCTTGAATGCATGGGGAAAACAACGCTGTCTGATTATTATTACCATGCAGTTTCACAGGCCCCTTGGATGTCATTTGCTGTCAGCTTTGCAGGTCTTTCACGCAAAATCCCAGTAACAAAATGTTGTGGCCACAAAGGAGAGATTTTCCTTTTCACATAAAAGCCTCGCAGTTATGCTATGAAAATGGTACTGCTTAACAATCTTTATGTGATGCAAAACATTCGACAGACCTGTCTGTGACCACCTTACAGAGGGTTTACTAGCGTGGGGACTTACAGGTAGATGCTTCACCTTGCACTGAATGACTCTTGCGTATTAGTCACAAAACAAGGTGTTAAAAAATGTTTGCCCAGAGCTCTTAACCAAGAAAAGCAACAGCAATATTGCTCTAAGGAGAAAGAGGAAAGGGTGAACTACCCTTCTTGATGGCAGTGTAACTCGTTAGCTGTGCATAGCAACTACCTACAATGCAACTGTGAATATGCTTTAGCATAAAACTAGCTTCTTGATGCTACTGGCAAGCTCTGCATAACTCCTAACGCCAGGTTAGCTCTTCTTAGGTATTTGGAGGAGCTAGACTGTTGCAGCCAGAGGATCTTTCTGCTCATATGGAAGTTAGGTTGGCTAAAGTAAACACAAAAAATCACGCAGGTACTTGACAAAATCTGCAAGCAGAATCACCTCCCTCTCATGGGTGTTCCCTGCAACCCACCTGCCCCATGCAGCAGTCTGGACCTGCTGCTGCTCCCCGTGATATGTCCCATGATGTGCTCCCCCACTGCATTGCTTCCCCCACTACCATGACCAGGTGTCACAACCCAGGGCAGAAACAAAAGGAGAAGGGCTTTGCTCCTGGGCCAGGGAGTGGCATTTTGGGGTCTCCTTTCACCACCCAAGGACAGATGGGTGGTCAGCAGGCTTCCCTGGAGTGGAAATAAAGGTCGGATTCATGCAGATGATGACAGAGTCCCACAGGTCCACCATGGGGTTTACTGTTAAAGAGCAAAATAGACCATGATGTATGGACAAAATTAATCTAAAAATGCCTTTTCTAGGTTTCTTTTGTCTCAAGCTCTGCTTGGTATTTTCCTTGTATGCTTATGGTAGGAAGAACAATCACTAGCTCATGTTCATTATCACAGAGCTGTAGCTGGCTATGAATACTCATGCAGTTTCTTAAAAATCTGAGGTATAAGAAATATGTGAAGCAAACTGTATTTTAAGCTGCTCTTTGAAATTGGTCTGAAGATGGCTTATTAGTTTCACTGTCCTACCATATATTTAAGAGTTTGTAATATCGCTCCAAAGGCACAGACTTGGTTTAGTGGCTGAGGCAGTTTTATTCTCTGTAGTAGCTGCATCAGCAGATAAGCTGCACTGCTGGAGAATATTGACTGCTTACTTCACATCTGTGGGACCAAACTGTGGCCATTTATTATTCAGTTATTTTCAATCCTCAACTTCTTTAGCCAGCAAATGATCTCAAACCACTGCTTTCTAGCTTTTAAAATCAATTGATAAATAGCATTTGTTTATCTCTGAGGAATCAATTCACAATTACTTTGAACTGTTTCAAGAAAATAGGATTTTTGAGATACTATATCCTCTCTTTACTTTCTTCTACAAGTTTGATTTAAAAAGCAAGAAAAAAGGAAGCATGGGTAGCAATGCAGATTTACAGAAATACGAATGTTCTGCAGTCAAATTGTTTTGTGAAACTGGGATCTCTAATGTTAACCTCAGGTGTTTCTTTCCTTTGGTCCTAGACTCTGTTCTCCACAGGAGGAAGTGGAGGTTCTAGGCTTTAGGGTGTGTTTTAAATCTTAGGCTGTATATAGTCTGGTATTTACTGTAAATTACCTGGGAAGAAATTCAGAAGAAGAAATTAATCAGACAAAGCAAGAAATTTTTAATTTCACGCATATAAATTCTCGGGCTTAGAGTGACTGGTGTAATGAGTGAATTCACTTGCATCCAGAATGTTTGATGAAGTCTCTTGAGCCATCTATGTTTCCTGAACAGAAATAAAGAGCTGTAATATAGGGTCCATCCACCCACCAGTGTGAAACACAATAGCTGTGTGTTTAGTGGCTGCAGAAGTCACTAGTAAATATTACCCTAGCAAGGTAGCTTTGAAAATTGTTTCTCAAGCTTCTAGCAAAGGTGGAACTGTGATGTACCATTTTATCATAAGTACAAAATCTGGAATTTAATCCTTAATTAATACCACCACAGTTAGTTAGAATTAATTTTTTCCTCCGGTATGTTTACCCAAAAGTCTAACACATATAATGTAACTGCATTTGGGTGATGGACCCAATGTAACTTGAAATTACTTAATTCCACATGAAAATCCACATACGTAGGCCCATGTTTAACAGAAAAACAGTTTAGATATGATAGAGTAGAAGGAAACAACACACTTAAGGAAAATATGCTTTTCTTTTTTCCCTTGGATAGTTCTACAATTAAACTACTTTGAGATTACTTGTGATAGATAGAACAGTGTTTACCAGAGAGGTTATGTTATGTGTAATCACAGCACATCTTTCTCTTTGCAAGTCTGACTCAAAGGATGCAGAGGAATTAACTGAGCTGCTTTATTGAAAGGGTTCCTGTCTAGAATAGAGGAGCTTTGTAGGGACTTCTTTTAAAAAGCTTTATTTGAGTGTTTCAAGGGAAAGACTGAATAAAATTGTAGCAAATGAAAAACTAAGTTCTACTTGAGGAGAAATGCCTTTAAATCGATTGCTTTAGTTCAGAACTATGTCTAGAATCTCAACCTTTTTTTCTATACATGACCCAAAATCTTAACTATTTCTTTTCCTAATTACCATGTGAAACAGCTGTTAACCCAACAGTTCAGTGTAGCATAGTGATGGTAAAACCTAGAAAAATGGCAGACATAAAGATCAGATACATAAATGCAGAAGATTTTTAACTGCAGAGAATTAGGAAGCTGTTAAAGGAGAGGATATACAGAATAAAGAGAAATACAGCTAGGGAGCCATGATTATAATTTTATTAGGCCTGGGAGTTAAATAAAAGTGAAAACCTAAGAGAAAAGTCAAAATGATTGAATTTGAAGGGCCACTTCAAACAGATTAACTGAGAGATTAACAATATGTGATTTCAGGAGACACCCAGACTTGCAAACAACCTCAAGACTCTCTGTCCTCATGCAACCAGGACACAGGGTGTTAAAATTCCTGGATGCCTGCCCTTGAGGTTTTGCCCCTATCAGTTGGAGAGATAGGATGGGGTATTGCACTTGTGACTGTGATTCTCTCCAAGGAACAGGATTTCTGCAAGGAAGGAATGAATGCAAGGACAGACTAAAGCCAAACAGACCAGAAGTACACAAAGCTCACCCCCAGACTGGTGAAACTGTCTTGAGACAAAGACTTAAAGGGTTGAGAATTTAGACTGGTCAGGGCATAAAACATTGGGGAATCAACAAGTTTGCCTGAACACCACTGGGGTGAAGTGCTGAAAGAAAAATATTCAGAAAGATACTACAACAGAGGAATATAAAATAATGCTCCATACTGCAGGTCTGGGCCCTCGCCTTGGGTCAGTTTAGGGTTTTTTTCCTCCATTTAGTACTAAGAGATTTAAAAAAAAATAAAAGACAATAAAGAAACCCCAACAAAACAAGCAATGGGCTGCTCAGAAAACTGGCTGCATATGGAAGCAGTCAGCCAAGGACATGGTAAGACTGTCCCTCCCCACAGGCACTTCCTGCAGCGCAGCTTCCTCTGTGCTGCAACAGCCTTACTCCACATGGTCTATGTGACAGACAAGGAAAAAAGCTTCCAGCTTTACCTTGTAAGCTTCCCCTGTACTGGCATTTAAGGAGCTCCTTCATTCTTCAGCAAAAGAAGGAAAATGAAACAATCCTTCCATAAATTGAAATGTACTGAGTTTGCACATACCACTGAGACCTCAAGAGATCCAAATAAATGAATAAAGGATCAAAATGTAAATCAAATGATTTACGATAAGATTTGCTGGGATTGTTCTGAAAGCAGCAGAGGAGGAAGATAAAGATGAAGTTGATAAAGACAGTTAAATTCACAAACGGTACAGATGTGGCTGAGAAAATCAAGATAAACAAAAAGCAATTCTTTAAAACCACAAGAAATTGACAGCAACTAATGGGTCTTCAAGGCTTAACAACGGAAAAGTACAGATGAAGCTGATATTATTCAGAAATCTTTTTGTTTCATTGTTCACAATAGAAGCTGAAGGTCATTTTCCAGTGATTCAGATAAAATTTCCTTAGGGAGAAACAAAAACATTAAAAGCCTTCATGATTATACTGGAACGACTAATTAGACAATAAGAAGCTGTACAGGTTTACAAGGCACTAAGCAGAAGAAGATTTCTCTGACACAGAGACAACAGTTTGTGGGCTGGAGCAGAGGAGAGGATTTGATTATGGTCTATATATAATTACAATACACTGGGGACTCTGTTCTGTCACCAAAACATCCGTATTCAAAACACCTGCACAGCACCAACAGATCTGAGAGAGTGTCTCCAGGAGACCTGTGGCCTCCATATCAGTAGCAGAAGCCAATGGATGCCTCGAGGTACTAAGTATAATACTAGGTCCTGATATTTCACAATTGTAAAATTACAGAATATTTTTAAGTTGGAAAAGACCTTGAAGATCATTGAGTCCAACCCTTAACCTAACACTGCCAACTCCAGCAACCTCACTTTGGGTAGTTGTAAAGAGCAACAAGATTTCCCCTTAGCCCCCTTTTCTCTAGACTAAACAACCCCAGTTTCCTCAGCCACTCCACACAGGACTTGTGCTCTAGGCCCTTCACCAGCTTTGTTGCCCTTCTTTTCACACACTCCAGCGTCTCAGTGTCTTTCTTGTGGTGAGGTGCTCAAAAATGAACACAGGATTTGAGGTGCAGTCTCAGCAGTGCTGAGTACAGAGGGACAATCACTTTGCTAGTCCTGCTGACTATGCTATTTCTGGTACAAGCTAGGATGCTACTTGGCTTCTTGGCCATCTGGGCACTCCACCAGCTCATATTCAGCCAGCTGTCAGCCAACACCCTCAAGTCCTTTTCAGCCAGGCAGCTTTCCAACCGTTCATCCTCAAGCCTGTAGCATTACAGGGGGTTGTTGTGGGCTCAAGTGCAGAAACCAACACTTAGCCTTGTTGAACCTCATACAACTGGCCTCAACCCATTGATTCAGCCTATCTTAATCCCTCTGCAGAGCCTGAAGCAGATCAAGACTCTGGCTCAACTTGTTGTTGACTGCAGACTTACTGAGGGTGCACTTGATCCCCTTGTGCAGATCACTAATAAAGAGATTATGGAGAAGTAGCCCCAACACTGAGCCCTACGGAGCACCACTTGTGAGCGACAACCAACTGGATTTAACTCCAGTCACTACAACTCTTTGGACCTGGCCATCCAGCCTATTTTTTACCCAATGAAGAGTTCACTCATTCAAGCCATAAGCAGCCAGTTTCTCCAGGAGAATGCTATGAGAAAAACTGACAAAAGCTGTACTAAAGTCTAGGTAGACAACATCCACAGCCCTTTCTTCATCGACTAACTGCGTTACCTAGTCATAGAAGGAGATCAGGTTTGCTTATGTCCAGTCAACTGGGACTTTCTTGGTTAGCCAGGACTCCCAATAAATGGTGGAAAGTGGTTTGGTGAGCAGTTCCACCTGTTCCTTCAGTACCTTTGAGCAGGTCCCATAGACTTGTGTGAGATTAGGTGAAATAGCATTCCCTCTTGGATTATGAGGACTTCATTCTGCTCTCCATCCCTATCTTCCAGCTCAGGGTGCTGGGTACCCCAAGGACAACTATTAAAGATAATATTAAATACTATTAAAGACTGAGGCAAAGAAGGTATTAAGTACCTCACCCTTTTCCTCATCCTTTGCCACTAAGTTTCTTCTCACATCCAATAAAGAATGGAGATTCTCCTTAGGCCTCCTTTTGTTGCTAAGGTATTTATACAGAAACTTCTTTTATTGTCTTGTACGGCAGTTAACCAGTTCTAGGTGAGCTTTGGCCCTTCTAATTTTTTCCCTGCACAGTCTCATGACATCCTCGTAGTCCTCCTGAGCTCCCTGCCCCTTCTTCCAAAGGCCATAAACTCTATTTTTTTTCCCTTGAGTTCCAGCCAAAGCTCTCTGCTTAGCTAGGATGTTCTCCTTCGCTGCTGGCTTGTCTTTCAATACATGCAGATGGTCTGCTCCTATGCCTTTAAGATTTTCTTTTTGAATAATATCCTTCCTTCCTGGACTCCTTTGCTCTTCAGTACTGCCTCCCAACAGACTCTGTCAACCAGGTTCTTAAACAGGCCAAAGTCTGGTCTCTGGAAGTCCAAGGTGGTAGTTCTGCTGACACCTCTCCTCACTTCTCCAAGAATCAAACATTCTATCATTTTGTGATTGCCTCCAACCATCACATCACCCATAAGTCATTCTTAAGCCTTGGGTCTTGTATTCAGAAGGTAGCTAATCACTGGAACAAGCCATTGCATCACCAGAGGACAATAGTGTAAATCAACTCTGGAGGGAACTGGTGGAAGTCAAAATCAAAGTCTATAGTCCTTTAGTTTAAGTTGGCATTAGGCCGTGTAGGTAAGAATTAATTTCTTTTTATTTCCTTTCAAAATGCTAGCTAATTGTCTTATATTTTAATCTTTAAATATTCCAGTTACAGGAATATTCATTAATTATTGAATCATCCATGGGCAAGAAAGACAGACTGTAATGTCAAAATGACAAACTTGGAGGAAATTTTTGTAAGTTCAATTCAGAATCCAGTGTTTCTCCTTGAGTGTCTTAAGGCAAGCTATCTGCCCTCTGAAAGAACTACTAATTCCTGATACAGGAAAATTCCTCTCTTTTATGATACAGCTGTAACTCTAGCAATATATCTTTAACTGCATTCATATTAGTTTCTCTGGTCTAGTCAAGATGCTTGTGCTGCTTCAAGCCAAATTGAATTTCTTCTCAGTAATTTTAACAGCCATTTCTCTTGTCCTTTTCTTGGACAGATTTAACCCATCACTCCCAGGACTAACTGTCAATGGGCAGAGCCCAACTGGTGGCCTCTGTGAACATCAGAAAAAGAATAAAAACATATACATGAAGATGCAGTTATTCCTCATGACCTGTTCCTGAGCTTATTCTTAAAGACGTCAGGAACCCCTGATGTCCTATAGGCTTGTTCTGTCAAGGCAGGATCAGCTTCATATTCTTCCATTTAATCTCAAATGAACTATAGCAGGCTATTTTAAAACAACTTATGCCATAAAGCTTCCTATTTTATTTCCACCTTCAAACTCATAAAAAGGTTATCTTTTCATGTCCGGGGTTTCTGGGAGCAGCTACAAGCAAATCAGTTTCTCAAGGAGCATTCCTGGTCGTATTGAGTTACACAGTATCACAGTATCATAAGGTTGGAAAAGACCTTTGAGATCATCGAGTCCAACCTATGACCCAACACCTACATCTACTCCTACTCATCAACTACACCATGGAACTAAGTGCCTCATTCAATCGCTCCTTAAACACCTTCAGGGACGGTGACTCCACCACCTCCCCAGGCAGCGCATTCCAATGAACAATTACCCTCTCAGTAAAGAACTTCTTCCTAATGTCAAGCCTAAACCTCCCCTGGCGAAGCCTGAGACCATGTCCTCTTATTCTGTCACCAGTCACCTGAGAGAAGAGACCAACCCCTGCCTGACTACAACCTCCCTTTAGGTAGTTGTAGAGAGCAATAAAGTCTCCCCTGAGCCTCCTCTTCTCCAGGCTAAACAACCCCAGCTCCCTCAGTCGCTCCTCACAGGGCTTGTGCTCCAGCCCCTTCACCATCCTCGTCGCCCTCCTCTGGACACACTCCAGCATCTCAACATCTTTCTTAAACTTTCTTAAACAGTACTCAAGGTGCGGCCTGACCAGTGCCGAGTATAAGGGGATGATGACCTCTCTAGTCCTGCTGGCCACACTGTTCCTGATGCAGGCCAAGATGCCATTGGCATTCTTTGCCACTTGGGCACACTGCTGGCTCATGTTGAGTTTCCTGCCCACCAGCACTCCCAAGTCCCTTTCTGCCTGACTGCTCTCCAGTCACTCTGTCCCCAGCCTAGAGTTCTGCGTGGGGTTGTTGTGTCCAAAGTGTAGGACCCACCATTTGGACTTGTTAAACCTCATGCTATTGGAGTTAGCCCATCTCTCCAGCCTGTCAAGGTCCCTCTGTAAGGCCCTCCTACCCTCTAGCAGATCGAGACTTCCTCCCAGCTTGGTGTCATCTGTGAACTTGCTGATGAAGGACTTGATCTTCTCATCCAAATCATCAATAAAGATATTAAACAGGACCGGGCCCAGCACTGATCCTTGGGGGGAACACCACTAGTGACCGGCCGCCAGCTGGATGGGACACCATTCACTACTACCCTTTGGGCTCGGCCATCCAACCGATTCCTAATCCAGCACAGAACATTCCCGTCCATGCCACGGGCTGCCAGCTTGTCCAGTAGTCTACTATGGGAGACAGTGTCAAAGGCCTTGCTGAAGTCCAGGTACACCACATCCACAGCCTTCCTCTCATCCACCAGGTGAGTCACACGGTCGTAAAAGGAGATCAGGTTGGTCAGGCAGGACCTACCCCTCCTAAATCCATACTGACTGGGCCTGATCTCTTGCTCATTCTGCAGGTGCCGCATGATTGCACCCAGGATTAAGCGCTCCATAATTTTGCCTGGAACCGAGGTCAGGCTGACAGGTCTGTAATTACCTGGATCATCCCTATGGCCCTTCTTGTGGATGGGCATCACATTGGCCAACTTCCAGTCCTCTGGGACCTCTCCAGTGAGTCACGACTGCTGATAAATGATGGAAAGCGGCTTAGCAAGCTCGTCCGCCAGCTCTCTCATCACCCTAGGATGGATCCCATCAGGCCCCATAGACTTATGAGGATCCAAGTGTCTCAGCAGGTCTCTAACTTCTTCCTCCTGGATGACAGGGGGGCTAGATTGCACCTTGTCCCCATTCATCACTTCAGAAGACCAGCTGTCCAGTGAACAATCTGCCTTACTGTTGAAAACTGAGGTGAAGAAGACATTAAGCACCTCAGCCTTTTCCTCATCTTCAGTTACTATATTTCCCTCAATGTCCTATAGGGATTGAAGATTGTTGCTGCCCTTTTTTCTGCCGTTAATATATTTGAAAAAGCACTTCTTATTGTCCTTGACACAAGTGGCCAATTTAAGCTCCATCTGGGCTTTTTCCTCCCTAATTTCGTTTCTACACAACTTGACAATATTTTTGAACACAACCTGACTTACTTGCCCTTCTTTCCAAAGATGATACACCCTCTTTTTCTCATTTAACTTCTTTTGAAGCTCCTTACTCAACCAGGTTGGCCGTCTGCCCCTGCGGCTCGTCTTAGAGCACATCGGGATAGCCTGTTCCTGCACCTTGAAGACTTCATTCTTGAAGTACCTCCAGCCTTCCTGGACCCCCTTGCTTTTAAGAACTGTTTCCCAGGGTAGTCTCCTGACTAGTTCCTTATATAATCTGAAATCAGCACACCGAAAGTCCAGCGTGGTCATCCTGGTTTTGGTCTTCCTTGTTTCATTGTTAATGGAAAACTCAATTATTTCATGGTTGCTGCAGCCCAGACAGCCTCCAACCACAACATCACCCACCAGCCCTTCTTTATTTGTAAACAGCAGGTCAAGGAGAGCCTCACCCCTGGTGGGCTCACTCACCAGCTGTGACAAGAAGCAATCCTCGATACACTCCAAGAACCTTCTGGACTGCCTCCTCTCAGCTGTGTTAAGTTCCCAGCAGATATCTGAGAGATTAAAGTCTCCTAGAAGAACAAGGGCAGATGATCTCGGGGCAATTTCCAGCTGCTTAAACAATAAAAGATCCACCTCTTCCTCCTGGTCAGGCGGTCTGTAACACACTCCAACCAGGAAGTCAGTCTTTCTTGCCCCTCTTACTCTTACCCATAGACACTCAATGTGGTCCTCTCCAATCTCGACTTTTACAGCATCAAGAGTTTCTTTAGTGCACAGGGCCACCCCTCCACCCCTTCTCTCACGCCTGTCTCTCCTGAAGAGTTTGTAGCCTTCCATGGCAGCACTCCAGTTATGAGAGTCATTCCACCATGTTTCCGTGATAGCAACTATATCATAGTTCTCCTGTCGGGCCAGGACTTCCAGCTCCTCTTGTTTGTTGCCCATACTGCATGCGTTAGTGTACATGCACTTCAGTTGGGCTACTGGCTTCACCCTTGATAATGACTCACTTTCTGCAGTCGCTTCAGTGGTGAGCCTGGTTACATCCCCCTCCCCCTTCGGGCCTAGTTTAAAGCCCTCTCGATGAGCCCTGCTCATTGAACGGGTATTTAGCATCACTGAGTAGCTGTCACTGGGGTTTCACTCAACAGGTGAACAATCACAGGCTTCACTGGAGCTATACCAATTTATAGCTCAATGAATGGAAATTAGTTGTCCCTGTACTTTCTTTCTCAGCATGTGCCAGGGCAGGACAGATGAACAGGGTATTCTGCTCTGATGGTGAAGATTTCCTGAAGTCCTTACATGAGGAGAAGACTGCCTCTGAAAACCACATGCTTTCTAAAAATTCATATCAAGTTGTAGTTTGAGTGTTCCTCTCATAAATCGGAACGTTGTATGTAAGCTCACCTGAAGGGGTTTCATCCCAGCAGTCCCACTGTTTCACCAAGGATTTTTCCACAGATACGGATGTCTAAGCATGGTGTCCAGATTTCACAAGCGCCAGTCTCTCCCCATTTGTGTTATCTTTATGGGTGCTCTGCACAAATCAGGCCAATTTCACATCCAGAGTCAGATACAGGAGTCTGATTAACATCTGCAGGAAAGTGTGGACCATGTGGCTATAAGATATTGTCACAAGTGGCCACTTGATCCAAACAACTGCAGAACAACCAATAAGTCGCCAGTCAAATCTTCTGAAATAAAGGTCTTCCAAGCAGAGCTTTTCTATGCGCTGTGGCTGCTGCACCGTTGTAATGCGTGTGGTCTTACCTGTCACTTATTGACACAATGGAGGGGGGGTGAAGGAGGAGACGAGGGAATGGCTTCTTCTATGGAGCCTTGTCTGAAGTAGTTTGAACAAGTTAGCTGCGTTATGTAGAGTCTCAGCTTAGAGGCTGCTGATTGGTTAGATTTCAAACACTTCTGGTGTTTTGGGTCTGACTGATACCTCCTTAATGTATAATATCAAGATTAATGAAAAATAAAAAATACCTGGAGGCATGTGATGGAGCAGATCAACCCATAGTTAAACTCCTCTAAATATTGAACGCACCTTAACAAGGTTTGAGTAGCGACAAAGAACTGATATATAAATGTTCATTTCTTATGCCAAAAATGCCAGCCATAGCTAGCAAAAAGCCTGATTTTCTCATATAAGAATAATTGTCCTTTCTAGGGGAAAGCAGACATGGATTGTTTACACACTGGGAGGGAAAAACAAGCCAAGCTAAACTTGTCCTACACTCTTATGTCCATTGCACTGAGACAGTACTTTCTAATGAGTCTGTAGCTCAACATGTAATGACGGATATCTAAATTATTTTATGTTGACACGACAGACCTGGCATAGTAATATGTGGCAATTAGTCACACTTCATTGACCCTTAATTTAAGCAATTTTGCACTGAAATACAGATTCAGATATGTCACTGCCATTTCCTGTCATTCCTTATTCAAAAGGGCTGGTGGAAAAAGCATTAAAATACTAAATCACCTATTGCAAAAGGCTGAATCATCGCCTTCTGAATACTTTGTTGCACTGCTAAATTACAGAACAGCACCATTACAACATGTGTTGTTACTGGCTAGTATTTCCTTAAGCAGAGAACCAAAAGCAAAAATGTTTGCACAGGTAGAAATTAATGTCAGATTCAGCAGCTTTTGCCAATATATAAAGATAAAGCAGAACTTTAATAGGTCTGATCTGTTTTAGCTAACAGGTATCCTACAGATAAAGAAAAACAGAAGCCTGATAAGTGTTGAGATACTTACACTGCTCCATGAAAATGATGCTGGTTGTTTTTATTGCATGGTCACAAACAGCAGCTGTACTGCAGGAGGTGGATTCACGGTCACCAGCAGCCATCCCAAAGACAAAAGAAGAGCATTTCTAGAACCCAAGAGGGAGATAAGTAAAGGGTGTGAAGCAGCTCTTCCAACCCTATTAGTATGTGGTGAGGGTTGCTACAAGTGGAGCTGTCTTGTTCCAAGGACACATCAGAATTATTGGTCTTACCACTACGAGTGGATGATGGTTCTGGTATATTTAGTGTACAGCCCCTAAGAGCGCTTCCAAGCTCTTGTGTCTGGGTATGGGCCTTGAACATTTCTCACCCCTACAGTGGGAAGAAGGTGGGCATGTGCACTGGTCATCCCTCCCCAAGGTTTTGTCCCCGAGGGAACAATACACAAACTGAAAGAAAAAGCACACTTTGACAGGTACCCAGTCCACATGATGGGGGACCCAGAGCACCCCGTGACACTCTCCTACCACTAGTGTAGATACAGCTAGCAAAGACCAACCCTTCCACATCACAGCACAGAGCACACAGAGGCTGTTGAAATTCAGAACAGGTTTTGGTCAGTACACTTACGGAGGAGATCTGAAATCATGTGCTGCTTTTATTTATTTAAATCATCACTAAGCTCAATCGGGAGGGAAAATGGTGGAAACATAGCCGCTAGGAAATCCCACTTGAAAGCAGTTTTTGTGCTGTGCAAGGACTTGCAGGACGCCACGGCACCCCAGGCACTGATCAGAACATGTCTCTGTCCCTCGCCTCTGAGTGGCTCCTGAACATAAGCCAGGGACGCCTCAGCCAAGGATGTCAGCAGTGCTTTTGCTCTTGTTAGGGCAGACAGCTGCGTGTCCTCTAACACAGAAGAACAAGTCCACAAGCACAGGATGGAGCAGCGGGCGGAGGTGCAACGCTTTCATGCTTAGCACACAACACAGGAAGGGCAAGGGGACAGCAGCAAAGCCGTAACACTGACTGTGCACAGGGGGCTGGTGAAGCTGCAAAACAAGGCGCAAAAATGGAGAAACACGCTCTCTCTTTGCTTTTTCTTCTTGGCAATAAGTGCTACCTGTCAAAATGGTAGGTAAAGCCATTTCAGACAGAAATGTAATTTACAGTTTGAAGGTGTCCCTTTGAATCTGTAAACTCCTTGGGGCAGGGATTATGTTTTTGATCTGACACATTAACCAAGTGTAAAGCATTGAGCTTTACAACCCAGAACTTCCTAAAAGATAAAGAATAATGACAATAACCTGCCCTGCCCACCCCAGTCTCTGGGATATGTATCTTGCTATTACAAAGCTCTCTGCTTGCAAGAAGAAAGCTATTTATAGGTTGAAACAGATTTGCAATCATGTGTGATAGAGAAGGAGACTGAGAAAAAATATGCAAACCAAAAAAAGCAATGGCAAAATTTGCATAGTTCTTTAAAGTTTTCTTCAAAAGCTTGTGCAAAATACAACCGTCTGTTTCTTTAAGAATATCCTTTGGGGTAACATGGACTGCTCTCTCTTCTTTTTCTTCTCCTTTCTTTTTTTTTTTTTGCTTGTTTGAACCAACAAGCTCTACTTGTGGAACAGTCTCTGCCTTTCACAGGGAAATGTGTGTAATCATAAACTATTACAGACAGATATCTGCATAGTAACCTGTACTGCTGTATTCAATTACTCGGTAAGTATTTTAAAGCAGTTAGTATGTGCCAATTTACCTCATGATGAAAATGTTTGTCAGAATAATATGCTTTATTCCAAGCATCTGCTATTTAATATTTGAAAAAGCTGGAAGTGTAATGAGAAAAGAGGAAAATACATGCTTGCAGCTTGAACATGAGCTGTAGAGGCAATTCTGGGGTGAAAAGAGGTGCAGCTGAATGGAGACTAGACCATTTTTCCTCCATTTGTAAACTAGGCAGAGAGTGACAAGCTAATTCCCAGCAGTCGAGTGCTACAGGCATGGCCATTACTGAGGCTAGTTAATCTTTCAATCTGTGTCTCTGTTTGAACACAATGGTGTAAAAACAAAACCCAAAGCCTTTGTTGCCCATGTGACTCAGCTCTGTGGCTGGCATGTTTTCAGAGTGTCCAGGGAGCCCAGAAGTCACTCAGCCCTCCAGGAACCTATGGCTGAGTAGGGATAGGAGGCTAAAATACAGCATGAGGAGGCACCATGGGCATCCATTGTGTGATACCTGTGCAGAAATTCTCCTTAAATCAAAGGTAGCTTTGAAAGCACAAAATCCTCTTCCATTCCTACGCCAAGCTGGTCAATCAGGCACCCAGCCAAGCATTTCACAGCATCTCAGACAAGGTGGGGTTTAAATCATCTGTTTCAAGCTGTTCTGGATGTTCACGAGTGAAGATGGACCTGACATGCAGCACGTGGGGCAGGTGATATGCGGAAACCCAAAGTATCCAGATGCCATTCTCTTTATACTACCAGGTGGGTTTTTTCTGCTAATGGTCCAGGAATAACTGTGCTGTGGTGGTAATACAGCGAAGTCATCTGCTGCTTTGATTTCACCCCAGTATTACAGCTCAGATGTGTAGGCACTGCAGCCCCAAAAGATCCTCTGTGTGCCCCAGCTGCACATTGCGGAGAACACAGGTGCTTTTGATAGAGCACAGCTGCCTCAGGGAGCTCTCCTCAAGCTACTCCCAGCAAGACTGAGTGTGGGAAGCAGCAGAGAGAGACAAGCTTAGGTCAGGTTGTGCCTGGGCATGTGTATTGGTATACTTGAGTGAGCATCTTGAATAGATTGACAAGCGCACAAAGACACCTTGATAGTCTTTAAAACAAGACTTTCCAATTTGAGTACCTAAAAATAGGGTTCTAAACCCATCTTGAATCACATAAACAAATAATCTTGGTTACAGACAACCTGAGCAGGCAACAGTTCCCGAAGTCAGACTGTTCATTTAGGCACTTACGTTTGCATTTGGGAGCTCATGCTAGGCATTATTTTTTCAGCTCCTGGCATAGCTCTGTAGGATCCACATAAAAGCTCTGGTGGATTTTCAAACTCACACGTCCAGCTATTGCCTGTCTGGAACAAATCATAAGCCTCACCCAGCCCTTCTGCCAGCAAACTGATGGAAATTCACACTGTTTCACAGGCTGAACGCCCCATGCAAATCAGAAGGGATGCAGTGAGACAGCCTGCTAAAGAAAGGCAGTTGGCAGACTCCTGACTTCTTAGCACACACAATCCAGCTGCTCAAAATGCATAGGATGTATTCTGCAGGATGGCTCACTGGATGCCTACAGTGACAAGCTAATGTGACATACAGTGCTGTCAATGAGCAGATAACAGTGAATGCTAATAGGGCCCGCTCCTACCCCCTGTTGAAGTAATTCATAGTTTTACTGTGAACTTTAAAATCAGAATGAAAACAGTGAGATTATGGAAGCTGACACCACAAGAAGGGTTGGTGTGATTTGGGCAGTGCATTTACCCAGGGACAGCACTGTTCCTTCAGGTTACACTGGAGTCCCAGTCAGCTGGAAAAACACAATATTCAGGACAGCATCTGAGCTGGAAGCTGCATGGCAGTTTCACCTTGGTTCTGCTCCCTCCAGCAGGGGCCCAAGGCTTGCTGTCTCTCAGCAATAACGGCTCAGCACCCTGAGTGCATAGTCCTCCACAGACCACAGGCCACGTCACTGAGAAAGGAGGTCTTTCTGTCTCTGGCTGCTTCCCTGAGCCCTAGGGAGAGAAGGTGGTGGCGCTGGGGAAAGGAGCTCCTTGTAGGGCTACGTGAAGGAGCCCCTCAGTGCATGCTCTGACAACATCATCAGTGGATAGTTCATTTGAGTTAGGTCCTGAGTAGCGGATGGATAACTTAAGTTGGGAGGGATTCCTCCAACTCCTACTGCTTGAAAAACGTGTCTGAGATCTAAAACTCTCTTGTTCCAAAGAGAACCCTTGCCAAATTAAAAAAAAAAACACCTACAAGAATATTAAAAAAAGACAAACTTTTTTTTATTTTCCTTTCTTTTCCTTGCCTCTAATTTTTCACATATATTTTTGCCCAGTCTAGCTGATGGATCTCCCTCATTAAAAGCTTGCCAAGAACATATGTAGCAGTGGCTGGATACTGTTTTACTGTATATTACTGACATCTGGAAATTTGGAAATAAGGTGTTGGAATAACAAGAGAAAGATTTGAACCAGCTAAGGATTTAAAAATTTATTTTGCCTATAGTAGCCGTCCCCTAAAGCCTTCCCCAATTTATAGGACTACGGAGCACAAAGGGAAGTAGACCAATACCCAATTTAAATCAGTTCACTATTTAGCTAAAAGGCCACGGTCATCCAAACGATGCAGTTGCACTTGTAATAAGGAAAAAGTGTTCACACAAATAAGATAAGACAAAAGAAACATAAATCCTCATGGATCAACATCAAAGATTGTTATATGAATTAGCTACTTTCTCAGTAAGCCAAGATTTGTCCATTATTATAAAAGTAAATCATTCAATATGTTCGTCTTTGTCAGTAATCTAACTTCTAGCCATAACAACAAATATCAGTGATATAACAACAGATAGGTGACCGGGACCTTTATAGAGACAAATGGTAATAACTGTATCAAACCATGACATCATATTCCAACAGCATCCCTAGTAGCGCCTGTAACCATTAAATTTCTTAAAAATGAGTAGGGTAGTTAATATTATCCAAGTGATTTAATTGTTTAGCCCTCCCATATAATTTGAATTTTGAAGCCAGAGCTCCTCACACAGAACAGTCAGAGGGAAGCCCAAAAGGCCAGTTTCAAAGTTTAGTTTAGTTTACTTTTCCTCCACACTTGTTTTCTTTCCAAGTGCAACTGGGTACACTTTCTTCATTACATTTCTTTTTCCCCTCTTCTTTACTCTCTCTTTCCTATTTCTTATCCTAGTCTCTGTTTTTTCTCCTTTATTCTTTTCATTTTTGGTCCTCTACCTTTTCTTTCCCATGTGACATCTGTTGCCACAGCACAAGGGAAGCTCTGTCAAACAAGCGGGTTTCACCTTCCAGCTGAAGTTAGTAAGATTTGTGTTTTCTGAGCTTCTTCGTAATGAGCCCAGACCTCCTGCCCCAGCTGCTGAGAGAGGTTTGTTCCCTGCCTTCAGCCTTACCTCATCCTTGTGACCAACAGCTTCACAGGCCTTCTTTGTTCTCCAGCCCCTCATCAGCCTCGTTGCCCTTCTCTGCACACGCTCCAGCCCCTCAATGTCCTTCCTGTAGTGAGGGGCCCAAAACTGAACCCAGCACTCGAGGTGCGGCCTCACCAGTGCTGAGCCCAGGGGCACAATCACCTCCCCGCTCCTGCTGGCCACGCTGTGTCTGACACAGGCCAAGGAGCCATTGGCCCTCTTGGCCACCTGGGCCACTGCTGGCTCATGCTCAGCCGGCTGTCAACCAACACCCACAGGTCCTTCTGTCCAGCCACTCTTCCCCAAGCCTGTAATGCTGCACAGGGTTGTTGTGTCCCAACAGGACCGGATTCTGTACTTGGCCTTCTTGAACCTCATCCCCTTGGTTTCAGCCTGTCAATCCAGCCTGTCCAGATCCCTCTGCAGAGCCTCGCTTCCTTCAAGCTTCCTTCCTCCCACACTTCCACACAGCTTGGTGGCATCCGCAAACTTGCTGAGGGTGCACTCAATGCCTTCATCCAGATCATTGATAAAGATATTGAACAGGACTGGACCCAGCACTGAACCCTGGGGAACACCACTCGTGACTGGTTTCCAACTGGATTTAACTCCATTTACCATCACCCTTTGGGCTGGGCCATCCAGCCAGTTTTTAACCCAGCAGAGGCTGTGCCTGTTCAGGCCAATGGCAGCCAGTCCCTCATCAGAAAGCTGTGAGAAACGGTGTCAAAGGCTTTACTGAAGTCCAGGTAGACCACACCCACAGCCTTTCCCTTGTCCATTAAATAGGCAACTTTGTCATAGAAAGAGATCAGATTCGCCTGGCAGAACCTGCCCTTCACAGACCCATGTTGACAGGTCCTGATCACCTGATTGTCCCATGTGTGCTGTGTGATAGCACTCAAGATGTTCTGCTCCTTGACCTTCCCTGGTACTGAGATCAGACTGGCAGGCCTGTAGTTCCCCAGATCTTCCCTCCGACCCTTCTTGTAAATGGGCATAACATTTGCCAGTCTCTAGTCCAACGGCACTTCCCCGGTCAGCCAGGACTGCTGATAGATGAGGGGAAGGGGTTTGGTGAGAACCTCTGTCTTCTCCCTCGGTACCCTCAGGTGGATCCCCTCTGGCCCCATAGACTTGTGCCTGTCTCATTGGCCAAGCAGGTCTCTAACCAAATCCTCCTGAATCCTTGGAGCTTCATTCTCATGGTCTTCTGGCTCAGGGGGCTGAGTATCCTGAGAACATCTCACCTTACTATTAAAGACTGAGGGAAAGAAGGCATTAAACACCTCTGCCTTGTCCTCATCCCATCATGAGGGTTGGGCTTGTTTCCTGAATTGCTGGCAATGAACTCAAGCTAAAACACTGGACACATGAGGTACCTTCCCTTTTCAAAAAGCCCTCTGTGTATGAAGTCGTACCCTGAGGGCTTTGGGGAAGTGAGCAGTAGTTGAGGGAGGCAGTACGCTCCCCAGCCATGCCAGGCAACTAGTGAAAGCCAGTTGCACAGGCTTAGACACCCAGTGGTTTTTCCTGATGCCTGCAGCCCAACACCATCAGTAAGTTGGCCTCAGTGCACCCTGTTTGCCCAGGGGTGCCCAAGGACCCATGCAGCCAGCAGCCGTGATGGTGGCTCTCAGAGGCAGCCAGCCTGGGAAAGCAATCTGCTTCTATGTGATGGAGGGAGCTTAAGGAGCAGGTTTTGAAGCAGGAGGTGAGGTCTGGGGACACAATTGCTCCCCCACTGCTAGGAGGTTGCTTTTGAGAGCCTCTCGTTGTCAGGCGTTGGCCTGACCTACATTGTTAATACCAATTGCCAGCAAGCGAGTTAGGAGGGCTGCTCGTACACAAATCTGATTAGGTGGAAGCTATTTTTGCTCCCTGCTCCAAGCCTAGGAAATTTCCGTGTTAGGGAAAGTTGCCTGTCTCGGGGAGGATGAGGCATTAGAGCTGCTCACTTGTGCTCAAAATGGCAGTAGCTCTGCCCTGCTCAGCCGTGTCAGCACTGCGGCCCCAAAAGATCTACTATGGGTCCTGGCCACACATTGCAGAGCCCACGGGGGCTCTCCCTGGAGCACAGCTGCTCCAGGCAGCTCTCCCCAAGCTGCTCCCAGGCAGACTGAACATGGCAAGCAGCAGAGAGACAAGCAAGCATAGGTAAGGTTGTGCCGGCGTATGCATATGGGACCTTCTACAACGGGACTGAGATAACAACCCTACAACACACCTCCCTCCTCTCTTTCTGCTTGCTGCAGCATCAAGTTGGCAGGGGTGGGATTAATACCCTGCCCCCAGCCTTGCTTAGCTGGTCTGAGAGGCAAGGGCAGAAGTTTGGCCAGAGGAAAGCTGTGTGCTTCCCTGCCTAATTGAATGGTAATTGAGGGAGTAGCAGTGTCAACCCTCCACCCATCTCAACAGCAAATGAAACATTAGTGGCCACCCAAGCATTTGCAGCTGGTCATGGAAGTGCTGAGGATGCAGATGACTGCTTCAGGAATATGAAAGGATGATTTCTGACAGCAGTTGAGACTGCTGTGGTGCTTGGGGAAAATGCAGTGTTGTCACTATGTAGGCAACCAGCAAGGAAAGAGAATTTTTCCTCCACTTTCTACATCTCCTCACCCATGCACCCTCTTTTTTTTTTCATTACCAGAAATATTTCAGCCACTATTAAAAAGGCATTATTAGCATTTAATTGGCTTGGAGTCCTCACTGTGATGTTGAGTCCTCATGCTGATGTCATCCTGGTTGCCATGGATACAGGTGAACAAGCTGCTTGAAGTGCAACATCAGCACCAGGCTGGAGGGGGATGGGGGGGTGGGACCTGGGAAGAAACCTGAGTCTGAAAATAAGTGAGCAGAAACAGCTGCTGTCACCAGGTGAATGCAACTGTAACAGACGGGGAGAAAGAGTAGAGAGCACTTAACAAGGATATTGAGGTTAAGGTGTTGCATTTGTGCTCTTCAGTGCAAGGTGGGAAGGCAGGCAGCTCCCTGCCATTAAATGGAACAAGAAAAGTCCCCCCTAGACAGCTAGCAATTAAGAGAAAAGCCTAGGCTGATGCACCTTCGTGTGCACAGTAATTAGAAAGACAATTAGTGTCTTTCTTTTGGTTCAATCTGTCTAATAAGTAAGGAGAGAATAGCAGAAAGGAAACCATGGAAAAAGCAAAAAAATTATATATGTTCATATATGTTTTTCTGTATGCAGAAGACCAGCTCTGTGTGCCTGGAGGAGAGAAAGGGTGACTGTGGGACTAGGGATCTGTTCATGTGCATCTACATAAGACCCTCTGAAGAACTTTCAGAGTAACAACAATTATAATACTAAAAGTAAGAAAGGAATCCCAACTAAATGAGTTGCAGAAGGGGTTGCACTGCCTGTTCCCATTTGCCTTCTCTCGGTCTTCTTCTCTTGCAGGGAAAGAAATTAAAATGTATTTTTCGTACAATATCTCTAGCACTCTTTTATGTAATAATCCGCTTTCTGTGAAAGAGGCAGGTCAGCAATAGCTGCAGGCTCCTGCACAATCAGTGCTCATCTCAAAAATCTCCAGCTTTTCCTGGGATTTTCCAGCCACAACCTATTAAGCATTTGTCTGTGACAAGAAGCAGCCTGGGGGGGAGGGGCTCTTTCATATGATGGTTGGGCAAATTTGTATTTATTTACAGAGTGGCTGCCTGGGTTTTTTGTAATGGAGAAATTAAACTTTTAAAAATTATGTTGGGTTTAAAGTAATCGTAACAGGCAGTTATGGCTTAGTGCACTCTTTAGCTTTTAGTCTAAACTTGTTATTCTAAAATACAAGTTTAGTTTTAAATTGGAGGAGGCATGGAGCGTGCTTTCCTTATCTTACTCCCCTCCTTTAATGCCTGACTAAAGGTGCGATTTGACAAGATACTAAGGAAGGTCAAACATTGGTCTTTAATGTACGAATAACTGAACGATGAGTTAGAGCTAAGCTTCGCATAGTGGATGACTGCAAACTTGGTAATTTAATACTTCCTGTCAGAAATTGCTGTTCTTTTAAACCTAAATTGTGCGTTTAAATGCAAATATTTGCTCAGAACAGTGATAGAGAGCTTTTGAAACCATGAAAATCCTTTTTTTCTTGTAATTACATAACCGTGACTTTATTTTCTGAGATTCAAAATGTCTTTGTATTGCAGTTTAGGCTAACTAGAACACACACGCATGTTCAAAGATATGATTGCAATCAAAATTAAAAGCTGTGATTGTCCTCCCTCCTCATTTCTTTATTTTTCAATTTTTTAGGAAATGTTAGCTTTTTCCCCAGTTCAGAGCGGACTTTTTTTTTCACATTATTTTTGGTTGAGCCTGCTGCACTTTATATAACCACAAGTGTAACAAAAAAGCTGTTGAAGAGATATGTTTTTCCTGGTATGCCATCTTGAAGCTGCCTCATTTTGGCAACCACCACCGAATTCCAGATGTGGATGGCCTTTTCAGCAATCTCTGCAGACATCTCTTTGATTTCCCACACATTTGCAGCCCCACTCCTCCATATGACCATGTGTGATATCAGCAGGGCTGTGCTGGCAGGCAGGTGGGCTGCAGGGGGATCCCAGTGCCCTGTCTGTGAGAGGAAGGGAGAGAGCTGGACTACCAAAACCCACCCAGCCCTGGAAGCCCCAAGCCTGAGAGTCCTCCAACAACCCTGAAAAGCTACCAGTCTGCTCTCAAACTGTGCCCCAGGTGCAAGAGCCTATAAATTTTTTCAGTAAAACTTAAAGGGACAGGTGCCTGGCTCAGGTATGACTGACGCTGCTGAGCATCCTTTCCATATCTCTTACCTGCTTTAGTTTGAAACATTTTTCTTTTGAACTGTTTCTCTCAATTTGGCCACAGTCTGAGCTCCTCCCTCCTACCTAGTAAAATCAATAAGCATGCAGGAATTTGAGGGATGGAAAGAATACATTAGCTTCAAAGAGATGAAGCAACCAATAATGGTGGGGTTTTCTTCTTTTGCCTTTCATCCACCTCATGGGGCACAACGAACTGTTAATAAGTCTATCCTGAAACATACATTAAAAATACATTGACAATTTAAGTTAGAGATGTGCCTAAAAACGTTTAATACTCTATTGTCACAAAGAACACCTACACTCTGCTAAAAATTAATAGGATAAAAGGACGCAAAACACATCTCTCGAGTTCAGTAAGCATTTGACAGACAGCTCAGGTGGGATTTGTCTTGTATCACTTAAGATGTCCACAGCTGAACTTGTCACCGTGCACTCACTGTAGCTGAAAAGAGAGAAACATGTGCATTTAGGGACCAACCTATGGGCTTGCTCTGTTTGAACATCTGCATTAGAATAAGATGGATACAGAGGGTGTATTGATGGGTTTCCACTGTGTGCAGGTGGTGTCCAGAGGGCAGATGGAGGCCTGGGCTGGATGTTCGTATGTATGGGCTAGACTCACATTCTTTATATGCAGTTTCACTACTTCCCCCACCTGAGCAGCTTTCTACTCTTTTTCTGTTCTTTTAGATGTGAGCATGCAACAAATCCGTATGTAAGAAAAAACTTAATATTGAAACAAGAAGATGCTAATACTATAAACATCACTGAAGAAGCACAGTGGCAGTAGATTTGAATGCACTGAAAACAGCTAATATTGAAATTGTCATCATTCCTTTGTATCTATATTGACAAACATCCTAAACTTTGCTTTTTTTAGCTTATTAAATGTCATGAGAATGTCTGCAGATGTCCAGCACGTTATGCATGTAATCCATGGTCTCTCCTTCTCTCTTCCCCCTCCTTTATTTTTTTTTAATAAATGTAAATAAAGAAAGCCTATGTAAGAGAACAAATTCAACTTTTGACTATATTGCTGCGTACGTCTGCATATTCAGATATGTATTCTTAATGAGTAAAATCCTGACTTAGGACTCTAAGGAGTCATTGTGTTAGGCATTTGGGGAAGTCTGGTTCAAATATCATAATCAGCAGCAAGTCTCTGGTGAAGTCAGCAAAGTTGCTCCCATTTGAACTGACTGAATTTAACTACAGTGCTTTACTTCATTTCCGGTCCTCCCTCCATTCCCCATCTTGTGTGAAATGAAATAAATAATTTTCAACTTAGCTCCTCACCAGCTGTGATCTGTCTCACGAAATCATCACACACCAGACACTCTGCTTAACTGCAAGTGCAAGAAGCCTAATAGCCGAGCCTCTGCTCCAGAGATGCTCGAGCAATGTCTTACATATGGCTCCTCAAAGGCATCTCTTCTACAGTGAAGGGTGCTCACAGGTCAGTGCTAAAAGAATCAGCTGGGCAGCACGGTGGGGGAAACTTCTGCATCTTTTGCCCCCGCTCTTCCTTTCCCTCCCTTAATCTAAGCACAAAGACCAACCTCACAACCAACCACAAAACAGAACAAAACCAAAAGAAAAAAAAATAAGAAAAAAGCCACATAAAATGGACAAAAAATATTTCACCCCCAAATGACAGTGAAGTCTATAGGTTAAGGATATTTCTCATTTATTTTTTTTACCAGCAGTTGTCACAGCAGGAAATAGCCACTGTAGGCTTATAATTGCTTGGTTTCAAAGCAGGAAATCTTTTATTCGCACCTTCTTTCTCTGTCTTTAGATTACTTACTTGGAGTGTTAGCCTTTGTTGCTGCAGTCCTTATTGGCACTGCAGGAGACAGTGATTGCCTTGTATCTGAAAAGTACAGTGAAATTAAACTTTAATTGGTTGTTTAAATGGGGTATGATATAGACCTTGAAGGACTTAAAAGATACGTATTCCGAATTGGTTTCAGGTTTACTGTGAAGGTCTGAGCGTATACAACTTGGAAGATTAAAAGAAAGTACACCAAATTCTCTTCCAGGAAAAAGCTTGGTCATTTAGTATGGTGTCATCACCAAAATTACAGAAGGAAAACTAGAGAAGGTTTTCCATGCACAGTCTCCCATTTCCTATCTCTGGGATGGTAGGTCATAGCTTATTTACGCATCACAGTCGCTCCAAAGAAGAGAAAAAAGCAACAGCCAAAACAAACAGATGAAAAGCAGCAACATAAGTATTTACTCATTTCTTGCAAGGTCTCTTAGGAGAAAAAATAGAAAACTTTCCAAAACGTTAATAAGAAGGGGCAAGAGAAAGAGATAGAAACAAGTGGGTGCCCATGGCATCTGAGATTTAGCAGGCTCTACAGTAAGCGAATGCCTGACTGAAGAGGCATAAAATGTTCCAGCCTGAATTTCCAGGGAGCGCTTTGGAGCACACGCACTCTTAGATGAATGTGGCCCCAAGTTGTTGAGGGAGCTTCCAACTCAAAGAACTGTCATGTTCCATATTTCCCATAAAACCAGCTTTCAGCTGAAACCTTGCATTTGGCTTGGCCTGCAAGAACCTGCCCAATGAGTCACGGAGCAGATCCACTCCCTCTGCACTTACCACTTTCCTGGAAAGAAGTGCTGCAGCAATACCACATGCAATATAAAAACACCAGTAAAGCCTCAAAGGGTTGAGTTATGCTCAGCTTTGCCTTCAGATACTAAATAGCAGGGTAATACCATTGCTGTCAGAAAGAAAAGGCACACAAAGCTAAACCATGGCTTCCCACTCCACTGCGATGCCTACAGGGGCTGCAGCTGTTCTGGTGTTTAACGGCTGGAGGCTGCAAGCTAGAGGGGAGAAGACATGGACCCCAGGCAACTGCTTACACGAAGATTTTCGGTGAGTTGCTCTGCTGTGCTTATAATATATAGAGCTGTGCTATCTGAAGGACTAAGAGAGATGGAAGAAGGAAAAAGGATTACTCTTTTAGTGTAAAATTTGCTCTTTGCAGAACCGATCACATGGTGATTTTGAATCACAGCCTTCCCTGTGGCAGGTGACTCCAGCAGTAAAGTGACTATGAAGAAAACTTTTGGAGACCTCTGTGCTTTTGCTTCTTACCAGCTAATGTGCAATTGTGGTGGAACAGTAGAGGATTACAGGCAAGACGATTTGGGTTTGATATATGAATGTATATTGGAATAGAGGTAGTGTGTATCTTGAGAATCCCTCCTGTTTGTAACATGCATTTCATTTACAGAATCACAGAATTGTTGAGGCTGGAAAGGACCTCTGAAGGTCATCTGGTCCAATCACCTGCTCAAGCAGGGCCACCTAGAATATGCTTCCTAGGAATCTGTTCAGGTGGCTTTTGATTACCTTCAAGGACAGAGACTCCACAATCTCTCTGGGCCACTTGTGCCAGTGCTCAGTCCTTCTCACAGTAAAATTATGTCTCCTGGCATTCAGATGGAGCCTACTGTTCTTCAGTTTGTGGCCATTGCCTCTGGTTTTGTCACTGAACACCACTGAGAAGGTCCTGATTCCATTTTCTTTGCACCCTTCCTTCAGTTATTCGTATACACTTTCTAAATACTTGAGCCTTCTATTCCCCAGGCTGAACAGTCCCAGCTCTCTCAGCCTTCCCTCACAGGAGAGATGCTCCACTTCCTTCATCATCTTTGTGGCCCTTGGCTGTACGTCTGTGTCTTTCTTGTACTGGGGAGCCCAGAACTGCACCCAGAATTCAAAGTGTGGTCTCACTAGTGCTGAGCAGGGGGGAACGATCACCTCCCTCCAGCTGCTGGCATCACTCCTCTTAACACAGCCCAGGGCACCATTAGCTTTACTTTCCAAAAGGCCATATTGCTGGGTTCATCCCTGGCAGCACAACCCTCTGGCATATCAGCCACTCCTCCCAGTTTAGTGTCACCAAAAAACTTGCTGAGGATGCACTCTGCCCCATCATCCATATCATTAAAGAAGATGTTAAAAAGGACTGAACATAGTATTGACCCCTCGAGTACAATGCTAGTTACTGGCCTCCAACTAGAATTTGTTCTACTGCCTTGCATCAATTCTTTCCATTACTTCTGTAAGGGGCATATATATTGTGTAAACTATAAAAGAGAACCATAAAACCATGTTCATTTTTCCATACTGTGATAATATATTAAAAAAAAAAAAACTTAGAGAAAAAAAGAAAAATTATTCAGAGGGGAATTTCAAGGGCTCATCTGTGAAGGACAGGAGAATCAGATGAACTTTAAGCTCTTCCCGCAGTGACTTTAATGAAGAACTGCTCATTAACTGGTTGCTTGGGTCCCTTACCTAAGCATCACTTGGGCATATGTAACTGTAATTTTAGAGCATAGATAAATCCTAGATAAAAGCATTTATTTTACTTGCAGCAATGTTTCCTCTCTTGGTACTAGCAGAGAAAAAAAGCAGTGAAAAAATTTAGAAGAGGAAAAACAAGGTGAATTCTAAGCATAATGGTGTTAAAAACATAAAGAACATTTTTGTAGCTATGGGATCCTGTATTTTGTTTCCTTTTGTTTTTCTGGGCTACAAAAAATGCTGCTTTAAAATATTTTCTGTGTCTACACGAGTAACGATGACTATTTGCCCTCCAAATCAGAGCACTCAAATCATCTGTGGTTCACCCAAATGTCTTGTTAATGGCTAGCCTCTGGAAGGGTAATAGCCTAAACACTAGTGGCTACCTTAGTTACTGCACAAGCAGTTTCTCCTTCAGGGAAAAACAAAAAGAAAGGAGAAAAACCTCTACCCAAACCCAACTTTATTACTATCTGCAAAACACAGAGAAAACAAATGCTAGCCACCATTCAGATCAACAATTTTTCATTAGCAAAGATGTTACGGAAAATCTTGCAGATTAAAATTTACATTGGAAGCGTTTCTGTGATTTAGTAAAGCATGTTATCCTCACCTCTGTGCCTGGAAGATCACGGAACATATCCTCCTAGGAGCTATGCTAAAGCACCTGGAGGACAGGGAGGTGATTCGAGACGCAGACATGGCATCTCCAAGGACAAGTCCTGCCTGACCAACCTAGTAGCTTTCTATGATAGAGTGACCACATCAGTGGACATAGGAAAAGCAATGGATGTCATCTTTCTGGACTTACGTAAAGCCTTTGACACAGTGCCCCATAACATCCTTCTCTCTAAACTGGAGGGATATGAACTTGATGGGTGGACTGTTCAGTGGATAAGGAATTGGTTGGATGGTCGCATTCAGAGAGTAGTGGTCAATGCCTCGATGTCCAGATGGAGATCTCAGACAAGCAGTGTGCCTCAGGGGTCCGTACTGGGACCAGTGCTGTTCAATACTTTCATTAACGATATAGACAGCGGGATCAAGTGCACCTTCAGCAAGTTTGCAGATGACACCAAGCTGAGTGGGGCAGTGATCACACCAGAAGGACGGGATGTCATCCAGAGGGACCTGGACAAGCTGGAAAAGTGGACCTGTGTGCACTTCATGAGGTTCAACAAGGCCAAACGCAAGGTCCTACACCTGGGTCAGGGCAATCTGTGTTTTCAAAACAGGTTGGTGAATGATGTGATTGAGAGAAGGACTGTGGAGAAGGACTTGGGGGTGCTGATTGATGAGAAGCTCAACATGAGCTTGCAGTGTACACTTACAGGCCAGGTGGCCAACCATGTCCTGGGCTGCATCAAAAGAAGCATTGCCAGCACGTCAAGGGAGGTGATTCTCCCCCTCTACTCCACTCTTGTGAGACCCCACCTGGAGTGTTGTGTCCAGTTCTGGAATCCCCAGCATAAGAAGGATAGGGAACTGTTGGAGTGTGTCCAGAGGAGGCCACGAGGATGATCAGAGAGCTGGAGCACCTGCTATGAGGACAGGCTGAGAGAGTTGGGCCTGTTCAGCCTGGAGAAGAGAAGGCTCCAGGGAGACCTCATAGCGGCCTTCCAGTGCCTGAAGGGGGCCTACAAGAGAGCTGGGGAGAGACTTCTTACAAGGGCAAGTAGTGATAGGATGAGGGGGAATGGCTTTAACCTGGAAGGGGAAGATTTAGAGTAGACATTAGGAAGAAATTCTTCACAATGAGGGTGGTGAGGCACTCGCACAGGTTGCCCAGGGAAGCTGTGGATGTCCCCTCCCTGGAGGTGTTCAAGGCCAGGTTGGATGGGGCCTTGAGCAGCCTGGTCTGATGTGGGGTGTCCCTGCCCATGGCAGGAGCATTGGAACTGGATGGGCTTTAAGGTCCCTTCCAACTCAGATCATTCTATGATTCTATGTTTTGTGAAAGGCTTTTTTCTACAGTCACAGAGTGCATTCAAACGGTGTATTGGTGAAGGAAAGGCATTTTTGCTTTGCATCACGATGTCATTTGATGAGAACAGAGGACTGGCTCTTGTGTTTCTGTGCCAGCTCTCTCCCAGCTTTCTCTGGGCTCCTTCTCCCAGCCAGTCCTGCTGCCACAGAGAATTATATCTCTGACTGTGGCTTTCAGCAGGTTCAGCATCTTTCAGCCCAGCAGGGCCCAAGCAGGAGGAGTGGGCTGCAGAATTTAAAATCCATGTTAGACCTTCAGAGACATGATCTGAGTGCAAACAGTGTTTGCCTATTACAATGGTTTCATGATTTGATTCCCGAAGTGTTAATACCTTTATAGAATTCAAACTGTAATAGCTTGATATTGACAAGAAATAAGACAACTTTAGATCCCATGTAACTGGCATCACTTAATAGCAAGAGGTAACTGAGAGATGCAGTAGGGGTGCAACTACAGACGTCCCTGAAACAAACCATGCAGGAACAAACAATGTTAAATTCCCATCTATCTCCAGCCATACTCTGGAATGGACCCTGCAATATGGTCCTCAGCCCTTGGGGTGGCCTTTTGGTGCATCTTTTGGCACGCCAGCCCTCTTCCCTGGCAGCACCCACACTTTGCACAGCGGACCGAGGCACCACAGTGCTACCCATGCCAAACCATCATGCCTTTGTACTGCCCAGCGACATGTGCAGTGAAAAACCCTTGTAAGGTCATGTCACAACAGGCCCAGGGTGGCCTCCCAGAAGAGATCTGGCCCACCTGCTCCCTTTTCCCCACTGCGTATCCAGATCACAGAGAGCCCCTTGTAGACTCTCCTTACAGAAGGGTTACCTCTGTGGCTGCAGCAGGCTGAAGCCTGCTTTGCTCTTGGTGAGTACCACACAAGCTGCACCTCCCTGTCAACAGCTCTTAACAGGATCATGGCCTTTGAAGGAAAGCAGACCCCTGTCCTCAGGCTCAGTGCCAGGATCATCAGCTGAGTTGTGAGCAGAGGGTTGCCAAAGCTGCCTAGCACCCTCTTGAGACTAGGACATGCCTTTATAGCCTGAAACAGCTCCTGGCCGTGCTGTGCTCCTCGGCAGCTCTAACGAGCACTGCTTGGAACCACTCAGCCTTTTTCTGCATTTTTTCAGATCAATCAGCAGCATCGAGCATGGTCAAGGAGATATTTCTGAGCAAGCAGCAAGGCTGTCGTTAGGAAAGACACATAAACACAGGGCTAGAAGAAAGAAGACCACGTTACTGACAATGCAGCCTCAGCACCCAAACCTGGGGATGCAGTGTGGGTCTGTGAGCACTTATCAGCAATAGCCCCCCCAGAACCCAGGCTGGTGGTGTGCCTGTACCGCTGTGTCACAAAGAGTGGCCCCAGCACCAGCAGTGCCTGGGGAGCCACAGATGAAGATGTGAATGGACAGCTCCCATGTGGGGCCACCTCACTGGGTCAGCGCTCACAAGTAATCAAATGAAACCCCACAAACGTGCTGGGATGACCAGTAGTAGGGTGTTAAATTTTTTTTGCAGCTTACTTCTCTAAGCATTTCCATTTCGTTTTTCTTAAGGAGATAATTTTTTTAAAACTCTTTGTTGATTCTTCTGTTTTCCTGCTATTCTTACTTTCTCATCAAGATTTCTTTTTACGACCATGTGACTCGCCTGATGGATGAGAGGAAGGCTGTGGATGTGGTGTACCTGGACTTCAGCAAGGCCTTTGACACTGTCTCCCATAGTAGACTACTGGACAAGCTGGCAGCCCGTGGCTTGGATGGGAATGTTCTGTGCTGGATTAGGAATTGGTTGGATGGCCGAGCCCAAAGGGTGGTAGTGAATGGTGTCCCATCCAGCTGGCGGCCGGTCACTAGTGGCGTCCCCCAGGGTTCGGTGCTGGGCCCGGTCCTGTTTAATATCTTTATTGATGATCTGGATGAGGGGATCGAGTCCTTCATCTGCAAGTTCGCAGATGACACCAAGCTGGGAGGAAGTGCTGGATCTGCTGGAAGGTAGGAGGGCCCTACAGAGGGACCTTGACAGGCTGGAGAGATGGGCTAACTCCAATAGCATCAGGTTTAACAAGTCCAAATGGTGGGTCCTACACTTTGGACACAACAACCCCATGCAGAGCTATAGACTGGGTGCAGAGTGGCTGGAGAGCAGTCAGGCGGAAAGGGACTTGGGAGTGCTGGTGGGCAGGAAACTCAACATGAGCCAGCAGTGTGCCCAAGTGGCAAAGAAGGCCAATGGTATCTTGGCCTGCATCAGGAACAGTGTGGCCAGCAGGACTAGAGAGGTCATCATCCCCTTATACTCAGCACTGGTCAGGCCGCACCTTTAGTGCTGTGTCCAGTTCTGGGCCCCTCAGTTTGAGAAAGATGTCGAGATGCTGGAGTGTGTCCAGAGGAGAGCAACGAGGATGGTGAAGGGGCTGGAGCACAAGCCCTATGAGGAGCGACTGAGGGAGCTGGGGTTGTTTAGCCTGGAGAAGAGGAGGCTCAGGGCAGACCTTATTGCTCTCTACAGCTACCTAAAGGGCAGTTGTAGTGAGGCAGGAGTTGGACTCTTCTCTAAGGCGACCAGTGACAGAACGAGAGGACACGGTCTCAAGCTTCACCAGGGGAGGTTTAGGATCGACATTAGGAAGAAATTCTTCACTGAGAGGGTAATTGTTCATTGGAATGCGTTGCCTAGGGAGGTGGTGGAGTCACCATCCCTGGAGGTGTTCAAAGAGAATTTGGATAAGGCACTTAGTGACATGGTGTAGTTGACAAGTAGGAGTAGGAGTAGGTGTAGGTGTAGGTGTTGGGTCATAGGTTGGACTCGATGATCTCAAAGGTCTTTTACAACCTTACGATACTGTGATACTGTGATACTGTGAAAAGATCTACCTTGAACAGGGCAAATGTCTACTTCCTACAGAAGCAAAACCAAACCTTCCCTGCAAAGTGTCAGTAACATGAAGATTTAACTTGCAGGCAGAGCAATGAGGACTGATGTTGGAGTGGTAAAGATGATCTGGAAAAATTGTATGGAAAAGGCTACTCCCTGTAGTACATTTTCCATATGCTTTGGAGGTATGAGACAAAGAGGATGTACAAGTTTCACATTTGTTTCAGTGGTGGCACCAAGCAATCCATGTACCTGCAGCATGCGTGTCCAAAATTTGACAGAGCAAAGGAACACCATTCTTCCTTGTCAGATACTTGCATGAAGAATTAGAAGCAAACAGCAAGGTACTCTTGTCAAGAACTATCTCAGGAGCCTCTAGCCAGAACACCAAGATTTTTGTTGGATTTTGTTTCACCATTGTGAACCATCGTTCTCTGGACTACAGCATCTGTTCTGTACTTGGGTAGTAAATCACAGCGCTGTACAAGCATGGAGCTCATTCCCAAGAAGAATGCTATCAAAATGATTAATCTAACTTACAGTCCTCTGAAGCAGTCTTTGACTGTGCTCTGATTTGTCTAAATGTGGTTCTGTATTTGCACCAGACTGTCCTGTGAATGTTTCCAAGCCTCTATTCACTCTAAACTTGTGAATAAAAGTAAGTGCATGTGCTTTTAAAAAGAGGCACAGTGGTCCTAGGATTGTCTGTATTATAATATTTCATCTAGAAATACTTCTGACACTGGCCAAAGGTGATCTGACTTTTATGTAGGGCAGCTCCTGCGACAGATGAGAATAAATTGCTTACATGCTTCATTTGTTCTTGTCTGTAGCACTACTAAATGCCATGTCCCTCTTAAAAACCTCGTTTACAGAGCTCCAGTCTCAGGATCATACTGTTGGTAGCAGCTCTATTGAAGAGTTAATTTTCCAGGTAATGACAAAATGCCAGACTGCAGCCCTTTACAGGAACAGAGTCACATGTAGGTTACTGTAGTCAAGAGGGGTAAACTGGCACAGCAAGGGCTTTGGAAAGAATCTGAGATTGCCTCGAAGTCTCTCGGAGGCAGAGGTTGCTCACAAGGAGATGACACATTTCTGCCGCTCCCTTCATCCATGCAAGCAAAGCTACTTCCTGCCCCAAACCAAAGTGTCCTCTGCAGCCCAAAGGCACATAGGCAAGGTGTCCTGCCCCACTGAGGGACCCGGTGGCACACTGAAGATTCTGTCAGTGGCAGTGGTTCATAGATAGCATTGTTCACAAACCCTCACCAGGCCTTTTTCCTGTGGTCTGCAAGCAGTGCTTGGTGTTTAGAAAAAAGCAGCACCGGGTTTAGCTTTCTGAAGAAACATATATTTGTAGGGGTTTTCCTCCCTTTTGAGAGGATGGGTGCTAGACACAACAACAGTTTGGTCTCTCCTTTGATCTCTGCAATAAGGGGCAACCTGGCTTGGAAAGCCCTGAGGTACAACTGCAAATCTACAAAGGGGAGGTGATACCCTGCTGAGTTCCTGGATGCTCTCTGGCTGGAGAGGGCTCTGCCTTAAGCCTACTCAGAAGAAAAGGTAAAAGATAAAGGACTCTGTTGTTTACCTGGCACACATTCTCTCATGGATCCTCTTCTTGCAATAGTTTGGTGAGAATAAATTGGAGCCCTCTCATATATAGAGAGGTGACTCAGTGGTATCTCATTTCAGTCATTCCCTGGTCCATAGCCTTACCCTGTCTGTGAAATATCACAACTCTTCTTTCCTGATGACTTGAATGCATCGCATTCAGTGAGGCTGCACTATGGAGAGCTTTTGAAGAACAGTAATAATGAAACCTCTCCCGTGCTTTTTATCCAGTGTGTAAAGCTCAAACTTGTGGTGATTTTATCATCTCTTCTCCACCTGGGCATAAAACATCAACATGCAAACCGGTTAAGTGCTCTGTTCCTCAAAGCTGTCCTGAGTCAACATACCCCTACCACCCATAAGGGATTAAATTCGCAGATTTTGTGACAGACAAAGCCATAGCTAGAAATTGGCCATAATACACTCAGAACAGCTTCTTTAGCTTCTGAGGCAAAAGAAGGGGAGTGAGTGTTAAATGTGAGGTGGCCCTTGCACTTCATACTGCTCCTCTAGATACTTTTATCTGGGATCTCCATGCAGCTTATGTACTACAAAGTAAAGGATTCAGGCTACTGTGGCAGGCAGGGTTTTGCAATTTCTGCCCCTCTTGGATGACTATTTGCACAGCAACTGCCATTGTCAAATGATTTGAGAAGCAAAGATTTATACTCCGTTTCTGACATTTGCCTTCCATTGCATCCACACAATTGCTCTGCTTATAACAGGTTCTGCAAGGAAAAAAAATCCTTTAGAAGTACAACATTATTTTTTCTGTCATCAAAGAAACCAATTTCACTTAGAGTCTTATTAATAGTGAAGGTGGAAGTGGAACTGTAACAGCAAAAACCCAGCAGGCATAATATGCTTGGTTTTCTTTTTTTTTTTTTTTCTTATTAATGCTAATCCTACATTGCTTATTGCTTCTTTTTGCAAGAGTCTGATTTGAACAAAAAGAACTGATATTAGCATTAATTGAGAAAACTTAATTTCACCATGCAGACAGGTAAATGACCTGCCCAGGACAATGCAAAACTGATGAAACCCAGATTGTTCCTACTGTTTTCAGAGGAAGGTATTATAGACTGTTAATTCTGCATTATGTATTATTAACTCTGTATCTATTTTTCTTCTGCCAACAAGACAGGATTACTCCAAAATAATTTTTTCTTTTATTGTTCCTGTGTTATTACAAAGTAGTGATGGATGATAGTTGAACATCTACAAACTTTCCATGCTTTTCTATCCAGTTTCTGAATCTGCCTCTGGCAATGAGTATGCAGATTCAGCACTGATCCAAGTGACGTCAGTCTCTATTGAATTTATTGAGATTACACCGTGGCCTTTCATATTCAGCTCTCTGCTCAGGAATGTGCTGAACTGATTGACCAAAGAAAATGCTCATTTTTAATGTCATCCAGAAACTATAAAAGGTAAAATAAAATTAACCCTGCAAGAATGGTAGCCCTTGGAATTTTCAGAGCAAACAAACAGGACTCTTATTTTAGTTTGCTGTGAAGCCTGCAGAAGATAAGTCTTCAAATTAGATGCCTGGTCTTATTCTAGCTCTGTAGATCTCTCCATTTGCATTTGCCTCTAAAGAACAAAAATGTCCACTGCAGGATCCAGGTTCTGCAGCCCTACTGCTTGGAGTATAATTCACTTCTGCCTTTTGTACACTCCCCAAAGTGAGATGGGACACCTCCGGCTGCTCTCCCATCTCTGTTGGGAGCAGAAAGCTCAGGGTCCATGAGGGTTCAATGTCAGGCAGAACCCTAAAGGGTGTGCTTCTCTGGTCTTTCTTCTACAGAGCTTCTTGTGAAATAGCACACCCTCTCTTGGCTGACAAGGATGAAAAGGGAGAGGCATTCAAAACTTGCTAACAGTCATCAGAAAGTCCTTTGAAAAGTGCACATAGCCAAGGCTGTGTTAGTTCTTTAGCATGAAGCTGACAAGCCAAGAGGGCCAAACCCTAGAATATTAAAAAGATTAATAATGCATAAAATCAACAGCCATGTGCATAAAACATGGTAAAAAATATATCTCACAAAAGAGTTTTGTTTTGCACTGACAGACTTAATATTAACTCTTTCTCAGATAATTATGAAAGTGAGATCTCAGAGGAGATGGACAAAGAAATCTCACTATTTTAATTTAAGGGATTGTTTTAATCCATACTGTGTTTGATTTTGACAGTTGTGGTTTTTTATGGACTAATGTATCACAGAGTTTGGGCAAATTGGCATAGAATAAAAGGAACAAAATTAAACCATAAAATGCCATAAATCTCTTCTCCCCTGCTTGTTTGCAACACTAAAACTTGAAGCATTCATTTTAATCCCCAGGTTCTGAAGGGGACATTTATTTTACACACAATCAAGCATGGAAATCATCTGTGTTTATTTTCATTGGATTACTTTTGCCTCCTCAGATTAATTCTGCAATTGGGCCTTGACATTTTTCTTTGTTGTCCTTTTGAACTTTCAAATTGTAATTCATGAAGCACTTTGTGATAAAATCCTAACATTTCCACTCTGCTTTTTCACAAATTTTTAAAGAAGTCCTAATTGCTTACGTATCATCTCTCTGCTACTGTAGGGATGATGGCTTCCTGCTTCCATCTTGGCTCTTTTGCCAAGGAAGACTTGCTGAAAGAAAGAATGTTTTCACCTAGGCAGTGAGCGATGTTTGCTGAGACAAATGGCTCTGAGGATCAAAAATAGCTTGTGGCCTGCTGACTTAGGCTGAGGTGAAGGTGGGGGCAGTCACATCTGTCTGTACACCTGTGCACTTCTTTCATTGTCAGCCCACAGAAACCATGCCAAGTGCAATTTTTTCCAGTGAAAAGGAAAATTCATGCTTAAGAACTAACACAGCCTTGGCTACGTGCACTTTTCAAAGGACTTTCTGATGACTGTTAGCAAGTTTTGAATCCCTCTCCTTTTTCATCCTACCTCTTTGCTGGAGCTTTTTTTATGAGGAGAATCAGGACATAAGAAAGGGTAATGTTGTCTGCTCCATGGTGTTTGCTGGCCTGAAGGAGATAAAGGAATTCAACAAAAAAGCACTTAATGCTGTCAAATGAGTTGGTAGTAAATTCTGTGTTCAGGTGGAGACAGGTAAAAACCAGAACATTCATTCCAATATCCACTGGGGCAGGTATAAAAATGTCACTGCAGGTTTCTCAAGTTTTAGGCTTCTTCTCTCCTTCTATAAAAAAGTCATGGACAGTCTGGGTGTAGCAAAAAAATAAATAGGAAGGGACAAAATCTGAAGGACATTTCTTGCCTCTTTTCTGAGCTCTTTCATGGTTACATGCTGCCCCAAGAAATGAAGGCAGGTTAAAACCAAAGAATCACCATGTAATTCAGGTCTGTGACAGAACATGGATGTATTTCCAAAGACCAAAGCCCTCTGAGACCTAGAGAGCTTGTCATTTGGCCCATGCTGCATTCATGTTATGGTTATTTGCCTACAATAGCGCTCTCACAGCTTCTGTCAGACAATCGCGTACTGTTTCTGCCTTCCTTACAGCCGAGCAACCACTGCCCCCAAGTGCCCATTTGAAGGCTATTTTTCAAGTGGGGGGTTCACAAGGTTTTGCATGCATGCGACACTGGGGTTAGCAGTGAGGCCATCTCACAGTCCACAGCCTCAGCCTGGCTATCTCCAGCAGCTGCTGACATGGCCAGATTACTTCCTTTAGTATCCCACAAGCCATTTTCTCCCTGTGGAACACTTATGACACCTCAGAAACCATGATTTTTTTAATGTCTTCATTTCCAATGGTATCACCTTTATACTTTGCACAGTGAAAATCAGTTCCTTGAAAGCCACTTTATTATCAAGATAAGTGCCAGACTATCATGAAGTTTTAGTCTTCCATATACTAAGAAAACTAATTTTCCTTGTGTTTCCATTAACAATAACAGCTCTGTGTCCTCCAGCACCATTACACCTTCTCTTTGCTTTTCAAATCAAATCAAAGGCACACTACTTACTCGGGCAATATAATTCTCCTGCGTTCATTTTCCCAGGAAAAAGAGATTTCTCCTATAAAGCTCTGGCCCTTTCTTACCTGAGCAATTATCTCTTTCAAGATTTCTCGTTACCTTATCAATAGCAAATCTTTTCAAGACCCTAGTTTTCACAGACTTTTTTACCCTTTCCTTCTTATCTGGATGCCTTCTCCAACTTCCCATCCTCATGGTCCTTGAATTTATAAAGTTTATAAAGTATGCTTACATACATTCTCCTGCCCCTCTTTACTTGCAGAAGCTTCTTTCTCTTTTGTTCTCCTTTTTCAGTCTCTTCCACAACATGTCTCCACACCATGAGGACTCTCCCTCTTCTTCGACCCTTTCCTGCCCTTGCTTGACTCTCTCTGGCAGGACTGATCCTGATCATCGTGATTGTTCCCATGATGGTTGTCCTATTGTCAGGATCACCCACTCAGTATAACAGCAGCTCCAAGGTCGCTCTCCACCAGTGTAAGTCCATCCACTGCCACCAGCTGCTCTGTGTGTCCTTAGCTGATGGCTACTTTGTTATCCTCTGTGAGTCAACCTGTGGCTCTCTTCACCAGTTTTTGGATTGAGGTGTTCAATAGCTCCTGCTAATGCTCTCAGACGTCCTGCCTAGCAGTGACAAGCCCCTCCAGGCTTCAGTCTCCTCCAGGCCCTCAGACTGGGAACCACTGAGATTGTGGGGACCAACCTCTACCTCAGCTGTGGATACATTGCACAGACAGGAGTCTAACTGCTGCACTTTAGGCTCCAAGGCTAGCTTCATTATCATCAACCAGTCAACTTGGCATCCTTCAGGACAATATCGAATATCAGTGCTGTCACACAGATAATGAGATCTGATTTGGCCTGATCGGATCACAATAGAAAGTACTTTGAAGAGGCTTCCAAGTTCTGAATGGGGGAAAAGTGGAAGTGTTGGTGATGTTACTCCCAAGGCTTGCAGTGCCCAGTTTTGCTCATTATTGTCTCTGGTTACATTTCAAATTCCTAAGGACCCATGACAACCAGTGCACTTGTGAGTGATGTCTGAGCTTTCCCAGTGGTTAGAAATTACAGCCTCAGCAGTGATGTTCCTTCGCATGACCCAAAGTTTGTCAGGATCAGTGAGAAATTCATTGCCTGTCACGTGGTACTGCTGTATTAAAAATGTATTGAAGATAATTAAATACATTCATTTAGTGTGCATAATGCTTGCTTTGTATCTAGGATAACTCTATATGAATGGATTGATGGTATTTGAATCTCAGGCCTCTGCTATTACAGTAAAACAAAACCGATCATGAATACACACTACAATAGTATTTACTTGAATTGGTGGAAAGAAAAGAAGAGAGACTACAAATACTTTAAAGCCTCATTTGATTTGTGCTAACTTGGTTGTAATAATCTTCTATATCTAGGTTGATGTGTCCATCCAAAACGTCGGCATGAAAACCAAGGAAATAATTATACGTCAGTAAGCTGAAAGCCATTTTTTCCTCTGTGACAGAGAGAGCCTAAGTCTGATCTCTTTATCACTACTAGAAATTCAGAGCAACTGTTTTAAGAGTTCAGTTTGTAATGTATACACACACATTAGGAAAGACATACGGAAATGCTTTCTCTATTCAGGCCAGTGAGTAATGCAGCAGTGTCTGGATTCCTCTCCCTCACACAGAGTGATCGAGCAGAAACCCTGCTGGTACGCTGAGCAAGGGAAAAAAAGTCCTATTTTCTTAATGTGATACTTTGCAATCAGGTCAGCCACACTTCTGAGACTGTTCTGCTGGTGATTCTCCAGTGGTATCATGGCTTTACAAAGCCTGTGTGAAAGCAGCAAATCATTACCAGCAGGCAAAAGAGAATTTCAAGAAAAAGAAAAAAAACAGGAAGGAGAACATGAAATCAGGTACCTACTTGTTTTTCCCAAGCGGGATCTGAGAGCCCTGCAGCCTGTGGTGCTCAGGGAGGAGCAAATCAGGGAAGAACCTCCAGAGCAAAGCTTTTGTGTGGGTTGCTGAGTGCTAATGAGCAGGTCTGGCCCAGCTCACAACTGGCCACTCTCTTTCCACCTCTTGCTATTTCTTACGTTTTGACTACTTTCAGCTTCTACTTCTTAGCATTTAAGCATGCAGAATAAACCCACAAATCTCGTGTCATTTTTATTGAAGGCAAAAAAAAACAGTGGAAAGAGAGCCTTGCAAGAAGACCAGTTCCAGATATGTATGCACTTCAATACATTAGAGAAGTACACAATCATAATGCCTTTATTTTACATCTTGAGGTCTCTCCTTCCTTAGTCAGTGATCATTTTATTCTGGAAGCGTCTCTAACATGTATAGAAAACACCTGTATGAACTCAAGATGGTCTTTCATCTTATATAGAGAAGGTGTAGTAGAAACTGGAAATTAATCTTTCTTCAGGTTTTGTAGTTTGCATTTTGACTTTCCATCAGCTCAGAGTTTCATGCTATTTCCAAGCTAACTATAGTCAATAACTAACTGAGTTTTGCTCAGCCTGAGCATTTGAGAAAAAGTGTGTACGATACGCTTGAGACAGGGCACAATCCTAAGACATGAGGAAGAATGAGACTTTTGTGAAGTATTTTTCTCATGGAGGGCTCTTTTACTGGGTTTGGTGAAACAGTGGAAAGCACCTGGCTTGCTAGTGCAGTCAGGGCAGATTATGTTGCATAAGTGAGCCTGACTGCCATTCCGTGGTTGAAGCGGGGCTCTACCCTAGAGCTGTCAGGAGGTGTTATTTCCAGAACTGTGAGCCTGTTGGTTGCCCATTTGTGTTTCACACATACCCTGCCTTTCTAAACAGACAAGCCTATTTCCAAGCAGACTGAGTCTCATTAAATACGTCATCTGGAAAAGAAATATGCATTCATAATTTATGCATAGCTGAAAAAGCAATTGTAAACTCTTAAGCATCCAGCATTACAGTTTGGCTTTGTTATGTTACATGATGGTATGAGCTTTAGAACAAATTTAACTGCAATGTTCCTTTGTCTTGCCATATTTGATAACATTACAGATTTTCCCCCTTTCCTAGATCGCATTTGACTTTCTAATGTATTTACTGTCAAAATGAGGATTGAGCTGTGTGAAGTGCATTAGTTCTTCCATTTCTATAGTGCACAGATATTTTTTGCAGGCCAGATTTAACAAGATACCACACAAGGTTTTCAGACAAATAATAGATTGCAAAATGTGTGTTAGCCAACATTTTGTTCCAGTCTTGCTGTGATACTGCAAACAAAATCATGTTCTACATTGTATCTTAATTATTTTAAACTCTCCTACTAATTAGCAGCTCATTTACTCAGAGCTGATAGCCAAGGCACTATAGGGTAAAAAAAGCCTTTATGTTCACTTTCTTATTGGTGTCTTGTTTCACAGTCAAAGACGTTGAGGGACACTTTTTCCCCACTGGCCTTGTTCTTTCTGTGCACCTAGAAGTTTAACTGCTAGGTTCCCTGCTGCCTTCCAGGTCTGGGTCATGCACAAATACTAATGAAATATTTATCAAAACCTCATATGCACCAGTCTGAGTTCAGCTTCTGTTTAAAATGAGCTGCACATCATAGGGATGTTGTGCATGTTTCATTAAGTTTTCATCAAATCTAGACACTAGGTTTCTCCACTACATTTTTTCTTAATGAACAGCATGACTATTCACTACTAGCCAGGTTTTACCACTCTGATATCCCTTCTGTGTAAACTATCCCGTAGGGCAAATTGCGTAGTAGCTTGTGATAGGAACAGTAGTCTTCCTTCACTTCTCTTCTGACAAAAGAAGAAGCCATGCAAATGTGCGCAGCATAAAAACCAAAACTGTTACTCTGGGACATGACCCAAGGAAAACTGGATTAATTTAAACCTGTGTCTAACAGAAAAGGAAGAATCTGCAGCTTATCCACATAGACAATGATGGTAGAAAGAAAGAGGGACTGGTTTTGAAGCTGAATTTGTATGGCACAATCAGCTTTTGGGCCTTGCCTGTACTCTCTATTTAAAAGACATTTAAGGCTGTTATTTAGTACTGTGAGGTTTTCCCTCTCCTGCACTGTGCACTTTGAAAGCAGTTCTATGAGGAGAGTCCGTGGCTTCAGCCTGCGTGTGGCACACAGAGCTGGCTGTGAAATGCACAGGGGCACAGGCATGCATAGAGACTCCAGGGCCAGCAATAATAAAGATAATTTCCTAAATTGGCTGCTGATTCAATGCAGCCTTCACATATTACTGCAATGTAGCCTTCAACTGACTTGAAAGACCTGCTCACAAACACATTTGCCATCAGTGATGTGCTTAGGGGGGGGAAAGAAAACAAGAAAGAAGGAAAACAATTGGATATACTTGTTTAAAACAGGAATATCCATCTCCAGGTAATACTTATCTACAAATCATCATAGCTAATGAAAAGAATGTATGGAAAGAAAAGGTATCCTTCACTGGAGAGCAAACACTTGCAAAAGGAGTTTAGCCACTTCTAACTTGGCATACACATCATTTAGACAATTGTCATTCCTCAGAATGGAACAATAAGTCTGGGTCTGTCTGTACTTCAGTTCATCATTACACAAAAGGGATACAAGAACATAGCTGATGGGAAGTCTAGTTTGGGGATTGAAAGTAATTTTAAACGGAATTTAACATCTTCTGAAGGTGCAAGCCATGAACTCTGAAAAGAAATAATTCTGTACCAAGATAACTTCACAGTGCCACAGCATCAGGCCCATAGCACGTCATGGGCCAGTGAGCAGAGGGAGGATGAGCTGTTCTGGGTATTGGGAAAGGAGCACTGAGAACTGATGGGACTTCTGTCTCCCACCTTGAGCCATCTCTTCTTCTGGCCCTTTAGTTTGCAAAATCTGTGAGTCTTGGCAGCGACAAAGCTGTTTAGGTCTAGACAGATAGGCATTGATTCAGCAAGGTCCTCAAGGATGTTCGATTCATATTCTGAAACTCTTGTCATTCACCAGGGTGAGAAATAGAGAAGTTCATCTCACTGGGCTGCTCTAAATTTAGCCTTTTGAACTAACATTATACTTTATAGAAAAAAATAAGAACAGAACAACCCCTTTTTTTTTTTCCCTCAGGAGAAGGAGTTAACATTTAGACAGAGGCATTTTTACATTATCTTAATATTCACCATTTCAGAGAACATAAGTTGTGGCACCAATTCCACTGAAAAACCTTTAATCATACTAAGTGACATAAAACAATTGACAAGGCTGGTGTAAGCAGCATTTTGTTTGGCATGACCGTAATTCCGCTCTTTGTCATTGTTGTAGTCACCAGAAGAAAAGGCTTCACGGTGCATTAAGATTTTTTCACTAAGCCACAAAACTAATGCAACTGTGGTTTTTTGTGTCTAATGTAGATCAGCATAACAAGGTATTGACTGGAGCCTGGAGTTTACTGTTAAGAGTAAAGTAGAGTAAAACATCACAACAAATAAACCAGTAAACAGTTAATGGGAGCATTATTTGCAGGGAAAGTTGAGGGGAATGCTGCCAGACTGTAATTATTGCATTTTACTGACTGATACATAACACTGAATATTGAGAATATGGAAGTTTTCTGGGTCTGTTTCTGAAAACACATTTGGTAGCAACTGGCAGCTTTCGTGATGCACAAACAACTACAGTGTCTGCAGGCTGAGAACACGGGCTGCCGTGCACCGTGCTGCAGCCAGAGGTGGGCTGCAGCAACCTCCTCCTAGGGAGTGGGAGTGGACCCCCCTCATAACCCTCTGGCAGTCACCACAGTAATTTTTGTGATACAGATACATACAACTATACTGGAATCTGTATAACTATACTTTTGTAGTGGGGATCCTGCACATCTGCCCTGTTTCTCCCACTTGCTTGTGCAAAACACATCATTGAGCAGAGGAAGGAGCAAGGGGAGAGGAGCTGGGTTAGGGAAGGGTTGCGACAGAGCTGAAGTCCACTCCAAGAAATCTTCCTTTCTTGTGAAGATTGGCGTGAACCCTGCTTTCATGGGTCAAAGGTGTCCCTCCACAGTTTTCAGATGTATGGGATTCAGATGTGCAAATCATGATCCTGCCCTCTCCTTTGCTTCTTCCCCAGTGTTTTGGGTTGCTATGGGCCCATCTTTCAAAATACATGCTCCAATACTTTCAAGTCAGGAAGGTTTTTTCCCTTCTCCTTGTGTTTTTAACTTATGGCTTGCACAGATATTTTATTTATTTTCCCATTCTTTTATTTCTGCATACTATCACTTCTTTGCCTTAGTCCATACTGATGTGCCCTTTAAATGGCATTCCCTATTGAGGAAGTAAATATTCAGGACCCAAAAAAACCCAAAACTCAGCTCAGGTGTGGGGAATGTAGAAGACTGTACCTTGGCAACAGAGTTACACCTGGAAAACAGAGGAACCGTTTCCTCAGCAGGAACTGAAGATTTCTCTTCACCCACTGCTGCTTCAATTATAAACATAAATGGTTAGAGAAGTGATTCATCAGACCTCAAATAACAAACCAAATGAGGCTAGCACTCCTGAGGTCTGTGTTTTCTTTTCTCTTCCCCTTGATATTTATTTGTTTGCATCTTGCTTGTCATCCAGTGCCTCCAAGCACGTCCAGCCCTCTTTCCTAATGTGGCATCTCCTTTAATAATGTAGCCTGTGCAAATTGCAGCCTGGCAAACTGCGGACTCATCAGGGTGGCAGAGGCACAACACTAGTGGGTGCTTTCCCCTTGTAATCCTTTGCAGATCAAACTGTTCCTTTCCTTCCTAACAACAGTGTCTTCTCTCTGCAAGATTAACAAGCATTACTGTGGATCTGGGGTAGCTGTACTGTCAGGGATTGCTTGCGGCCACCGCTAGCTGAGGTGTAGCAGCATAGCAATAGCTGTTACTCTGCTCATCGAAACCAAATCTGTGCTTCTTCTCTACCACTAAAATGATCAGTGCTGCATCCTGAATCGGCCATGTCAGTGCCTGTTGCCCAATTCATGGATGATGTGGAAGAATGCACTTCTAGGAAACCAGTCCTTTTCTTCAGGGCAGAGAGGGTGACACTGTGAGATAAAAGGAAAACTTACTAGACTGCACTCGTATAATGATGTAAATAAACCATAGCTATTAGTCCAATTACATAAAAGCAGGTTACCCTGCCAGCCCTAATACCAGAAGAATGCAGAATAATTTAGCTTGTTTACCTTATTCAGTTCTCCAGATAGGGAATGAAATGCCTGAGTTTATCTTTTTGTAATGGCTCTGATATAGTTTAATTCTGACTTATAAAGAGCTTTCTGGGCAGCAAAGGAAATCCTTTGCTCTCTCCTTAAGAAGGCCTGAAATTGCTCTCAGCTTGCAGTTACTTGTAGGTTGAAAGGTGAGAATTTAAATTGGTTTTCCCATGTTTTTGTACTTAGAAATTCAGAAGGAAAGCAGTACTTAAACTGTCTCAGAAGTGTTACATTTTGTTTTGGTCTGTTTTCGAGCAGTTGTTTGGGAAGATACCCAGCTCACTGGGCACCACTGCAATGGTGCAGAGCAGAGTGTGAGGAAGTCAGGGGGTTTTGTGCCATTTTGTCACGGCAAGGCACTGAATAAAAAAGGATAGCGCCAGCATAATAATTATATTGTCAGCCATAGAGGGCACCAAACAGAATCTCAGCCACTGAGCCATACACTTCACAGGCACAAACAGACTTACTCATCTCATGTTCCCCTCAGTGTCATCTCATGGCTGACCCCACAGCCCTGCTCTTAAAATAAAATTTCTGTGCTCCCAGCGCACTAAGCCTCTGCTAGCGTGGCCTGTGGTGAGGCAGCAATGCAGGGGGTACTCACAGGGCCATGCTGTACTTTCCCAGTGCTGTCTCGTGACTTTGGAGACAACTCTTTAATTAACTGCTTACAGTCAACATCAAGTTCAGGGCAAGAGAGGAGAGAGCATCCTATCCTCTGTTTACATTCTACCTGGCATTTAGCTTAATTTCTTACACTTACATTTTGCCACTTGATCTTGTCCCTTGATCCTCGCATTAGGGTCTAAACAACAATGGCCACTCCAAATCACTGTGCTTGAAATGACAGAAACTCATGCTTTGAAATGTGTAGTCCTGCTAGGCTAGAGATGCCCAAGCCATTTTAAATGTAATGCTAGTTCACAGTTACTATAATTATCCTATTATAAAGCATACTTGAAAAAGTAACAGTCCTGGATATGGGTCTTTCAGGCCAAGTTTCATCTCAAAATGAACTCTCGCAGCTCTTAATATCACTGTGAGACTATTAATTACATCTTGGCAGAAATGGTATCCCTATAATTAGCCTCCTGTGCTTGACAGGCTATTTTTCACAAAAGAAGTTGACCACCAATACATCTTGATTGACCTAATAAACTTTCTATTTGAAAACCACTATGCAAATGTGAAAGATACAGTCCATCTTGCCTCTCTAGTGGGCTTGATATGATTTGGCAGGGCTTACTGAGTACTTTAAAGCCAATTTGTTAGTGGAATGGACAAAGAGGTGTTGAAAGAACTTTAGGTCTTGAGCCGAGAAGGCAGTTGGCCATGCAGTTTCTCCTCTACATTTTTTTTCCAAAGAGAACTCCAAAATTTCTCACCCTTCATCTTCTCTGTGCCAAACTCTCTACTCTAGCACCGTGCTCTGGCAGCAGTGGTGTGAGCCACAAGAACCCTAGCTGTGATATCAAAAATGTAATTCCCAACATTTCAATTACCTCCAGGTGATCAGGCCTTAAATAAGAGGAGGGACAACTAGAGGTCATCTCCACCCCTCTGTCTCACATGCCAGCACTCCTTGCAACATACTTCGCACTCGGGGCAGGCGGACAAGGCAGAGCTAAGGCCAGCAACCACCACAGCCCATGGAATAGTCCCCTATTTTGGAGAACTCGGAGATGGCCCCTGTAAATCTGGCAAACAGGTAAAACTGTTCGTGAGCAAAACAGGACTTGATTTTAGGGCATCCTGTAGTGAGACTGCATTATGCAACCAGTTCAGTTCAGTATTGTGTCTGGTTGGGGTGGAGTTAACTTTCTTCATAGCACCCCCTGTGGTGCTGGTTTTTGTGCCTGTGCCCAAAGTAGTGTTGGTAACACATCAATGTTTTGGCTGTTTCTGAACAGTGCTTGCATAGTGTCAAGACTTTCTCTTTTTCTCATTCTGTCCCCATACCTCCTACCCCCTAAGGAGCAGGTTGGGCTGCTAGGGGACACAGCCAGGACAGTTGACTTGGACTGGCCAAAGAACTTTTCCATACTGTACATTGTCATGTTCAGCTATGAAAGTAGGGTGAGGGAAAAAGAGGAATGGTTTTGCCTTCTAAGATTGCCATTACTCGGGGCCTGGCTAGGCATGGGTCTGCTTGTGGGACGTTGTTAAGGGACTATTAACTTCGCATTGCTTGATTTTCCCCTCTTTCATTCACCCATTTAACTTTCTTCATCTTGACACACAAGTTTCTTGCTTTTGCTCTTACTGTTCTGTCCCTTGTCCCACTGGGAGTGTGGGATTAGGAAGGCAGCTGTGTGGGTGCTTAGCTGAGGTCAACTGCAACAATAGCTGAAGATTAAAACACTGGTACCCTGAGACCCAAAACCTACCACCACCATCATCCTTTCTGCCTATCCATCAACAGTCCCCAACAGGAAGGGTCCTTCACAACCTGTAAGAGTAGGGATTAGGGAGCGGGTCAAAGAAGGGGGTAAAGGGGCACTGAATTTGTAAATCTTCATTTAGAAAATTGAAAATAAAAGACACAGTGTGATAAAACTACAAATATTCCCAAAGGAGTCAAGTACCTTAGGGTACCTTTGCTTTTAGAGTGAAAGAACAGCCAAATACCCCTTAGATTCAGGATTTCATTTCACTCCCTTGCAAAAGTTACTTAACAGAAAATCACAGTTCATAACTTTTTAAATAAGTGAGTTGGTAAACATGGAGTGGCTGACCCACTTTGCTCTCAGCAACTGATTGGAGCTTTTTCTTCATGTGCCCACGTTAAGGCAGTGTGCCTTGGCTTAAATTCTGCTCAGTGAGGTTTAAGCTAAGGGATGCTATTTCACGGCAGGGAGAAGATAAGGACCTGCACAGGATATTGAGGGGGACTGAGCTGAAGGCAGCTGACGCAGGAAGTGCAGTCGCATGCCTGTGTTTGGTCAAGAATGTTCTTGTCTCATGCCCTGTGTCCAGCAGAGCCATCTGCAGCAGAGCACTTTGTTGTGGACCCAATCTAGCTCCCTCCCCAGCACGGGGACTGTCTCTTTTCTGGATGAAGGGATACTTGCTGAATTGCATGATGGTTTCAGAGATTTGGTTTTGTTAATGCAAAGTTTAGTTTAGATTATTATATTAAAATAGCATTTGTGAGAGAAGATATTTCTATTGGAAAGATATGTCAGCCTTTGTTTCCTGTAGGATTTTGTTCATTCTATCCTTGTAACTAAGAAAGGCAAGCTTTTAAAGAAAACAACTTGAAATCGAAAGTTAAATTGTTGAAATGCAGGAAATGCCCTAGAATCATGTTCCAAGGACAATACTCCTGTTTAGTGCAAAATCACTAATGCCTTCAAAAGCTGTTACTACTATAACTAGAGCTGCCTCAATATCAGCACAGATTCAAATGATCCTTGAGATTCAAAGCCTCTTTTTCTCATTCCATTTGACTTGTCAAATAAATGTGATAAATAGTTTGATAGATGGCTGCTGAAAGTTAAACCTCACATGGAGCAGGCCGTGCCTTTTTGACTAGGAATAAAAAAGAAAGAAAGTTTGACTGCACGTATACTGAGAGAGAAAGTCTGGGCCATGGTACCCATTGAGAAGCAGAAGAATGGGTTTGTGAATGAAGCTAGCAATGTGGTTTTTTCAAGTGTTCTGTTACCATAACTGCTATCACTAATCATTTATGTTGGTGCAATGCCCAGTCATTTCAACCTGATGAGGATCCCTACAAGGCTCCACTGTGGTAACATCTCTATAAACTTATGATGGCCTGTGTTTTCCATTATGCTGAAATACTTGATCTATTTCTATTACACTGGACACCTTGACATGAATGATCTGCTTCTGGCTGCATTTACAGCCAAGCCTTCTTGTTTTCACAGAGTTGAACATTAAGATATTTGCTAAGAGGGATAGATTTCCCTATACCTCAGTGATGTTCAAAATAAACTTTTGGATAATTACTGCAGTTTTTCTTCCAATTGAAGTGCATTTCCTAAACCTTGTGAAACTGTGGGCTGATTTATTTCAAACTCATTTCCTCCAGAAACCTTTCTGCTTCTCAACAGTATTTTTACTGTGATACCTACACTAGCGATCTTCACTTGAGCACTCTGTGAGAGAGAATTGCTATTATCTTCACCTTTCCAAGCAGACAGACTAATGCAGATGAGGAATTCATCTCACTTAACTTCAGTCACGTAAAAGTTAAAGATCTGGTCTAAGTTGGTTGTACGTAGGCTCCTTCTATAGTCCTCATGGAGAGATCCCTTCAGAAGGTGATTAATCCCATATCTCCAAGGAATATTTTTTAAGAGTGGGACAGTTTGTTCTCCAGAGGTGCCTTGGATTGGGAATATGAGAAGGATGTGAAAAAGCAATGAACATTATCTAGGTTGCCTGAATTCTTAATTTATCTACCTTCCTTACAAATACACAAACAAATAAGAATATAAATTGTTCATTCCAGCACTGTGGGTTTTGTACAATTAAATTTCATAATTTCATATGCAGTTTATTTGATTATATGCATGTTATTTATATATACACATATTCAATGTTATTGTATCCAGTTTTATATAGTGGCAACAGCACTCAAAAGACTCCACTACAGTATTTTCAGGGAATGTTCAAGGTGGGAGTGGGTCAAAAATTAAGTATTTTTGCTAGAACCACTGTTTGTTCAGATTCTGCTCTGCAACTTCCAGATCAATTATTTTGTTCTTTGCTTGTGCGTATTATAATTCATACAAGTATCATGCTTTGGTAAAGGTATGATACAGCACTTGTCTCAATATGCTAAGACTATATGCACACTTAATTGCAGAGTTATGTATGCACAATGACTATGAGACCTCTTGATTACCATCAGTGCCTGGATGCTGGGAGTATTATCCTTTTATGTTTGCAATACTGTATCTTCAAGGTACGGAACAACTGCACACTAACATCTGTTTCACCAACGATCTGTTGATAGTTAAAAAAAGTTTAATCTTAAAGTGGGTTTTGTGTCTAAATTTCCTTCTTTCCTGAAGAAGAAAACTGTATGAAAAGGGAAAGTATTTTGGATGCATTTCTTTGGTGGACTTAAAGATGTGAAAGACTTTAGGCTTGGGAAAAGGCTTACGAAACAACATGCTATCACTACGCATCCACTGTCTTGTAGATGTTCAACTTTCTGGATCCAATAAGTAAATATATTCTTTTTCTCCTTAGGGTAGTGATTCAAAGTAATAAAATCAGATTTTGTCATAGTTCATGGCATCACCATCCACTCCTAATGTTCACATTTGAAATTTCCATCCATATTTCCATATTTCCATATTTCTGTTTGTATATCAGGGAAACAGTGATTTGTGGAGTCCAGAGAAACCAACTTGCAAGCAAGGAGGAAAGAGGATCCTTCACAGTGCCTGATCTGATCAGAGTGACTTTCCAAAGATAGAATAACCTATGAAAAAAATCTCAGGCAGGATCAACAAGCTGGCTTTGGCCAGCGAGTCCAGCCCCCAGCTTCAGCCTTGAACTCCACAGAAGCCATGGTTGTGCACCTTCAGATTAGGAGAGAGACTTAAATCATAAAGGACAAGCTCAGCTATGCAAAGTAATTAAAGGGAAAATTCTTCTCCTTCATTCACACTGGATGACCCCTTGCTGAAAGGAGTGGGACTACATGGGAGAAAGGTAGTTGGTCTAAGTCAGCGACTGCTCTAATTTTCCAGCCCTTTCTACACCGCAAACAGCCCTGACTGTACAGTTATATAAATTAATTGCTAGGGGTAAAGGGATTCATCAGTAAGGATCTGGTTCTGCAGTAGGAAGCTGGAGAACCTAAAGATATATGTGCATACACTCCTTGGCACCAGTTACATTTAAGTAAAATGATACCCATGAGTAGGTGCTGTACTTTAACAAATGGCCTCACTTCTCTACTCCAGGTCCCACCCTGTGAATAATGGGAGAGTTACGGTGGATAATTCAAGAGTAGCCTAGCAACGCATGTTTGCTTTCAAAACACTGCTCTCTGTGGATATAGCCAAGAGCCTACTTGGCAGCTGTATGAGGAAGTTCGCACTGATTGTGAGCTGACTGAAAAGAATTTGGGGTCTAATGTATGCAAAGCAGGCCCTTCTCCCAGTGCTTATTCAAATTCAAAGGAGAACTGGGCAAGTACCAGGTAAGGTGTGACCATGGCCAACTATAAGTGATTTGTGTCATTTTAAGAAGACCACGCGCTGGCTCGTGAGAGTATAGCTTGCAGGGCTGAAAAGGAAACAGATTTTCACTCTGTGCTTTACAGATAATTAAATGTTGCTAGAATTCAATGGCAGAAGACTGATATTGCACCTGTAAGTGTCTTATCCAGGAGAAAAGAGAACCATGGCTGTAAACACTGCATACACACCTATACAGTCCTGAGGTGGGAAGCAAAGGACGCTCTGTAGGCAGCCAGTGTAACTTCACTCCTGAGCAAATGAAAAGCAAGAAACAGAATTTATTATCTCCTTTTGCAGTTTTAAAGGAAACCTGACTGTAAGGAAGACTCCCTAGCATGAATAGAATTTGGAGATCAAGTCTAGCACACGTTAATTTGCAAATAATCATCAGGATACTTAAACCACTGGAGTGTTTGGTTTAAGAATAAGGGATTTGTGGAATATATTTCTGCTTGTGTCTATGTAGTAATAACATGGGCTGCCTTTGATTTTTATAGTAAGATTTTTCTATTTCTCTGTGTAATTCACACTTTAAAACTCACACATCCGAAGAGAGTCAGAGAAATTCTTTCTGAGAGAATTCACATAAATATTTGTCGGCAAAACTCCATTATTTTTTAATAAGCAGCAGCTAAGTGAATCTATATTCAAAGAATCATAGAAACATTTAGGTTGGAAAAGACCTTTAAGACCATTGACTGAATCTAATACTAAAAACAACCTTCAGGGATGGTGAGTCAGCCACTTGCTTGGGCAGCCTGTTCCAATACTTAACAACAATGCTCAACTTTCAGTGAAAAAAATTTTCCTGCCAAAACCGGGGCTGTGAGTGTGCATGTCCTGCAAAAGCACAGGGATAAAGCATGCTGAAAGTCGAATTCCACAAAAATAAATAGTGTCAGATAATGTCTAGGTTCCAGCTTAAGATAAGGGAGGTGTAGGTTAAGTCCAGATTCTGACAGATTCTAATAAAATTTAAGCACTCAACCGAGACCAAGATTATCTCACTACAGGGAACAGAATTGCACTCTCTGACAGAAATGATAGAAATATAAATCTGAAAAGTTTTTTGTTGCTAACAGTGTTACAATTAGCTCTAGTCTGCATTTAAAATGTAACTATATATGTGTAGCTGTCTGGCAGCTGGTTCTCCCCATGGAAAGCAAGGCTTCTCCGTTGAACTGCTTCTTATAATTTGTCCAAGTGTGCAGCCATAAAGTCACCGAAGCCACTCCAGCTCACAATGAAGGCAAAAGGAGACCCACAGGACCCGTATCAGGACTGCAAAGACAGCATGACTTTGTTGTCAATCTGTAAAAATGTGATTCTTTATTGTATAGAATAGTTTTTATTCTTTTTGGCAGAAAATGGAAACACAGAGAAAGAGCCTGCAGTGGAGTTCTGCGTTGGGCCTGGCTTGTCTACATTTCAGGGGAATGAAAGAGGTGAACTCGTTAGCAGGAAAGGCAGACACATCCAACAGGGGTGAAAGCAGCAAAACAGAACACACGAGAGAGGAGAGCGAGCATGGGAGCAAAGGCCCAAGTGTTTCACAAAATCCACAGTTAGAGAAGTTATAGGCTGCATGGCATGGAGGTTGCATTGCTGGATAAAGCACCAGCGCTGCCAAAGGAGACCAAATGGCTGTAAGAAGAAGAAATGGGAAGTGGAGCAGCAGATGACAAAAAAACATTTCAGGAGGCTTAAGACCTTGGTCAAAGGAAAATATCCAGCACTCCACATCAACACAAAAGAGCCGGAGAGGCATGGAATGAGGATGCAGAGACTTCTAGGGAGATTAGATTAGCTATTAGGAAGAAATTTTTTACTGTGACGATGGTGAGGCACAGGAACAGGTTGCCCAGAGAAGCTGTGGATGCCCCATCCCTGGAGGTATTCAAGGCTAGGTTGGATGTGGCTTTGAGCAACCTGACCTAGTGGAAGATGTCCCTGCCCATGGCAGGGCAGTTGGAACAGAACCATGTTTAAGGTCCTTTAAAACCCAAACCATTCCATGATTCTATAATTCTCTGAATGAGGCTGAGAAGTTGGAGAAGAAATGGAGGATTTATAGTCAAGAGAAAGACCAGATGGAGTTCGAGTCAAATTAAAAACCGTTGACAAATGAAGAGCAGGATGTTCTCAATACAGGGCTGAACAGGTCCACTGGAGTATTGCCAACAAAGGAGTTTGTTTCAATCCAGGGCTTGTGTCAGGTGTTGCTGTAATTCAGATTAGTCCACCAGCCTAACTCCTCGCCAGGGGCTGCAAGGGACAACATCAGATTACAAAGCAACAGGCTGTATCCATGTGATTGAAATAAAATAATTTTTTTAAAACCTCCTACACGGGCTGAATCAGTATAATATTTTTTCATGAAACAGTCAATATTCTCTGATAATTCCTTGGTGTTTTACTAGGCATAAAAAGTGGTGACTAAAGAAACAGAGACGAAAAGCAAGGTTTTACCAGCACAGGTTCAAAATGACTGCATGGTCTGGAAAAGTAGGTAGATCCACCTAGGTGGATCATGTAGGTTGTCCCATGTGAGTGCTAGAAGTCTTCTATCACATTCCATTTTAAAAGCAGTGGTAAGAAGCAATTAAATTACATGTATGCTGCCTTTTTTTCTCAGCACTTCTATACCTCACCTTTCTTTGGAGCGTGACCTCAGACAGAAAGAATAATAATTGTTTAATTTTAGAAACCCCTGTAACTGACTTCGGTTTTTTTCCCCCGCAAGTGCATTGGGTTTTTAATGGTAGAAGGCTCTGGACAGCTAGGGAGATATTGAACTACTAATGTAACTTTATAAGACTACTATCAGTATCAGGCCAAATGGTTGTGTAATTTTAGTAGAATGGATTCACATGGTTGAGAAATGAACAGAAGATTTTCTTATTAGGACATTGAAATGCAAGGTACAATCCTACAGAGGTATCAAAGGTATTTCAAAATTATCAAATACGTTTATATTTGATATATGTCTTTATCAAAGGGATGCTACCATCATGAACGCAATGTAGAATAGTGTAATTTCACTAGGAAAATTTTGAGACATTTTAAGCTTTACTTAAATAGTTTTGCTTTCTGTTAAATCCTACTCTCCAGAAGAGAAGCCAAATCTGAACTAATTCCTTGGACTTTTCTTAAGGGACTGTGGTCTCTACATCAATGTAAGCAAGAATAACTGACAGTTCAAACCAACGACGTGTTAATGATAACAGAAGAGCTTCTGCATCCTAAGAAGTATCACAAAAATGACATACACTTCCAAGGACAAAAAAGTAAGTAAGGAGCTAAGGCAGAAGGTTTTGGATGGAGTATTCACGTTCTGAGCACTTTTACTGCATAGCGGCTTTCCTTCACTGCTAGCTTTGATATTCTGATGAAATAGCACTTCATCCTTATTATCTGTGAGATTAGTTTTGTGAGATGATCATAGGCTGAAGTCTGCAGACCAAATCATTCAAGATTTTCTATGGGCCTGATTCTGTACCAGGAAAGCTGATGTGAAATTTATTGCTGTTTTGTCAGGGCATCTGATGCTTTTATCTTAGAAAATGTTCACATGAAACAAAGTTTAAAGTACTTTTTATATCATATTTTATTCTTCTAATATGCTAACAGAATTAAATGAGCCAGTGCTGATATAGACTTGGATGATGCGGACGGTATAAAACTCAAAGCTCTGAACAATAGCTTGGAAGTAGCAGGCAACTGTAGGAACAAGTAGCAAGAAAAACTAATCTTTAAAAATACATTAATTTTTATTGAAGATGATTGTGCTGGTAACACACTAGGCAATTTTAGAATATGGGAGGCAAGTTAATGAGGTGGTCCCTGAAATCTGTGGAAATGCAAAAGATCTGACCAACCTCATTCCTCCCTCTTTCCCTGCCCCAAAAAACTCAATAAATAACACTGAGAATTTCTATACTTTCCTAGTCAGAATGTAGTTTTCAGTTGACACTTTGGCACAATACACAAATTTTAATGAGAAAATATTAATTTTTTAATGTAGATTGAATACTAACTGTAGAATAGGATGTTTCCTATAATTTCAGGTGTGCTATTCTCTTTTGACATCAGATTGTGTTCTGCCAGATTCTGGGGAAATGGGCTGAGAACTCATCCACTGCACTATGCAAAATGAAACAGTATATTGCTTTGTCTTCAGAGACCATTCTTTTTTTTCCTTATGTTATGTTATGTTATGTTATGTTATCTTACGTTATCTTACGTTATGTTATGTTATCACAGTACCACAGTATCACAGTATCACAAGATTGGAAAAGACCTTTGAGATCATCGAGTCCAGCCTATGACCCAACACCAACACCTACTCATCATCTATACCATGGCACTAAGTGCCTCATCCAACACCTCCAGGGACAGTGACTCCACCACCTCCCCGGGCAGCGCATTCCAATGACCAATCACCCTTTCAGTGAATAATTTTTTCCTAATGTTTTTCCTTATGTTATGTTATTGCGTTTCAAGAGTTCCTACTGTGCATAAAAAAGGAGACTTGTCATGGCGACACTGGCCATAGACCAGACCTTGCAATAGGTCCTTGCTATGGTACAGAGTAAGGGAAGGGCTGAAGGAGTGAGCAGAACATCGGTCCTGGTCTCCTACAAGCATTGTCTGCCTGACAGTGCTTGAGCAGGGAGTTTCCCTGGGCACTGCACAGCTCCTACAGCCCCAGTCTTCCCAGCGCCCAGACACCACGGAAGAAAACCTAAGTGTCAGCATTTGGCTGGCTCTGATCACTATTAAAAAGTTACTCTGGAGGCCATGGGGGTGGGTTTTATCAGCTATGAGTGTCCATTGGTCACACATTGGGAACCCTCTTACAAGCCTGGATATAGAATAGTAGCACTACAGAAATGCTAGCAGCTTGCATTGACACTGACCATGTTCCAAAGTAGAAAAGTAAATGTTCAGAGATATTTATTCATTACATGGAGATCTTTGGTTTGAATCAGGTGCCCATGAGACATTTATTTCACATTCCAAGGCTTCCCAAAGTACACGTTCAGTCTCCTAGTGAAGGCAGCACACAGTTATGGGTCTCTCAAAAAAATGGATACAGATAACACTATCTTTAATGCATACACCTTTTGGGATGTGATCTGATGAAGATGATCTGATAAGTAACCTGGTCCTTACACAGCTAAAGGCTTAAAACATGAAAAACTGAATCTGAGTATTTTGACTTGATCTATAGATACCCGCAATTTGCTGGAAAATGAAGTCCATGGATACAGCTATAATGGCTTCCAAAATGGATGCCATCAACAATCCTTGTCAGGGTTCCCTGAGAATGATTAATTTTGCCTATATAAAAGTATACCATTCAGGCAGCTCATGTCATTTTCTGATGGACTCCCATACAGGACAAAACCAGCATGTTTTAAGTGAGCTCTGCTGCAGTTTTGAGGAGTCAGAGTTCCAGCAACACCACCCATTAGTGTTTCATATAACAAATCCTATTGCAATTGAAAAGAATGAGATTAAGCAGTAATTTTTTTATTAATTCAGCACGTTGTCCATGTAGGGAACTGTAGTGGTAATGGCACGGTATTTTAGTCCGGGAAGGTAACTTGGGCAGTATCAATAATGCTCTTTGCTAATGTAAGCAAACTCCAGTTGACAAAACAGGATCGAATTCACCCACATCAGAAGCAGATGTCACTCCATTGACTGCAGACTCTAAGCCAGCCCATGCCTGGCTCAGCTCATCTCTCATAAGAAGACCGAGTATTGCTGGCAGATCCTTTTGTGCCCCTCTCTTTCTACATGAAGAAGATCCCCTCTTTCTGTATGCAGGAACATCCTTACCAAAGTCAACAGAGACTGGCCAAGATCTCTGGTTAGTTTGACTTAATTTCCCTGAATCACAGCATAGCACCAGAATTAACCCTTCAGTCTGCTGAAACCTGGAGTCACACAGCTTCGTATCACCTGAGCCATCCCAACAGGTATTTGTTGAGGCATTGTCTATTTTGTCTCCCTATTACATTCAGTTCTCTAAGGCAGGTGTTTCCAGCTTAATGTTTGTGATCTGTGAAGGGGTTAAAGCAAGTTAATGCAATGTGGTTCCAGTTCAGCAGAGCTTGTAAGCACATAGCTTAATTTGATTGGAGTCCCTGGGACTATTATATTGTGTGTTATTAACTGTGTACTTTTTTTTGGCTAGCCGGAGAAAGGATTTCCCAATTTTGTACGTCTCTAACAGATTATAGGACTGTCTAGACAGTGTGCCAAACAACCATTGTTTTTCAGTAGTTGTTTGATAGGAGCCTTTCTTCTTCCATGCATTTTGCATTGAGGCTTTGCCTGAATATTGTAGTGACCCCAACAGCCCATGGTCTGAACACACAGGATTTGCACAAGTTGCATCACTGGATCCTAAAGTCTCAAGGTCTGTGATCTGCCATCTAAGAGACACTTCAGAGGGGGCTGATTATATAGTTATTTCAACCAACCGATTGTGTTGTGTCCCCTCTTTCCTGTTCAAGATTGCATGGTGCAACTGAAGTGAGCTACAGTAAGTTTGTGAGAAAAAATGTTTCCTACATGTTTTTATCAGCTGGATCGATTGCTTACTTTTCTCAGTCTCACAATGTCAAGACTGAAGATGGCCAGTCCTCTACTCCACAGTCTTTTCAAGGACTGATATGGCTTTTTACCTTCTTTTCAGTTTTCAACTCTTTATTTTATGCATAAAAGATGACTGGGGACTGGGAGGTTGTAGTAGTAGATGAGTAGTTCTTGTACCCTTACAGGATATTCCTTCATGCTGAGTCCTGAGGGGTCTCACCACCTACTTGTTGGATGCTTATCATCAAGGATGCATCAACAGCACCATGAATGCCTCCACATGAATGTCTACGATGAGGCAGGCAGGTGCTACTATCACATATGTATCTCCAATGAATGTCTAAATTAATGAAGTAAAAAAACAGCCTCAGTCCTTGAAATCAATCACAGACTACAATGGTATGAAGCCCTAATGTTGGAGCCTTTCCATGGAAAATGAAATTTCTTCCAAGAGAACTGGTATTAGCATTATAAATTAAAACATATCAAAGTCATAAATCTCTGTCAAAAAACTGACTGACCTAAGATCATAGAGCTGCTATGCTAGAACACTCTCCTCCAAACCAGCTGAGAGAGGGATATAGCATTTCAAGGTATTAGTTATAGTATTTGGGAGAAACAGTGAATTTTTCTCTTCTACCTATCAGAAATTTAATATTTCAGTGTTCATTCCCTGCTTGTTTGTGCCATTTCAAAAGAGAAATCACAATTAAAGAAACATATGCCCTCTTTTATCCTCGGAGACTCATGTAGTCCTCTTGTGTAGTGCAGCTTGGTGCAGCGAACAAAACCTTATCGAAATAGAATTGTGTCATACTAAACCAAAGAAAACTTCCTCTAGCCATATGTGCCTGTGCTGGACACAAGCATGATGTGAGAACATTGGATGACCCATAATATAACTCATGTGGTTCAAGACAAAAATGGAAAGTATAATAAAACCCCTTGAATATCTTTCTACTCTTTGGACATAGTTTCCTATTAAAGGTTTTCCCCGGCATTGACCTACCTAGATTTTTGATGAACAGATTACTGATTTCCCATAGATAAAAAAGACTATAAAGCTTAGTTCTTAGGTCAATGCACTATTTGCATCCTAAAACACACAAATTAGATCATGTGTGCACGGATTTGTGTGTGTGTGTGTGTGTACAGAGAAGTGCTCTACAGATTACCAAGTTATTCTTTGCAGTAGGATCACACAGTTAATTACTTAAACTAGAAGGTCAAGATTTTTGTGTCTGTAATTTGGTCTGGGCTGAGGCCGGGATAAAAAGGAAGAAAACAATGTAAGTATTTTAGAATATGTGAATTATAGAAATACAGAAATTTAGGCAACTAAAATAAAATTACTCATTTCTGAATTGATGTAGAAGAACTGCACTGCCAAAGGGTATTCTGGAAATTCTGTAAACTTATGGAAACAGAAGAACTGGCACAACCACTAGGCAAAAAGAAAAAAAAATAGGTCCCTATGTCATGCCCACAGCATATAGATTCAGGTAATCCCTCTGGAGGAGAGAGGGAGGGATTCGACCGTAATTTAAAAAAGCCCAGATTCTGAAGCAGTGAGGTCCCGACCTTGAATCAGACATATCAAGATGTATGGAACAACCAGAAGCGATGAAAAAGATGCATGAGGTTTTGTCTTTAGTTTGCCCTTCTAAATCAGGAGAAAGATATGACTTGTCTTTTATTTAGTGGGGCTTACATGGAATTAACTGAAACTGGAGCTCTTCCCTTATAAAGACAGAACCATTAAGGGGTAGATGTATGTGGAAAAGCAAATGGTTCTCATTGTCTTTCCTGAATGAATATCAAAATGGAGATAGTTCTGTTTCTATATCCTTGCCACAGGAGAGGAGTTAAAAAAAAAAAAACTTAAATCGAACAGTAAGGCTTCTTAAGAGAGAAATGTACATCGTTTGACTTTCGTACATTTTATGGCAAATTTTGTGTGTTTGAATTTGCAATTAGCTCACAGTGCAGCTGGATGAAACTAACATATCACGCCTGCTGGGGGGATGCAAGCTCTGAGCACTCTCTGCTCTAAACCGAAATATCCAAAGCATGTGCAAACCAGAGGATGTCAGGGGCTCTCCGGAGCAGAGCATCCTCCCGCCGGTCTTCGTCTGCAGGAGCTGAGGTTGCCATGGGAGCACGGGATGCTTTCCACTGCGTCGGCATAGAATCTGTGCTCCAGTGTTCTGCCCTTACCACCGTGTGGACCTTTTCTCTGCGGGTCACTTGACAGACTTCGGGAGTTCTCCACGTTCGCTGAATTTCAGCCCTGAAATTATTTGCTCCTCAGCTGGATTTATTTTTTGCGGGGTGGAGGGGGGGGAGAGTAGGGGGGATGCAGTGTCCTCTTTACCATTTGCGAAGGGCTCTGTGAGCAGCCGGCGCTCAGTGTCAGGGAGGGATGCGCGCAGATGCAGGGCGGGGGCGGGGGAGGCGCGGAGCCGCAGCTCCCCGGTGCGGAGCTGCGGGGTGCGGAGCTGCCCGCTGCTTTCCCGAGCCGATGCCGCCCTCTCGCGGGCTGCGGGGCCGCCAGTCAGGGCTGGGAAGCTCCAGGCAACTCTTATTCTCGTAGAGGAAGAAAGAAAATTTAAATAAATCCAGGCTACCCCCGGTTTTTAGGGCAGATTTGTCAGGCACTGGAACAGGCTGCCTGGGGTTGAGTCCTCATCCCTGGAGGTGTTCAGAAGACAGGTACCTGAAACAGGAATATGGTTTAGTAGTGGAAAGGTATGGCTGGACTCGATTACCTCAAAGGTCTTTTCCAACCAAGGAATCCTATGATTCTATGAAATACCGAGCTTTCCAAATGTAAGATGCGCATATGTAGATTTGGCAGAAGCAGTACTGGGTTTTTTTCCCTCTCTCTTTTTTTTTTTTCCCCATCATCCATTCATTTGTGTCTTTACAGATCTATTTGTATTCGTCTCCCACCACTGGGACACGTGGGTGTCGTTAAGGACTGCAAGCACAGAGAGAAAGATCCTGTCAATGGCGGCCAGCACATGTGAATGAATTGAGGGGCTGCTGCAATGTTTAATTAGAGGTCTGCTGAAGCAAACACACTCTTCTTTCAAATCCAACACTCACCAGGCACTGGCTCCCAGGCAGCTTGCCGGAGGAAGCGCCATGTGTGAGAGCTTTTCCATAAGAATACATGGTCACTGATTTCAAACACCAACAAGCCCTGCAAAAGCTGTCCTGCAGATCCAACTTGTGGATATTGTTCAGCGGCTCTAATGACAAAAAATTCTCCCTTTGGCAGCAAGACTCCAAGAAGAAAGGCAATCTGAAGCCAATCTGAGACTTCTGACGGTGGTTTAGTTTCTGTGACCTCATCTGATGAAAGCTACAAAGGCTGATGGTGTCCCTGCCCTGCAAAAGACTTTTTCTATTGCCTTAGGCAAGGTCCATGTTGCTGGGGCTTGACCTCAGTGCCCAGACACCTCTGGGATGCTGATTTAGGGGCCTCAGGTTCTCACCTGGAAAACAAGAAAGTCTGCTCTGCTTGCGTGTGCAGGAAAGAGTGAAAGGATTCAGTCACTGTGAGATAAGATCTGTGACAAAACTTTAAGCATCACAGACTGAAGTGTCTCCAGAAGAAAGGGCACCCTGTACCTGAGCCCTGGTCACACTGGGTCACCCTCTCAGGAACAAAAATCAGGTGAATTTGCACCAGAAAGAAGGGTTTACACCTTGGGCAAAGAGGATCCATTCCCATTAGCTGAGAATCTAGGTCAAATGTTAACAGTCAGAGATCATTTGTAAGCTGGATGTACATATTGCAACCGCAGTAACATTGGATGGTCTGAGATGTCTTCAGGCTATTGTGCTCTGTGGGTTTTCCTTGGTTGACAGCAGGATGCAGGGCTACAGCAACAAGAAACGCTGCAAACCAGCAGCAGCAAAAAATCCACACTTGCACCTCATGCTGCAGGGGACCAAGAAGCATGGAGCAGATGGGGGAGTAGATAACATTTTTTCCACTAAATTAGTCTTTCCAGGGAAATGGAGCTCATCTCAAGAGCAAATCCTGCTTACTTGCTTTGTTACTTCACAGTCCCTTTGGATCCCTTTTCCCCAAATGTAGAGGCACTATAGAAACAGCTCCAGTACAAACGTTCACTTGCCAGAATTGAAAACCCTCCACAAGTGAGGAAGCTCTTCACAAGGACTTTATTGCTTATCACAGGAAATAACAATTTATATCAGTGTCTTCGCTGTTAGGTATAATAGCCAAACAGAGGTCTGAAAGACCCAAGCTGACACTCTCGTTGAAATCTATTGCTCTGTGTGACCATGGTATAACCAGTTACAGCTAAACAACAAATCACCTATGTGGCTATAAATTGTGTATTTGCATAAATAAATAAACAGGCAGCCTTGTGCATTCATCTTTCCCATTGCATAATGTGATTTCTCTAGTAGACATTTGGGGGCTTCTGAGCATTGTTTCTGAAGCTCCCAAATCTTTAGCGGCGCTGGGATTGTCAGTTTCACCAGGTAGAAAAGCATCAAAATTTTGGTTTGCTGAATCCAGAGAACATTTGGGTGCATTTGGGCTTCATGCATTTTAGAAAAAGGAATCCAAAACATACAGAAAAGGAAAGACAGAAGAGATGTCCTGGACATCTGTGGTCGTGAAATAATGTTACCCCCCTTTACAAAGGTTGGGGGGGACTCACTGCATTCTGGGCACTGCCCAGTCCTGCATCTGAACCAAAACCTCCTCTGCAGCTTCACTGTTGTGCATGGTTAAAAACTCCTGATTTTCAGCCCACTGTGGACGTAATTATTGCTTTATATTCTCATTTGTAGCACACTTTGGTATCTTTGGGAAACCAAAGACATAAATGCATACAGAATATGATGATTATCCATAGATTTCATATTTTCTGGATGAACAGAGGGAACAGCGGGCTACTAATCATATCTACATGAATGTTTACATTACGTTTGCTCCATCTCAGTCTCTTTGGTATTCGTTATTGCTTTCCCTTTCTGTTGCTTGATACAGTGAAGTAGACTTCAACGTTTTGTGGTTCCTTTAATAGGCTCAGTGCAGCAAAGAGCTTTCAGCTCATGCATGCTTCTGTTGACTTCAGGGAAGGAAAAGCAAAGTTAAGGGCATCTGCACTAGTGACTCTTTGCTGACTCAGTCCTTCCACTTTTGCTCCAAATCCTTGTAAGAGTTCATTTAGTCACATTAATATAAGCCTGTAACCATTTCCTCACCTTGACAATGATTGTTTGCCACAATTTGTATCTGCAAAGAGTGAATCACATTGCAGTTTTCTCAATTTTCTTTCATGCACTCGGTGTTTTGATCTATACTTTGAGTGAGGAAACAGAATAGCAGAAGAAAAAAAGAGGCTTTGGAGGTAACTGCTAGAAAGATTATGACAAAAGGACGAAAGACTTGGCATAACCGAATCCTTATTTATTTTCAAATCTGATCATCATGGCTCTGTTTAACTATTTCTGTGCATACTGTGCAGGTGGTTTATTTTTTCATATTGTTAACAATGTTAAACATAAATTACTAAACATCCATCAGAAATAATGAAAATTGGCATTTAAAAGACATCTAATTCATGTTATTCTGTTTCTGTGGACACAATATGGCCCAACAGAAGGCTCAACTTGCCTCACAAGTTTAGGAATGATCTTTCAAATCACCCAGTCCTCTGATTCATGCCCATTGTTCCAGCTGCTACAGTGCCCAGTGGCCACCAGCCAAAAGAGTCCTGCAGAACTTCAAATCCAAGGTTACGACAATTGACTGAGTGGAATCATGGTATTGCCTGATCCATATTACAGATATGTTTGTGTGCTGAGCCCCAGAGGTACTGAAGGAAATGTCATTCTTTTATCCAGCTGAATATCTCAGTAAGATATTTACCAACAAGCTGTTACCTCAAAGATTCTCTAAATAATCTACCTTGAGCAAGTTTTTCTGGACAATTCTGGGCAGGTGCAGTCTGGAAACTGTGTGACATCCATAGCAAAATTGCAGAAAACAGCAATGGTTGTCTGCCTCCTGTAACAGATGTGAGCACCTATCCTCCTACCCTCCCAAACACAGGGGGCATTGATAGTATACATCAAGCCTCTGCAGAGGTTACAGTAGCTAAAATATCAAAGTAATCATTTGGCCAGTCATTGGAAAAAGCCAAAAGAAAGCCTCAAGTCAGCGTCTCACCTTCATCACATCCCAGTTTCCTGATGATTCTGCATGAATTTAGCACGTAGACATTTGGGCTTTAGGTGAAGTCAGTCAAAGGCTTTGTTTTTTTCCACATAACTCCCTTTTCTTGGTAATCCAAGTGATGCATGAGAAAAGGGGGTTAGCAGTGTAATTTCCTGCCTAACGAAGCTTGAAATTATCGGTGGTGTCCACTGATGAATTAATAGTAGACATTGATCCAAATCATGGAGTTTAAGCCTTTTTAGTTCAGCAATTCATTAACTACAATTAGTATACAGCATGTGGGATATCAGGCATTCTTCCCCACAGCAATCAGTTAATTTTCTGTGCAGGCTGCCAAACAAGTCATCTCAGAGTGGAGCTCTGACAGCACAAGTAGCAACTGGTCCATATGTGCGCACAAACCAGGAGAGCTGAGGAGGAGCGGGTATGCACAAGAACCTGGTTCTGCATTAATGAGAGCATTGCTGCACAACTGTCACTTTACTCATTGATGAGGACTACATCTAATCCAGGTCATCTTGGGCTTGTCCTTTCCTTGTCCTGTTCTTAACCTCGGGCTCTCATGAGCTAGCAAGTAACCTCACAGACACCCTGAGGTTTGCTCTGTAGGGACGCAGTGCAGATGGCCAGCTGTGCTTTCATCTTCAGCAGAGGTGTCCCCCAAGGCTCACAGGTCAGCACAACCCAATTTTCATGCCCAGTGCCAAAGCTAAGAAGATGAGAGGACTCCGCTTCTCTTCATTTCAACAGATTCGAGAGCAACTGTTTGCTGAACTGTTTCAACAATCCTAAAGCATTTGAGATGTGCGCATCAGCTAATGGACCAGTGCTTTTTCTAAACTCTGCCTCAGCAGGTTTATTTTCTTTAAACAAGCTCTGTGCATGAACAACTTGCTCTGTTGGAAACAAAGAATTGGGTTTTTTTTCCCCAACATCCTTATTCTCAGTTAGCTAGTAGCTTGAATTAGCATAGCCTAGCATACTTACCTGGCCGCTCTGCAGCAGTGCACGGGTCAGACCAGGAAGTACATATTAGAATAATGCCTGTTTTTAATGCTTATGACTGATAATCCCAAATAAAACTCTTCACTCAAAACAAACATTACCAGGAACCGTAAAATATGAGATTAGACCATTTACGAAATACAGAAATTTGAAGGTGAAAAGTAGTTATTTCTTCTCTCTCCAGAGAAGCCACTAATTTCTCTTAGCACTGAAAGCTAAACAGGCAGAAATGACCAGACAGCTTCCAGTGCCTCACCACAACTCCAGACATCTCTCCTTCCCTTCGTCTCCTTCCACTTCTTTCTTTCAGTGCTACGGCAGACAGAGCTTGGCCATGCCTGGTCTCCCTGCCTGAACCCACACGTTTTGCCCAGCAAGCAGGAGTGCTGCAGTTCAGCATCACAGCACAGCTCCAGCCAAGCCCGGCTAATTGCTTCTTGTCTGCAGCATTCATGGTTCTGGAGCATCGATTAGTGGGAGTGTGCAAATCTCCCAGCATCAGTCTAAAATATCTCCAGACAATTTCTGTCAATATTAAACTTGCTGCACATTTTTTTTCTTAGAGCACATCAAATATATCCAATGCAGAAACAACATTCTTTTTTTATCTATGGGAATTAACTGTTCAATTAAGATACATTGGGACTGAGTCAATTATATTCGGGGCTAATCAGACTCAACTTTTGAGACTACATTCTGCTTCAGGGCACTGCAGGCCATGGTCTGGGTTGGACGCAGGGTTAAGAAATGCTACCAGAGTGCCTTTTGCTGTGTCTATAGAGGGCTGTCCAATAGGAGTCTTGAAAATGGTTTCTGGGGACTGTCCTAAAGAGGAAAGATTATCGGATCTTTCAAAAGACACAAACACTTACAAAGTTCCTGTGGCATCAGAAGTTAGGACATCTTTGGAAAAAAAATGATAACATTTTTTATTTTGTTGTTGTTTATCTGATTTTGTTCTTTGCAAGAGCTCAGCTGGGAAGAGCGTTTGAGTATGTTAATGGTATAACATATAACAATGGTATAATATATAACAAAAAGAAAAGAAGTAAAGAAAAATCTTCGTATCTGTTAATGTCTAAAATCTTAATTTGAGTTTAAAGTCTAGGAGTGTCGTTAAAGATCCAGTACAGCTCTGGAGTTTTGCTTTTCTGGCAGATCACCAAGTGTGAAAGAAGATTCCAATGTCTTTATCCGACTGTTCTTGAAACTTTCAGAGAATCACACTTCATTTCCTGAAAAAGTTTAATATAAGATATTGGGTAACAAAGGGTATTGCAGTGACATAGTGTGACAGGCTTTTTAAAAGCCTCATCATAAAGCTCCATTCCCTGTCCACCAGGCAAGGGGCTGCATGCTCCTATGCTAGAGTACGTCTTTCACAGCTGAGAAGTGACCCATAAGGAAAGCAAATGCCTTGGCTTTTCCAGCCAGCCCTTCAGAAGCGGCATGGGGCCTGGCAGCAGCCTGCTCAGCAACTGGATATGGCAGGAGATGGCTCCCTTGAACTCGACTCGATTGCTTTCCTTGGAGAGACATTCCCCGGGTGGATGGTCTAATCCATTCTTGGGGATGGTCTAATTCACCCTTGATCTGCACTACCAAAAGCTACCAATCAGAAAATATCCCCAAAATCAATTTGACTAAATATGGGTAAGAAGGGGAGGGGAAGAGGGAAGGGGAAATATCCAAAGGTGCTGGTACCAGTGGAGTCACTGGGATTGTGTTGCAGTTCCTCTGCAAAAAGCAAGTGCCAGCGTGGTAAGAAAGGCTGCTGAGGTGCAAGTGCAGTGCTTACCCCTGCTGAAGGGATGCTAGGCTGCTTCAAATGGCAGGCAGGCTCCGCAAGCTAGAAAGAAACTCTGGTAAAGAGGAAGATAGGTCAGAGAAGATTCAAGGCTAGGTTAATAATCTAAAACACTGACTTTCCATCTTGTACCTCAGAGCCATCCCCAAGAGAGTGAAAAACCGAACCAAAATTAAGTTGCCACCAAAGAACACGATCCTTTCCTTTACAAGAGTGCATGTTTTCTTTTCACTTTGCTGCTTTTAAAAACAACTGACCTGACTATGAAAAACAGGGGGTATCTTTTACTTCTCCAGAGGTGCATAGTTTTAACAGAGCTCACATCTATTTTGCAGGCAAGTGGAGCAACCCTAGGATGTGACTGATAACTCACCAAGCTGGCAAGTCACACAGTCCAGGCTGACATAGGGGTCAAGTTCCAGAAGCTGGAGGGAAGAGGTGAGAGAGTGACAGCCTATGAATGTGTAATGCTGTGTAACGGTGACTTATTGTCAATGTTTTGGCTTAGGTATTTTTCTTACTATTAACTAACAGCTAGAGTTTACCACCAAGATTCTTACCCATGTTCTTGGAGCAGGAGAAGTGATTCAAGCTAGCTATGTCGGACTACAGAAATGTTGGTTTTAGTAGCCTGTGAGATATCTGTAATCCACTATTCAAGGTCTGTTACAAGCAGTATCTGTACCCCCTGATGTTAATTCTTTAGGTTAAGCTTAGTCAGCTTATAGTTTTATCTCTGAATATCTACATACAAGCCACTGGTGCCTCAGCTGCAATAGTGCCTGTCCTACAAGCACATACTCTGTTGTCTTTCTCCAGATACAACTCAAATTGTAAATTTCCCTGGAAAGCACCATGATGATGGCTAAATCTTTGTAAAGGCAGCATTTTCTGGTATGTTTAAGAATATGAAGTCTGTCACATTCCTGCTCATTGCCATGTTTTCAAATGTCTCAGTTAAATGCCACTGAAGCGAACGAGGTGAACATCACTATTTCAATTAACAAGTTATGCAAAAGACTAGCAAGGCGCTCTGCTGCTGGTGAGATCAGCAGCCTTAGAAAGCTTGTTCTGCTTCTGTGGCTTTTAGCATTTTTATGAATTTAAATAGAAACAGATGTGAAACTCCACCTCTGGCTCACTTTCCCCAGCAACACTTCTCCTACGCCTGAGCCACCACCCTTGTCCTAAACAATGGAGCACTCCAAGGAAGGAACCCTGGTGGCTGTGAGACTTTCCTCCTTGGGTTGACACAGGGCTCGTGAGACTTGGGAAGGTGAGTCCTATGGCAGAGTGGGGTCCAACCCACAGTGACCACACTTAAGGCAGTAATATCAGCATAGGTGATCACATCCTGACGGGAACGCGACATTTTCTTTGCTTCCATCACAGTGCCCTGAGAGAGGAGTGTGGTACCTGGCAGGGGTGGCACAGGCAGGATCCCAACCACTCAGCGATCTGCAAGGAGCAGATAAGGGACAAAGAGATAAGCAAACAGAGAGTCGTATTCAGTGTGTAGGCAACCTGGGAGACTGCTCTTGCTGTGGTCCCTGGGAGATAACCTGCCATTTGTTGTGCCAGCTGTGTCTACCCCTGTCTGGAAAGTGACACCTGGTTTATAGTATCTGTCTTATAGTGCCAACACTGTGCATTAAGTGGATTTTGCATAACTTATTTGCAAATATTTTATAAATATTCCATGCATCATTCAGCCTGTGTTTTGGTCTGGAAGGAAGGAAAGAAAGCAAGCATTTATTACAGCTGAGTATTAGTACAAGTGCAGTAGATAAGTGTGGAAAGAGATGCATGTTTCTAATTGTCATAAAACATCTTATCTTTAGAAATTTTCTCCTGAGAGTGCCTTACAGTTTTGTGTAAATGATTATGCTTGGACAGAAATCATAACTGCACTACTGGAAATCCTGTATTTTTGTACCAGCTGCCTAGGGCCTGACTGTAGAGAAACAGGAATAAGGAAAACAACCCTTGAAAGCTCAGGATTTCTCTTGTAAGAGTCATGCCAAAAATTTTAGATGTTTTCTCAGTTACTACAACTGTTGGATTCCCCATACAACTGAAATGCAAAACAAGTACTGCCAGTTCTTCTGACTCCACCAAATATCTTGTGGTTATGAGGTTTTGTTTTTAAAGATCTGGATTCCAGGTTCTGATGATTATATGAAAATCTTGGACTGTGTTGTTTTTAAAGAAGCAAGCTTCTGCTGTCCGTAGCTTTAGAGAAGAAGCTGCAGCTATAACTTTGGTATAAGCTAACAATGCATAAGAAATGGTAAGAATACCTCTTTTCTTTTTGAGTTTTCCTTTTTTCTAAATCTCAACAGTTTTGAGTTCATTTTATGATTTAGCAGGTCTGATGGTGTTTGGACATATGCCACCCACAATCCTGGAAACTTTGTGAGAATAAGACCAATTTTATGCCACAATCTAGGGGCAATCACTGCCCATGTGATTCCCTTCTGTCACTTGCCTGCACCTCTGGTTATCAGGCTTTATACATCAAGAGATGGCTTCAGCCTCGTCTTCATGGCTAAGTGAAGAGTTATTGCTTAGCCATGGAGAGGTTACTTCTCACAGCTTCCTAATTATCACTTGGCTGGAGTAGTTGGGCATGGAGAATGGAAAATCCACAAACTGTTGGCCTTCAGAAATGCTCCCAACAACACTTCCAGAGCATGACAAGAAAGATATAAGAGAGGATGTAGAGTCCCTCTGAGACGTGAGGTCTTTCCGATCGTCAGCCCCCTCTGCCTCCCCAGCACCCACTGAGACCAAATTCATTGTCTGGAGCTGCTCAGCCTCTGCAAGGTGAATGCTGGCTCCTGTGAAAAGAGCCATCTTTGCAGTATCTCAGCTTTTATATCCTGTTTTAACTAGACGGAGCGTGGCCAGAGATACATGAAAATTACTCAATCACCCTCAAAGTTTGAAATGACCACAAAGTCTGGCTTTGTGTAAGTTTGATTGGATTTCTCAGCGGTGTTTCACCCACTTCTGCATGTGAGCTGCACATCTGCTTCTGGAACGTGCTGGGAGCATGTGGCATGTGGTCACAGCAGTGGCCTTCAGGCTGCCTCCAAGTCAGGCCTCTTCTTCTGACAATAGTTAAGTCTATGCCATGAACTGTGTGCCAAATTGCACAAGAAAAACTGCTACCTTATGACACTGCATCATTTGAATTACAGATTTGCATCAGCAATTTGATGATTAGATTTCAGCCCCAGCTATGCCTATGCAATCTTCAGAAATCAGGAAGGGTTAAGAAAAATACTTTTTATTTCTCCCCTACTTTTGCAGTAGATGTTGCAGGTACCTACCTGCTATTCGTGGAAATGAGAGAAAAGTTCAGCAAAATACTACATTAGCTGTACTAAAAAAGATTCCACTGCTGCTAAAGAAAAATTTAGAAATCATTTACTATTAGAAAATGAATTATTAGTTAATAAAATGTTTAATGTCCAGGATGTTTGTTTTCTACATTCCTGCGACCACAGCTGCAATCCTAGACAAGAGAAAAACATCCTTACTCCTCTTTTTTTCTTTTCTTTTACAGATGCTTTAAAGTACCTGCTGCTTTCTGGAATATATTTCTGCTAGGTAGTCAGGAAACACACTTGTTAGCTACCTAAATATTCTGTTGGTTAATGCATTGGTGTATTTATAATATGCTTTTCCTTCTCTGGATGAGCATTTTCAGTTTTAAAGGCTTTGTTAGCTTCTGGTATAATGGACTGTGGAAGTAATCTTAGCACGTGGATTTTGTTTATTTTAAGTTCCTTCTGACTACTGGAAAGAGGAGGCTAATGTGTGCTTGAATCTTGAGAATTTTGTATGCTTGTGCGTGTACACATGTAGGTATGAATAAAACATCTTGTATGCATACAGTTCCTCTGTTACAAGGATCTGTGAGCAAGAATGAGATTTTGGCTACAGTAATTGGCAAGTGTTTGTTAGACATGCACTTGTCTGATAGGTTTTGTGTTGCAATATTAGAGGGTTGATTGTTGGCAACCATCAAAATGCAGTTAAAACAAGAAGCATAAAAGCTGGATAGTTACCTGGCTGTCCAAATATAATACCTTTAACTGAAAACCAGTCTGTCTCCATTTAGACAAACTTGGTGATGAGGTCAATAAGAAATTTCCCAGAGGGAACAGAATAAAGTCAGCACACCTGCCTTGTGGATGATAGAACGCAAATTTTTTCCCTTGGGATCTCAGCACTTCCCCTTCCAGTCTCAGACATGCCAAAGAAGAACTGAAGCATGCAAAAATGTAAGTAGGAGTCCTGATCCTGTCTCTTGAGCTCGTGCATCTCATCACTCTACATGCACAAAGTGACAGTGAACCTAGAGGCAGCATCCCTACATGGTGTACGGGGACTTGTCTGGTCCATGTCATTTCCTTTCCAGTTCTGTTCATGCTGGAAGGAAAGGTTTTATTTCCCTAAAGGATCTTTATTTTCTTCGCAGGAATGAATTTACATTGCCTAACACTGTCACCCATTTACCTGTAAGTACAATTCAGGCAGGGCAAATTTTGCCTGTGAAATATACCCCTCTCTCTGTGAACTGTACAGACAACCTAGATGTCTTCTTGTTAGATGAAATCGGGAGAGAGCAATTGTACTCAGAGTCACTCCCACCTTATTGGGCCTGACAATAAGGGAGGATTTTGGTTATGGATGTCCTATAAATAAAATAGCAATGTCTTTTCATATATGGAAGGATTGAAACTGTTCAGTCCACCTAGGTGGTAAAGCACAAGCCATTCAAGAAGGACATCCAACTTCTTCTCCAGGCTTGGGAAGGAGAACCCTCCCAACCAGCACACCTTGCAGGTCACAGCTGATCTGTTTTTCAGCAATGGCTCTGATGCACTTACCTGCAACCTGTTTTTCTTGTCTTTGGTTACTGGACTGTGGCTTTTTTGTCCCAGTCATGTCCCCATGGGACACAGCTATTGGGAGGTGATAGAGACACAGGAAACTGGATTGTCACCCCCACACCACAGCAGCTCTGTATGTTCTGTTACTGAATGGGTCCAAGTCTGCAACGAGCTGGCTGGGAGCAAGTGGCTCAGTTGCCCAGCCACGTAGGCAGGAGGAGCAGAAACACCACACCCTTTCCAGGGCAATGCATGGGGGACAATGCAGTAAGGAAGAGCTCATCAACCCTTGTACCTGCACATTGCTCCCCTGTTGAAATCTCCTAGTGCAGCCTGTCCCCGGCACAGCCATTCTGGACAGCCATAATGCTCCTTCCTGTTCCCTGGATGTGGGTGATCATGGCAGCATGTAATCCAAATCACCAGGTCAGGGCTACTACACCCAAATAGCTATTTATTCTTAGACAATATTAACCTGCCAGCTCTGCATGTGCACTGACCACTGACAGCAGCAGGCAAAACAACCAAAGCTTTTGCATCAAGAAGGATTTTCTACTTTACTACATAGCACCGAACAATATATCTATAAAAACCCCCTACACAGATAATCAATATCTTCTAGTCCACAAGTATCTGAATTACATGATGTAATACATGAACAGACATTTTTTTATGTGGAAAATAGGATAAAAAGATCTAGCATACTCCTGATGGAAGAATATTTAATAAATGGGATTATTTCCAATCAGATTAGCCACCAAGGGATCTGAATGTGATAAGCACACATCAGACAAACAAGAAGTCTGTGGAGATGGCAAGCATGAACTAGAAACCGTAGCTATTGAAATGAAAACAAGCATAACTCTTTCAAAAGGTTGTCATTCAAACAGGCACAGAAAAACATACAACAAAGTATTCTGGGAGGGGCTGACTAATACACATTTCCTAGCACACAGGAATTAACAATAATTAATAATTAATAATAAATAATAAATAATAATTATCAATAATTTAATAATAATTGCACACTTTTAATAATACTTCATTGTAATTTTGTTTATTCCTTCTCTTTCCAGAAACATCTGTTGATAGTCATTAGCTCATCACATAAACGTTTTATCAGGAAAAGGTTCATGACTGGATATAAGCTCCTTAGAAACACATTTGAAAGCCAGTCAAATTGCAGAGGAGGTAAAATTCTCCTTTCAAAAGACGCAGTGATTCACCACTGTGTAACCTTCAACACCTGCAAACAAAAAATATTCTGCAGGTAAAAAGTTCACGCCGCTATAAAACCTCAAATACAAGAGGTTCCCACAGTTCAGAAAGTGTACTTTCACACTAAAGAGCAAACACACCAATTGTTTATTGCCGTAGGCTCCTTTCAATAGCTCTATGGCATTGAAGGTAGTAAAAAAACCACCAAAAACCACCAAAACCCAAACCTGCCAGAAGTCAAAATCCAAAGAGCACCAAATAAGACATATGCTTACCTAAGTACTGTACACAGAAATATGTGAGGCATTGCATGAGGCAAGTCAAGCAGATCCAGTGTGTGCACCCCAAATTACAAGAGGCTACCTGGTCTCAGGTAGCCGTGTCATGTAGACAAGAGAAAAAGTCTGGAAAGGGAAATCAAGGTACAGAAAAATATGAAGTCACTTCATAGTCAAGACTGGTTGCTAGTGGCGCTTGCACCTTCTTACTCGACTAGGCACTTCAACCTGTGCTGTCACCCTCAGACCTGCAGTCTGTGGAAAAGTGACAAGCTTTCTCAGAAGGTGCAGAAGTCAGTCTTTGGAGGTGCCACCTTTCTTCCAGTGCCTTTTTAATACATTGCAAATGCACAAGGCAAGGTGCTGTGAATCACTAGTCCTGGCCAGATGCCTCCACTTCTAAACCCTGGTGTAGGTGTTGTCTTAGCCCAGACTGATGGTGCAGGCTCCTGTCCCTGGCACTGGCTATCTAGACTGATGGGCAGGGGGGTTCATTGTAAGAAGTAACCCTGGTGGGCACTGCTGGTGGAGCCGTGTTCATGCCTGTCCAGACAAGCATCCAGTGACTTTTTCCCCATACTATGAGCAAAAAGCAAAATGTACAGTCCCATGTGTGGTCTTCCTTCAACTCTTTTTCACAGATGTAAGATGAAGGCTGAACTCGTAATGATGCCTGTATCTCATAACATGGTTCACAAGAATGAAAAACACTTTTATGGTTCCTTAAGAAATATCCAAAAATATTTAAAAATGGTACCATTTGTGCTATCTATTAAATGACTCACTAAGAGAAGAGACAATAGACAATGTACTTTTCTATTTACTCAGGAGCACAAGGTACCTGCACAGCTGCCTGCTGCTGCACCTCTCATTTTCAGCTCTACGGATGGACGCACAGCTTCACACTCTGGTCATACAGTGACAGCAAGGACTTTGCCACCCTGATGAGGCACCTGTGCTGGCACTACAAATGCTGCAGTGTACTTAGTGTGTGCTAAAGGTGTAAGCAGAATATAAATACAGCTACCTCCTGCTGCTGTAAATTATACTTACATCTGTGCTCAGCGTTTCAGCTCTAGGTAAATCGGCGCCACTGAAGCAAGCAGCAAGCAGCTCACATTTGAGAACAGTTTTCCCATCCTTCCCCTCTGTTGCCCTGACATTACAAATTGAACTTTGATTGCTCTGCTCTGTCTGTATCATATATAACCCTGTGAGGCCCTGCAGACTGACACTGCTTGCTGTGTACACTTGAATATAGCAGAACTGCATAACTATTTGTTAATCAAGAAGGTATGGATAGCTAGGAACTTCCATTTGCTTTCTGGAACTATCTGAGAAACAAGGTGGTGTTGATGAATATCATCAAAGGGTACAGGTGTGGTATTTTCTACTAGAAGCATATTACCTTGGTCAGAGAATAGTTTCAGGTTGTTTTTTTAAAAAAATCTAGAGCCAGATTAAGACATTTTTTCTCTGAAGTCAATACTCTGAGTTTAATAGGTTTCTAAGTTGCATGAAGCAGAAGTAATAGTGTTCTATAACATGTTTTTATATCACCAGGTAAGTGATAGCGATTATCATAAATACTGCTGAGGTCATATATTTAGGCCAGAGGTCAGTAAAAATTATAACAATTCTCATGATTTTTATTTTAAGAAATTTATTTAACTACAACATTTGGTAATTCATTGCTTTGGCCAATTTCTAATAATTTATTATCTGCATTTGAGTAATTGTGCAAGGGAAAAGGATGCATTTCTAAGTCTGTCTTAGGAACAAGCATGATGTTTTTTCCAGGATTTGTCTTAACACCCAAAATCTTGGCTTAGAAACTTAAAACTCTTTTAGGATCTGAGATCCTCTATTAGGATTTGCAAAAAGGAAATCACACAATTAGTGTTATTTACTCAATACAAAAATATGATTCCTAGACTAGAAAGTGTGCTGAATCTGCCGGGTAACTTTCAGTCAAGGACTTTCAAGAAAAGAAGAAATGGCATATTGGAAATGAGCCTTTCTGTCTCAGTTCAGCTGCCGGACAGAAATGGGGAAAGGTGTGTGCATGTTTGACTGATTCCTACCTGGAGGTACTTAGGGCTGGGTCCAATAGCAAAGTGCCTGGGGTCACTTCACAGGGAGAGGAGTGCTGGCAGAAAGAGTTGTTAGGCTCCCAAACCCTTGCAGAATATTTGCTTATTGGAAGGGGTGCTGAGGGGTTTAGGTATTCGGTGAAGAAGTCAATAATCTAGAAAAGGGACGAAGCCGTCCACACGGCTTCAGCTGACTACATCCCATACAGGATTTGCAGAGAACAGCCTTTATTACTTTTTGCATGCTTTGAATAGGTTTCCAATGCTGTATTACCCAATAGACAGTGAGAGAACATGACAAATTTTTATGACCTACTTTTAGCAAGAGAGAGTTTTTTGATTTTTTTTTATTGTTGTTGTATAAAAGGCTGAAATTCAATAGCTCTAACTGGATTCTTTATTCCGGCTGGCATTTCCACCAGGGTCTTTCAAACTCTCAGATCAAATCTTACTGTACTCCTTTGGTATCTAACTGTGCCCACTAATGATCTCCACTGATCTTCCCATATTCCTCTAATAACTGCTCTGCTTCTAAAATCCTGTTCTAACTGCAGCAAAGGTTTGTGATCTATAACCAATTCTTGTTCTCCAAACATACTATCATGTTCACTTGTTGTTATCTCTTACACAAGCTTTGATCTAATCTCAAATGATAACAGCAATTCATGAGCTACATATAAACCACTTTTCTACGGACCTGGTTAATTACAGGAACATTTTGTGAATAACATTCAAAGTGCATTGTAAAATTCAATGCATAAAAATTAACTGATGGTGGTAAGGGACGCATAGAAAACTTGATTGCAGCATTGCGCTACACAATCTATTTCATGTGCTTTAAAGACTGTGACGAAAGTTCAGTTCTTCACATGAAGCCCCATCCACTAGCTGGAGCATATGTTGTGCAATACCAACAGTCTCCCTTCCAAAGGTCAGAAGGCATTTGCACTTGTGGCAGCTGAAGCCTGAAAAGCGAGCCTGGGCAAATCAGCAGGAGCTACTAAACTAAGAATGGAATTAAGTCAATGTAATACACCCTCAGAAATACAGTAGTGTAAGTCTGGTACACAGCGATGGAGTCATAAACCTGAAATGTACACAGTGAAGGTTAAACACACACTTACTGAGGAGCTGAGTCTGGGAGGGAGGACTCGGAAAATTCTCCTCGTGTCCAGAGGCAAAGGTTGCTCTGCCACAGCTGCTCCTTGCTGACACATACTCACCTGGTTGGGTGCTTTGAATGCCTTTTAGCCAAAACTCTCACAGAAATCTCCCATTGGCAGCTATCATCTGGGCAGCTCCTTTCAAATATGACCCCGTGTGATGAATTACTTGCACGGCCACTTCGCTTCCAGCTTGCTCCTTCTGTTGTGCAGTGAAAGCACCACATGCTGCCTATCGAGGTCTTCTGTCATGAAGATGGGAGGAAGTTGCTCTAGCAGCTTGAGCCATACATGGAGACCTTCTTCTTCCTTGCAGTCTTTCCCACTTTCCCACCTACTGACTTCATACTGGAGCTTACATTGGAGCTGAAAGTGCTTGTAGAACTAAGCATCCAAAAGGATTTATTTAATTTAAAGTTGTTGAAATCATTTCAACGTTTCTTTTACATGAAAGCAAAGCCAAACAAATACATATTTTTGAAACTCTTGTTACTACAGTCAGTGAATACATTTTATCTCATAATTATTAAAAAGGACAAATGAGTCACGAAGATAAATTAGAGAGAAAGGGAAAGACTTCATGTCTGTCTTAACACCGACAGTTGAACTAACGTACTTAGTTAAAGACAAAGGCTAGTGAGCTAAAGAGATTAAAAATTAGTTATCAGCATAATTTTTTTAGTTACATATACTAACTTTAGCTTGAATTGCGTCTATTTGTTTTGTTAGCATGAGTCATATGTTTGAAACTGTTGCTTTCACATTTTACATGAAATGCCTAGGCATGTTGCGTTATAAAATTAAATAAAGAGTCGGTAATATTTAAAAAAAATAAATTATTGGTGGTATCCTAGCACAGAAAGAAAATAATTACCTAACTAAATATCTTTTGGTGACTTGAAGTAGTGAGACTTTATCCAGTGAGTATGCAATAGGTTTCTCTAAGGGGACAGAAATCTTTATTGTGTGTAGCTGAGAGCATTCCCTTTGTGGCATAAGTCTCGCTTGTATTTTGTTTTTCTGTTCCCAGGTCGCAGAGCACTTGGCAATTTGGTTGAATGTTGTAAATACATTCTAGTAGATTTACCTAGGGCTAATAAAGTCATAGTAGCTGACTTTTTCATTAAGACAACTTCTTACATGCAGTTGCCTGTTTTCCTCATCCACGCAGCAAGTTTCCAGGTCCCTAAGTGGAGGCAGTCACATGAACAATGCCTTCTGCATCTGGCACTGTAGAGGGGACCAAGGTCACTAGAGTGCTAAAGTGGATGGAAAGCAAGTAAGTAGGTCTAGCACCAACTGGTCACTGAAGAGCAGAAACTCTGCCAGTGGTGGGGGATGGCTTGAAGCACCTTACTTCCCATGTGTCCTTCTGTCCCACAGCCACTATCTTGCACTTGGAACGTACACCACACCAGAATGTCTGTTGGATGCTTCGTAATTGCGGGAGTGGTAAGCACGGCTCACGAAGAGTGCAAATGCTGAGTTTTTTTGCCTGTCTTTATTTTTCAGAAGATTCCTGGCTATGATTATAAGAAAAACGAACCAATCAAATGTTAATAGCCATGAGAGATGATAATTTGCTTCAAGGTGCTTATTCATTGATTAGAGTTTAGCGCGGTGCCAGAAATAGAACTAGCCAGGAAGCATTAAGTCGCTATAGTTGTTGAAAACTTGCCAGTAAAAATGAACAGTGACGAACAAACATGTCACAGCCATCTTTGTGTACAAAAGCATTTTTCATAGCAGTGAAGACTGTTTTACAGGGTCAGACAGGTGATTGCTTTTTAATGGTTTGGAATACACACCTAAATAAAAAAGGGGGGATTTAAAAAGCTAAGAATAGACATCCTAGTCAATACAAATATCCACTAATACCCTACAACACCACTCACAGCTTTCCAATTTGTTTCTTACCAGTTTTTACCAATCTATCTGTCACACAATCTCTTTATGAATTCTCTACTGGGGCCATTCCAGTTGTTCTGAATAACTACCTGTTTGATGGATCAGAGAGAGGCAGAGAGACCCCTAGGATGGTTCTGCTGAATCTGCTTTAAGCAGGAAGCTGAACTGCCCTTTCCTTGCTATTTGGGAATACAAGTTTTCTCTCTCTCCCCTTTCATAAAATTGTTGGAGAGACTCTGATTTGGGTTGTTTCTTTGGATTTATTATTTTTGTTTCAGAGGAAGGCGCTCTAAAGCTTGAAACATTTTACAGAACAAAATTGTCTTATTTTTCTACTCATGGTATTTAAAATTGTGGTTTTGCTTGTGCTACATTGCCTATTATCTTACTGATAAAATCCTTAGAAAACAAAATCAACAACTCTGTAAAAATCATTACCATTGTAAATTAATTGATGACCTCAAATTTAGCATGAGGTCATCTAAGATACGCTTGCAAAATAAAAAACTGTTCTTCAAAAATACAGTATCACCTACCACTGAGGTTTGAAGTTACTCCATATCAGGCATGCTATTGCCCAACAAACGGACCTTCGACTGAACTACTGAGTCTGCTGTTTGGGAAAGTTTGGATTATTTTTTGCAGTTTTTCATGCTTCAGTTTGATATAATTCAGAATACCAACCACATAATTACCAGAATTAAAATGTTTGTCGATGTAAATGTATGTGAATCAAGCTGTGCAAAAGGCTCTGATACTTTCTGCGAAGCTCATATTGTGCCTGCAGAGTGCTAATCAACACAGATAATGAGTTAATGGCAAAAATTTCAGTTGGGAGTAACACTTAAGATGGCATGTTCTAGGATATTTCACATAAGCTCTGTTGATATCATTAAGATACAAGAATTATGTGACGTTAGAGGTGGCTACGTGGTAGTAATTAAGATCTCAATAATGACAATCAGTCTTCTAGTGATAGTGCATCCTTCCCTTGCAGTTCTTTCTGTTTACCTGTCAAAAGACATTCATAAAACAAATGAAGAACTAAAAAATTTTGCTGTATACATGAATGTACAATAGGTAACAATTTTTATTTTGACAAAACCATTTTATTTTAATGCCAGGGATTTTCCCTATGCTTGTGTGCCAGTTTTCAGATGGATTGGCAAAATGAAGTAACAGTGAAATTAGGAAGGAATGCAGAGCATCTGTGACTTCCACAAGGATTATGACTGATTTCATTCATTGTTTGCAGTATTGAGCAGGTGCAAAATAACACATAACTATGGTTACTGATGGCATGACCTTGACTTCTTCACTTCAGTAGCTGGTAAAACTGAAAGCAAAACACTTGTATTACAGTAAAGAACATGGTGATGAAATTTGTCTTCGGATATTTTTTTTGTGTTCTTTAATGGAGAAATTGATGCATTTTTGCCCATTCTTGGGGCTACATTACAATTTTTATTGGTTTTGACACAGCTGTGATCTCAAGTGAAAGCCTTGTTCTGGATGTTCCACTATATTTCCCAGCCACTTTCAATGTTTTCTTCGTGGTAAATGCAAAACTCTGCGTCAGTCCTGTGACTTTCTATACCTTCACATTAATGACCATGAACATTCTGCAAGCTCAGCAAATTATTATTACAACTCATTCACTGAAGCAGACATAAATCAACCAGACAGATTGCTAGGAAATTGTTTCAACCACAGTAGCTTCCTACACTCAGCCTTCAGAGTTGTACTCTTTTTTTCATAGCACTTAAGGAATAGGCTCCATTGCTGATCATCTCTTTTATTATTCAACCCTCTGTTCTGAGCAACAGGTAACTTCTTTCCAAATAAAATTTTATCTGCTTGGAATAAAATTTCCTTTTCTGTAAAATTTACCTTCTCTTTATTTTCTGTTGATTTTTGAGCACATTTAAAATTTATCTTTGAAAACATAGTCATATCATACAGGAGGAGGAACTCTATTAATATGACACATCACCTGCTTCGTTCCCTGATGCTCGTATGTTCAGCAAGTCCTCAGCAAACCCTGATGGATATAGCTGTGAGAATGACAAGATTTCCTTGCTCATCTCCTATTGGGTTAATCCCGTTGTTCTCAAGCAAAGCTTCAGCATCTTCTTGTCTGTTATGGGGTTTTTTTTCAAATGCTAGACATCTGCAGATCTATACAATTTGAGGTAGAATTATTTATATCGTAGAGATACTAAAGGTTTAGTAGTTATGTGATTCTGACAGCCATTTCTACCCCTAGAGGCTACTAACACCTAACATAATCTGTGGTAGCACCTTATATTTTTTTTTAGTTGTTACTCCAATTGTTGAGGCAACCGCAATGTGTGTAATTCACATATGCAATTCATATGTTATTGTTAAAGCCGTTCCAGGTAAAACCACTTTAACCCCAATTGCTCTTTAACAAGGCTATTGCAGCTCCTTCTTAGCACAAGAGATTTTTTGGCAAGCTTATCTATCAGCAACTTATCTAGAAACACATAAGTTTCCTGTTGTTATCACAGAGGATGTTTTTGGTTTTTTCCTCCAAACTTGGTTCCTGGACTATGAGGGAGGTGCTGCTTGGTGAAGCTTTTTATTGGTCACATTCCCTCTGACCTGCTAAATAGGGCCAGCAGAGCTGTGAGAGTGGTCATCCTTATCACCCTCAAGAAACAAAGACTTTCTTGCCCAATAAGCACAAACAGGGGTTGGTGCATGGCATTTTCTGTTTCAGAATAAATATCAGTCTCACAGTCTTGGACTTTAGCTCAATTTACTCTGGCATGCAAGCACCAGCAGTTTTGTCCGCAGGTTAATTAGCACTGAGCATGTATTTTACCTTTAAAAGTAGCTAGGTTTATGTTGGAAGAAGATCCATTATTCTGTCTCTTGTATTGTTGATCCACAAAGACACTGATGACTTCATAGATGCTTCTGCCTTCGGTCACTGTTGTTATAGAATCATAGCATGGCTCCTGTAGGAAGGGACATTAAAGGCCACCTAGTCCAACCCTCTTGCAGAAGCAGGGATATGTTCCACTAGATCAGGTTGCTCAGAGTGCCATCCAACCTGACTCTGAATGCTTCCAGGGATGAGGCATCTACCACCTCTTTGGGCAACATGTTCCAGTGTTAACCCATTCTCACTGGAAAACATATCTTCCTTATATGTAGTCTAAATATAGTCTCTTTCAGTTTAAAACCATTATCCCTTTTCCTGCTGCTACAGGCCCTATTAAAAAGTCTGTCCCCAATTTTGTTATAACGGCCCTTTGAGTACTGAAAAGCTGCAATAAGTCTCCCAGGAGCCTTCTCTTCTCCAGACTGAACAACTCCAACTCTCTCAGCCTGTCCTCATAGGAGTGGTGCTCCAGCCCTCTGATCATTTTCATGGTCCTCCTCTGGACCCACTCCAACAGGTCCACATCTCACTCATTTGGTACAATTAGCACAACCCAGAAAGTCCTAATTTTTACCACTGTAAGAAAACCAAGGAATTTCTGAGGACATTGACTGGGTAGTACTGCATTCTCATTCAATTTTTTGGTCATACACAGGTATGGCATCTGACTGCAGAACTGAGCAACTCAGAATTTATATCAATATTTAACATGAAGTGGCATTAGGATTTTCTATAATTGTGTGAATCGTAAAGGTCTTCTCTGCTTACTTGAAAGGGGGTGGACAGGCTCTCTATTTTTTCTACTTAGCTTCACAGAGATGACATTTACACTTTGGCAATAAAAATTGGACAAGCTATAAAATGTACGAAACCCCACAACCATCATGTATTTCAGAGCCGTAATAGCAGAAGTACAAACAAAATTGGTATTTTGGCAACCAGTTATTATTTCAGGCATTGTCTTTGGGAAGCCAATTTCGTGCAAAAGTTAACTCTTCATTCCCTGTCACATGGATGAAACGTTACGCGACTCTAGTACAAGAAGAGGCTTGCATACTGCTATAACCTGTGACACTGCAGCTCCACGGATCTCCCGCTCTCCCACACTGCCTGCCAGCATACTTTTTGATTTTAGCAAATAAAAACGCCTTAATGAGTGTCGCCTGCTAGAGCTGTCGCATCCCGCAGCAGGAACACTGTCGCCTTTCTGCTTCCAACCCTTCTGGTGCACCCGGGGCGGGCTGGAAACCCGGAACTGAGCCAGTACCAGACAGGCACCAAGCAAAACGTGCCCTCGGCGGCACCCGAGCGGCACCCATCTCTCTCCCGCTGCGTTGAGTCCCCGCATCGTCCCGTCGGGCCCGGGCGGGGGGCGGTAGGCGGAGGGGGCGTGGCTAGCGTGCACCACGCCCCCTTGCGGTGCCCATTGGCCGCCGCGGCGCGGGCTCCGCCCAGGGGCGGGGCGGAGACGGGCGGGACGGGGCGCGCTGTCCGCCCGCCGGAGCTGCCACCGCCACCGCCGCCACCGCCGAGGGAGGGCGGGATGGAGAAAGCAGCCGGGAAGGGGGGCAGCGCCATGGTCGAGAAATACGACGTGGTCGTGGTCGGGGGCGGCATCTCAGGTGGGTGCGGGGCGGCATTCTTCAGGGAGCGATCCCGGAGCCGGGAGCACTGGTGCCTGTGGAGCTCCCAACTGGGCAGCGCAGCGCCCTGGAGCGGCGGGCCCGGGGGTGCCTCGTCCCCTCTTCTGACTTCGAGGCTAGGGTGGTGGTTAACGAGAGTGTCCGGTCTCAGGAGCTTCAGATACACTTAGGGAAAAAACTGGGGGAAAACATCCATGTCGATTTTTAAGGACGTATTCGCTTCTTCTTGCATTGACTCGTGCTTCGTGCTCATCAGAAGAGACTTTGTGATGCCTTCACGAGGAGGGCGGTGAGGCACTGGCACAGGTTGCCCAGGGAGGCTGTGGGCAACCCCTCCCTGGGAGTGTTCAGGGTCAGGTTGGATGGGGCCTTGGGCAGCCTGGTCTGGTGGGAGGTGTCCCTGCCCATTGCAGGGGGGTGGAACTGGATGATTTTTAAGGTCCTTTCCAACCCAAACGATCCACAGGTGGAGGAGAATGCAAAGGATACAGGCTGGAATTTTTGCGTCACAAGAATACAATCTCTTTAGGTTGTATTTTTTAGGTTGCTCTTGCAGTGTTGGTGGTTGTATTCTTTCAATAGATACTGCAGAAAGTCAGCTGGGAATATCTGTGAAAACATGTTGAGTTTTGTTGCCGTGAGAAGAGCCATGCTCTGTAGACGGTGGAGTTCTCAGACTTGGAAAAGTGCTTCTGAAAATACTGAATAGTATCTGCTTTAATGTTAGCTAGTCTATTGTCGCCTCTGATCCTCATGCTTAAAATGAAGTAATTATTCTTATGGCACCTGCTGGTACCTAAGATGATAATGTTGCTAGGTTAGGGAAAATATGTATTTGTTTTTTCCATCAGATACATACTATGTGCTAGCAGCTTTGGCCAAGTTTCAGTTTTCAGGGAGTCTTTGCTTCACTAAGAAGAAAAGGTGAATTATGTGACTGAATGGCCTCAGTGATACTACAACCATTTTTGTCATAGGTAAATTCAAATTTTTTTAGAATTGAGAAGGAGTTAGAGGCTTTCCTTTCTTTAATCTGCAGTGATTTGTTGTGTGAAACAGCAAATCGTTTACTTAATAACGTTATTTCATTTGCTAAAATAACAGTATTTGCTTAAATAATTGTTTGTGACAAGGTAATCATGTAAATAATCTGTAATATCACCGAACAGAAGAAAGAGTTTGAACCTAGTTTTGCTTGCTTTTTGGTTTTACCAGATGCCTGGGTGTTTTCCTGCTAGCACAAGTCATTTGGTCTTCATCCTTAAAGTTCCTGTAATGCACTGAGTGCCCTAAGGGAATCACCACCCATACTATGTCCAGCTGATGGTGACACAATCTTAATATGGTATTTAGGGCTCTGAGAAGCTCCTCTTCCCGTTAGAGTACCTTGTTCCTCTGGCTTTCCAACCCATGGCAGTGTTTTGGAAAATGCATTGGACATTTCTGAGTGGTATCTTGCCTCACTAGTGCAAGAATCAGTAAGTTACTTCAGAACACTTATGCCTTGGAATAAAGCCTATTGTGGAGTCTGAAATGGAGCCAAGCAGGAAATTTCAAGGCGTTACAGTCCCTGAGAATTTGTCAGTGGTATTATGAAGAAAAAAAAATAAATGTCCCAGCACTCTTAGAGTACAGGAACATTTTTCTTGCCAATGGAAACCCTTATAGTGCACCGGTGGCATAGAAATTGGTGTTTGCCTGTTACAAATTAGAACAGGCTTCATTTTAAGTAAACAGCCTTAGAAAAATGAACAATAAATGCTTTATTTCATAATTAATCCATCTTTGTATTTCCTATCAGCTCTTGGTTTGTTTTTCTGTTTTCCTTTTCACACAATTTCTCTTTTACTAATGTTCCTGTACCAATATACCTACACCTCAGTTCTGTAAGAGGTTAAACAGTGCTGCTTTCTTTTGTTAAAAAAAGTAATCTCTATCTAGAATAGTGGTGACAGAAATAGTAAAAAAATGCTCCAGTATCGACAGGGATTTTCCCTCTGCCGGTCTCTGACTCCAGTCTTGACTTGCTGCTGTTTATTTCTCTGAAAATGTATTTGCAATTGACTCGTCTGATAAGATTACTGTCTTCTCTCCTTCTACCATATTTTAAATACATATTACCTGCAAGAAAGGATAGGAAACTTTGGGATGAACTAGTTCTTTACTAGAAATACATGAAACATATATCAAATATAAGCAAGCTGCTTGTTGTGTTAAGTATGAGCTTCCCAGCGGTGAGATTGTGGCTTTTTGAAATATCTGTACAATTTGGCAAAATGAAGCTCAAATCCTGACTGGCACCTCTGAAGATATCTATTCCTCAACATGAAGCATGGTCTTGAAAGCCAGTGCCTTTACAACGGCGGGACAGTTCTCATGCATGTTCCTGGCCTCTGTATGCACATATCGGTATATAGTCATTCGCAGGGACACAGAATTCCCTCTTCCCATAGGAAGCTGCAGCCTAGGGGTGGAGGAAGGTTCTGCAAAAAGTGCTTCACGGTGGGGAAGCTCTTGGAGGATGAACTTGGCTCTGGTGGCCTCCACCGCCGAGCTTTATGTGCCGTACCCCATGGAATCTTATTCAAACTGTCCAGATTGCATCAGCAAGTACGTTTGGACCTCTGCAGCGAAGGAGCTGAAGAGTTTGGGCTATATTCCTTGTTTTGTGCGGGTGTGCATGTTAAAAATGTGGATAGAGGCCAGGAAAGGCCCCAGGGACATGTTTGTATCATTCTTAATGAATAGTTAATATACAGTTAATATTAATTATAACATTTTATAGTCAAGCATATTAAATAAAGTAATGCCTTAAGTTAAAGACTTATGCCATACCGACGGGGAGTTCTTACTTTTATACCTCGAATATTGCTCCCATTTTCTATTTATAGGCAGTTTCTGTTGAACTGAAGAGGGTGTTGTGGTCTGGACTGATTTTGACCTTTTTATTGTGCATTTTAGTTTAGGCTAAACACAGTGAGCTGAGAGCACATGTTGTACCATGGATGCATGTTTCATTGATCATCAGAATTGTAACCCTGACATCCCACCAGATGGTCTACACTTGGGTTTAGGGGCTACACTAGATGAGGACTAGGGATTGTCATCCGCTATGTGGAATAATTACTGTATTGACTTCTTCCAGAAGCTGTCCCTTTTATGCAGGAAGACACTGCCATACTTCTCTTGACACACTGTCACCTTCCCAGCTGCATTACCACTCCCCAAGCTAAGGCTGTAATTGCAGGGAAATACCCATGTACTCTGACATGCAACATGGGTTGTTATGAGGGCCGAGATGCTCAGTCACTCCTTGGAAAATGCTCATTAACAACTGGATAGCATTAAGTGCTTGCAGAGTTTTGACAGGAACCTCAGATATTTCAGCTTTTCAGATCTAGAAAATGGCTGCTGCCTACATGCGACCTTTAATTCCTGAAAACTTTCTAACTGACCTTACTGGGGCATATTTTCACTTGGGTAACAAAATGCGTTATGTTGACTCAAAGGCTACCTCCCTGCCAAATTTCAAGTTGCTGCTAGAACTTCCAAAATAGGAAAGAGGAAAAAAAAAACAAAACCAAAAACCATCGGTTTTCAAAATCAAGGAATAATGTTTGTTTCCCAGAGGTTTAGAAATAGCCAACCAGTTTTGACCAAGATTTTCCAGCAAAAAGGAATCATCCTAAAAACCATACCCTGAAATATTAAGCTTAAATAGTTCAAAATTTGGCAAAAATTAATGTGAGCAAAACACTCAACTTTTTCAGCGGGAAGCCTGGGGTGCATTTGTGTGCCAGCCTCACCTTATATGTTGGATTTTCAGACACTGGAAGGCCAGTTTGTCTAAACAAGACCTGGAGAATTTAAAATGTTTGTCTACATAATGCAAACCAGAGACACATCAGATGTGGAGAAGTATATCCAGAAGCAAGCAATCCAAGAAAACTTGTATCCAAATATCTTTTGGAAGAAATTTCAGCATACCATGTTACAAGCAGAAGGCTCAAGGGAAACACAACCGGAATTGAAACTTACACTGAGGATTATCATTCTTTGACGTGGATTCTTCTTATTTCCAAATAAATTATGTTTGTTCTTAGCTCGAAACAAGGAGATCTCGTGACTCAACAAAACGGATGCTTAGATTTACCAGCTGTGTGCAGGAAACAGTACTGTTTTCTGTTGCAGTTACAGAGGTGTCTAAGGCCCACAAATTGTAGAAGCTGGGCTGTAAAAATAGTAGTAATTAATCTTTATATTGAAATAAAACATATGATATGCCGTTAAGGCTTCCCCCCCCATGGAAGAGCACTCTGCATCGGCATCTCCAGTCCCACAGTATGTGATTGACAACCTTACCACTTGAGCTGCCTACGCATTGGCTGTAGTCTGAGCGAAATACTGAATAATGAAGAAATGCAGATTTTCTTTGCTGGCTATAATGGCAGCACAACTTATGTTGTATGCTGCTCTGTTTGTTTTGACAGCATGCCAAGCTGCTGGTAGGTGGTAGTGTCAGATAAACTGTCAAATACACAGTTGCTGTTAGAATTATAATGAATCCCACCTATTTAAATCTACAGTAATTTTCAGTAGATTTTTTTCTACCTTTACTTCTAAATTTACCTAGAATTTGACCTATAGGAATGCAATAGCTGGTTCCTAAAATGTATCTTGTGTTTGTCTTTTCACATGTGCCCTGTGCTGGGCTCCAGCTAACTGGTTCCTTCGTGCTTTCTTTCTGGATCTAACCGGAAATCTAATAATTTGTAATAATATTGTTGCTTGGTACCAGAAATCCCTATAAGACATTTTTTGGGATGCAGAAATAAAAGGCAATGTTTCACAGAGTTCTCGTTTCTCCATGTGCTGCTAGCAACTGACTGCCATTGTGAGAACAATTTACAGCAGCAACAAAACAGTCAGACCCCTGTATGAAGTGCAATGCATGTTATGTACAGGACTCACAAATAAGCAGAAATACCGGCTTCCATTTGCCGCCTTCTCCATAATGTGTTCTAATGTTTTGCTACTGAAGATGCCAAACGTTATGGTGTGGGGCATGGGTTTTTATTAAGATATCCTTTTTGTTATGCTCAGTGCTAGATGTTTAGTTTTGGCCATAATATGGTTGTGAATTGTTCATTATATAACCACATACAGAAATATTGTTATTTTCTGCCTCTTTCATCATATTCTTCATGTGGTTTTCCATGGTAATGCATCATTTATAAATATTGTCTAACCCAGGGGGTAATCTGAGTAGTCACAGCTGGTTCTGCTGCTGAATAAAGAATGTGTCAGGCTTGGTTTTGTTCACCTTCGTGATTCATAGGTTAGCAAATTCAGAACTCCTGAGAGCACTGTAAACCTACGGTTTGTCCTCGAGGAACAGATTTTTGACCACATGTCAGGCTTAGGTGAAAGGCGTTGAAAAGGTAGGAAAGGATATTCCTGTTACCTAGATAGGTCTGAAGTCTTAAGAGTGTTATTTACTCCAGCAAGCAAAAGAAATAGCCAAGTAGTTAGGACAGATCTGTAAATATCCGAGCATAACAAAAAAAGGCATGGGCTAGTCAGTACATCTTTCCCAGGAATACCAGTCCTGATGTTCTTGATATTTGTGGTATTTTTGGTTGATCATAGTTTCGCAGCAACTTTTTTTTCACATATTTAGCTGAAGATCACTGATTAACAACTGACAGGGATTTATTTTGCATACTGACCAAAACAATTATCAATAGTTAGAAAATGTGCATAATTACCTTAGACCTTTCCATAAACTAGATAGAATCAAACCATCATCATTTTAAATGGTGTTGTTCCTTTTAATAGCTGCATTTCTAACTCCAAGGTTATGCTAGGTAACTTGTTTTGCCTTTGTTTTGGGGGGAAGAGGAGAGAGTTATTCCGGGGAAGAGTTGTTTACTGCAATAGGCTTTGAACTTGAAAATCACAGTGGGTGTGGATGGAGGAGTGGATTCAGCCTCAGGATACAATTCCTTCTTCCTGCCCACTGTTTCTGTTAACATTGTCCATGAGAATGCCTTTGTACCCTTCTGAACAAGGCTTGCATTTATTGAAAGCATTTAGACAGTAACGCCTTTGAAACCAGTTAGAGTGGCTTGGACAATGTACTCTGTAATAGAAAATATTTATTCTCTTTTGGTTGATATCTTTGCTGAATCAACTGGATTATTTTTGCTGGAGGGGAAAAAAAGAATGGATTAAAGAGAAATTTACCTGAAAATGAGAAAATAAACAAACACAACTTCATCTTCCATATCAAATATTCTACAACAAATACTGTGAAAGAACATGTGGAAGGATAAAACAGTTTCTGACAACCTGAAAGTTAGAGATGCTATGGTTTCAGGCAACACTGAAGAAGAAATGAATGTAAACTTGTATTCGTGCTGGTTTGTGCCAATTTAAGGGGCTGTAATTTATTTAATACACTTTTTTTTTTTTTCATTTTCAGTAGCAGTTTTTAAACTTTGAATCCTTAGTCTGTGAAGGAAGAGGTTTTTGATTCTCAGCCTTCTGTATGTTGTTGCCCATTAGTGATTTCTCTGGTCAGTCTAATGTAACTGAGTACATTTTAACTGTATTTTAAAACTTATTTAAATACCATGGTGTGCACAAAAATTCCAATTAAAAGAAAAATGGGGAGGGAGGAGAAGGAGAGAAAGAGGTGAGGGAGATTTTACCCTACGGTTATGGTAGGAGTGTTTTGTGTCTCTTATTGACAGGTTCATGTTTACTTGGCAAAAAAGAGACGTAGTTGAATAAAAAAAAGCTAATTCTAAGGTGACCATTGCCAGTTTTAATTACTCATTTGTGTTTGGAAAAAGTTAGAATTTCCATCAGGGAAACAGCAAAATAATCACGTCAGTGTGGTGTTATGGTAGAACTTTAATGAAGATGTATCAACAATTGTCTCACTTTACTATTGTATTATGAAAAAAAAAATATTCTCCTGCTAAGACTGGAAAAATGCAGATACTTTCCAGAAAGATTTTTTTTCCTTATGTTATTCAGTTAAAGCCTTCTAGAACCCCACAGTTATGGGTTAGTAGTCTTTCACACCATGTATAGTAGCGTGGATTAAAAAGGACTTTACAAAGGAATGCTGTATGAGGTTGGGTTTGGTAAACTTTCAGCCCGATAGTGGATGCATAAAAGGCAAACGCACTTGGTCCACAAAGCTAACAAGTAAGTAAACGATGTATCTAAAAAACCAGCAGACCTTTTCAATAGTAAGGGGGAATTTTCTCTGCCTTTGTTTTGGTGTGCTCATGGCACATACATAGTACCCTCAGTTTGAAGGGTTAAAAGGTTAATTGTATCAGACTGTCATCGCTCCCCTTCACTGCACTTTGTTACCCTGTGTGGGTACTGTCCTTGTACGTTTTGGAGATGCTCAGCATACATCACATAAGTGCTGTCTGGGAAAATTACTGGTGATTTTTGCGTCTGTTTGGTTTTTTCAGTGAATCTGATGTACTACATTTATAGAACCTACATTTTGAGAAGTAGAATGACTATACTATTACTACAGAATTACACAGTATCACAGTATCATAAGGTTGAAAAAGACCTCTGAGATCATCGAGTCCAACCTATGACCCAACACCTTCACCTACTACTTGTCAACTACACCATGGCACTAAGTGCCTCATCCAATCTCTCTTTAAACACCTCCAGGGATGGTGACTCCACCACCTCCCCAGGCAGCACATTCCAATGGCCAATCACCCTTTCAGTGAAGAACTTCTTCCTAGTGTCGAGCCTAAACCCCCCCTGGTGAAGCTTGAGACCATGTCCTCTTGTTCTGTCACCGGTCACCTGAGAGAAGAGACCAACCCCTGCCTGACTACAACCTCCCTTTAGGTAGTTGTAGAGAGCAATAAGGTCTCCCCTGAGCTTCCTCTTCTCCAGGCTAAACAACCCCAGCTCCCTCAGTCACTCTTCATAGGGCTTGTGCTCCAGCCCCTTCACCATCCTCGTTGCTCTCACATTTCCAATAAAGTAACTTTTGTTAAAACTTTTTGTGCTACTGGACTTGTATATGTTTATGTGCCCTGTATCAACCCCAGTATTGAAGTGACTTGGTATTAACTCTTATAAATACTTGCCTACAAAACAGGGAAACGTTTCTCACATTATGGCGTTTGGTGGGGAATCAAGCTCAGCTCTCTTAAGTTCTAGTCTTGTGCGCTACCTGTAGAGTTGAACCTTCATTCCCTTTGAGGCAGAGACATGCTTTGTGGTATTCTCCATCAGGCTACATATAAAATTGAGTATTGTTCAGCATCTCTGTTTCAGCCATGGTGTATGTCTGGTAGTCTGTAGATTTATTTATTTTTTTTTAACTGTATATCCAGTGTTTTGATGCACTTGAAACTACTTTGCTTGATAGGATTATGACAATTTTCTGCAATGAAAGCGGCAGCAGCAATTCTGAGTCCTTAATAGCACTGCAAAATCAATAGGAATAGAGCTTTCCTGCATGGTGTCTTCAGAGGGGGGAGCTTGGTTTGAGATTGCCATAGAAACCCTTGTGGAGGATGTATAAGTCATTCTGCCTTGTTTATTCTCAGCTAATAACAAGTGAATTTCTACAGCCAGATACTTCAAATAAAGCATGGTTTTGGCAGGCTCCTTTCATCGTTCTGAGGCAAGCAGTGTATTTCTAATTTATGGAATCAGAGTGATATCTGGAAGGAGCACGACCAGAGATTTGGGATGGCTCGCAGCTTTATCTCTAGGTTACACTTGGAGTAGGTGGAGGAGGCAATGGGGCACAACAGTGGCCCCAGCTGTGACAGGCATGTTCGTGCTGCAGTCATTACACAGGTGTGTTTTAAAATATCTCACGTGAGTCTTGGCTGTGGCCTGAGAGGTCACAGCCCAGTGCTTTGTTTGTGCACGTCTGACTGAGAGCTGTGGCTCTAGAGCCATGCTCGTGTTGTGGGAGGCCCTCGTGGTGCAAAGATCCTGCCCTTCCCCTTGGCAGCTCTGTGAAGGTGCATGGTGTCCTCTGGTGAGGGAGCAGGGATGCTGGAGAGGAGGTGAGAGGCCTGCAGCCTGAGGGGTACTGAGCAGGCAGAGATGGGCAAGGAGCTAGAAAAGAAGTCTCATTCCTTCCTCTCTCTCTTTCTTTCCCCATCAATCAAATAAATAAATGGTCAGTCTCTGGTGTCCAGTCCTGTAGGGGGTACTGGAAAGAAAGTCTTAAAAATTCAAGTTATGGAGAAAATAAAGGGAAAATATGCAATCCATTTAGAGGTTAATTGTGTATCAAAAGCACATAGGCTTTATGAGCTGTGGGATTCTTAAGACACGCGTGTGGAAGCACCTGTATGTGTTGCACTTAGGTCAGACCAGAAAGGAGCTAAAGAGATGCCCCATGGGTTGGTTGTTCTTTCTAGTCCTCAATTTTAGAAGAACAATTGTCTCTATGTTTTAAACAAGTAGGTGTGCAGTAACAACCTTTAATCAACATATTTTACATTGGTTTTATTTGAGTCAGACCCTCTCCCATTTGCCAGTAAGCCATCGCTGTCTTGATGTATCCAGTCTGTGTAGCTCTGAAGCCTTTTTTTGAGGAAGGTAGATCAGTGTCTATGGTGACACTTGCATTAACAGTAATGAAAGTAAGAACCTGTGAGGCTGGAGAGCAAGAAGTGCAGTTTAACAAGCAGACAAATTAGAGAACCTCAGTCACATTACCACTTATTCTTCATCCTTTAGCAGTCATTCTGTATTTGGATATAACATATCCAAAACTTAACTTCCAACCCAATCCAGTGAAACTATTATTCTTCCTAAAGAGCTGTGGCATGAGCATAGCTATCATGTACAGAATGACATGATGGTCTTGGGCACTAAGGATTTGCATGCAATCTTTTTTTTTGATACCTAGGCCAGATTTTTTTGCTGCTTCATGTTCCACAGGGTAACACATGAATACAGTTTTTTGAGACTTGTATATCTACATTAAACATTCTTAGAAAAGAATTACCCACTTATGTCTGAGTGTCCAGTGGTATTTTGCCAAATAGAGAACAACCTTTTATTTTGTATATGTAGGAAATACACTTTTTTGTGACAAAAAACACTGTATCTTTTGAAAAATCATTTTTCCTCAGCTAAAAAAGATAAAGATATGTAAGAAAATACTACAGTTTGTGTTTCCAACGTAATAGACTCATGACTTCTGTGTTTATGTTGAGGAAAAGGAGACTGTTATCACCAAAAGTATTAAGAATTACTTATAAAAAAAATTGTAAAATGTTCTCTATAGACATTCATGCAAGAAAAAATAATTTAAAACTATTGAAATAAATTAGATCGATTTATAAAATGTTCATTCCACTAAAAAATTGCTTGCGTTTTTTAAAAATAGTTTATTAAATAGATGGAAGAATTAAGTAAACTTCTACTCCAGCAACAATCTAAAGAATATGGTACAAGGATGTAAAGATATTTTTAGATGAGTATGGAAATCGTAGATATAATTTTTGTCAGCGTAAGACATTTGAACTTCCTCAATTCTAGTTTCCAGTGAGTCGGAGTTCCACTTCCCCATTAAAAGATGATGTGCATAGAGGTTTATGGGCTATTTTGTATTGTCCTCAGAATAAATGAGTACACTTAATGCTGTCCAGAATGATTCCTCTCCTCTGGTCTTTTCAGACATGCATTCTTTGTAGGCTCGTGAAGAGATGCTTTTAATCACATTTTGAGGTAGTGTAATAAACATGAATATAATATTATTATTCCTTACTGCAGGGTATCTTGGAAGGATCAATAAGACTGGATCTTGTATGCTTAAGGAGGGGAAACAACTCCATAGAAACAATACTTCAGTGCCAAATTGGCCTGCAGGGCAATGGGATAATCTGATTTCACAAACTCATGATTGCCTTTTACAATTTCAGCTCACATTTGTCAAAAGCAAAGAGGACTCCTGTCCTATTGAATTTTCAGTTGTCTCTAGTACCTCCATCACAAAGTCCCATAATTAGATAATTTTTACTGAGACCATAATTCCTTTTATAAAGTATCTACATACAGCCTGTTTGATTGCCATGGCCAAACTCCTTTGCTTAAAATTAATCTTGACAGTGAGGCAGGCTGACTTTATGCACGTGAATGAGGACAATGGATAACAACAGAGTGGAGAACTGGTGAGTGAGATTAGAAGTTCAAAGCCACCTTGCTGGAACATGCCTATTTAGTACATTATTATTTCTATCACTTCAGCACTACAAGCTCCAACAGCTGGGTTCTGCCTTTCTATTCACTGCACAAATGAAGAGTAAGATGTGTTTCCCTTAATAACTGAAATGTTACTGGTTTTAAAATGCCAAAATACTAACCTGAGGGAGGAAACTTCAGTCTGTGATTGCTACTTGTGGAGGTAGTTATAGCACAAAACTAAGCAGCAGCCACATGATTTCTGTGGTAAGACACCATGAAAAGTTTCTGACTTCCCTCAGGAATTTTCGAAAACAGCATTGAAATCTCTGACCTTGAAGCTATTTTAGTTTTTGATCATTAATACAGCTGATTGCTGCCACTTACTTTAAAGTACTTTCTCTTTTTCTGGTAGGTTTGTCGGCTGCCAAATTGCTGTCTGAGTCTGGGATCAATGTGGTGGTTCTTGAGGCCCGGAACAGAGTTGGAGGAAGGACATTCACAATTCGGGTAAGTACTTCATGGTAATCTGCACTGTCACTTGTGCTGGTCTACAATATGGCAAATGTCACTCCTGTCTTCAAGAAGGGCAGGCAGGCTCTTTTCAGTAGTGCACAATGGCAGGACAAGGGGCAATGGGGAAAAATAGAAACACAGGAGGTTCAAACCATCTGAACATTCTGAAATACTTTTTTACTGTGAGGATGACTGAGAACTGGCACAGGTTTCCCAGAGAGGTTTTGGTGTCTCCCTCCTTAGATATATTCAAAAGCTGTCTGAACATTGTCTTGCACAGCTGGCTCTAGGTGACCTTACTATAGCAGGAGGGACTGGACCTGATGACCTCTAGAGGTCCCTTCTGACTTCAGCCATGCCATAATTCTGTTGAGCTTGACATCATTAGCCACTGGGAAGATGATGAGTAGAGTTCCCAAAGAAGACCTAGTATGTCAAGTTGCCATCACTTTTAGAGTAATAGAGCTCTGTTTGAATAGGTTACATTGCAATATATACCAGTGGGCTTCCCTTGACAGGAGGTGTTTTAAAATTGGCCTGGAAGCAACTCTCAGAGCCCTGAAATGGAATTTGGGTGCCTAACCAGAGAGTATAGTGCCATTTTATTTGCCCTAAGATACCTTGCCTGGCCTCCAGCTGCTGGTCTTCTGTGGGTCATGAGTCAAATTTGTAAGCCTCGCACAGAAGTCTTGGATACCTTGGGCTATCTAAAATGGTGTTAAGTATCTATAGTAAGGCGACTGAATTCCACCCACATAGTCCATACCCTTTGTCCATGGCAGGATTGTCTCTGCCTTTAGCATTACAGAGGGAAACTGTCACCTGAGACCGTGAGCGTCAAAGCATTTCTCTTCTTGTTCCCATATCACTTTGCATAATACAACAGGCACGATAACTAAGAGCCCTTTAAGAAGCAGTCTGAGCAGGGCCAGACATCATTACAGCTCATACGTACGTTTTAACATGGCTGAAAATTATCTGAAATAACACTCCTGCTTCTAAAAATGGACCTTGGCTTGATTGCCATTAAAAAGAAAATGAAAGAAATAAGTTATCTGTGATACAGGGTAATGTAATGCAGACATTACCTCTGCTTCCCATCCTGGAGGTAAGGAAGGTTTAAATTATGTCAAATGCCATTGCTGGGGAACCAGAGATAAACATTGGTGTTTCAGCAGAAATCATTGCATGTGAAACATGAAGCATAAACACCATCCTTCTGTGACACTGAGAATGCCTGTCTTTAAATGCTCACTATAAACAGTATTAAAAAGAGTTACTAGCTTGGGAAACCAGCCTGCTTGTAATAGGAGTCCTGAAACTTTTTGTTTTCTTTCTGCTTCCTAAGTGAACCCAGTGCTAGTGCTGTGTGGAACCCAGTGAGGGCTGTGTGGAACACCTTTAGTGGCAGGCTTGGCTAGGGGCTGCTAACCAGAGCACATCAGGTTACAGCCAGGGTGTGCCATGTTAGAAGGGAGGTTACTGTCCTTGAATACCGCAGTGCAGTGATCAGCATCTAGAGCATTAAGTCTAAGCAGATATTTATAGAGTAAAAGCAGTCCTTGGTGCTGGACATTGTTTCAACTTGAGAAATGTTTTGCAGTAACAAGAAAAGCAATGTGAATTCTAAAAGAGCTGGGTTAGATCTAATGAAAGTATTGATTTTGTTGGATATTTCTTCATATCCTCATGTCTTTTGTGAGACTAAAAAACCAATACTGAAAACTATAGTGAAATTTAAACAAGAGGTAAGCCCAATTGCATATATGTGCTTGATGGATTTGCAGGCGCTGTGATCTCTGTGTGTCTGTCATTACAGAGCTCAATACTGCCTACTTCTAAGTCAATACACATTTTCTCCTCTGTGTACAGTTGTAGTGTTAGTCAGTATGGAATAATTCTTTCTGCTTCTAGATGTTTGTGTTGAGGAGCTTCCTGCACAGCTTCTGATTTCTGTATTCTTTCTTTTGACAGAATGATCAAGTTAATTATGTAGATGTTGGTGGAGCATATGTGGGACCTACCCAAAACCGGATTCTCCGACTGGCAAAAGAGCTGGGTATTGAGACCTATAAAGTGAATGTTGAGGGCCATATGGTCCATTATAAAGGGGTAAGTATTTCATTTTTCATGTTGAAATACCTAAAGATATGATTGAGCTTTGGAAATTACTGACAGTCACAGTTTCATTTAAAGCTCTCTTTTAGTAACCCAGTAAGTACCTGCTTGAAGTGTTGTTATTCTATTTTAACTTACTTGCAGTGGGATCAATGGGTCTTGTTATCTTTTGAAAGGTTCAGAAAATGGAACTGGCAGCAGTTAAAAAGTTTGGAATACATTTGATACTTGATTATCTTTGAACATATCCTCTAAAGAATTTTTGCCTGAAATTCAGAAAATGCTTGTTCTGAAATAAAAGCCAAATTTAAATAATAAAAAATATGATACTGTTGGATACTACTGAATGAAGATACTAGATCTTGTCTAGTATTATGGCATTAGTCTGGGAGTAGTGTAACATATTTGCCCCACGTATGTAACTAGATTCACATGAGATCCCTCCCAGCCCCATAGCATCGAATTCATCTTATTTACAAATGGATGTCTGAAAATTTGGCATCTAATCTGAATCTTGTTGAGATTCCCTCTCTAACTAATGGTAAGAAACAGGCACCTCTTTAGCTCAGTAAATTTTTCCTCAGATCCTAGTGAGGACCTACTGCCCCAACCAGTGCAGAGGGAGAGCTGTGCAGAAAGGTCCAAAATGAGGCCTAAGATCCATATGTATGGGGTAGAAGCTTCTATCTCCGTAACTCATGAACTACTTTACTTCCTGAAGATTATCACTTTTAAATTTTTTTAAGATCCTTTAGTTTTGATACTTCCCAGACTCTGTTGGAACAATGTTTGAAGCCTATATGAATCAGAGTTAACATGCTTGATAGAGAAAACACTATGTGATGAACCCTTAAGTGGCTTCATTTTTATTATCTTCTCACCTTTTCTTCCTAGGATTAGAAGAATGTATTCATACTGTGTTGTTTTATCATCTGGTTCTGTAACCTCCCCTTATTGGGGAGGTTCATGCCACACTCATAAAATAGCTACATTTTAAATAATTGCATAGCCAGTCTATAATACTAAAGAAAAATATTTGACATCACCTGGTGTAAAATTGGTGTAATTCTACAGCAAATGGGCTAGGCTGATTTATACCAGCTGAATGTTTGGCCCACCATATTTAATTTAAGCTCAGACATGAATCTCAGCATTCTAAAAGGCATCTATCTCTGTATGTTAAATAAAAGGCTCTAATGGGTTGCATGAATTTGAGACCTTAATCCATTTTGACACTGAAATTTTTTTTTGTCTCATGTTACATTATGCATGTCTTTGCTAATGACCATGTAATTTCATAAGTTTTCTTTGAAGTGGAAGCATGTTTCAAAGAAAGAGGCAGCATTACAAGCTATTCAGCTGGATCACAGGCTGTGGATCAGTTCTAGACTTGGCATCTTGGTCCTGCTGAGCTAACCAAGGTCCCCAGGGAAGTGTAATTGTTGGAACAGGGTGACAGCAAAGGGGCTTTAAGGTCTCCCAGTGTGGACTGAATAAATAATAATGCCTTTCCTCACATGAGAGTAGGTCTTACACCTCACACATCCTCTTCCCACAGATTGCAGGCCTTTTGTTTTCTTTTCTTTCCTTTCCCTAAGCTTTTCCACTGCTTTTTTTCCTTACTCTTTCCTTGAGACCTCATGTAGTCACCATGACCTTTTCTTTAGGGATCTGTTGTCGAACCCTCTATTACATCCCAATTCTACAAGAAACCTATTGAAAACAGTCTGTGCAGTCCTGCCAATTGCTGAGTTGGTGCGTGCTCAGAGACCTTAGGACTTACACGTTTTACCTACCTGCTACACACTGTAACCATGCTGTGATGATAAGCTGGTGAGGTAGGGATTTGTGTTCTCTTGACTATACATGCACCCCTCGTCTTCGTTAAAGATGCTTCAGGAACCTGAGCACCTGTGGTATTCCCTAGATGACAGAAAATATGTTAGCAAAGTTATGATTTGATATTAAAGGATCATTACCCCAGAAATTAAATACTAATTTGAAAGATGGATGTGTTCAGCTTCTTGGGTTAATTAGCTGTCAGCTGTGGGCCAGCTGCTGCCTTTCAAGTTTGAAAAGTACGACTAAAACTTTTCTCCTTGTGTCTCATCTGATATTTCTGTCAGCGGATGACTGTTGGGGAGCATGTAGCCAGAGCCAGACAGGAAGGTCTCTTCCCCAGGGCATTTCTCCAAAGTCTACAATGCTGTGCAGTTTTGTCAGAGGCAAGAGGGAGAGTGGTTTTAGGAATGATTTAACATGGTTGTTTACCATACAAATCAGTTCAGTTGGCCCTTTCTGAAGAGTTCCGTGGTACTGCTTAGATTGAGTTAGGGGAAGGTAAGGCTTATCCAAGCATCGGAAACAGACAAGGGAAAATGGAAATCCCTGGAGGGATTTCATGAGCTTCTTTGCTCTGAAAAGAAATTTTTCCCATGTGTGTGTGGAAAAATTCCATGTATTGTAAGCTTTAAAAACCACGTTGCTTCATGTGGGCAGGTTTCCTTTGTAGTTACAGTTTATTTGAAAAAAATCCAAATATGTAACTATTGTTTATCCTTTTTTTGTTTATTTTTTCATTGCTTCCTATCTGCTAGTATGATAACATGGACTGCTTTGATATCAATCAGAAATTTGATTGTGTCCTTTAAGTCTGTAACTTCCAACTGTAGATTTTGCTGCAAGCCCCAGACTTTTTTTTCAGTCGGATTGCTCTGTGGCTGCTGCGCCATAATTCAGGAATGCTTTAGGACTGAGAAAAGGCAGATGTGCTGGCGTTCTGTCTTCCCAGAAGAGGCAGATAGCTTTTTTTTTTTTACAGAGGCACTTGAAGGTCAGGCTGTCTTCCGTTTTCACCTTGTGTTTAGTAGAAGGTCCTAGAAAGGAAAGGCTTTAGGGCCTTGTTGTGGTATTAACCTTGCCAAGTAATTGCAGTCCTCTAATATTTGGCAGCAGCTCTCGCCTCCAGTGTATGTAATGTTAGTAAATAAGGATTGATTTTGCTTATTTGTTTGCTTACGATTTTCAGAGCAAGGTAGCACTTGATAAAAGATGAACATTTCTATTCAGTGCTTCCCATTGGCCATCTAGTCTTTCCTTCATCTAGCCTTAAGAGATTAGTGTGCAGCAGGTAAGTCTGTGACAGTCTGCGCAGATTGGTGTGAATCTGCACTTCGGACACAGGAATGGCACAGTCCAAGGCGCCGCAGTGCTTGCAAGGCTAGATCTGCTGGAGATACTGAGCAGGGAAGGATGCCCACCTCAGGGCCCACACTGTAGGCAGCCACTGCTCTAGCGGTGTGCGCTGAGCAGGCGCAAGGACAGCAGGAATCCCTGCCCTGGGACGTGAGAGGTGCTCCTTCTGTGCTTCCTGACACATAGCTTGTTATCAGCACAGTGGGAAGGAGCCAGACTTGCTTTTCTCAAGACTAGCAAAATTGTCTGCTCCTCTTGCACAAATTGAAACTTGGAGTGGTGTCACAGCTGTGACGGTTTGGCCTTAATTCCTGTAGTTTTGACTACAAGCCACAGTGTAGCCCTGAGAAGGAAAAGGACAGACCTTGCAAAGCACATCTCTCTCTACTGCCTTCTTTCTAACCACTGAATTACAGTGCTTAGGGATGTTGTTTCCTTTGGATTGGTGTGGGGTAACTAATCCAGGCAGGCAGCAGGACTCAGATCTGAGGTCTGTAGGAAAGTGTTCGACACATCAGGACATGAAAAAAAAAGTTAGATAAACTCTGTGGGTCAGTCCAGCAGCCTTGCGTTAGCATGGGAACAAAGCCAGTAGGTTATTTGCTTTTCAGTTAAGAAAACATTAGTTCTCAAAATAATACACCCAGAACACTATAAACTTGTTTACAAATGGAATATTGCAAGACTTTGCCTGCTTGCAATGAGCTCCTATGTGAAACATGGACCCAGAACTCCTCTGACCAGTGAGGAAAAACAATATTAAAAACAAATCAATAACTTAGCAGCCCCAGGTCATCTGGGCTAGATTTATTCCCTGCTGTGGGGGTACTTGTACAAGAGAGAGGGTTGAAAAACTAATGTGCATAAGGCTGTTTGGTGCTTGCTGTCTGATGGACAATGATTTTTTCTCCTGGACTTTGTTAGGTTAGAATTGGGCTTTTCTCTGATCAGCTCCCACATCTTTTAGGGCCAGCCCCGCTGCACAAGGAGTTAGTGTGCCTGTGAACTATTTCAGGCTCTTGAATTCAGTCTCAACATCTTCCAAGTCTCTTAACACTGTTTGCATTTTTCCAGCTTTGCTGTCCTGTCTCCAGTCTTACTGAAGTTCTGTTTTTTTGCCTGCAAAAGAGAGCAGCAAGTAATGCAGGCTGTGTTAATTATCAGTTGACATTTCATAGTTCTCTAGGGATAAAATGTGTTTTCCTATTGATCTTCCCGGGCTAAACCACTGACCAAAGATGTGGGGATAATAATATTTTCAAATGAGTAGTGAAAGATTAGTTCTGTTTTCAAATAGCAGATAAGTGACTATCCAGTGTGATACATCATAGCCATAGCTGAGGTGGTAAGATTTCTTGATTGCTCCTCAGGAGTTTTTGGTTATGATCATCTAAAACTACTATAAAGGTGGAAAATTTGGAGGAAAATATTAGGTAACGAGGCAGTGGGCAGGTTCTCTCACCAGCTGCCCCATCTGCAGCAATCAGGATAGTCTAGGATTTCCTGAACCTGTAGCTGTTGAACAAAGTAAATACTGGGAGCTGGAAAAGCTGTTTTGGTGCAAACCTCATCAGAGTTACTAAGCAAGACTTCTCTTGGGATGTTGTTTTGAGCAATATAAGGAATAGGTTTGGCTGAAAACAAGAGGAGGAGGGGAGCCTTAGAAGAATTTACTTTTTTGACTTTCTTTCTTAAATAAGTCTTTCTTTTTCTGAGTTAAGTAAACCAAGGGTAGGTCTTTGCAAATTACAGCAAAGTGACTGCACAAGCACAGTCACTTACCAAAAAGCTTTATCAAAAGTGGTCTTACTAAATGGTGAAAAACTTTGGGAAGTTTTCCCTGCTTCTCCTGAACGGCAGGCTTATCTTTTCACTTTGTCCCCTTGCAATAGTAACATGACAGAACTTAAGTTATAGCTTATCTATACCTGTTATTGGGCAGCCTGACAGCATTGCACCTCATCTCTGCTCTAGGGCAGGATTATCGGTGTTAAAGCATGTCAAGAAAGACACATTCATAGCACCTGCATTCCTGACCAGAATAAAAAGTCTAGCAATAAATGAACTTTGACGGAGCGGTATTGGATGGCCTTTTTGAAAAGCAAGATGTTGTGCAATAAGTAGAAAATTATTAGAAATTTATTACTGCTTCGTATCAGAGTTTCCTTGTTTGATACAGCATAGGTTTATGACAGTAAAAGCTGTGGCATGCCATATATCATGTTATATGTGGGTTTGGCCCTCTTTTCTGTGGCTGAACATGGTGCTCTAAGCTGGCAGTGAGAAATTATGCTCAAGGAGTGGTCTTTGCATAAAAATGTTCTGGAGAATAACAGAAATCTGTATATATTTACACACACGCAATTATCAATGGGGAAGACCAATCAATTCTCCCCCACTGGCTGTGAGGAGGGGGCATTCGACTCCTGCTTTGTGTCCTCCTGTCCCTGGGTCACCATCTCATGCATTTGCGATGCTGTAGCCTCTTGCTTGGTCTGTGACTCCCACAGGCCAGGTGTGAAGGACTGGCATGGGATACAGTGCACTGAAAAGTGTATTGCACACATATTGGCGTTACAGCTTATACCTGTCATGGTCCAGCGTGTTTGCCGCGTCCTGCCCTGAGACCTCAGGCAAACTTTCAACACATCTGGAAGAGCAAACTTTTAAGAGGTCTGATGCGGATTTTGCTCTTGACTTACATGGGGAAAGGTTCAAAGCAATTTAATAAGATAAAATGTTGCCTGCTTATCCAGTCATCTTTCAGATTAAAGTTATCACAAAGAACCAGTTGCTGTTAGATTGTTCTGCTTATCACTATATCACAGGATTACCTGAAACCGTCCATATTCCTTTTGCAGCTATGTATCATACTCATGGTAACTACTGATACCATTTTTGCAAATGTACAAAAAATATTTCTTCCTGCAGCTAAAAACTTTCTTTGGGGCATTTTGTTTTTATTTTTAGGCTAGGTTTTTCCCGAAGTACTTGGCATAATAAAAAAGATATATTTGCTTTTTATAGGTGAGGTGTAAATGTGCTTGAAGAGTTTAAACCTTTACAAGTTTAAAATGCATGCAATTTTAGACCCATGCAGATTTTAGGATGCACATTTCATCAGGCAGGCAAAGATTAGATTCATTCATATGTAATAATGAAAGTGGAAAGAATATTACCTCCTTGGCCATTGCTTGAATCTCTTTAGTCCAAAATTTGACAACCTGCTCAAAACAAATGTACTCTCTCCCTGTCACCTCCAAATGAAAAAAAAAAAAAAAAAGGTATTATTGTCTTTTTTAATGTCAGCCCAGCTATTTATTCCCTCCGTACTTAAATTCATGCATTCCATTGCTTAATGCATATGCAGGAAAAAAAAAAGACAGAAAAAAAATCGATAAGTCTTTTGGGTAAAAGCTTAACTATGTGATGACTTTAAGAATTTTGTGTTCTTGAGTAATGATGATATGCTCTGTTGTGTTTCAAATGCTTATGTTCTTATGTATATTTTAGGGGAAGTCACGCTATTTCACAGGTATTTCCCCTTCAACATGGAATCCCTTAGTTTATCTGGATTACAATAACTTGTGGAGAACCATGGACAAGATGGGAAAAGAGGTAGGCTGTGTAAATTGCATCTGTTTCCTACAGTGCTCATGTCACCATCAGTAAATCTAATTTGGTTCTGTATTGTTGCTGGCAAGATTTTTTATTGCTTCTTTAATACATATATATAAAAAAAGGAACATCCATTAGGAAAGATATGTGTTGCCCCGGAAACATTAGGAATAGTTGTGCTTTCTCACTGAGAGGGGGTTGGACTAGATGACCTTTAAATGTCCCTTCCATCCCAAAACATTCTATGATTCTGTGAGAGGATTAAAAAAAGATCTGGACTTATCTAAGTTATCTGAAAAAAATGAGATTGAACCTCAGTATATGTACTTTCCCATGCTGGGAAAACGATTCCACAAGATGGGAAATGAGAAGGGTTTTTCCCCATCCCCTGTGACAAACTTTTTGAGTAAGGATGATTCTTTTCTTTAGCTGTCTAAGATGGGATTCAGTTTGGTTTAATAGTAATTTTATTTATAGAATTTTATTTCTAAAACTCTTAAAACAGTAAATGCCTTTCAAATTCAAGCAGTCTAATTGCAGATCTTCCTATGTGCGAAAAGAAGTAGCCCCTGGAGCATCATGCTGTCTTTCAAATATTTATCAGTAGCCTTATAATCTGGCTACAAACCAGGGGTCCTACATTACAATAGCCTTCAAGCATAACTAACTGTATTCCTGCAAATTTCTTTAGGTTTATGTGGTTTTGCGGAATCATATTTTGTGCATGATACTACACATTTTTTGTCAAATAATACATATTGTTTTAAGATTCAAATACACAGTAGTGTCCTCTCATGTCATGGTACTTACATGCAATGTATTATTATTAAGAATTTAAATGTCTAAAAATAGTGTAATAGTATTGAGACATTTTTTCTCCCTCTGTAAAGGGACATGGGAGCTTTCTGATACCCATCTTGGAAATGATAGTCTCTGACTGAAGAAAGAATTTTCCCTCAACTGTTAGAGGATACCAAGAAAACTAAATTAGAATAGACACCTTATTTCTGGACAACTAAAGGCCAGATGAGTCCTAGGATAAGGATATAGTTTATTGGTCAGATAAAGCCAGATTTGGTGATCATGGTACAATTCATGCCCAAAGGTGTGAATGGAAACTATTCCGCTTACTGAATTTATTCCAAATTTACAGCCATGTGCAGGGGACAAAAACAACTCCTGGCCAACATATCAATCGACTTTGTGCTGCTCACTAGCTATGACCAGGCAATGATATAGTATTGAATAATTTCTTTAATACTTTTTCTCTGTCTCCAGATTCCTCTTGAAGCACCATGGGATGCTCCACATGCTGAAGAATGGGACAAAATGACTATGAAAGAACTCATAAATAAGATTTGCTGGACCAAGTACGTATCACTTTATTCACTTTGAAATCCAACTACAGAATGATAGTGGCTCCATTACAAATTCTGGGGTACAACTGAGTACAGCTGGGGTACAGGCAGTGAGACAGCAGGAGATGTTTGAGATGCAGCTGGTCGTTGTGATGGGCTGTTGTCAGGCAGTAAGCGAGGGCCTGTGGAAGATAAGGTGGTATGGCAGAGCTTGGGATGACTGCCAGGTGGAATTAAACGTGTTGAGGAAACATGAGGTTTGCCTCAGCAGGCCTGTGCACACAGGAGTGACGGTGTGGGCTCTTCCCACCATGCAGTCACTTCAGTGAGTTGGAGACCGTATGCCTCTGTCTTTAGGAAAAGCAACATGTAAATAAAACTTGGATTTCAGGCATGAGTAAAGGTCACTTGCAGGCACAGAAATGGAGGCAGAAGGAGGTGATTGGGCTTCCCTAGCCCCACAGCAGGCTAGCAGATGAGAGGTGATGTCCTCTGACTCTTGGCTATGTTCTTTCCTGCGCAGTTACCATATGTGCCTGCTTTTATTGAGTGAGCTGCATTTTGTGTACCACAGAGCAGGCAGGTGCTGCTGCCACATAGGAGAGCAGCACGCCATGCCAGAGTTCAGCTGCTTTCCAGTGGTCATTCAGTGGATGGAGCAGGGAGTAAGCAGTTTTTGGCTCTGGAAACAACGACGTTCAGGTGTTCCTTCTTTCATCAGTACTGCCTGCTGGGCCTTCAAAACTCTTGGAGGAAAGCAAGACAGCTGAAGCAATGCTTCTTGTTGCCTTTCACCTCCCTGGCTGGTTTGTGCCCGAGCTGAGTCTGGAGCTCTGTGTTCATCCCAGCGAGCCTATTGCTTGACTTGTTTAACTCTCCTCATTGCAGAGCTCCGTCCCTCTGTTCCTGGGAAGCTGTCCTTGAATGCCAGCCAGCTCTCCTGGGCCTCTTTGCCCTACAGGGTAGTTTCCCATGAGATGTTGCCAAGCAGTTCCTTGAGGAGGATAAAATCTATTCTTCTAGAATCCAGGGTTACAGTTCTGCTGTCTCTTACTTCTCTCAGGATCCACAGTCTTACGGCCAACTGCAGCCAAGGCTACTGTTCACCTTTGCAATATCGGACAGATCTTCCTCTTTTCTGAGTAGCAGGTACAACAGACCATCTACTGTAGCTGGTAGGAAGAGGGCCCAAGATGGTATATTGCCTGGATAATGGCAAATGAGTTTTATCTGGAAAATGGCAAGTATGTTTTATATGTCTATGAGGGACCGCACCGTACAAATAAAAAAGACATCATGTTCAATATGGGGTGACAGCAACTGGAAATACTCTTTCCTTCCTTTTCTTTTTCAGTTAATTCTCTTCATAAGGCAAAGAGAAGTGTGCTCATGCGAGCACCAGTATCCCCACTTCCCATGCTGGCCCCAAGACTATTCTGTAACACTCTCCTCCCTTGCATTCAGTGTCTTTTATTTGTGCTGCTGTGCTCGGTTTGTCCTTTCACTCTGTGGTTTAACACTGTGCCTGCACCCTCCTGACCAAAATGTTCCGTTTGAAATTATTTAGCTGGCTTATGTCTTGCTCCAGCTCCATGTGATACAAGGTACAGCCATTTGGACTTTCTCTTGCTCTCTGTGGCATTGTGGTTTTCTTTACAATTGGTTTTATGAGCCATTTGCCTGCAGACTCAGACACTTTGAACTAAACTTCATGTTGTGAATTCACTGGCTCTTACTCTTCACAGTATCACAGTATCATAAGGTTGGAAAAGACCTTTAAGATCATCGAGTCCAACCTATGACCCAACACCTACACCTACTCCTACTCGTAAACTACACCGTGGCACTAAGTGCCTCATCCAATCTCTCTTTAAACACCTCCAGGGATGGTGACTCCACCACCTCCCCAGGCAGCACATTCCAATGGCCAATCACCCTTTCAGTGAAGAACTTCTTCCTAATGTCGAGCCTAAACCCCCCCTGGTGAAGCTTGAGACCATGTCCTCTTGTTCTGTCACCGGTCACCTGAGAGAAGAGACCAACCCCTGCCTGACTACAACCTCCCTTTAGGTAGTTGTAGAGAGCAATAAGGTCTCCCCTGAGCTTCCTCTTCTCCAGGCTAAACAACCCCAGCTCCCTCAGTCACTCTTCATAGGGCTTGTGCTCCAGCCCCTTCACCATCTTTGTTGCTCTCCTCTGGACACACTCCAGCATCTTGACATCTTTCTTGAACTGAGGAGCCCAGAAGTGGACACAGTACTCAAGGAGCGGCCTGACCAGTGCCGAGTATAAGGGGATGATGACCTCTCTAGTCCTGCTGGCCACACTATTCCTGATGCAGGCCAGGATACCATTGGCCGCCTTTGCCACTTGGGCACACTGCTGGCTCATGTTGAGTTTTCTGCCCACCAGCACTCCCAAGTCCCTTCCTGCCTGACTTTTCTGTGTTTTACTGTTGCACTTAGTCAGGGAGTCGGTGAAATATAAGCAGAACTGGGTTTATAGTGATGTCTTCTGTAGTACGCTTCTCTGCAACAGTTTCTATTGCCAATGGTTTTGTGGAACACAAGTTTTAATGGATGTGCTCACCTGAAACACATTCAAATACTCTGTAAAAAGCCATTTTAGATCTTCTGACCATATCAAATTTTTCTACACATAGTTAAAAACTGTAGTGCCCTAAATAGAGAAGCCCTTCCTCAGCATTTTCTGTATTACTTGGGTTAAGATTATAAAAGATATGTTCGTCATGTGTCACAGATCAGCATCCACTGATCCTGGAGACTGTCTTCACATTTCTCATGTCTGAATCTGCTACAATTGTTTAATGTCTTGGTGCTTTCAGGATTGTTGCAGAGGGTTCTTGCATGCAGGATGGTTTCATATCATGGCTAATGAAATAGAGGTGTCTGGACTTCATACCCAAGGAAATAAGGCTATAAAAATTTATAAGTGACATATTTTAGCCTAGATAACTTAGAAAGTTTTTTCCTTTAGCAGATGATTATAAATTCATCTTGTTTTATGGAAGTTCATCCAAGTCAAAGACCTTTCACCTTCTTTGAAAAATGGTCTCAATTCTCTTAGAAGTCTGTAGCCACAAATGAAAGAAATGTGAATAACCAGATCCTCATGTCCTGCTGCTGTAACTCTCTTTACATTCAGAGGACTTACTGTGCTAGACAGCTGACCCTTTTCTTGTAATTATGGTAATGATTGCCAATTCAGATTCTCTGGATTATTTTCTATATCTGATTCTTGGTTTCACAAAAGGTCTGTGCACTAGTATTATATGGGAGTATGGAATGTCTTGGCCATGTGACTAGTTAAGTGCCTTGGGACCCACCAGACCTTGGAAATTATGTATCTGTTGAGCTCCCCCTGAAGAAGAAATGCAGAAGAGTTTCACTAACTTGTTACCGAGTGCATTCTGCTGTTACGAAAAATATTTGCTCTCATGAAAGAAACAGCATCTGGGAAACTAAAGAAATAACTAAGGTGAAATCAGTGGGATTTCAAACTGAATGGGTAAACACTTTGGGAGAGAAAGTAGTGCTGGTGTAAACCCTCAAAACAGTCTCCCTACAGACTAAAAAATGAGACAGATATGAATCATCTTGGCTTTTCTAACTTTGGGAAAGAAGCCCTTATAAAGAATAATAAATAAAATCCTCTAAGGAGTCAGGAAATGACATTTACTGCCTGTTTTTGCTCCTGTGTCTTATGTAGAGCTGCTAGAGAATTTGCCACCTTCTTTGTGAACGTCAACGTCACATCTGAGCCTCATGAAGTCTCTGCTCTCTGGTTCCTGTGGTATGTGAGGCAATGTGGGGGCACAGCCAGGATTTTCTCTATCACCAATGGGGGCCAGGTACAAAATGTCTCAGACTCTTCCTCCTCTCTTGAAAGCATAAAGAACAAGTGGAGTGTTGTAACTGTCAAAGCCCTGCAATTAATGAAAAGAGACTGAAACACCAAGTGCGTGTGACACTAGAAACAATCGTGTTTTCATGGGGTGGAACAACCCTCTTGGCTAACACTGTACAATGAGGATTTTTATTACCTAGGCTTTGGGATAAATTGGGACAATTTAATCAGTTTGGTTTTTCTTCCTTGCATTCACTTCAGCAGAGTCCTTTTGTTACTGTTTTGCTGCTGTTCTGCCAGTTTGTTTTCTGTGTGTTACTTAGCACATTTTTCAAGAGTTCAAAGCGAATGTACTTCAGAGTCAAATACTTTTTTTGACATAGAAGCCTCTAGAGCTGGAAGTAGATAGCAAAAGGCCCTTCTTTCTTGGGACAGCTCGCATGGCAACCCTTTTTTATGAGCTACTTCACACTGTTTCTCACCTTGGTCATAACAGGTCCCTGGTTGCCTGCAGAACATAATGGTTTTCATGTGATTGTTCTGGATGAAGTTTCAGAAAAGGGCAGAGGGGGCTGTCAAAGTAGTTTGAATGTGGTACGTCAGCACCCTTACCAGCCTCCTACCTCACTTAACGCAGCCTCAGAAAGCACATGAAGCATTTCAGACTTAAGCTACCAACAACAAAAGTGGAGACAGTACCACACCGTTCTAAGTATGCTGGGATAGGGAGACATTAACAGAAATTGCTTGGAGAGATGCGGAGTCTCCAACAACATCTGTCCATTGGGGTAAGCCTAGACAACCATATGTCAGGAAGGATGTAAGCAGAGCTAATGCTGCCCTGAGTTAGGAGCAAGACCCAAGAGTCTTCCTGTTCGGGATACCCTCAGCCACATTTTCTATCCCATGTCAACAACTGCTAGACGTCACAGCAAGAAATAAAAATAAAATTAATCCCAAGGTATTCATAGCTAAACTAGACACATGTGGAGAAGAAAGCTACCCTGGGAAGAGCACTTCCTTTTCTTTTCTGTATGGAGTGAGCTGTCTTGGTTTCTACTATCCTTCGTTCTCTTTTCACCCAAGTGAAATTCAGTTGAGCAAAACCACTAACGTTTTCCAACTTAGCAGCTATGAATAGCCCTATAAAACTTCTTCAGGCAACCATATCAGTCTTTCAGCACAAGACTGCTGATCCTTTCCTCCCTGCCAGTAGCAGCATCTTATACGTAAAAGTGAGCTGCTTGATATAATGCTGGTGACTGGTAGATGAAAGAGGGTCAGTGCTTCCCCTGAGCCTCTGCACAGACATCATAAGGAAATACGTGTTAGAGATTGTGATTTTTTTCCAGACAGCAATGTCTTTGTGCCATCTCAAGGACGGATAAAACTCATTGCCTGCTGCACTCGAGACCAGAACCAATTAAAGATCTGTCTTGCTTTTGAGCTGGTACAGGCTTTCACTGTGCAGATGCAAGCTGGTGTCTTCGTCACACATGAGGGTTTTAGTAGCACAGTGACGGGTAAAATACTGAAAATCTGTATTTAGTGAAGTGATATGCTCATACTAGCTAGAATACCTTCATTATATGTGCTTGTTCTCTAGGCTTCAGGAATCTTTAAGCCAGCTAATTAAGGAAACCATTGCAAAAGTGGCTCAGGCAGCAATCCCCACTGAGGCTCAGTTTTATGCCTTTGTATTTCTGAAAGTCTAGGCCTTCTTACACAGCCTTAGAACTAGCGGATTTGGTCTGGAGTTTCTTGATTGTAAACAAAAATCATATTCAATGTCATTGTGATTAATGCAAGTGATTTTTTGTTTGTGTTTCTTTTCTGTTTGTTTTTAGGAGAGGAAATTTAAAGGGGGTTCTGGTCAGATATCGGAGAAAATAAAGGAACGCCTCAAAGGCAGAGTTAAACTGGAGAGACCTGTGGTCCGTATTGATCAGACAGGTGATAATGTCATTGTGGAGACTCTAAACCATGAGTTATATGAGGTAATTTAATCAGAATAAGCGTAGAGTATGCATTTAGTGGGGGAATACATCTGCGGTATCTCTTAGCCAGATGTAATCAGAAAGTAGCCATTTGTGTGTGTCTATTTCTGGGACTATGCTGGTGCTCTGTGAAACCTGCTTTATGGGTTTATTTATGACTGGGTCTCATCTTGGTGTTGTGCCAGTTAGTTTTTGTCATTACTTTGCCATTTCTGCCTTAACTTTTTGTGTGATTATATATTTTTACATTTTACTGCATTGAGACCATTTCAAAGAAAGAAAAAATAACATTCCTGTTCATATCTAGGCTTGTGGTTTGCAGAACAGAAAAAAGACATTTCAAGTGCCTTTAGCAAGATTTTCCCTCTGTGCACTGTGAAATGCTACATCAGTACATGATTACCTGCAGTGGCACCCACAGGGTGGCAACTCCCTTTTGCACACAGAGCCCAGCCTGTCATGGGGTTTGTGCAGGACCATCACTGTCTGCAATAATCTCATCTCACCAGTGGCAGTGTTTGAAGGATATATAGAGAAAGCTAGCAGAAAGGGAAGGAGCTGTTTGGCAGAGAAGCAGGTCTAAGGATGTCCTGGAAGAGGGACAGTCTTCCCATCCAAGTGATTTTTAAACCCTGGAGTTAAACCACTGGCTTCTCCCTCCATGGTGGCTGAGTGGCGTCCAAGTCGAAGGAGACAAACTTCCTGCACTCAGCAGCCCTGCCATCCCGAGTGCACCTGAGAGCAGCAGTGTCTGCTCTGATATAGTGTCACCCTGAGCTCAGAAGCAGAGCATCCTTCATCTCTCCAGTCAGACACAGGTCCTGCGTGAGTGATGGGCCAAAACCACCATCCATCTTGCTTGTCCTGAAGCAGTATCCTGTGAACATGCACAAAAGGATTTGGTTGGGTTTGTTTTTAACAGCTTATAGTTTAGGCAAACGTGCATCATATTTTCTTGGGGATGATAAAAGGCAGTCTTACCTATGCCATAAGATTTATCTTGTCCCATTTCCCCACCTGTCTCCAGCCAGGTTTCAACTCTGGTCCTGTAATGTCCAGAAAGCTGTCAAGGATCATTTAACCACAAACCATGTTTGTCCCAGCTTCTTTTTCTGAAATGACAGAATTATTTTGGTCACCTGAAAGTACCTGTGTGGGGGAATGCCAAGTAGCAAAGTCAAGTGTGGGAAAGCTCTTAACAACTAAGAAGAGAGTCTTTCAAACATGTCCTATGGGACAAACTCGGTGAGAGGAAACACAATGTCTGTATTGACTGTATTTTACATTTCAGGCCAAGTATGTGATCAGTGCTATTCCTCCCATCCTGACAACAAAGATTCATTACCAACCAGAACTGCCGCCAAAGAGAAACCAGTTAATTCAGCGTTTGCCTATGGGGTGTGTCATAAAATGCATGGTGTACTACAAGGAAGCCTTCTGGGAGAGGAAGGGTATGTGGGGAAAGTGAAGGACTTGGGAGCACTGTGCTACATGAATTCTGAAGCTCTGCTGTCTATCAGGAAATGAACCTAAGGGAGGATTAAATGTGCAAAACCCCCAAACCAGACACACAGAGAAGTGAAAGGTAAAGCTCCTTAGGAAGGAGAGCTCTGCTTCTAAGCTTGAATGCACGCCTTGTCCCAAAGATGAGTCCAGACCCAAGTAGGATCCCTAATCTCGTTGTTGCTAGCTGAGAAGGGATGACTGAGACAACAAGCAAAGTTTCCTTGGGAAACATTGCTGAAACTTGCAATGCAGAGAAGCCTGTCCCTGCTTCTCCCTCCTAGGGACAGAGTGAGGGCGGCCAAAGAGTTTACAGCAGATGACAAGAGCTTAAGATGTAAGCAAGATCTTTCCTTGTTTTTAATCCTCTGTTCTACAGACTGGATATCTCAGAGGACTGGTAAAAGTAGGTTAGCTTTCTGTTTACCTCAGTTATTTTTTCCTTATGCTGCAGCATCATGAGTTTCTCAGCTTTAACTGATACCATTTCCGGAACTATTCATATGAACAGATTAGTTTCCACTTCCTATGTAACGATACTGAGAGTTGCACTGGGCAAGAATATTTCTTAATCAAAAGAATATAATTCTGCCTGTTTCAGAGCATAAACTGGCCATTGGGATTAGAAAGAAATGCAGGCAGGTTTATATATTGATATCTGTATGGGATTTGTGTTCATCTGAAACATATATTGATGTGATACTAGATTAGACAACCCATGTTTCTGCTGCATTACTGTTATGGGACACCATTCCTGACAGTCTTATTGTCAGCAAAATAAATACAGGGTGTAAATGTGAGCCCTCAGTGACCAGATGTAATTGCACTAGTTTGGTTTGGGTTTTTTTCTGCTGTTGCTTTTTTGGCCACAGTTACTTATGGAATGAACCATCATAGTTCTTGCTAGATACTTTTATTTTTAATGTTTACTGCCTGTGATATAGAAAGCCAAAGGGACTTGCAAAGATCCACAGAAATTCCTTGCTAAGTAATAATGGAATTTAAATATGACTTTTATAAGTCTGTGTACAAAATTTCCCAGAGTCAGAGGGAGGTCAGGAGAGAAACTCTTACAAAACCAATTCAGACGTAGGTATTATTGGTGATGAAGGAACTCCTTTAATTGCTCATTACTATCAGAAACAATGATCATCAACAGATTTCTCTGACAATCATTTTGTGTTCTTTTCCCCTCTTAGGTTATTGTGGTTGCTTTGTCATTGAGGATGAAGAGTCTCCAATTGGAATAACCATAGATGACACAAAACCTGACGGATCGTTCCCTGCCATTATGGGGTTAGAATCTTCTAGCTTATACTTACAGATGTGTATTTCTTTTGTTTAAAGGACTGGGATGAGGAAGAAGAGGGAAAATGGCCAGGTTACATCAGTGGTCCTCACTCCCACCGTCTTCTTAGATAGAGGAGAGCATTTCTGACAAGCTTCTTGTGCTTCTCTAGTTTGTATAAGCTTTTAGGTGAAGTGTCTGCTACAAACAGTCTAATACAAAGGAGATGGTTGCAAAGAAACTGCTAAATTCGACTGTAGTTCATTTTAAGCATTCAGTTAATGTGGGCTTTTTGCTGTGGAGTGGATTTAGAAATAAATTCCTTTCTTACCTAGCTTTGTGAGCCTGTATTCTGCTTATGTTGAGCCTTGTATTTAATGCCTCAGACAAAACGAAAATGCAGTTGTCCAAAAAACGCTCATTTGCCTCCTCTCCTCATTGATCTGGGGTAGGACAACAAACATCAGCTGATGATTGAATGGAACAGCAGCTTTGCAGTGAAGAAATCAGGATTCTGAAGAAACTGCCAAGTAAAAAAGCTGCAGTTTGGACAAGCATGGGAAAATACATAATGACATTGACTGACTTTTAAAATAGTTTAAGCCAATATGAACAAACAATCTTTACAAATGTTTCTTCTGTGATCTGAGGTGAGGCTGCCAAAAAAATCTTAATATAAATGTTAGGCAGCTGCTCCTTAAGTATCTGGCAAGGAAAGCTTGCCACTTCTACTCAACTGTACGTGTTTATGGGCATGTTCAAGGCTCAAAATCTTCCATAACTTGAGAGCAATAATCCTTCTTCAAATCCCACAGGCCAAGCAGTTTCCTGCTTTGTCCTTGTGGATTTATGCAACTTTCTAAAAGAGTGCAGGAATATACTCTGTCTCCTGGATATCTCCACTAAGGTCAGATGAACTAATCGCCAAATCTGTTTCCTTCAAGGTGAATAAATATTAATTCCAGTTCTTACAGGACTGGTCCATGACACTGTGCTGTGCTTGTCAGAGCAGCAGGCTTCCGTCACTTACTAAACAACAAATGACACGGGTAGCGGTATGGCCAGCTGTTTGTGAGACTTCAAAAGCTCAAGAAAGCTCAGGGTTTCAGTCCTTTTGGATAAGACCCGAGTATAAGAGGAAAGGCATGCAGGCTAGTTTGCTGGACCCTATCATCTCTCTGCCCTCTTTGGGTAGAACTTTTCTTTCCTGAGTCAGTGAGGATGGAGAGTTATTCCCACAGAGCAAAATGAAGCCAGTGCTGGCAGTTCTGAAAACATACTTGCAATCTGCGGCTTTCTCACCTGGTAGCTGCCAGCCAGTGCTCTGTGCCTGTCCCCTGGGAATGCATGTTCTCCCTCTCAATTATCTCCCCAGGATACTCCACACAGGCCTTTTCACCTGCATGACCTGTAATTATTAAGTGATGAGGTGGGATGAAAAAATGTCAAGGCCATTACGTACTGGTAAAATGCTTTGCCCATCTTTTTTCAGAGTTATTTCAAGCAAGAGCTTGCAAATCACCTGGGGTGCTGACACTGTGTGCTATTTATATGCCATATTTTTCTTTTCAGTTTCATCCTTACCAGAAAGGCTGTTAAACTGGCCCATCTCAGCAAGGAAGAGAGGTAAGAGTTCAGAAATCTTAAATCTTTCAGAAATAAATAAGTTCTTTGGGCTGCTTCCCCACACGAATATGTGTGTAGATATGTGTGTGCATATGCACGTATGCACATGCTTAGTGCAACTACCAATACTAGAAACTGGGGCAAAAATTGAGCTTTTGACATAAACAGGCCAAGACATTAATGCTAATATCCATCCAGTTATGAATATTTCTAAGTTTCCAAGGCTGCTTACTCTTCCACTTTATGATTTATCAGCTCAGTGTTACTACATAAACTGAGAAGTTTTTCCAAAGACATTCCCAGGCTGCATTCCCGCTGAAAGATGCTCCCCCCAAGGATATAGGGAGCGCTGCCAAGCGTAGTTTTGGGTGTTTTTCACATTTAGACTGGGTGATAAAATTTGTAAACCTCTGTGTTTACAACAGTATGGTTTCTCCATTAGTATGTGAAATGACCAAACAGTACTTTGAGACGGTATACATGGAAGTGAAAAGGAGCTCTGCTTAGGAATGGATGTGAGCAGTATTCTCCAGTTTTTATTTTTTTCTCAGCTCTAGTAAATCTGTAGGGATTTCATTGATTTATATTGCTTCTCTTCTGGTCTTACACCAGTGAACATGAGAATGAATTGGCTCTGCATCCTAAAATAACCGTACAAAGATTTATGTTTTTCAGAGCTAATTGCCAAAATCAGCCTTCATTTCCCATTACCTGACTCCATTTTAGATGTCACATTTGGGCATCAGCTTTTGAAATATGTATGTTAAGATAAGAACTTGAAATCAGACTTAAAAACAAAGCCAAACCCAACTTTCTTTACAATATGTTGTGATAAATGTGATTTTCATAAGAAGAGCAATAGCTGAGAGGTTTTTTTTCTACCTATTTTTTTTCCTAACTAATTTTATTTTTGTGTAGAAAGAAGAAGATCTGTGAGGCATATGCCAAGGCAATGGGGATGGAAGAGGCTTTACATGTAAGAAATGAATGGCTGTTTTCACCTCTTTTTTTCAGTAATGTTTTTCCTTATTCTGGAAAATGAAGTGAAAATTCCTGCTATCTAAAATGCGTACCTGAAATTATATGTTGTGCCATACAATCTGTACTCCCAAGGGGAGGGCAGCAGCATCTAGTACAGGAAGTACAGAGCTGCTAGTCTTACTCTTTACAACAAAAGAGAAGGCAGCACGTGGTTTTATTTGTCCTGTCATTTCTTCATGGGAGTCCAGTGCTTTTGTAAAAGTGCAAAGATTTAGTTTTCACAGATGGGTACCTTTAGCCAGGTGACATGGCACTCCTTTGACAGGCATCCTTAGCTTGTTTTTTCCCTCTTCAAAGGAAATTTGATTTTATTTTCCAATTTATCTTCCATTGTTTCACTCTCTAATATTTTCTAATACTTACAGCCTGTGCATTATGAAGAAAAGAACTGGAACATGGAGCAATATTCAGGGGGTTGTTACACAGCCTACTTCCCACCAGGCATAATGTATTCTTATGGAAGGTAAACCTGAGAATGCTTTGCTTTCTAATTTACATTTTTTAACTTGTGTGCAATGATATGCCTTACGCAACAAACTTATAGCCTATGTAGCATATTGGGGGAACTCCAACACTCTATCTGCTCCTCTTCTCTCCAGACAACAAGGATCTTGCCATTGACCTTAAGAGCACAGTTTCTCTTGTGACTTTCAATGAAACAAAGCACAGTCACAAAGAGACTTGCTAGAGCCAGGAAACGTTTCCCCCCTAGGCTATTTACAGTATTTGGTGCTACACAGTATTTGCAGTAGGTCCCTTTAATGCTTTCTAAGACCTGTAGGCACACGTCTTGGGCCGATGAAGTCTCCACTGACTGTGTGGGTGGAGCACCAGGTTCTGGTGAAGCCCATTGAGTCACATCTCTAGCAGAAGACACAAAACCCTTCCATGAAAACTCATCCTCTCCTCTCACCCAGCAAAGCCTCCCATGCCCTTGCCACGCAGAACTGCTGTATTCCTAAAGGAATGTATTAGGTAATACTGATTAATACTGGATGTATCGCTGAAAAGCGTGTGGAAAGCACAGTTCAACACGTAATAGGAACAACCAGACAAATCCTGTATCCATAGCCAAAGACCATACAAACCACGTAGCAGACCTCACACTGAGAGCTCTTTAGGATGTCCATCATGGAATTACAACCTGCCTTTGTGCCAAGATGTGAGTGGGAAGAAGTCAGCCCCATGCACAACCTCTGCTGTTGTGATTTATCTGGGTGCTCGGGTAGTAATGGGTGAGGCTTTGACCTGGAGAAGCTTGTGTTAAGCAGACAAAGAAAACCTAATCAAAGGTTCGATGGGAGCTTTCAGAGCAAACATCTCTCTGTGGGAAAAAGAGCTAATTAACTATGGCTGGGTTGAACAGGATACTTGTACAGCTTTACACAGCTGATGGGCTGGCTTATAAGACCCTACAGAGTGAATGCAGCTCCCTGAATGCGGAGACCTTCAGCTGCAATCCCCTTTGTCAGCCTCCAAATAGAAGCTGGTATTAGTGACATGACACTGAAAAAACATCATTCACATCCCATTGTAATGGCAGGGTAACGCAAAGCTTCCATGCAGAAGATATAGATCTGTCAGCTGCACTGCATATCTGGAGGCTTCTAGGATTATCCTCTATCTCAACACTAAAACAAAGCTCGTATTTTGCACAGAAACTGGGCACACTGATTTATGCCTTAGATTTTTCTCTCTCTCAGATCTTGAGTTTTGTGTACAGAAGCAAGTAGGTGGTCCTGCGGGGACAGCTTATTGCACTGTGTTCCCCAGTCCATGTCTGCAGGAATTCTGGAGAACTGAGGTTGAACAGTCCATCAAGGCCCATAAATTGCTTTTAGAAGGATCATCGCCTTCTTATTACTTGTCATCTGACATTCTTCATTTGTTTTGAAGGATCATTCGCCAGCCCATTGACAAAATCTACTTTGCTGGTACCGAGACAGCTACTCAATGGAGTGGATACATGGAAGGGGCCGTACAGGCAGGAGAGAGAGCAGCCAGAGAGGTACAGATCGTTGATTTGCTTTCAACATCTCTATTAAAAGGTTAAAAGGGATTAAGCACAGCTTGGATTTTGTGCATCACACCCTGTAATTGTGTAGAGGCTCCTAGAATTGATGGGGAAGAATTCCAGAAAAGGATGTGAACCAAAGCTTTTTTTAAAAAAACAAACAAAACAAAACAAAACCCCAAAAAGCTTTCTTAGTTTGTTATTGAATAAAGTGGACAAGAATCTCTCCTGAATCATAACATCATGCAATGTGTTTTTGCACTTGAGACTTAAAATGGAGTTTATGCCACATACCTCATGTCTAGAGGTAAAAAACCTTTCAACCTGATGCTGCCCTTAGATATACTACCAGAATTTCTAACAAATTAATCACTGGAAGTTTTAAAAGTAATTTAAGTCATTAAAAATGCTTGCAGCTATTTCCCGTGCAGCATCCTGATGTCTGAGCATTGTTCTCACTTTTGATCTCTCCTTTCTGCTTCTCCTTTTACCAGAGAGTACTGTTAGCTCGACTTTATGAATTTGTAATGGATGACTCTAATAATGTCTAAGTCTCCTCAGAATGACATGCATTGGGCTAGGTTCCCACTCACAGTAAAATCCCATTGGAGGAAGGCGAAAAACCTTTAGAGAGGGTATATTACAGTTACAACTGCTGTATATCAGAGCCATGGAGCTGTTATTTAAGGGAAAATCAGTCCTTTGCTTCGATTTGACAGACTGTCATGTTCACCTTATCCTCATTACTTGCTCTGTTTCAACTCACCTAATTTCTCTTTTCTCCATGTCTGTGAGCAGTAGATACAAAGACAGTGAGCTCTGTCTTCCACAGACGTTCATTTGCCCCTGAGAACCTCCATGATTGTTACAGTTTGTTCTCAAGAATAATCCTTGATAAGCTTTGTACTGCCTGAATAGGCAAGAGAGAACTTTATAATTGTATGCTTTGAAAGCCCCAGAGCTGTATCTCTCCTTTCTAGTTTCTGATCCAAGCAGCATCACTCCTAGCAGGCTCCCAAGTGTGTGGAGGTAACCTCACCTTGCTATTTCTCAAACTGCCATGCAAAAAAGCATTTTTACTTGTACTCTGAAAAAAAATAAAGTAATCATCTGGAAAAGCTGTAGTTCATGTGGCTTTCTGAGTGAAGCCCTGCTTTTTTACAAATTACTCTGAAACTGTCCTTTTACCCTTAAAGCACTGGTTAGGCACACAACCATTTGATGACAAGCTGTCACGCTGTCTCCTTCTCTCTTTACTGATATAAACAGAGAAATCACAGTACATTTTGTGGTTCAGAGCGCTTTCAGCTAGACATAGTTATGCCTTTTATCAAGTCACCTTGCTCTGACTTGTTCTGCTTTTCCAAAACTGAAAGCAGTATGGATTTTATTTTTTTCTTACCTGGTACAAATAACTTTTTCTTCTAGATATTGCACAGGATGGGAAGGATCTCAGAGAATGAAATTTGGATGCCGGAGCCAGAGTCGAAGGTAAACCAGACTGTCTTGTTGTCACCTGCCCAGGCATGCACCCTTCAGTCAGGCTGTGATCCCTGCATCAGAGAGGTTTTAGTACCTCACATGTTGATGGTATTATTTTTTTTGACTCACCTGAGGAGTATTGTTACCACTGTCTGAGAGGCAGGTGACCAAGACCCAGGGACAAGCATCTTGGAGCCTGGGGACTGCAAAATGCAGGAACTCAGCCTAGTTCTGCCCAGTCCCAGGCCATGTTTTTAAGCCAAATATAACCTCCGCCCAGTCACAAGTAACTCCACCGTTGCTGTGCTGTAGACAACTGAAAATACACAGCCCTGAGCCTCCTTCCCATCCCCGTTCTGATCCTTGGGACAAACCTGTGATCTCCCTAGCCTAGCTGGGAATGTTTGCCACATCCCTGCTTGCACGGTGAGGGAGACACAGTGGTGGTACCATCTCCTCTCTCCCCTAGGATGTTCCAGCACGACCATTCACCACCAGCTTTTGGGAGAGGAACCTGCCGTCCGTCCCGGGACTGCTGTGCCTGCTTAGCTCTACTGTGTGTTTCACTTCTGTAGCTGCAGTGGGACTGTTTGCCTATAAAAAGGGACTGCTAATTCGAAACTAGTGGCGACCGCATGTCTAGTGGAAGCTGCATACTCCTTTCCATTTACCAGATGAGTGTTATTTTTTGAGAGAAGTGGCATGGACAACTGGAAAGTGCAAAAGTTGTTCTTCTTATGATTTTTCTTTTTAGTACTATAATTAATGTGTCGAGTCTACTGCAATCCCAACAGTGAAAGAGAAATAAATCAACTGGGGGGCATTTTCAGATTTACCTTTTCCTTTTCCATTTGTTTTGATCAGACCTGATAATATCAGTGGTATATTCCTAACACAGGGAAGGTAAAATACAGATCACACGTTTCCCAAAAGGGAAAGAGGCCTTGGAGAATGTATTCATTGCCACTCACTGCTTTATTTTTTACTACACGGGATAATAAGTACCCTTATGTATTCACCTTGGTTAGCAGCTCAGAATATCTGAGGTTATTCCTGTAACATCCCAACTGCACAGAAAAGATCAGCATGCCAATCATACGTAGAACTGCCAAATTAATTTTCAAATGCATTTGATTAATAATTAATCATCACAACATGAAACTTAACCACAAGCTAGTTGAGAAGAGGTAATTAGCATGAAGCAGCTCGCTAAATAACAAGATAGGAAGCATGGGGAGATTTTAGTCTGCCTGCTACTGAGCGAACATCCACACTTATCTGTTCTGCAGGATGTCTGTGTCGCTATGGCATTGCCATGTTGCGGCTCTGGGTTGCTTCCTGTCCCAGAAGCATCTGAACCAGCCCAGACATTCTCTATTGAAGTGGAGTGAAATGAGTTAGCAAAGTTAAAGCCCCTCTGACTTGCAGGAGATGTTATGTTATGTTCCTGGTGGCAGCAGCTTTCTGTCTCTATCAGTTTACTGCCCCTTGTTTTGCTTATAATCTGTACTGCCTTCCTCCAATTAGAAGAAGTTATTTGGGGCTTGAATTACTGCCTTGTTAGTTACAGCAATTGACTGCATCTGCCTGTTCTGCTCCTATTCTGTACGACACACTTAAAATAATCACTTTAGTGTTTAACTGAAACCTGGAATATAAGTTTCACGATGTGCCATTGTTATGTGGTCTTTGTGCCATGAAATGTGAGCATTGTATGTGTCCATGAACTCCACTGTCATTCAACATGGATAAAATGTGCCTTTTAATAGTCCTGAAACCTTGACAAGAGGAGCTGTTCTATAAACTTTTCTTCAGATTCTTTCGTATGTCGTTTTTTGTGAATTTGTGGAAGATGGTGTTTCTGTAGTGTGTTAAATCATTAGACACATGCAGCAGCCACCCAACTCTTGCTCTCATCCATATTTATACACCAACACAAGTACCTGTCTACCCAAGGCTTCTCTTCTGGCCTCTGCTTCAGCCACTTTTGTATGTCCTCTCACTTTTTTTTTTTTTTTTACAAAAACCTTGCAGACACTGGAACTCAGCCTAGATGCTGGTGGACTCCAAACCAGAAGCCACTTCCAGAGGGAAGGGGTTCTTCAGGCGACTGCTTGTCATCAGATGAGGGCTGGTACTCAGTGCCAGTGTTAAGCACTGCACAGAAAAGATGTCTCCTGAGCTACTTTGTTTATTGCTCGCAGGGCCACAAAGCTGGTCTAGAGGGTCTAGAGGAGAAACCATATGAGGAGAGGCTGAAGTCACTTGATCTGTTCAGCCTGGAGAAGAGGAGACTGAGAAGGGACCTCATAGCCATTTACTGCTTCCTCACAGGGGGAGGAGGAAGAGCAGGCGCTGATCTCTTTTCTCTGGTGACCAATGACAGGACCAGAGGGAATGGCAGGAAGATGTGCCAGGGGAGGGTTAGGAAAGGTTCTTCACCCAGAGGGTGGTGGTGAACTGGAACAGCTCCCCAGGGAAGCAGTCACAGCGCCAAGCCTGACAGTATTCCAGAAGCGTTTGGACAATGCCCTCAGACACGTGGTGTGAGTGTTGGGGTTGTCCTGTGCAGGGACAGGAGTTGGACTCAGATGATCCTTGTGGGACCCTTCCAACTCAGGTCATTCTATGATTCTATCATTCATTCTCTACAAGGTTCAGCCAGCCACTACTGGTTTTTCTCCAGGAGGAAAAAAAGCCTGAAACGATTATTTACAACGAGACTATCAACATTTTCAGCTTCAACTTTCCCATCTAGCTTGAACTTACACAGGCACTTCAAATTACCCACACTGGAAAGGAGAGAATAGTCTCAGTAGAAAGCAGTAATGTTGGATTTTAAACACACTAAACTGTAGTATTAAAAGCTTATTTAAAGCATTTTTGACAAGTCAATTTAGCCTTCACCTTAGAAACATTTTAAGGGGGGAAAGTGACTTATGTGAATTGCTGTTTGACTTGAGGGCTCCCTGCTGAATGTGTTCTCAGCTACAGCCATTACCAAACAGGGATTCCTGTGTGCTAGGACTAACCCATGTGTGCAGACTGGCACAGCCACAGTGCCCACCCAGGAGCTCAGAGAGAGAGCACAGGCTTGCTCCTGACAAGCCTTTTCTGGAGTGAAATAGTTCTGCACCATTACACGCTTGCCCCAGGAGGATGTTTCCACTGCTGCAAAGACATTGTCCATAGCTGTTCAAAAATATTCCTCCATACGTGTATTTGTGGCAGTTAGAGCCATTCAGTTTTGTGCTGACTCAAAACTTAGACATCTGAATTTCACAGCTTTTGTGTGCGTGTGCAAATGGAACTCCAAATCATCTGGAATATATCCATGAGATCACCCTGTCCAGTTTCACTTTTCACCTTATCCATGCACATTTCTATTGCAATTTATTTGGGTTTTGAAGTGCAAATTAAATTTGGCTGAACCAGTCTTCAAACTGTTAAATAGGATCAGCTACAATGTTCCCCACTTTTCAGGGAAAAAACACGTCTCACTGCTGTGGGGGTGGTAAGCAGCAAATGGAATGAAAGAAGTTGATTAAAATTGGCATTTTTGAAACTCCCGTAGCTCCCAGGGACCATGTTGCTGCTGAGAAAGGGCAGTGTTTGTCAGAGAATACAGACCAGTTTCCATCCTGCTTTTGTATGCTTCCTGACAATCAGAACAATTTCCCTGTTTAAACATTAAACATTCAGCTTAAATATTAAACAGCCAGGCATCTTTCTTAAACAAATTTTGAAACGGAATGGGACTGAGTTTATCACCGCTGACAACTCTCCAAGTGAGCTGCTGCTGTTATTAAAACCATGAGGATGAAGCACTGTGGAAATACCTCTTTCTGCTGGGGACTGAGCATAATACCCACCTGAGATGTGGGATGGGAAAGCCTGGGCAATGCTTTTTGATCAGGGTTGCTCAGTGCCCCAGCTGGTGGAGTAAAAGCCTTATACTCCCTTGGTACAGGTGGCACATGCTGCGTCCTCTCAAGGTAAGGCATGAGACGGTAGAGGACAAGGTCCACACGAAGTCCATCAGCACTAGGGTGGGAACTGAACTGCATTGACCTTCCTGGGAAACGGGAGAGCCTCGGGAGAAAAGATGGTAGTTTGATGCCTGGAAATAAAGTAAAAAACAGAGCGAGCAAGCACTGGCAGAATGAGCGACAGAGGGAAAAGAAAGGAGAAAAATTGTAAAGTAATCCTCCGTAATAGCACTGAAATAGGAAGCACTACAGAACAGACAGATTAGACAGAGCAAACTAAGCAAGCAGAGATGATGCATGTGAGAGAACCTGCCTCTTTTTTAATTGAATTGCTGATTTTGCTTACAGATACCACAGCAACTGTGCCCAAACTTTTCACACCATGTTGCATATTTAGCCTTTCAACACCTTTGAGAGCCACAGAAATCGGCACCAGGGGTGGGAATACTCCTGTGAGACTGTCATGCTTCCCACCTCCTTTCTGCCCTGCTCCCCTCAGCTGTGGCTCCTGGCTGTGCAGGGCAGCCTGGCTGCCCTCAGCCAGCCACATGGGGATGGGGACCTGGAAGCTGGATGGGCTGCTGGGCTGTTGGGAGCTGGACAGGCAGAAGGTGCAGGAGAACCACTCACTGGCTTTTTTGGACCATCACCAGCGTGGCTTTTCATCTCTGATTACCTGATTGTCACACAACCCCTAAAATGCCTGCCGTGGCACCTCACATCCCAAACCCCTCTGGCAGGAAAACCACCATGTCAGAGGTCTGGGAAGGGGCTGCAATCAGGAGGACAAAGCATTGGGTCGCAGAGGCTGTATGTTTTGGTGTAGTGGACATGAACCTCCCGGGGTCAGGCAGCATGCCTCCAGCTGTGCTCCTTGCGTGGGGCAAGGAAGAGGTCTGACCAGAGTCACTTGGAGTGCTAAAAATACATCTAGCCTCAAAATCCACTCTAGGCAAGCAAGGAGTTGCAGCCCGTGCTTGTTCTCTTCGATATTCATTCGCCAGGAATACTTTCCAGTTCATGTTTGATCCAGCCTCCAGTTTCAATGCTTTAACTCATTTCCCAAGATCAAACATACCCTTAACCACCAGCACAAATTAGCATTATATATTTGAATGAAAATACAACCCAGGGAATGTGCCAATAATACGCAGTCTGATGGGCTGTAATGTGCAGGTTTTGCATCAGTCTGTTCCCATGTCTCCTTGACCAGGTCTTGCTGCCTGACAGCGAGGGCTTTCACCGGCCAGAAATCATGCTGGGAACAAGCTGGAGGCTTGTCTTACGTCCTCTGCACAGAACTCAGCTCCCATTTCCTGACAGCAGCATCAAGAAATAGAAAAAATGGACAAATCCAGAGAGTCTTCTTTTATAGAAACATGGTTACAGTTGGGTTTTGTTTCCTTTTGGGCTGTTTCTTTTCCACAAAGCTGTTGGAAACAAACAATTTTGCTTTGCAAATGATCCCTGCAGCAGTTGTTATCCTCACACACAGAGAAAGCAAATTTCGTCTTGGTGAAAATCCAGAAGGGGAAATTGTTAGTGAACTGTAACTTTCTCTTTTCCCACTCAGCTCCTGCACTTGGCAATCAATGCTTTGGACTCCAGTTGTAATTCTTGTTCTGCTCTTTATTTGTAGTGCTTGGCTTCCCAGTTTCTCTTCTTTGTTCCTTACTCTCCTTGGTTTTTTTCTGGGACTCATCTTACATAGCAGAGGCAGAATAATCCAGGTCATAAAGGAGGAGGAAATAGAAAGTTTCCCAAGTGAGAGTGCATTACTTATGAGAGGAAAGGGAAGCTTTAGCAGAGCAGTGCTGGCTGCATTCTAGGTGCCACAGGAGGTCAGCAGTGCCTCCAAGCTGCCCCTCTCCTTTTCCAGAGGTCCTAGGAAATGTGATGAGCCCCAGCCTGTAACTATGAACTGATCAGACCGGGGAGGGGGGGGTAGGGGGGGGGGGTGGGAGCGGTGGGGGGTGTTTGCCCTGCCTGTGACTTCACCAAGCACAATATAAGACAGGCCTCCTTTGCCATCTCTGTCTTCTCACTGTTACGCCTGCTTCATGAAATTTAACTGTGAACTTCGCTGCCACTCATGGTGCAACAAGAAAGCTTCCACTCCACATGGGATTGAAAATAAAGCAAAGGATGTAATTACCATTTGTGTTGGGATTTGGACTTCCATGGCCAGACCCTTCACTTAAAAACTTGAATTATAGCCTTAGCACCATAATTTTCATCGAAACATCGGTGAAATCCAGCATGTCCAGCCAAAAAAAGCAGAACCTAGTATTTTTTTTGGGGGGGGGGGGGGCGGGGACGGGACACAGGACTACTGGTAGCAGTTACCAGCTGCAGGCAGCTGTGCTGAAGCATGGCTGGCCGCCAGACTGCTGCACAGCAGCAGAGCACAGCAGGGCTCAAGGCTGAAACAAAGGCTGCCATCTTCTGGCTTCATGATGGCAGTATTTTATCACCTCACAAAAACCGTGGCAAAAGCTTTACACCTTGTTTTGCCGCAAGGTCTCAGTGGGCATTTATGCACTGGGTTTTACCATTCCTGCTGGGCATCCAAAAATATTAAACTGTGGAATGGAAACACATGAAAGGAAAGGGATGCAAGTCCCCAGCTTCAAGACCCAGTTCTCACCTGTCTCCAAGTTCTGATATGCCACATCGGAGGAAGAGGAGAAAGGCAGGTTCCACCCCTGCAACTTCTGCTTCCCAGCATTAGCCAGTCCCTGGCAGAAGTTGATGAAAAGGCTGTGGCACCATCCCTCTGCCAGCACTGCAAGACCTTGTCTGAAGTCTTGAGTCTTTCCAGAAGTCTTAAGTCATTTTAGATGTCGTAAGCTTCTATCTTTTCTGCTGCTTTGCAGCATGAAGGAGCTGGCAGAGAAGTGTGAGCACAGATTCTATGTGCACCTGAGCACTTTCCTCCTCTGAGAGGGGAGGGGTTCTTTGGAAACAGTTCACTTTATGAATATAGATGTAAGTATTGGCTCAAATCTCCAGCCTCCGAAAAAGCACTCTGGCCAAACTCCAGCTCCTAAAGAAATGATTAGGAAATAACAGTTTCTAATTTTGTTTAATATTCTTGTTCTGCTTTGCATTGAATTGGCAAGTGGAGGCTGCGGTAACATCTCCCCTTGATTTTGATTAAGTGCAAGCGTGCATTTCAATTGTTTAAGATTATGACTGCACAGCCCAATGGGACATCTCACCGCCTCAGACCTGGAATACAAGTTTCCACATCTGAAATTATAATGTAATTTCTGCTAAATGCAACACTGCTGTGCAAAGTGTTTTTCTTACAACTTGAAGCATATGCAAATTGGGAGTGAACAGCCTGAGAGCTGACAAGGATGCCTCAGTGCATTATTAATACACTTCCTTTTCTCCCTCCTTCCCATCCAAGTATTACAGCATATTCAAGTACAGTGTTGAATCCCATTAGACGACGGTTTAGGAGTGAACTGAGCCATTTGACAAACTCTGTCAGTCAAAGGCTGGGGTTTCTGCTGGGTACTGCTTCCTCAAAGCACCTCTTCAACAAGTCTCTGCTGTTGCAGGGAAATGGAATTTCATGAACCCCCTCACCTCAGGTTTCTACTGGCATTCTATTACTTTATGTCCTCAGGCAGCTAAGGCTGGTCTGTATTTGCTCAGACCCACTCTGCTGTAGGTCAGATGGATGTATCACTTCGATCTGGATGAGGCTTTGCCCTCCTTGAAGCTGGAGTGGGAGGGAGTCTGCAGAGCCTGTAGATGCCAGAGTAAATGGAGCTGGGTGGATAACAATTATTTTGTTAGGGCTGTTTCGCTACGGAGTGAGTGTAAAAATTGCTAACACAGAATTCCCTCTGAACATAGCAAAAAACAACTCTGGATGAAAGCTAATAACACTTTACTTCTAAATTAGAGAAGGTATTCTGTCAAAACACAGGGTGAGACTGTCTTTGATTCACGATGTAAGAACTCCAAACAACTCTGCTTGCCTCTTTCACCAACGCCAGGAATAATGGAAAACTGGGAGGAACCAGCATGGCACTGAGTAAAGACCCAGTGGACACAACTCTTAATGTGTGTTTTGCAGCTTATAACAGCTATTTAAAATTCAGGTTTGAGCTTTTTCTAGCTTAGCATCAGAATAGCTTATTGCTACTGACTGTACAAATCACACAAACTAAAATCAATCTACAAACCCTCTTACTCAGGTGGATTTTTTTAACAGCTTAACTTGGCACTCAGCTGCTAACCGAAAGCTCTTCTAGCAAACACCACTGATATTCTGTCTTCCTAGAATATCATGCCTTTTATTTCCACTGAGCAACAAAATCATTGCACAGCCTGCCTGCATAAAGGCCAGCTATGTATTTACATGCAATTTATTAACTTGCTTCCTGTTAAGATTCACAGAGCCTACATTACCCCTGTTCGCATTTCTCCAAATCTAAATATCCCAAGGGCACCTTTAAGTACCTAATTGCTATCAGCAGTCGGTGGGAGGTAGGAGTTGCCTAGTTCAGTATCCAAAGTGCGTGTGCCACCTGTGCAGGGCTAGGTTAGGACACATGGCCACTGGAAGAGCTGCCACCTTTCAGAGTAGCAGCTGGAGGCTGGACAAGGTGTCCTCTGGTGTCTGAAAGGCACAAGGTAACTGTGTTTCAGCTCCTGGGTTGCTACCCAGATGGGTAAATATCACGTGCTCTTTGAAAACGTCTACCATTGTAATTAATGTCTTTGCAGAACAAGTGAAAGACATGCATTAGATACAAAATCTCTTCTTCTAACCTGAGTTCATCCCACCTATTTAAAGCACGTAATTGAGGTACTGAAGTTAGAAACCGAATTAATTTAGGTATCTTCCTACATGAAGAGCTAGAGAGAAGGATGTGTCCATAGCACTCCTCTAGTCCTGCATGGGTTGAACTAACAGGCAAGCAGCCTCTCTCCTCACTCACTGCACAGAGGACCAGTCAGAGAAAAACTGTATCTCAGAAGCCCTGTTGCTGAAAGCACCTCAAACAAGGTGAGAAAAATGTGGGCCTTAATGTATTGGTCTAAATTAAACAGAAATCATCCCATTGTTTCCAGTTGATACCAAATTGTATCTTGGATCTGTGCAATCTGAGGCTATTTCTGCCTTTCATTCTTGGATGCTTTTCTTCCTGAGGCAACCGTACAGGCCCAAGGCCTACCTTGAGCCAGAAGACAAAATTCATCAGTCCCTCCAATATTTTGCGACTTGCTTCAGAAGAGTACATTTCTGTAACTGGTGATGGGAAAAACTGATCCTCAGTTCTCACACTAGAAGTGAGTCTTGTATGGTTTAGCCAGATAATTTATAAACTCATCCTATCCTCTCCTAAACAATGAGTGAGATTTCTGATTGGTTTCTCAGGAAATCATATTAGTATCTTCCATAGATGTTATACAAAATGCATTTCTTCTGTATTAATCTGTCCAAGTCAATTTTCTGTACACCAGACTGCTGGAAATAATGAAGTAACCTTCTGGCTGACATAGTCTTTTTGACATGCACGCTGAAAGCTTTGTAAATAAATAAAAATAAATAATAGGGCGTTTTCAGTACCTCCTCTGGGATGCCACAGGATACATCTGAACATAGGGTTAAAGAGGCAGTTCAAATGTTACCCAAGGCAGCAATGTTTAAGAGTCATAACCATTTGTAAGCTGCTTTGAGAGCCTGTGAAATGCATTGCTGGTCCTGATACGTTTCTTAGGGGATGGATGCTTTATAGAGCATACAAAGGATTAGTTGAGGATATTTGCTTTCATTGTATTTGTGTTCCTTTATATCTTGTAAGTAATATTGAAAGTTAAGCCTATAGAAAGAGCACTGCATGCTTTTGATGTGTTTTCACATGGATGGTTATGCTTTTTCCAGTATTCGCAGAGCGTGTTTTTGTGAAACACAGGTCCCTTCCCAAGGCCAAATTTGTTCTTCAGTTACACTGATCTCTCTAGCATTGACACTGAGCTGCTGGATGAAATTAAACCAATGATTTTTGTCTCTTCTGATTTTTGCATATTTGCACCACAACAGTATTTGGCAGAAGTTGTGTTTCTTCCCATCTTCAGTTACAGCCTCGTACCACCTGTACCACCTGTCCTTGGCTCTTACAAGCAACTATAAAATATGTTCGTGCCCATATGTGTTCCAGTAAACAAGTTGCTGTGAGAGGCCTATGTTCATGATGGGGACCCTCCAAATCCATCTATAGCAATAAAAACTAATTCTTAAGCGTAAGACAGTTGGCCATTTATGTGTTAGGAAGAATTATTGCTAAATGTGGTTTGGTTTTTTTGGGGTGTTTGTTTTTTGGAGAGTTTGGGGTTTTTTTTGGCCTTTTCAGGGGGTTGGTTTGGGGTTTTTTTTTATCCTTCTCTCCTTCTTTACAGAGCTTTCTTTATTGAGAAAAGCTGAAGATATCTCACTGGCTTCAGTACAAAATGCAAAATATTGTGTTTCTCACATTCTCACAAATAATCACCATCATAACCAAGTCAAAAGGGGCTTCCACAAAAGAAAAGCCTTAAACAGCAAATGTGACATGACAATATTTATTGATTCTAATTAAGGTTAAAAAAAGTTCACAGCTGTCAGATAAAAGTACCTGCAGAGCCTATTGAAAAGGGAACTTAAGAAGAAACCAAGGGAGACAGTCACCACAGAGGCACTTGAGAAAATGCTACAGTCATAAAAGGCACAAATTCATCACACACACAGCATACGTATTTCTGCAAAGTTGTCGCTCTTTTTTTTCCAAAACACAGAGGCAGGCATGACTGAACACTGACCTGTACATGACCACAGGACACACGCTATAAGCAGCAGTCTATGACAATGTATACGTGATTTGGTTGTAGAGATATTTTAAAAGCAAGACTGCTTTGGTCATCTTGTTTCTATCTCTATTGAAGAACGGTCTGTAAGATGAAGCTGATCTTAAGGTGGTAGAGATGGTAGAGGGAATGTTACTCCATTCAAACACAGGTCAGGTTTATTTGGGAGCGTTAGTAATCTGAGGTTTAAATGTGTTTGCTTCTTGCCTGAGAGCAGTGGCAAGTGACAGCAGATGTGTTATTTGGCATCAAGAGCTCTGCTGAGAAAGAAAAAAAAATGCACCCGTTAAAGGAAAGACAAGGGGCTGCCTCAGATTGCTCACTTCCTTGTTTTGTCAAGTAGTTTATATAATTAGCTTTCAAGTACTTTGGTTAAGACAGATTTTCATGCCATGACCCGACTTGCTTTGCAATATACAATTGCTATCAGAACAGTGTACAAGCAACTAAATCTCTTTTTTTTTTTTTTTTGCAAACTCTGAAGAGCCCTACAAAGTACGCACGATAACACAAATCAGTCCACAAGAGACAAATGTCATTATTTCTGTAACACATTTTAGGAAGCTGATAAACTGCTGGAACTTTCATGATCGCAAATTTCTCATTAAGCATGTGAATAAATTACAAATATAGCACAACTGGTTTGCCCATTAATCCAGGCTTCATTCCTCTCTTGGAAGGGCTGGCATGAGGGAAGTTTAAAAAGTTAAACCAGTGCTAACAGTTCTCTCTGCCCATGGGGAAGCAACTTGATTCTCTGCCTACATTTGTCAATTTTCTCATCATACTGGCATCCACTTAGACGAACTGCCACATATTCCTTTTATGTGGAAGATGTTGAGAAAACAGGAGCAAATTCTTCTTTTTAATTCCATAGTTGTGATAATGTCCACAGCATAACCATATAACCATAGTGAGACACAGCTGTAAAGACAAAAAGAGTATTCCTAATGCTTCAGCAGTCTGGAAGGAAGGTGATAGAGACTTTCGACTGCGAACACAGATGCTGCAATTCAGACCTTCCAGTTAAATCAGATTTGTCTAAAAATCTGAGGGGATCCAAATTTAATTGAGATTTTGAGCCATAACCACTTTTTGTGGTGGCAGAATAGCATGAGAAATGCTTTGTGGATTTTTTCTGATTTTGTTTCACTCTGAAACTAAGAATAAGAAAAATTTATAACTACATACACTTTTCTTTTTTTAACAGACCAATCTAATGAAAAGCTTTAGCTATGATTCAGCTCAGTTTTATCTATACCTAACTTTTGTTTTTATTTGGATTTTCTGCCCCTGTGGCACACAACAGTTTCTTGTTAACCTGTAAATAACTTCTGTCAGATTCTGGAGCAAAAGAGAGATACATTTTGGATGTGAATAAAACCAATTTATCTTCATTAGTCTCATGAATTTTCTCCCCTTTAGAGACCTGCAGAGTATTTCTAGGGCAGAAGCAGGACTTGAATGCCAAACAGTTTTGGCAGAGAAATTATCTGCAAATGCAGCAATTCTTTATATGTTAAGTATGTACTCACTGTCTAGCACTTAGAAATATTGGGCAAAGACTTTAAAAATCTCTTCCCAAATTTAGGTTCCCGTGTTTATTTCTGGCCTGAGAATCGTCTGAGTTGCAAAAGCTCTGAAATTACAGTTCCCATTCAGCTTTCAGTTCCTAATTAATTTAGTAAATAAATCACACAGAGAGAAAGCCATGTAGAAGCAAATGTCCCAGGCAATTAGTGCTCCATGTGATACAATGAGAAAAGCCATATGCATACTACTGCACTTTTCTTCTGAGTTGAAGATCTTTATGTCTGAAAAGTTCTCCTATGCATTTTAAAAGGCCGTTATGAGGACATCCAGTTGCGATAAAATCCAAGCTGCTGCTACAGGAAGATTTTTAACTGGCACATCAAATTAAAGAGAATGAAACTTAAAGGCCAGAAACTGATGCCTTGCTCACAAATATTACAGCTTTATAAGTAGTTCAGTGGATTTCCATGGGACTATTTGGGGAATCAAGTACTACTCTGTACAAGCAAGATCAGATGCTAGCCCAGAAAGTCTGCCTAAGACTGGTATCCAGTCCTACCATATGCTCACACCAGTTGCTGAATATATTCTTGTTCTACTTCCCACCATGAGTTTTTACTGCAATGTAATTTTTTTACATATAAATCAACACTGGGTGAAGGGAGAAGTGCAAAAAATAGGCTCAGAAAAACTACACACACACATAACTTTTCTCAAACTTCATCTGCACCAAATCCTGTTTCCAGTTGTACCTGTGACTCCCTCTTTTTTGTCAGGCAAATGCAGAACAGCAGAAATACCTAGAACAAAGTACTGTGATGTTGACAGGCAAGTATCTAAGGTTTTGATGGCTGGGATTTACTGGGTTTGGTTTTGGTTTTTGGGGTTCTTCATTTTTTTTTTTCACTACATTGTATGAAAGGTACCAATCCAGGGAGGGCAGAAACACCTGCATGCGACTATCCTATCCATGGTTCTCTTTGATCTCTCTACCATTTAGATCTTTGATCCGTTACCAAAAGTGCACAGTCAGTGCAATGCAGCACAGCAGGCAGAAGTGGAAGTGCTAATCACATCAATACCATTGCCTGGAGACACTGAAGCTCTGAATCAACTAAGCTGTTCAGCAGGAAGCAAGTGTTGGGCAGCAGACAAAGTTTGGGGTTTTTTTTAATGCTAACGCTACTTTTTCAAGCCCATTTTTACTCTACCAGGCAAGAGACAACCTTAGGGTGTTCAAAGTATAAACACACAGATGAAAGGAAAGATGGAGATAAGAAAATTAGGTAAAAGAGTTTTTATGGACAGCTTTAAAACTTCCTGGGGTAAACAGAGGTTAATTTGTTCTCTTGCCATCTTGCAGGAACTTAGGAACCTAAATGAGAATCTTGGAGGCAAAGAGATGTCAGATAGGGTGAAGAAGCCTCGAAAGGCTGTGACACTACCATCACATTAGCACAAGGTTCCCCCTTCAAAGTCAGTTCCAACAGCCTGATCAGCCATCCTGCTGCTATAGTCTGGAGACTCAGTTTTCTAGGCAAAAGAGGTCTGATCCCACACAGGGACAGGCTCAACTCAGACACACAAGCTCTGCTTTTCGAGGCAGTGTGAACACAGCTGGTGAGCCTGAAATTCAACTCCATTGCCAAAGGCAGTAAAAACATTCATTGACTCACTGTAGGGGAAACAGGCCACTAGAAATGCCATGGCCACACTTGCATAGTTCGGATAGATATATTGAGTCCAACTTGTCCCTTAGGTGCTGCCTGCACTCTGCATATCTGGGTGAAAAATATAAACACTAAAAAGATCCTCATCAGCAATTTGCATGAAGTGTTTTTTTTCTTTAAGCTATGGATTTCTTTTCCCAGTCTACCACACAGAAAGGCAGAAAACCTTTGTTTATGATTAGAGAAGGAAGTGCCTGTGAAAACAGAGTTCAGGGTCTGGTTCAGAGAGAAGTGCATAACCAACTGGAAATCTCATCAGAGTATAATTTATAGAGCTATTGCATCACTTCTGCTCTGAGATCTGGATAAAAATCTCAAGGTGGTAGCACCTGTCAGGGTATCCTAGAAATACACCACCAAAAAAGTTACTGCTAGAAGTAGGCCTAGGTTAAAGGGGTTCTTTTTCAATATGGATCCCTTTCCTTTACCCTTCCCCTCTAGCCTCTTTTCTCTATTGTTTTCTCCTGCTCCCCAATTCTGATCTGATTTTGGAGACAGGGAAGTACATGCCAAAAAAAAAAACTCTGAAAAAAAGAAAACCACTCAAGTGCGAGGCTTTGTGTTAGCACCTTTTTCAGTTTCTAACCAGAAGTCCCTTTTTGTAGGCAAATAATCCTGCCGCAGCCACAGAAGTGAAGAAAGTTGAAAATCCAATCAGCTTCAGCAGTCCTGGCACAGACGGCAAGTTCCTCTCCCAGAAGGTTGTAGTGATGGGCAAAGCTGGAACATCCTGTGGGGAGAACATCCATTATCAACAGGACACCTTTACTGTAACAGGCAGGATGTGAATCAAGAGATTCTCATAGCAGAAACGAAACTGGGTTGAAGCAGCTCACGTTGTGAAGTAATACAAAATTTTCTGCTCAGTCAAAGGGAAGAGGAAGAGACACACAGAAAGGATTCACAGACTGGTTAAAAAGTGCAGTTCTTTCCAATCACATGTTTTAGAGTTGTAAGACAGATGCCTTTTCTGAATGTCTATCACATTCGTCTTAAGGGAAGGGCAATTTTAGTGAGTAAGGAAAAGTTTATTGTGGCTTTGTTTAGTGAACTTAAATAAAAATAGCAAAAAAAATTTTATCTTATCAGCAAACCAGCAGAAAACAAACCATTCAATCTACAGAAAGACTTACAATTGATTCAGGTTCTGGCTTCCAAATTTCACTCTCCGGGATTTTCCTCATAGCAAACAGTATCTGAAAATAAATAACATTTTCTAATAAGTACTATTGAAAGAGAAGAAGGGCTGGCTTTAATTTTTGTTTCAAAATGGCATAATGAAGATAACAATTGAGCGCCATCCATGGAGGTGTTTAAAAGACAGGTAGATGAGTTTCTTAGGGACATTGTTTAGTAAGGGAACAGGTATGGTTGGACTCAATGATCTAAGAGGTCTTTCCCAATCAGATGATTCTATGATTCTATGAACATGGGATAAATCTCCATGTATTCAAATTTCAAAGAAAACTGAACCATTGTACAACTCATTTCTGGGGAGGTCTGATATTTAAACAAGACACTAATCCTAGTGGAAAATAGAAACAGTAACAGAAAAAACTGTCTATCCTTAGTCCATTTGAGATATCAGAACTTCAGTAGTCCTATGGCAACAGGGTAGTACGAATGTGACTAGGAATTAAGTACACATTCCAGGCAAAGTGAGGTGCGCACAAACTAGCGACTGTGTGGACAACCTACAAAGCCAGGAGAAACCTGGTCTGCAAATTCTACTATTATGAAGGAAGAAGAAGAGAATATGGTAAGTGACTACAGAGCACCACTTTCAGGCAGAAAAAAGCAAGAATAAAATGAAAACCTCCATAGTAGAAAAGTAACTATTCGAAATATTAAAGACATCAGAGATTAGTAGGATAGCAAACATTATCTGAAATTATAGTCATGAAAGACAGCAAGATTAATTTCTATAGTAAAATAAAATGGAGGTGATAATATTAATGTTTTTCTTATTCCAGGGACTTGTAGATTTAACAAGATTTGCCATCTTTTACAATGGGCTTTTATTCTAGACAAGATTCATGGACCTTATCAACTTTTCAATACAGGAGAATAAGAAACACCATTGCACTGGATTTCAAACATATTTTTCCTTTTATGGGTAAATGAGGACAGGAAAACATCAATTTTTTTACCAGTCAAGCTCTCTGATTACCTGCCTCTCTGCTGAGGCCTATGGAGGTTCTGCTGTAATGGTCTTACATTAGAGAGGTCATGAATCACCTCCTCTGGAGGTTTTCAAGAATGGGTTATGTACAATTTTCACAAACGGCACAGTTTAGGGACAGCTGATCCCTGTCTTTTAGGGCAGAGGTATAGGCTAGATGAACTCTCCAGATCTATTTCAGGCCAATTTCTGTTCTATGACTATAGTTTTTAGCCATAATGTTCCCTTTCCCTTCACCACATAAAATGAAGATGAAATTTCCTTTGCTGCTCTGTAAACTGTACTATTCCTAAAAACACTTAAGGAACTGGCATTTTATCAGATGCAAAATAGTCCTTGTTTAATGACTTTATGGTAAGTCTGTCTCAATAGCATGTCACTGTGTGAGTAGTAAGGTTGGAAACAGCCGAGGAAGGGACTGGCTTGGCGTGCAAGCAGAACTGAGCTGTTCGTAGTGAAGCTAACATCCATGATCTCTCAGTACAATGACTAACAGAGTACCCCTTCGGGGCCAGGGGAGGAATTTGGGGCAGGGGGGAAAGGATTTTATTCCTGGAAATAAAGAAGAGTTTCATGAAATAGTCAAGAGTTCTTCCTAAGCATTCCAAATCTCAATGAAAAATGTTTTTTGAAGTCTATCCCCTTTGCAGGGATTTGCATCAAGAATTTCAGAATGCCTGAAGCTGTTAAAGCTCAGTTCCCATTTCACCTTCAACCAGATCATCTTTCATTTTCCACAGGATATTTGACAGTGCCCCTTGCTTTGGGTTTGCATCTGTACCTCTCTGGCTGCTCTTTCTCCAGCCTGTACAGCCCCCTCCATGTATCCGCTCCACTCTGTGGCTGTCTCGGTGCCAGCAAAATAGATCTTGCCAATGGGCTGCCGAATAATCCTGGAGGGGTACAAGCAGTAAGTCGCATCAGTCATATCTGGAAAGGTAACTGAAATCTCTGGGTTAATATTAGAATAAAAGTGTTTTTAATAACAGCAGGCACTTAAAGGCAGCAACTTTGAGAGAGCTGAGCTGGAGGCAGAGTCTGCATTGCATTTCATGTCTCGCAGAAAACACGCCAGAGTTCATGTTTTCTAAACATTTTCACTGCAATTCTTGCAATGATATTTCTGCTTGTGAATCTAGTGCTCAGAGGTGTAAAGGACAACCAGCTTGATACAAGGCTTATTCTGCCTTCAAGATTTTGGCCAGTGTGGTAAATACCAATGCTAGACATCACAGGCAATAGTGTAGCATTCTGAAGAATAGGCCCACGATATCTGAAGTAACAAGCAAACAAGAAGAAAAAAAGGACTTTTTTACCCTATTTTTGCCAGATTTTGCAATAATTATCATCAAAATAACCTTGAAAATTAAGGCCTCCATATGCTCTTCACTACAACGGCTTTACTGCTCTAAGTTCTTTTAAAATTGTGAAAACTTAGACTTCAAAAGAGGGGCAACACATTAAAAACTATGTACCTGAATCCAATCACCGGTCTGACAAGCAAGCCTTTTTATTTTAGGTAAATCTTATTTTAATGCAAAAAACTTATATTGGAAAGTACTGTATACAATGGCACGCTGATTACTATATTAAACCTTGACTGCTAAAAGGAAAGGAACAGTCCAAAGAAATCAGTCATTACTGTCAATATTGGCAGTATTTATTAAAAAACAGCTAAACATGTGCCAGAAATGGTAACACTGATTTCAAATACCCAATGCCAGTTTTGCAAATAGGTTGTGAGAGCTTCTCAACTCTTTTCCAAGAACCTAGTCAGTTCTATGCACCAAATAACAACAGTGAATAAAACCCACTAATCATTAAGTGCTCATCCATCATGAAGCCCAACTGAGACAAATGGAAGGTTATAATATCTGTCTAAAATATTCCCCAGTGATCTTAACAGTATAAAGACAACAGTGAGAGAGGACTTATGGTCCTTTCTGAGGATATTTATTAACTTGGTCTTATCTTAGTACTCCAAAGCCCACTATATATAGACACTGTACCTTCCATACTGAGTCATTATGCCTGGTGGGAAGTAAGCTGTGTAGCAGCCCCCAGAATACTGCTCTTCACACCAGTTCTTCTCTTCATAATGCACTGGCTGTAAAACAGGTAGTAATTCACTCAAGGAAAGGACAAAGTCCCAAGGAAGCTAATAAAAAAAGAACTGAGGAGACAGCGGAGAAGAATAGCGTATGATTTGTTGCATGTCAGTATCTGACAAGATGGGCACATTTCACAAGTCTCTTAATGCAGCATGGATCTGACACAATAAGCCTTAATTTCAGACACTGCTAGCTATTTTTAAAAAAACTAGGTAATCTGGCCACTGTAGAACATAATCCTCTTAATCTGTCAATGTAAATTTATGCTCTGAGCCCAAATTTATGCTTTGAGTCATGTAAAGCAAAATTAACCTCTGGTGTACACAGGCATAATAGTTGTAATATGTACATTTGATACAAACATATATTATTAAAACCACAAAGTTTGGCATTTGCATGGTTATGCATACAATATCATTGTGTTTACAATTATTTAACTTTTGTAAAATTGCCCTTAAAGGATGTAGGGCATTGACCTCATAAACTAAGTGAGATCACATAAATTCTATCATTTACCTTTACAGGGAAAACAGGGCAAAGGAAAGGCAAAATGAAAAACACATGGAGCAACGGATCTTAGAAACTAGTAAGATAAAAGAAAGATTATGCTCAACTTAAACTGAGAAGGAAAGACAAGCTGTCACATCTGAAAACAGTTGAGATGTACAGTGGTAAGCATTGTGAATGCCGCCCATGAAGCTGGACAAGAACACATCTGTCTTTTAACTGTTTCACAAGCATATGCTTTACTCACTGTCAAACACAAACTAAGACTTGCTATAAACTTCTCTACACTCCGCTACAAAGGGCAGTAAGTGCTCCTGTAGCAGGTCCCTTTTCCACAACATCCATGCAGTGCTGTGCCAGAGCACTGCTGCGTTATGATTTCGTTCTGCCCTTCCACAACTCAACAAGTCTGCCAATAGATGCCATGGTTTAGATTGTGTCCTTACATGTAAAGCTTCCTCTAATCCCAGAACCTTTGCGTAGAGCTCACACAGCCTTGTCTTCCTGCAAGAGAAAAGCAACAGAAGACGCGTGTAAGAGAAAACAAACTGCCTCAAATATATCCTGGTTTCAGGAGAACAAGTATTAATGTCTGCTTGAACTTGAGGTTCCAGCTTTTGCTCAGCCTCAAACTTGTGCTGCATGTTTCTTTAACCAGCAGTTACGTAAGCTTTTCCCCTAAGATGCTTCTAGCAGCCCAAATTCCTACATTATCCAAAGTTTCTCTAAGCTATGAGGAAAAGAAGGTAGTGCATTGCACTGTTTTGTCCTGGCACATAGTCTGACTTATGGTTTGTTCCTACAAAGACGCACATATTGATAGCCTGAGTCTCTCAGAAAATCAGTATTTTATTTCTATATCTATAAAATATCCTCCTGTTTCAGTTTATGAGTCTATAAATCCATGAATATACTTCAGTCTGTATCAACCCCTAAGCATAATTCTGTTTATTTCTACAGTCTTTTGGGTCTTACTGTTTACCGTTAGCTGCACTGCACCAATTCCCAAAACCAAGAATATCAAAATGAAATAATATTTAACAACTATGAAAAACAAACACACAAACACAACACTGGAAAGACTATTGCTTCTGGAAACAAATCCTTTGCTCCACTGAAAGTCATGCTGGGCACAGAAATACAGCAGTCCCAGCACTGTAAATGTACGGGCTACGTAACCATATGAGGAAACCATATCTATATTGCTGTATGAAGTAACCCAGTTACATAGGAGCTCAGCTATACCCATCAGCAGAATTGAAAGAATGCAACAGAAAGCGGATTAGGAAAAAACATCTCCACTTTTTGTCCCAGGACAGTTTAAATAAATACTTATTTACAGATATATGGCTAATGCTAGCATAGAACATATGAAACAGGCAGCAAATAAAATTCTTATATCTTGGCTTTGGACTGAGCCACTAGCAATAAATAAAAGGAATGTTACGCCTGAAGCTACCTAAGTAAAGTCCTCTTGAGGGTCACACTGTGCCTGGTGTAGAAGTGATGCACATACAGACACTCAGGTTTTCTCCCTGGTCTCTTATTCCACAGCAGTGTGCAATACCATCACCTTTGTTGCACAGCTGTGAAAGGTAGGGCTAAATGTATCCATTGTTATTACTCCTTGGCACCTGTGCTGAGAAGACCAGCTGGAAGGCAGCAGCAAATTTTAATCCTTTGTTTGGCTTAGTCTGTAAACCTGTTTCCATCCCCTCCCACGACCACTGTTCCCAGATTTAGGGTAGCTGCCACAGACTATATCCCACTTTTCATATACAAGGATTACCTAAAACATAACCTTGTTATCAACAACATGATAAAGGAAGAGCCCAGCTTGTGTTGATAGGCAAGCACAGCACCTCAGCAAGACACATCCTCTCCTAGGTGCTACAAGAAGCAGTCCCCAGACGAGATCCCTCCCTGCAAACATCATTGATCGTAGCTCCTGTTAAAGAAACATAAACTGGTTGCATTGTGAGTGTACACCAGAAGGTCTGGGTTCACACTTTGCCTTTTCCTGGGCCCCAGTTTCCACTAGGAGACTTGTGTTCATGCGCAGGAGAGGAGCTACACTGCAGCCCAGTGGGTTCCTGCCTTGGATGGCAATGACCAGGACTGCAGGAGCCGGAGAGGCATCCCTGCCTCAGGGTACCTCTGTTCAGTACCAACCCAAGCATGTTTCATAACCTTTATTTACCAAAGCAAAGTCCTTCCTAGTCTAAGGCTTATTCCTCAAAAGACAAGAGCTAAAAATGCTTTTGTTTAAAATGTGGCTCTAGGGACCAGAGTCACATAGTCACGCTAATGCTATTAATATCCAAGGAAAAGCAACCTTTCTTTCACGGTGCCTTGCATACAGCCATTAAAGCCCTTCCTTAGACAGAAAGAGAAGCTATTCTCAAATACTGAAAATGCTCAGTTAAATCTAGAGTGTTGACACCCTAGATAAGATGCCATTTGGTGTGTATGTTTGCTTAAGATGCTGGGCACACTGCAGGGGGTCTCTGTCAAAGACTGAGTGCTGAGGAAAGGCTGTCTTACTCATTCCTGCCAAAACTAAAATTGTCCTGTGATATCAGGCTGTCATTTGAAAAGACTGGGCTATTAACAGCCCCATTAAAACCCACTATTCATGGACCACTAAACTACCTGCCAAGATGATCTGACTATATTAGACCAGGTGTGCACAAGAAGTTGGGAGGAAACACAGCTAGGACAGCTGACCAAATCAACCAAAAGGATATTCCATACCACATGCTCAGGGTATAAAGCAGGGAGAAGAAGGAGGGGTGCTCAGAGTGATGACATTTGTCTTTGCAAGTACCCACTATGGAGCCCTGCTTTCCTGGAGCAGCCTGAACACCTGTCTGCCGATGGGAAGCAGTGAATGAATACCTTGGTTTGCTTTGTTTGCATGTTTGGCTTTTGCTTTATATATTTAAATTGTTTTATCTCAACCCATGAGTTGTCTCACTTTTATCCTTGTGATTCTCCCCCCTACCCCACCAGAGGGGATGGAGGGAGGGAGGGAGTGGCTGTGTGGTGCATAGTTGCCAGCTGGGGTTAAACCACAACAGAGATCTTCTTCCTTCTGTTTACTGTCAAAAAACTACAGGCATTTTTTTTCCATCTCTGGTGATTTATAACAAAAGTTTGACCCAGGTTCTATGCAGATCTGCAGTGTTTATACTTACCTTTCTTCTTTTGTGAGACATGTCAGTCTTCTACACTTCCGAGCAAGAATGAAGCTGTAAAAAAATAAGAAAACCACAAACAATTTATTTCCATTATGTTACTACATTTCCTGCATTATTTAAAATGCCAATACCTTACAATGAGCTTCTGTAATTCACAGCTTTTGGGTCTCCTTCCAAAATATCCATTTCATCTCTCTGTCTAATATTATACACTCTCCCTGCTGCTTGCAGGACTCATCGTGGAAGGAATCACTCCAGGATGCAGGTTAGAATATTTGTATGGATTCTTTCCCAGAGACTTTAATTTTATACAGCAGAGCATGCAGGCATTTATAACAAGAAGAGAAGCCTGAGATTGAACTGGAAATCATTTTTAAATAAACTTTCGAAGACTGATCATACCCTCTGGCTGTTTAAAAAAACTGGAAAAAAAGCCTAAATATCGTTCTAGAAAATGAATTTGCATTTAAACTACTAAAAGATTTGAGGGAAGCAAAATACTTGGAGAAAACTTTACATTTCTGCTATCACCCTCTTTTTATTTCTTCAATTTTGTAGTTTGCCATGCAGAAAGGCAAAAGATGACAGCGAGAAAAAAAAGAAGTAAAATTTCTTTTTTTAAATTAGCAATTAAATCATAGCAAAAACTGTTTTGAAAGAAAAATTCATAGAGCACATTCATCACACACTGAGAAACTCAACCCTTTAACTAGTTTAAAGTATCTCCCTTCAAAAGTAGCAGGTTTTCAGTTTCAATTGTTGTCTCCAAGACAAAATAAAAAGGCATTCACTAGATATTTTCTTTGTCTCTTACCCTATTATGGCAGGAAAGCTGCCATCAGGCTTAGTATCATCAAGTGTTAAACCAATTGCAGCATCCTCATCTTCAATAATCATGGTACCACAATATCCTGTTAAACACAATGTGGAAAAGAAGTTAGGATTCGTGCATCCAAATGTAGGAATGAGCTTCCAAGGAGTTGTGAAATACTCAAAACTTGACTCGAAAAAGCCCTAAACAACCTGATTAAAATGTACACTGCTTTGAGGAAGGCACTGAGCAAGATGATATCCAGACGTCCCTCCCAATCTCTATTGTTCTCCAATTCTATGATTGTAATATAGGGAGATATGAAAACAAAGGAAAACTAAAAAAAAAAAAAGAGTAAAGTGATCCACATCAAGTGACGAAGTTTAACGTACAGCTCCCTTGTGGTGTAGTGTTCCTGCGGCTTAGAGAAACGCTAGATCATCTCTAAACCAGAAAATTCAGATCTGAGATGTGCTGACAAATTAACAATCCTTTTGAAGCATCCTTAAAATAGAAAGTCAATAAGGGAATCTCCTATTTTTAATACATGAGAGAAAAATAAATTATTCTGCAACTCAATTAGCAAGGCAATTATTAATTGCACAGAACCGGATTGCTCTCAGCACAATTGTTTCTGTACACGATACTTACGTCAGAGATTGGAGATACTGGTACATTGTTTTGAAAAAACGATTGTTCTTAAAAGAAGAGTTTGAAGAAAATTAATTGTTCTTAAAAGAAGAACAATGGTGTTAGCAAAGCACAGTACATAAACTATGGGTTCTACCAGGAAATGGGGGTCACCTCTTGTCAATCCATCCCAAACCTAATTAGCCAGAATATGTCAGGATCCAAAGCTCACAGAGATGAAGGGTGGATGGTATTTGTAGCCAAAGAAAGATGTGGACTCTTTATAACCAATGAAGAGAAATGAGTGCTGTTACTTTGCGTACTGTCTTAGACTCAGTACATTCTAAAAGAGATCTGAGGACTCATGATGGAAGTATTCAGCACGTAAAGGGAGTGCAGGATGGCTAGCCCAGCCAGGGATGTCTATGTGAAGATACTTTAAATTAACCCTGCCCACTACATCCAGAAGGCAGAGTTTTTGCAGTCTGATAATTGATGGGTAAAACTTCTCTCCATCACATATTACTTGTAACTTTATATTACTGTACAAGAGGTACATCTCATACCTAGATGCCTCTGAAAGAAAAAGAGAGGACAACAAAGAACAACCAAGGCAATAAGCAAGAGGCATGAGTTCTCCCTTCACACCTACCTCCTTGTTTTCACTCTCCCATCCACCCTCTCTTTCCAACAGATCTCTCAAGTTTCTCAAACAAGGAAATGCAAAAATAGCATAGAAGCGTACAAAGTCTCCTTCTAAGGTCCAGCATCCTCTAAACACAAAGTCTATTCCATTACCATAAGCCCTCTTCCCTCTGTCACTATTATTCTCTTCAATTAAAACATAATACCCTTCTTCCTCCAGAAAGTTTCCTTATAGTACACAATGCACTTGATGACTGAGCCCATGGGGATTCGGTTGATGAGCTGGTTTCTCATTGGGGGCAAAGGTGGGTTGAAATGGATCTTCAGACCAAGAGCTGGGGGAATGGCACTGATCACATATTTGCCCTGGAAAAGAAATTATACATAAGCCAAATACACTCTCTGCTACATCCTTATAAGTATATTGCTCTAATAATCTTGTCAGGCATCTGGGGAGGCTGCAGGGTGTAATCCTCTGAAGCAATTTTGGCATTTAGCATAAGAATTGCAAAACTTAACCCTCACAAAATCCTGGTTGTTAAACAACAAACAAGCACTATATAAACAGCCATCTGTTCCAATGATGGGTAGTTGCTCTTTCCCCAGTGGAAAGATTTCCTGTTTTACAGCAGTCCCTCAGTCTCCCTTCTGTCTGGGCTCCTCTATTACAACTTGGAAACAAAGCCTGAAATGTTTTTCACAGAAAGTTTATTACTAAGCTACATTTTTGTGTTTTCCTTACAACTATTCTTTAATTTGGAAGGCAACTGAATACTAGAAGAGATGCTAGGGAAGGAAGAGTCAGAATATACACTTTGCTTTTCTGGCATAAATTTAAAGTTCTATTGTAGCTATTACTTGGAGACTTTATCTCATACTCACTTTAATCTTTGCTATATTTTTGTACCGAATTTTGAAGTCACAAAGGAAAAGCTAAGGGATTTCTAGCCATCATAGCACAAACAGTTGTTTAAATGTTAGAGGTTTCATTACCTCATATAATTCATGATCTAAGGTTTCCACTATGACATTTTCACCCGACTGGTCGATGCGGACAACTGGTTTCCTCAGCTTCACCCGGCTTCCCAGGTGTTCCATTATTTTCTCACTGATCTGGCCAGAGCCCCCAACAAACTTCCTCTCCTGAAACACAGAAAACTACAACTTGGCAAAGCAGAAACAGCAGTGAGATGCATGTGAAACATGTAACATGACAAATGCGTTGCTTGGCATTCAGACCAAACCATGTTCTTCTGTTGTTATCAAACCTTTTTATTAGGAAAGTTCAGCAGTCTCACTTGGAGAAGTATTCATGTTCCTTTCTCTTTCTGTGAACTCCTCAAAGCTTTCCATATTTGACCACTAGCCAAAACTAGAATGATCAGTAACCTCATGAGAAAATCCCTCCTTGTGCAGTCTCCAAATGGATTTCACAGGCCTGCGTGAATCAGCAAGACTTCTGAAATGCGCTTAAACTTTTAAACCTTTCTCTGAATTGACCCTTATCTCTGCAGAGGTCTGTGCATCAGAAGTAGGAACCCTGAACCCCATAATAAATGATAAGGTATAAGAAGCGACATTAGATCTCATAAAAAATGTACCCTGTGGTATGTAATCTAACCTAACCTAAACTCAGATCAGCTCTAACATAACACACAATTCAAATAATATTTTAGGGAAAGTATATAAAATTATCTATGATCGCTTATAATATGCTTATCTTTGCATATTTATGCATTTTAACATGTTTTAATATATTCTTTGTATTTTTAGTTATTCATTTATGAACAAATAATTTGCATTTCTCAAGTGGAAGATCATTGACAGAGTCTTTGCTTTCTTGAAGTGTAGAAGCAGCAGGATCATATCAGATTTCAAATATTTTGGAAGCACTACCATATTTAAGCAAGGGTGTTAATTTTCTTCAGTCTGATTCTAAAATCTTGACAGTTTTAATCCTAGGAGCTAGTATCTTTAGGAATTCAGTTCTGGGCTACATTTTCAGTATTAATTTGGAGCACACTGCACACTCCTACAGCTAGCACTGCCATCCCCATTAAGTGCTTCTGAAGTGGTAAGACTTGATTCAGCTTCTTGACAGAAATAAGCATAAGTAAGGCGGAAAAGCAAAGTATGTGTTCTAACCAGAGCCGCCCCCACCCCCCACACCGCCCCCCCCAAAAAGAAGCCAGAGTCAGGAGCTGGTAGAAATCTACTGATCTCTGGGGAAATGCATTCAGCATAGGAACAGCTTTCAACATCAGTTTTACAAGATCCAGATTAATAAGTAAAAGAATAGCGCTAGTTATCAATGTGCTACTGGCTCAAAATCATGGATGTCTCAGTTGGCCTTCTGGGCTAAAATAAACAAGTAAAAGAACAAAGATAAAACAGGGCCTGTCATGAGCCGCAGAAGCCATGGCTGACAGTACCTGCCCTCCATTGGTTGTAGAGAATATCCTCGTTGTTCCTCCACATTGCTTCACATACCACAAAAACCAAAGGGCAGAGACCTCATGTGGCTCAGAAGTGACATCCACATTCACAAACAGAGTTGCGAAACTCTTGGCAGCACTGCAGCAAAGATAAGCATGGGAGTTAACTTGGAAGTTGAACATGGGTGAGTGACAATCTTGTTCTTTAGTAGGGGAGAGACTGTCTTAGCAACCTCTTCTTTCACTGAGGATAAAGGATTAATTAATTCCAGTTGAAATAGGAAAAAACCCTCAGTTCCTTTTATGCAACATTTTTTAAACATCCCTGCAAAAAACATATTAAGCACTGCCGTATTCCAGCAAAATTAGAGCTCCAGGAGGCACAAGAGCCAATGAAAGTTGATGTCACTTTATGCTTCTAATACAAAGTTAGCTGGTCACCCTAGGGAAGCGAGCCTACCTGTCTTCACTGGATTCCAAAACCACCACGTTCTCCTGTGGTTCCTGAGTCTGAGTCACATACGAGATTTGCGGCTCTGTTTGCACCTGCTGAATGCCTATCCCTCAAGCACAAAATTGTCATAAAAAAGTTAGAGATCTTGTCTGAACTAATTATCTTAGCTCTCTGGATTAGTCAGCATTCCCTCCCTGCCTGTTTCTCTGCTGTGCCCTGGGAGGTGTTTGCAGCTCGAACACAAAAAGGAAAGAAAAGTAAGCAGGAAGCCATAGGTGAAGAGACAGCATATACAGATTCACGCAAAAGTCTGGCAAGAAAAGGGAAGGGATACTTTTCATTGCTCAACTCAGTATTTCAAACGGTGGTCTGGTAGCCAGTGGTGACGAACACAGAAGCAGAAAAGTGGCCTGAAGGCAGATCACTGCTTTATATCCTCCAGTTGGTGATTTCATAACAGCTCTACTACAAATCACTATATAAATCTGTAAAAGATTTTGGGATACACTAAGACAGGGTTAATTAATACTTATTGAAACAGAAATAAACACTTCCTCTGCCTTCCTTCTAAGGAGCTTAAAGGGATAAGGAGATGTTCATCTTGACTGCATTGTGAATATCAAGGACTGAGCTTCTATAGGTATTTCATATGCCAGGCATCACGCCATCAGTAACTTCCAAAATGAGCACAGAATCCACTTTTAGTTGCTTCTTCCTTTTTACAGTGTTTGAAATTTAAAAAAAAGATAAAAAATTGAAAAACATAAATCAAACATACTATTTCAAACTCAGCTGTGTATCTACATAGAAAAAAGGCATCTTATGTCCTTTCTTAAAATGCGAAGTCTTGCTAAAGTAAAACTGATCCATTTTATGAAATACAGGTGCATTCTGACTTCATTCTTTGCAGTCAAAAATAATACAGAAAATTTTTATCAATATTTGTCTCTATAAACACATAATGTAAAATCTGAACAACTCTGAAAGATATTTTGTCTAATTGGAGAATTACTGTCTGTATTAATATTTCATAAGCAAGAGGTATTAGATGATAGTTAAACTCTCCTAGTTTCTGCTGCCTTCTCTTATTGCTCTTCACTATTTTAGTTCCTCAGTTTCTCCTGGTGTTTTACCTAGGAATGTCAGTCTGATTTCAACCAAGAGCATTCAGAGTACTTCCAGCACGCAATTCTAGCCGAAAGCAAATCTGTATAGTCTGTTAGATGAGAGAAAATAGCAGGAGATTATCCTTCTGGATCATTACCTTCCAGGGTGGGAAGTTTCTACAGCATGTTACCTAAATCTTGAACAAACTGGGCAAATCAAGATGAAATGCACTGATAAAATCTGAAAAGCATCTTGGAATTAAGGGAAGCCAGCAGTTATGCCAATATTCAGGTAAAATGTCAAGTCTTATTCCATCAGAGTTTGAAAAAATATGACTGTAGTCATGTGAGCTATTGGATATTTAATGACTACTGATGCATGACCTTTTGCTAACTTGTCTAGTTTGCTTAACAAATTGGAGGTTCATACGGCCAGCAGAACCACCAATATATGTTTCTATTTGGTTTTACTGAATACGGACTATGCTACAAAAGAGAAAGCCTTTCTAAATGCTTTTGTGCAACAGTCACTCTTGCTAAAGCAAAACAACCAGAAGATTAAAAGTTTTTGGACAAGAGCCTACTGTCCATTAACAATGATCATGTTGCTCTTTAGGGGCTGGCTGAAGCCATATAAATGCCCGTGTCAACGACAGCATCAGCTTGAGTGGGTGCTAGCAGGCTTCTGCACCGAGTTGGCGCAGGCTTGCATGACCTGCATGTCAGGTACTTAGCAATTCTGAAGAGGTTGCTGCAGAAATCAATCTGCTTTACAGCGATGCAGAATTAACGTGTTGTGGATTTTTTTTTTCTTCAGTGCAAAGAAAACCAATCAAACCGTTGTTGAATGGCAAGTACAGAAAAATTGCTTTGATGTATACACAAAAACACGAAGCATTTTCAGTTTCCCTGAGTGGTATGTAGTGCAGCAGTAAAAGAATAGAATGATAGGTATTAAGGTGATTTAGTGCTATTTCAAGACAAATGTTACTTTTACAGCACTCTGGTAAAATCTGCTGGTCCAACACAGAATAAATGTGTGTTGTTCCATCAAAAGTTTGATTCAAAAATCGGCTGTAGCCAGAGCATTTTTCTTTTAAAGGTTATTACACACACTAAATAGAGAAAAAGTGTGCGTAACAGATGCAGTTACTACTCATCTCTACAGAATTAATGCTCCCCAAATACATTCCCTTTTACCTTTCTTTTAGTCTAAAAAGTTATGGAAATAGAATCGTCTGTGTGTGGCTGACAGCCTTTTTGGTCCATTATTATAAGATTTTTCTCACCTGCTGCATTCTAGTCATAGTTGCATCTGTTTGCAAAGCAGGAATGTATATTTGGAGCTCTAAGGTATATAAATAAAAGCTATTATATTTTTTTATTAAAGAGTTTCTTACTTTGTCCAGCAGATTTTATCTATGAAATCTTGCATAGTCATTTTGTCCCATTCTTCTGCATGTGGAGCCCTCCATGGGGCTTCACTGGGAATCTAAATAGACACAAAAGATCATTCATCAGCAAATAAATGAGTGGCATAAGGAGAAGACAATAAACACAAAAAATTTCATCTTTACGTGGTAATTCAGCCGGCAAATTCCTGGCAGGTAATACAGTGAACTTAACAGTGGATGGTTTAAGGGTTTTTGTTGTTTGTTTGCTTGTTTTAAGATACCTTTTTTCAATTGAAAAATAGAGAATCATTTTAGAGTTAAAAACTTTGCCTAGAAAGGCAAATTACAGTGCTAGGGAGTGTCTCTGAGCTATTCCATACCTCATCCATTCACCTATGCAAGTAACAGCAACTTCTTCTCAAAGTCTTGTATGTTTTCCATTGTCTGAGTTACACTACTGGTAACAAACTAAACTAAAGTGGATCTAAATTTGAGAGTGGAGAAGGACACATGTTTGAGGACTGCAAGCCTCTTGAAATATTACTTGCCTTATCTTCAGGCAAAGCGCTAAAAATCATATGCATAAAGCTTCATGTTCGTATCTCCAAAAAAACCAAAGGTATGACTGCGGACAGCCTCAGCAGCACAGCCTTCAGAAGAGCTTGCCCGAATGCCATTTATACGTGTGCTCTGACCATCAGTGCATACCAAAATGCATGCCATGATTCTGCTTTTGTCAGCACCAGGTTTGTTCAAACTAGAGTAGCTTTGCCTATCTGCATCCTAGTCCCTTCTTCACGCTGCCCCTCACGGAGACAAAGCTGACCTAAGACAGTCAGCTGCAATTCCTTCTGCCATACCTCCTTTCCCATTTCATCCATGGTTCTCCACAGGTTGTTGTAGTCCAGATAGGCCAACGGATTCCACATAGGAGGGAATGGACCTTTAAAGGGGTAAGACTTACCCTACAAGATGAAAAACAAACAAAAACATCATAAAAACTAAATACAACCATAATCATGTGTGGGAAGCTGCACCAAATCATTCCAAGGGTTCACTGGAAGAAAGCACAAATTTAATCAATACTTGTAACGGCTTCCGACAGACCATGTCTGTCTGTACACACAAAACAAGAGACAATGGGCACAAACTGAAACACAGGGGGTTCCTGCTAAACATCAGGAAATATTTTTTCACTGTGAAGGTGACTGAGCCCTGGCACAGGTTTCCCAGAGAGGTAGTGGAGTCTCCATCCTTGAAGATATTCAAAGGCCACCTTGACATGGTCAGGGGCAAGTGGCCCCAGATGACCTTACTAGAGCAGGGGGGTCAAACAAGATGACCTCTAGAAGTCCTGTCCAAACTCACCCATTCTGTGATCCTGTTATTCTGCATGTAAAACTTGTGTGGTACACAATTGAATTAAGCCAGTTGTTTGCAGAACTGATATTGCCTTGTATCTTCAAAGCTTTATACTGGGCACTTCTGGGCAACAAAACTAATACATTTCAGCAGAGACACTAAGATCAGACCAAAAAAATGAGATGGAGCAACATTGTTCAACTAAGATGAAAAAATGGGGTTTTTTTACAGAAGAAGAGAAACATATGTTACATTTTTTTCTCCTCAATGTACATGAAAAGACTAACTGTTAATTGTATTTAGTGGGGTTTTTTTTCGTTCAAAATCAGACAAAAGCAGCTATGATAAGCTTTTTTATACAATAAAATCATAGGTTAGAGACCTTCCTGGAAAACAGTGGGTTTGGTCAAACAAATAATCCCCAGCTCTACAGTAAATGTAGCATTTATTAATAATGATTCATTCTTCCAATTCAACACCTCTGGCAATAAATTCCAGAGAGTGATAGCGTGGCCCATACGAATGTCCGAATTACATCATTATATATGCTAGATTTTTTGTATCTATATCTCCACTACTAGATATTCAGGTAAGTCTAGCTAAATTAAGAGTGGAAGATGACAGGTAAATTGTAGAGCTATTTTATTTACATGGGTTTTCCCTGGCTGACTATATGGATGGCAGTTTTAAGAACTCACAAAGTAATGCTCACTAGCATTATGTGGTTACTCATTTTTTCACAGTGCATTCTAGATTCCATAAAATACATAAATAAAGGCCATACTGTGCGCTACAGCTGATTTTTCAAAACTTATATTAAATTATGTATTTAAGCGGGCAATACATGAGCATTAATGCCAATTGGTAGAAGTACTAATTTTTAATAGATACTCTGTGCTCTGCCACACCAATCCATCACTAAAAAAGTACTTACACGGGCTTCAAAAGAAATACTGCATCAAGATTTAATATTTAGAACCAGGTAACAACACCAACAACACTGTGTCTTTTTGAGGAGAAGTAGACACAGACTACCCACACAAAGAAGTGTCAGGCCTGATTTAATTTACCCTCTTTATAAATAATGTGAGAGAAGGGACAGACAGCATATTGTGAACACCTGCAGATTTGAATAAAAAACAGAAGACAGAGTAAAAGGGCACAGAGGGATCTTGACTCAAAACTTGTTCCGGAAGGTTCCTTCTGACCAAAACCATTCTATGATTCTATGAGTCTATGATAACCTTGAAAAACCTTTGCTAATAACTTTGAGGATTTCTAATTCAAAGAGAGAGATACTTAGAAAGGCCAAAAATCAAACCTAAGGATAAGAATAAGAGAAAACTACTTTCCAAAAATCCCAACAGGTGTAGGAGAAGTGTAGGAGAAACTGCTTTTTCACCTCGTCTTTTTATGGACACAGGACTCTAATGGAATCCTTGTCCGAAACACCAACATAGTGAAAGTTAGGAAGAAAGCAAAGTGTAGGAGGAAAGAACTTAATTATTCGGTACACAGACATACGAAGAAGCAGTTGCAAAACAACAATTTAATTTTGCAGTGCTTTTGAGGAGAGATTATGGCTTGTAAAATGCCAGAACATCAAATTTTAAAAAGTTTTCAGTCACAAGTTTTGCCATAGACAGAGTAGATCTCCAGTTACTTCATGTGACAAAGGCACAAAGGTTGAAAACCTAGGATTTCCAATTTAAGAATGGACATTAAAGCACATGTTCACAAATACTCCAGAATATGATGGGTTGTTTGGGTTAGTTTTACCACTCACTCAGCATAGAACAAAAGCACATTTTTAAGCTCAACCATATGAAAACACATTAAATTGGAATCAGGAAAACGTATCCCTGTAGATGGAGATTAACTCAATGAGGTCGTTTCATCAGAAGCATTTGCCCTCGACATGGGCATCTGGGTACTATTATAGGATCTCTTAACATGAAATTAATTTGAACTGGGGCACACCTTCGTACTCTGCTGTCAAAGGGCTATGAAAGAAGAGAAAAAGCTCTCTGACCAAGTACCTCGCTGTCCTAGCTAGTAACATCTGAACCATGCTGGTAATTATCTTTTAGCCTTTTGGGGCGCATTAAAATCCCATAACTCCTACGTCAGGATGGAGTCAGTTTTACCATGCCTCCTTCTGAACACTGAAGCCACCCTTCACTAGTATAAATATTGTGTATGTACTCCAAAAACAGAGCATATCAGTTTGGTTCTGAATACCTAGCGTTTCCCAGATTTAGATTTATGAAACACATATACTGCTGTGCTCAAGAAAACCAGGACAGCATCAGAATGGGTTATTCCAATTATTGATTTTGTTCTGAGCCTCCTGCTCTGCCAGAGGCAATCCTAACTGACTTATCCCCTCTGAGTTCACTCAAGTCTTATGAATTCCCTGTGGTGCTTCCTCATCAGCTCACGGCTGAGAGACGCATAAAACATATCTTTGTTTTAGCGTTCTTCTATTTCACTGCATTTGAACTGCTGAAAGGGAAATCTTGGGTAAGTCTCTTGTGCAGAAATCTGAGGTGACAAGTCTTATAAAGCACAAGAACAAACTTCAACCTGGAAAAACACAAACAATCATCAAATTTAAGGAGTCTTCTGTGAAAGTTATTTTCAAGACCTCCTAAGACATTACCTAAGGCCTGATCCTTATTTCCTACACAGATAAACTCCAGGAGGTGCTAATCAGAATTTTGTTTGAGAAGAGACTGCAAAACTAAGCTCTACACAGAAACATAAATAGCAGCACCAAATAAATACTCCACATATCTCTGTGCAGTTTCTAAACTGAAACATTTCAGCTCTACTTCTGATGAATTTGCACTTTTTCAAATACAACAACCTTTTTGATATTTATGTAAAATTTGCCTATTTTATCATATTGCTAGGAATAGCATACTCCATACCACCTGGTGCTGTATAAGCTCTAAAGAAAAACTAGACACAGATGAAAAATATGCCCCAAGATGCACAAAACATTTATTTTGCAAATATTTTTACCATCACAGTACAAAACCAGCAGTAATACCTACCCTTTCTGATCATTTGACATGATATTTCAACACTTAAACTATAATGCTCAGATTTTTAGGGCTCAGTGGTATTTACTGCAGTCATATACATATATGCTATTAGAAACTGTTTCATGACACCAATTGCAATGCTTCCAAAAGCAGAACACCAGTATCAGCAGTTAGAGGTCTACCTGCTATTGCATGGGTCACTTACTGCTTACAAATCTATTGCTGCAATATGGGCTAAAGTATACTAAAGAAGCTGCAAATGTAGGGAGGAAACTCGTGCAACCTTGACATCTCAGGAAGAAACAAACAGGGAAACAAGAAATCCAGTGTTTGACACAAATATTACAAATCCCAACTTAGATTTTCTCATTCACCTGTTTCACATCAATCAATGTTTGGCTTAGTTAGAGTGGATCCATGCAATGTAAAGGCTCATGTTAACACAGTTTTGTTGGGAAGAAGAATTTTCATCGTATAGAGGCAGTCACTCAGGATGCCAGCGTAATTCTCTTGGCCTACCTGAATCTGTTGTGCTTGGGAAAAATACTCCCTTATATCCTGAAGATGGGAACTGATAATCAGTCATCTCGACCAGGACCTTTGGAGGACAGAGCACCCATCATTAAGATGGAGTGACTCAGCATATTTGAGGTGCTCTTGGAGTCCTGTGTGTCTGGGAAAAGGTCCCCTCACTATCTGAGAAAGAGACAGACCATCATCATCCCCTGACAGCTGAATATGCCTGATAACTGGATCATGACCTGAGTGAAGTAGTCTGAGATAACTGTAAAAGTTGCCAGAATTACATCTTCCAAGTTGCAGCCCAGCTGAATATTAAAATATCAAAATGAATATTCAGACATTGATGAAAGTCAAGTATCTCAAGATCCTATGAGTAAGGGATCATATGGATGGCCCTTTGAAGTCTTTGGGACTGCAGGAAGCTGGGACCAGTGATCTCCACTTGAGTTGGGATGCCTCTCATGAGTAGTGCGTGATCTCATTTGCCAAAACAGCAAATGAAAATGCCAAGTCAAAGCTGACTCCTTGAGATCCAACCATCATCTGTCATGAAAAGCTTATGCATTATACATGAGTGTTCTCACCAGTCTCAAGAGGGAAATTTTCAGGCTACTGTCTCTTTACCTATCTTTCTGTATACTTAAATATATGCATACATCTTTGTAACTGTGGCTATTCATACTCCTTCTATGTTTAAATATTAATATATCTTTGTGTACACATATATCTCTGTACTTGCATAGGTACGTATTATGCCATGTAGTAAATAGGAGTGAATCTCATAATTTTCAAATCTGTAATTAAGATGCTGTTTTGGTTATAACAGATTTCATAAAATCACATTCCTAAATATTAAACTGGTTTATGATATAGTATTGCTTAAGATCCAACTGTTCTATCTACCTTAAATTAACAATAAATTCTAAATTACTGATAGGTCATAAACATTTAAAATATTTCCATCCACGACATCTTACAAATATAATCTTATAAATATAATTTTCATTGGAAGAAACAAGAGGGTGTGGTGCATTCTCTGCATCACTAAAGAAGCACAGATATTCCCTCATCTTGGAGTAACTGATGTTAAAATCACCAAGATGTTACTCTGTATGTTAATTCACAGTTACACAGGTATAACAGGCACGTAGTGCCCTCTGCTGATTCGTAGCACTGGTACATTGCACACCCCTTGTTCTCTCAATTTAAAATCCTAGTGACGTCATTCATATAAAACACTGAAATGGTAAGATGCAAAGCTGCGAGAAGAAAAACACAAACCAGAAATGCATCACTTCAGGCTGTAACTCGGCATCTGTCTCAGACACTCAGTTTCTCATCTGCTGTCCGGTGGAAGACTATCCTTTTGGTTTGTTTTGTGGGGAGTGTTTTGGTTTGTTTTTTTTTTAATCCACAGCATCTAAAAATATATGTCTTTGGGACTAAGCTTCTTGTGTAATCATAATTCTCATTGAAACATGGCCACTAGCTGGACCAAGCTGAGAAAACTATACACACCTACTTAGAAAATTGTCAACAGTGATGAGTGTCATTGAAGTTCCCTTCTTTGAGAAACTGTTCAGGAGCTCATACACTCAGTTGATTACTATACTGACAGACATCCTAAAACCAAAAAGATATATAGGTCAGAAAATATAAATGCAGCACAAGAAAATCCTTCTCACTAATGGTGCAAAGCTACAGTACTAAGACATGCCAAAATATCCTCCAAATATCTTTCACTATCTAATTTGAGATCATCAGCTGTGGATGCCATTGTTTTGTAATATTTGGTCAGCAAAAGCCATTCCACTTTAGTGTAGCATAGCCAGACACATGGGCTTGAAATAAGCATGCTAAGAAGGAAAGAAGTTAGTTGGGAACAATTTGTTTCTGCCACATTATAGAAATAAGGTCCATCTTCCCTCTGCCACAGTAGTCATGCAATCCGTTGAACACTTCTCTTACCTGAAAAAAAGACAGAATGGGGAAAACAACAACACTGAAGTGATTTAGAATGGGAAATCGAGGATCTGCTCTGAATTTAAAAGTAAATATAATTATTTGTTCCAATCAGCTGAGTAAATAGTTAACTAAATTGTCTTCCTAACAGAACCAGATTTTTTTTATTTCAAATACTAAAAAAAAATTTACAAAAAGCACTTAGGTGTCCTATGAAGCACAGATTTATAGGGACTTTGTTTCTATATACTCTTTGAAACTGGGCCTGCGTGTGGCTTTCAATCACAGTATCACAGTATCTCAGTATCACAAGGTTGGAAAAGACCTTTGAGATCATCGAGTCCAACCTATGACCCTACACCTACACCTACTTGTCATCTAAACCATGGCACTAAGTGCCTTGTGCAATCTCTCTTTAAACACCTCCAGGGATGGTGACTCCACCACCTCCCCAGGCAGCACATTCCAATGACCAATCACCCTCTCAGTAAAGAACTTCTTCCTAATGTTGAGCCTAAACCTCCCCTGGCGAAGCTTGAGACCATGTCCTCTTGTTCTGTCACCGGTCACCTGAGAGAAGAGACCAACCCCTGCCTGACTACAACCTCCTTTTAGGTAGTTGTAGAGAGCAATAAGGTCTCCCCTGAGCCTCCTCTTCTCCAGGCTAAACAACCCAGCTCCCTGAATTAAAACTGCCAATCAAGTGGATGAAATCAATAGAAAAACTTGTCAGTATTTCTAGAATTGGTCTTAAAAAACCTCCTTCCTCTCCCAAAAGCAGATAAATGGCCAAGACCAAATGAAAACAGGAGAAAAGAGAAGTTTCATTTGGGAGAAAGCTATCAAATGAGCTCTGCCCATGGATAACATAACTGAGCAGAGAGGACGCACAAACTCTCTCACAACTAAAAGACTGCCTGTAAAGCAGGTAACATTGGGCTCAGTAGTTTTGTTTCTGAGATACTCCAGGCCATTTAAATTTCCTACCTAAAAAACAAAAGAAACATTACAGAATTATTTTTTTGACAGATGTGCGAAACCCAATATGCTTAGCCAGCTGTTCGTGTGTGAAACGCACATTTCTCTAATTCTTGTTTTCTGTAGACCTCAATCAATAAAACAGTTCTTACAATCAAATGCAATTGAAGTTTTTCTCCCAGCAGTCTGAATTAAATAAGCTGGGTGGGAGCACAGGTCCTTTTCCTTATCTCCTATGGAACAGAGCCTGAAGTCTGGGAGAACTAAGACTGAAGAAGTTTATTTCCACTCAGATTTAATTAAGAAATGCATACTTTGTTTTCAGTTAATTTTTCTTACTACTTTCATCTTCATCCTACCATTAGGTCACTGCTGCCAGTTTTCCAGTCAGTCTTCTTGATCAATAAATATCCCTTGCAGGACGTTGCTTTACAGTCCTCTTTGACAGAGATCACTTTGCAGATTTGCTATACACAATCTTGCTTCTTTTGGGCTGCTGTAATACATATGTTATCCATCTTTATATTAGAAGTCCTAATTATCAGCTTCCTTCTTGCAATTACTGAGAGGACATTTTCACAAAGAAAGGAAGTTGCCCCTTTATTTACAGGGCAGTTTTCATGATACTGAAAAAAGACTAGCCTTTTCTATACTCCTGCCAACGGCTGCTTTTCATTCATAGTGCTGGGAATATCCCTTATAGGAGTCTGGAAGATGCTGTCACCAGCCTCAGGTTATTCAATCCTTAGACTCACTTTTAAGGCTGCCACTGAGTGTGCAATGACACAATGTCTTGTGACAGGAATACCTGCACCCTCACATCTAGGAAAGAGGTAAAAAACCATAGATCTGCACTTCAGTAATGACACATGAAATTAGCAAGATCCTATAGCAATTTAAGTATCTTTGAATTTAATTGGCTTCCTTTTCAAGACACCAGATGCCCAGCTTCTTAAAGATTCAGATGTATTCCTCTCAGTTCCCCAAGTTCTTGCTTACAAATTGTCAGCAAAAAGGGGAAGAAGTAAGAGATGTGAAGCTATTTGGGCTCACTTAAATAGATGACAACTGGGAGTCTCACAGACTTTTTATTCTCTGACTGCACTCTAATTAAGATATCCAGAGAAAAATTAAAGCACTTTTATCTAGTCATTCAAAAATCCACTTAAGCTGTTAGGCTGTATACTGCAGACTATGTCAGGAGATACTGCCCTTAGATTTGCCGAAAAGCTGGTCACAAGCCTAAATAAATCATATTGCTTAACTTCAGTGCATGCATCACTGATATCACAGAAGAAACACCACTGAATTCTATAACTGTAGATATAGTAGTCACTTATCCCGCTGCTAATTAAATCCCAATACAACAGGACCATCACATTTTTTATTCATGAACAAGACCACAGCAAATTGCATTTTAATAAGCACAATAGTACTGAAAATGAATGACACTCAAGAGGGCTATTAAATTTTTTTCTGCAGATTGATTGTAGATCAGTATGTAACCTGCTGGCATTAGTGCATATTTCTGGTCCTAGTTATAAGTACTGCATGTATAATACTAAATATCCATCTTCGGCGATGTGCTGCAGATGAGGTTCACATTAGCATTCTCCCCAGAGATAAAAATTGTATATGAAAGCTGTGCTAAACTTGAAGAGGGCATGACATTCATTTGGACGCCTCTAGCCAGTGCTGCTCTGTTCTTTTAGAGGGATCTTAACTGAGGTTATGAATAGTCAGCAGCTCACTGTCAAGTACTTGTCCAGTGAGAAAGGAGGGGATGCTTCATGTTTCACCCAGCATTTCAACCTGAAAGACACACACACACCCCCCGACGTGCACAATGCCAAGACTGCCTTTTGGTGCTAAGGAAACAACTAGCAGGACTACAACTCAATTACCACCACTAGGGGAACGCTTCAGGTGCAATACACTGTCAAAAGAGCCAGCTACCTAAGTCAGCTGTTAGCACTATCCACAGTCTGCACTGAGACAACACAGAGATTAAAAGGAATAAAGGTTACCACCACTTTCTAGAAATGATGCTATCATCTGGGGAAATTCCAGGAAGGATCATGGCATTATACCACAGAAGGTTCTGGTGGAAAAAACACCTGGTGAAACGTGGCAATGAGCATCACTGGCAGTAGGAGGATCTATCACAAGCCAATGACTGGATTTTGAGAAACATGCTTTGTTGGTCTAATGCAGCCAGTAAGAGGAGTCCTATTGCCAGTCCGTGTTGCAAGATCTTAATGTAAGTGAAAATGGGATCAGAGGCTGTTCATCTGGCACCACAGCAGGACAAAGGGTAGGTCATCCTGACTGTATAAGAAGGAACCAACTTCTAAGAAGATTAATTTGGCACGCTAGTCATACGAAGAAAGGTTTCGTCCCATAGATTTAGGGTAGCAGAGTAAACCAGTTCCACAGTTACCTTACTCAGCAAAAGAATCTGTGTTACCTTTGATAACATTTGATAAATTTATGGTTTAAAATGCAATAAATTTGCATAGCTATTGTGATTGAACAAAAGTGAAGAGCAATTTGAATTAACAGTAAAATTATGTTGATATTTAAACACTCGTGATAATTGACATGTTTTCATATTTCAACACTTCTTTACATGGATTGTTTACTTGGCAAAGGTAAAGATTACCTGGATTTTATGTACTTTGGTTTGTTTGTTGTCTAAGACAAAAATTGTCATTTTGGTGAAGAAAATAATCATGACCAGTCAAAAGTTGCAAATCTACATAAGATTGGGCCCTGAATCCTCTCTTGGGAAGCTAATGAAAAGTTATCTTATTTTAAGAAGTATTTTATATCTGTTTGCCAGTCCAATCAGAGTCATTGTTACGAGATGATGACTTCTCAGATAGTTCTGCTTTTGCTTCTTAAATCTGTATGTATGAACCTAACTTCAGTTACACTATTGAATAGCAGTGGTGTTCAGGCAGCAATTTGCTGTAGACCTATACAAATTTTCTCACTAAGGCTGATGAACTAGCATTTATACAAATGAAAAGAACATACTAATCTCCTTTCAAAGACCATGAAAAAGGCTGCTTAACAAGCATAGGGAAAGAAAAAAAAATGTAGGGCAAGAAATATAATTTTCAGTTTCTGTGAAGATATCACACACAATATAAGCGAGACCAGAAATAATCTCACAGTAGAACCTGACATTAAAGAAGATTAAAGGGGAAAAAACACATGACCTAATCAAGTTGGTAAAGCCTAATTAGCAAAGACCCACCCAGATATCAACAAAATATATTTTTTTCATTTTGTAGTACAAAGAAGCTGAATATATTACTTGTATTAAAAAGCCTCTAAAATGAATTTAATTAACTATGAAAGGCTTGATTTTGCCTTTGGGTACATGTAAAAAGCAGCAGCTGATTTTACAAGATGCACTATGATGCCTGATTGTGTAGTAAGAGAAGAATTAAAAACTTTATATTTCATTGCCTCTTTGGGTTCAGAGAGAATTTTGTGGTCCAGGATTTTATTAGATTTGGCTGCAGTCATAAAGCTTGGGTCAGTATGTGAATTTAAAACGACATGGAGGCAACAGACTTTTGTGTATCTTGGAACCTGATTTGCAAGATATGACTTGAAAGTACTACTTAAATTTCAGGGAGTACACAAGGACAGTGTCCATTTTCAGGGAACACAGGGGCAAGTACCATGGCTGAAGGTAAAAGATCTGTAAGGAATGTATTACAGTTATATGAAATACAAAGGGCTGAAGATTATTACACTGAATTTGCCACAAAACGATGCCTATGTTGACTGTACACTGTTCATCTTCCAATTCTTTGAGTAATTCTTCAGCTATGATAATACTTTTTCATCATTGTACAAACACAGAAGCAAAAAGGAAATAAAATATTTAAAAATAGTGAAATTAAGAGAAACAAAGGAGGAGCTACTGACCGTGGAATGCCTCCTCTCTCTACTCTCTGCGTAGCTTCCAGGCACACACTTCTCTTCCTCATTTCTTCAGAAGTTCTTCTGCAGGCAACCACACTAGGAGCCTGAGTCCACAGACCTGGTCTGAATCCAACCTGCAGGCTCTTAGCGTGTCTTTGAAGTACTTCATCCAGTAGGTCTTCCTCAAGATTTTCAACACTTGACTGGAAACTAGGAGGTTCCTCCAAGTGTCCCTTCCAGGGCAGCTTTTTCCCTTGGTTTGCATAAGGTGTAGTGCCAATGTCACACATGCCTGCCAGCACTCAGATCAAGACACTTGCCTGCATCAAATTGCCATGGATGCTCCATCCCCCTGGTATATGTAAAGGTATAACCACTCTATTAGCATCTCTCTCAGTATGTCTTAGCACAGGCACATGACTGCTGGAGCAAGCTCAGGCCCTACGCCTTCAAAACAGCTCCCTCAGGATCTGTTTGCATAGACGCAAGCATTAACCAAAGCAGCAAGCACCCCACATCTCCAGGTTTGGAAGGCTTGAACACCTCCAGGAGCAGAGTGCCTTCCCTCACCTCTCGTTTTCTGGCTAGAACTCATACTACCATATAGATTCCCTGGACTTGTATCCTAATGCCCGAGTATTCCAATTCAAGGCCCTTTCTATGCCCAACACACAGACAAAGGCAAGGCAACAAAGCCAACCCCTCTCTGCCAGTCTGGGATTCATCCCTGAATGCCACCAAGTCCCGTCAGCGCTGGGTAGGGAGGAAAGCTGAGTCTTGACTTACACCAGCACACCCCACCCTGGGCTAAAAGGTATCCATAGATGATGGTAAAAGGCTGTGTGCAGCCTCTGGCAACTCATGCAATAAGACACTTGTGGTCAAGAGAAAGACAGAGTGTCTTGGCAAGAGCCTGAACTTCTACTTTTGTGCCATTCTCAGCTTTTCTCACCCTAGAATCCTGTTGGAGAACAAAGGCTATTTCAGCAAGCATATAAACACCCAAGCTGGTTCCTAGGGATCCTAAAAGAAAGTAGGGTCTGGCTTACCAAATAAGCAGCCATGCTTGCCTGGCCGCTGACAATAGATCAGGTCCACATGTCAGCTGCAGCTTTGGTTTCAGTGACTTCTGGCAGGATTTTGGAATGCCCCAGTGGTAGGACAGCAAGGCTGTCCTGAGAGCTGGTCATCCTGACTGGCCATGTCAATTGTTTTCTACTTTTAAGGTTTCCCCCTCATGACATGAACTCCGACTGCTATTAAGGAGACTCTGAAGGCTAAGGAACATGAACAAGCAGAAAATTTGGCTTTGAGGTTGATCCCAGAGACACATGAAACAGAACAGTGTCAATGTACCCATCAGTTCTACCACAGCAGAAATAATTGTGAACAACAGCAAATCACTTTCAGAACATACATCTTTTTTTATTATAATGGAGTGGGAAAAATACTGGAAAACATATGGCAGAACTTGTTTTCTCTGTTGCTGTTTTTAAATCTGTCAATGTTTTCTTTAACCTTTGATCAAACACCAATTACTATCTGACAAATATTTTGCCAGTAATTGCACAATCACTTTTCACAAGCATATAATGAAACTCAATGTTAATTTCCTCATGACTAAAACAGAAAGTTTCCCTTCTGTAGGAGTGCAACACTGCTCTATATCAGTAAAGGAGAAAGGATGCTCTTTTAGAGAAAGCATAGCAGAAATATTGAAAATACGTGGGCTACGCATGGCAGCTTTGCCATAGCTGTATTGTTTCAGATCATTTACATTTGCCTACACAAAAACATTTGACTCCCAGAACATTTTGCAATTACTACTACAATGCCTTTTGCTGCTCTGCAGGTTTCCCTATCAGCAAAAGCAGACTTAAACTCTCACGTTTCTTTCTGTCAGGATAATAACTGTCACTGGTTTAAGAGGCCCATCCTGAGAAATTTTCAGCCTTTGAGGACTCCTGAGATTTTAGATACCTTTGCCAGAGTATATGAGGGCTGACCTGCACAGAAGAGTCATATACTGTTCATAAATGATGAAAATTTTGAAAGCTTTTAATGAAAAGCCCAGACCTGCACCAAGGCATCAGCTAACAGGATGCATTTACAGGACACATAAGTAGATGTGCATGCAAGTAGAAATTTGTACAAGTTCTTAATTACAAACATACATACTTTTCTCCAAGAAACTCAGATGATACATACGTAAACAGGTATATTCTACTGTAGCATGAATGGAAAACAATGACAAAGGAAATCACTACAACTTGCTTGTCTACAGCAGCATTTGAGAACATCTTACCTTGACATGGTGTATCAGGTGCTCAACTTCATTCACTTTATACGTCTCTATTCCTAACTCTTTAGATAACCTCAGGAGACGATTTTGTGTTGGCCCCACATAAGCTCCTCCAAGGTCCACATATTTAACTTGCTTATTCTAGTTTATCACACACAACACACAAAAGGGGAAAAAAAAGATGAAAAAGATAAACCTTTTGCAAATAGCACTTAAAAGTGCAGTCTGGAGAAATTTTTTAAGTGAAACGCTCCCCGAGAATTTTGGCCAAGATTCCTCTTTCCATGGAAAACTTCACTTCTTTGGTGGAGTTCTGGTGTTGCAGTTACTGAGAACCTTGGATAGGAAGCTCATAACCAGCTTAGCTGGCCTGTTGTTACCTTACAGCCTTCACAAACAGGAGAGGAAAGAGTCTGACAGGCAGAGAAAGACAGAGTCAGAGACATCTGCGTGGTTCTTGCTCAGCCAGGCATCTACCCAAGAACTAATTCAAAAGAGACTGTACTAGGAAGTAGCACAGGTAAGATTTTCTAATGACTAGAGTGGGAGGGGTTCTCCCAGATCAAGGTAGGGAAGAAGGTAAAGGACTCAAAGGAGATATGGTGGTTCTAGTTCCTACCACCTCTGCCATTCCTCTAGCTTATGTCAGTCCTTGCAGGGCTTGTTCTGTTCCAGCTCAAGACTCCTCATGGCATGGTTGGTCTTATGAGTGCTTTTTAGAGATTTCTCCAGTGTTTCTCCCCAGGAAATGATTTTGCAACTTAGCTAATCATTTTCTCATTCCCAGAAGAAATGACTGATGACTCCAGAGCCTGTAGATCACACAGAAATATTCTGTCCCCACCATCATGTCAGTCTTTCCCTGTTCTTGCTGGTACAATACCAGGAATTTTCCCACTTGCTAGTGCTCTAGAAATTTCCTCTCAAGTAGCTCCTCTAGCAGGACAGATAAATAAATACATTTAGGTATACAATTCATGTATGTATATTACACCTATACATATATACATGCACCATACATATGTATAGTATATACTACATGTGGATATATGTAGTATAAATGAATGGGTTTGGAGATAATTACCCTTACGGTGTAAGTTCTTCCACCAACCCTGTCATTGGCTTCCAGCAACACCACATTCAAGCCTGACTCAGTCAGCAGTTTGGCTGCTGAGAGACCTAAAATACAAAAAGAAAAACATTTAAAGAATACTTCTGTTTATGCAACCCATGGCTTTTGTAAATCGACATGTAAACATTCAACATAGCTATTCATCCAAATCCTGGATTTTTCATTCAAACATTTTGCCGGGGGGGGGGGTGGGTGAGGTGGAATTAAAAAAAAAAAAACAAAAATAAATTAAAAAAATAATAATGAAATGCAACTGAAGCTACATATTAAAATAGTTTGTGGTCAAATTTTGCATGGGCTGAGCACATTTTTCACCACACACTCAGGTCTTTTGATGCATAAGCTATCACTTGTTACGATAGTCATAAAGCCTGGGCAGGACAGTCTTCTGTTTTCTAACATCAGGATATCAGTCATCTTTTATAACCCAAACAAAAGAAAAGGGAAGAAATGAAGTTTTATTAGGACTCTCCTAAAGTTTTCCTGAAGCTTGTTATACATGTCTGTTTTCTAGCTCTGAATATTTTAAAGCACATTAGCAAAATTCCCACACAGTCAAGGTCACAGGCTTCTTCTGCTGAAGAACACATGATCTGACTCAGAAGAGACAGAATGTGTGCTTCTGTGTGGCAAAAAGAATTAAAAACACGGATAAGTCTACCCCCAAAAATTGTTTCATTCCTCATCGATTTTCTTCATACACTTTTATTTCCATCTTGAAATTCTTGAAGCTGAGACATCAAGAGAGGGAACAATGAGGATACAGGAGGGAACATCTAATTTTAGTTCGGATGCCATAAATTCTAATTGCAGAGGAAAACAGTGCCGGTGCAGCAAGCATGTGAAGCTGCTGTGGGAATAAAGGGAACCAGAAAGAGTGCACAACATGGAGGGAACACAGCCCATAACCTTCTCAACTTCTTAAGATCTTCTCTGCTTTTCACTTTAGCACTCCATCTGAGATTTGTATTAACTGAGGTTCTTACTTCAGCCACATGTGAGTGAATTTCTAGCTAGAAGCTACACTCATATATCACACTTTAGTTATCCCTTCTGGCGCTCTGCCTTGTCACCATCAGAGGGCAATTAATTTCCTCTCAGTGTCCCAGTACATGTAGTTTTTTAGAAGAACTTGTCCAAGCAGATTCTTCCAAGTATAAGGCAGCCACGGAAGAATGGCAAAACTGCTGGCAGGAAAAACAGATGGCCAAAGCTACCATGGCAGGACTGAAGGAAAAAAATGTAGCAGTCCTGGATAGAGAAAGAACATTAATGAAAGCTACTAAAGGTGCTACAGAAGATCCTGGTCGTCAGCTAGTGGCTTGGAAACAGGAGAAGCAGCTCCTGTTCCCAAAACCTGCTGCACTGTGCTGGTTAAATCACTTAAGCTATTTGTTTCCCCATCTCTAAAAAGAGAGATGACAGCATAGACCTATCTATCTAAAGGATTTGACATTTTCTGAAGAAAAACAGCAGATGTTTCCATTAAAAGAACATACTGTCCTGTTTTTATTTCTAGCTTTAAGAGCTTATTTATCTTGGTGTTCACGTAAGTGTTAGTGAGAAAACCAGTAATGACACTGATAAAGGTCTTTCCATTAGTTCCTTATTGAGGAAATTATACTGCGAAAACATCTGGCTGGATCAGTGGCCTTGACTACACTCACAAATATTTGAAACTATCAAGGAAGAACAAAATGCAGAAAACAGTCATGGTATGCAAACATGGACCACACCTTCAAACAACCTGCAAAAATAGATTGGCTTGTGAAGGAAAAAAAGGCATCAAACCTCCTAAATAAATATAGCTTACCAGAAAAAAAAACCCAGTTGCTCTTCAAAAAAATGCAAATATTTCATCATCTGGGAGAGGATCGGTAGTAGTTATTAATAATTTACAGAACGAACATATAATATGAAGTCTGTTGCCACTGCAGTTTTCTGCTGGCTTATCCTGCTAACAGGTACCGACTAACCAATAATAATATTCAGTTAGCAACACTGATTAAAGAATATGAGATTTGACTTTATTAAAATCTAATGAATAAACATTTCAGTACAGCTGGGAAAAAAGGCAGTTTATTCTCAAGAGTTGAACGGACTGAGAAGCTTGTGAAAGGATAGCTCTCTAGACTCAACTGAAACACAGATGATTTGCAGTGGTCAGCCTAGATACCATCTCCTTTTCTCCTATCCACCTTTCAACCTATTTACTCCCTGCTGTTTATTTTGGGGCAGGTACCACCTCTTTTTCCCCTCTTTTTCACAGACGTACCTCTTGGAGACAGACAGCAGTTTACCCATTTCTGATACAAATACGAAAAAACAAACTAGTATTGAGAGGATGATCAGGCTCATTAATATCTCACTGCCTCATGCCCACCCTTCAGTGGATCTGATCTCTGCAGGGGGTGGGTTTAGCCTTTGAGGCTTGACTCTAGAGTGGAAGTTGGAGTGTACACGGTTCCTAAACTAAGCACCACCTGAACACTTCGTCCTTTTAAAGGGCTGGTGTACCACCCTCTTCCCTTACCTACACGACGATTCTGTTATAGTCCAAACTTTGCTGGAGAAATTATGCAGGTAATTGTTGGCAAAGGCAGGGAACGTGGGCAATCACTAGCTCCCCCCTTTCCTCCTCATAAATGTGTAACTGGGAAAAAAGGTGGAAGAAGCAAAAGCCGAGGGCCAGATAGCACAGTGAAGGACCAGATTAGGTCTCATAGCACTCACAGTACAGGATAAGACAAGACTTATCACAGATATCACACGTTACAGTGCAACATTGACAGGAGGGAATGTTGCTATTTTTGGTATCACAAATTTGGAATCACAGTACTGCCACATCACCCCATACCTGCTTCCTGGAGCTGAACCCAAGACCCCAAATGGCCTCTTGGACTGTTACTATAATTACAGCAAAAAGACTGGATGCTGTGAAGGGAGAGCTCCGAGCCAAAGTGACACAAGGACAGATAAAGTCCCAGGAACAGCAACAGAAACATATTAAAATGGAAATGAATACTGGCACATGAATACTGGGGCACAAGGTGCGGTTTGCTTTTCAAAAACTAAAAATTGCTGCAGGAAACTCCTAAAAACCACAGCCTCTTTTCTGGGCAAGAGTCAGAGTGGCCTCTCTGTGTTTAATACTCCAATTGCTGAGAACAGAGCTTGTACAAATCCTGTGAAGCAAAGCCTGGAAAAATCTGTCATACATGATGGAAGATCTCCTCTTGAGATTAACCCTTCACAAGTTTCACATTTCAGCACTGTCTCTGGCTTACCTCTTACTCTTCTGCACATCACTAACAAAAGGCAGATCTTTAACACTGCCCTTACTCCTAACAAGTGAGACAAACATCCACATTCAAATGTAAAGTTCATCCAGAAACGTGATTGAAGCTGCTATCACTCCTATTTCATGCTCGGAGCTGTGTCACCCAGTGGCACTTTCTCCTCCTCCCCAGGAGCATTGCAGCATAATCACATTCAAAGGGCACTTTTGCCACCACTTTGCAGAGGCCAGTAATTGGGTCCAGTCTACACGGCAGGTCAGCTTTCTTCAAGAGGCAACAGAGAGCCGTCCATATATGGCAGAAAACATACAGCTAAGCAGCTTCACCTGCAGTTCTGCTCAGAGCTGATAGGCAGATAATTAATGCAAACAACAAAGAAGAAAAGATAATAGGTCTTATTTGAAGCCCCAGACTGAAAATACCATTGTGCTCAGAGGCCAACCTTCATCTGTTACCATAGCAACCTGGTACCCAACCGCAACCACTCAGAGATATTGGTGAGAGATTGCCTCCCCCAGAATTTTATAATCCAAGTTCAAGCCACAAAAATAATTTCTCCATCATGCAGCACTGTGCATTCACACAGATCTTACTCAAATGTAATAATCACAATAATTATTTCATCTTCAGTTCCAACTTCTTTCCTGTTTGGTATCTCTGTACCTGCTAAACATCTTGAATTGCCCATCCTTTTTGATTAAACAGATTCATTATAACCTCATTTCCTAATATTAACAGTTTTCTCATACTAAGAGAACAAATAATTAGGAATTTATTTATTTGTTAAGATAAAATCTTTAATTTCTGTGCTAGGGAAGAATCCAAGCTCAAATATGGATTGACATGTGAGAACAGTCACAATTTTCATCTCAGCCCCATGTATTACAGGCTACAATGAAGCACTACAGTCAAACCCACCTGACTGTAAAAAAAAAAAAAAAAAAAAAAAAAAAAAAAAATTAGAGTATATTTTCAAAACACTGATCAAAATTTTGTATAATCAGTCTGATTCTACCTGGAATCAGCAAACTTATCAAAATATCCTTTTAACCTTAGCATTTCCACAACAAATTTCACCAGAAAGGACATGATTGGAAGTTGCATGTCTGTTACATCTCTAAACAATACCTGTGTCTTCTTCTATTTAGGGTTTTTTTTTCATAGGATACTTCTGTCACACTCTGGACAGCCGGATAAGCAACACACAATAGCAATCCTATCAGTAAAATTTTATTTCTCCCTTGGGTTACACCCAGTTCCCTTGCATGTACAATGAACAGGGCAGGTTACTTGGTAAGAGACAGCTTATAAAGCTATAGATAAATTTTTTTCCAAACGCATTCCCACAGTTCCTGATGTACCTTCTCTGCATTCTACACTGTTCTATCATGTTTCCTCATGTTTATCTCCCTTCCAATAAAATCCTAACAATTTATTTTCTCTCATATATGTAATTATAATGAAATCTACAAATTCTAAATTTTAATTGATGCAGGGGGCAAAGGAAGAATCTCTAAGCCACTGGCATTCATTTAATCGCTTTTAAGATCACTTTCAAAAATTTGTGCACTGTAACACCCTAAAAATTTCTCTCTCCAACTGAAATTGTAAGTTGAGCAGGAGGAAAGGCTGCCGTCATACTTGCACTGTACTTACAGGTCTTACTGCATAACTTGCACATCTCACAGCTGGATTTCCTCAGATTCTTGATATTTACTGATATGTCCCTCTGCTCCTCTTTATTTATTTATTTTGACACCAGAGATATGTTTGCTAAGTGCTGCTCAGGGGAGTTTTAATATTTGTAACATATGCCAGACACTTGAGATTCGCAAACAAACATTGACTCTACATGTAGATTAGAAACATTCAACACTTAAAAGAAGCAAGTAGTTGTTTTTATCTTTGTTGTGCCTCCACAACTTGGATATATATGTGTGAATAAGCTCTACTCTGACTTGGTTATCCTCCTTGACATCCTGTATTTGAGCAGGGGCTAACATCTAGGTTTTCCAGTGTATTTGCAGGTGCAGCAGCTGCACACAAAGTCATCCTTCAGGAGACCTGAGACCTCAAGGGTGCCTGTGTGAGCTGTGGCTGAAGCAACATGCCTTGTAAATACAGCCAAAACTGCTGTGTTTCTTAAGGACCTTTTCCTTGCTCTCAACATGTTCAGCCACATCTAAATCACTGTCCGCAGAGACATCAGGTAACAGATGCTCCTTCACCCATAGCTAGCGGGTGGAGCAGCCTGCAGCACCAGAGTCTGAGCCTGAGCACTCTTGACAAGGTCCCGGGAAGTAAATACACCTAGCAGAAGGTTCAACATGAAGATCTGTCATACAATGCACCTTGGAAATGGCATAACAACTCAGTCTGCTGAAAAAACACAGTCCTCTGCTCTAGGGTTAACGGGGAAATTGTGGGATGTAAAAATGTTTCACAAGACCGACAGCAAGAAAAGAAAACCTACCGTCATTTACTCTATATAAACAAAAAAGAGTTGAGTTCAGGGTCACTGAGCTAAATGAACCCAAATATTTCTTAACATAACCTTTGTCCATGGGCATTTAACATCTTGAAGATGTTATTTTAGAAGTTTCAAGATGAGTACTTGTTTTCTTGATTTTGAGTCTAAGCCTCATTTTGACCAGAGGGGCCAGGAGTTTAGTTTCTTTTCTTAATAAAGTGATGAGCCTCATAAAAATCATGAAACCTGAAGCAGCTGAAATGGTAAAAACAGCAAATCTGTCAAAACCCATCCAAAGTTATAGAAGCCAGCATTGCTGCAGGATCACATTGGGAACACAACTTCCCTCACTATTAGTCGTCTGCATACAATATTGCTTACTCACCATCAGTGACCCTCCACATCTCAGAAATACATAAAAAGTGCACGTGGTAAATAAATGTCTGATTAAAACTGCTGCACTGTACCCAGCAAAACAAAATTCACCTGTCTTAAAACTACAGACTTTTTCAGGAGAACCTTTTTGTTAATGGTCAATACAACTGCAGTGTTTGACTTATGGTAATAGGAAGAAGCAGAGAGGAATATGCCCCAAGCAGTTGAAGTAAACTCAGGGGAATGCAGAAAAACAGTCCTTTGACCTGTAATAACCTCTGGGTAAAGTTTCTAGCCTCTGAAAATTAGATCAGTTAATGGAAGAATCCTGTTTGCTGTTGCTTAGACATAATTACTGTAAAGTTCAAATAAAAAGCCTCCTTGTTTATACTCAGGGTTCTCTGACCTCCTTTTAGGACACAACCCAAAAACATCCTAGAAGTTCAGTGCCATTGGTGCAATATAGTTTGCATACCACTGTGATACTGAAGGGATGGAGGGCAGAACCAGAGAAAAGGCATGTACTTATTGGCAGCTAAGCAGCCATTTTGCACCAGTGGCTTTTCTCCTTTAAATCTTCCACAGTTTCTTTATTGCATTACTGTGTTAGAAACTGCGATTTAATAGCATTGGTTTTGTTTGTGTTGACTCCTTTAATGAACACAATCTGATTACTACTCTGCCACTGAGACATTGAACCTGGCACTCGTCACTTTTATCTGTCACTCACGATCAGCCAGCTAAAATGTTTTAGTTGAAATAATGGCTTAAGACAATAATGCCTGTAAGGCATTATAGATAAGGAGTGTAAGCAAAAAAAAAAGAAGCAAAACCAATATGGGCCCTGGGTCTGGGTGAGGTAAGGTGCTATAGGCATTTTTTATAGCTTTCCTCACATCATGGAAAGGTCAAAAGATTTTGCTCTTGTGAAGAACACTATTCCTTTATAAATTCAAGGGTCATGCTCAGAATTCTAATGGGAGCACAACAACAGAGACAGCTAAGAGCACACTGCCTGAAACTATGTTCACGTCAGGCTGGCACAGTGCTATGAAAAATTGTAAGCAAACACAAGAGGATAACAGGTAGTTTCCCTGCTTCATTGCTTTCTTGGTCCTCTGCTATACAAGGTACACAGCATCCAGACTGCTCCAAGAGTTGTCTAGGTGACAATACTTCTGAAAAGCCAAGGGCTATGAGGACGAGATATTGGTACCCAATGCTACCTTTTGTTAACTTAGCCCCTCACCTAAATCCATATGCTTTCACAGGGTGAAGGCAAAATTTAAGTTCTCTAATTTGGGCCATCTCTGTGAATGTACCTTAGATACCCAAATCAATCTCATGAAAGAAAGATAGAAAAATCACAGTTCAGAATCTAAAAACATGGCAGAGTTGTGTCTGAAAATTGTCACGCTTGGTTATTCTCTATGCCTTACCTCCATGTACTGAACAGTACAGTGAAAAGTATTAAGGCATGACTTTTTTATGCAAGTAGTTTGACTGTGGGAGAGAGATAATCTCTTCCTAAGCTGTACCACTGTGAAGCAGGGAATGCCATTAAAATTAATATCACTCATCTACAACATTTGAGAACTTGAAAAAAATTAAAATACTACAGTTTCAGAAACCCCAAGGAGCAAAAAAAAAGACATTATTAATCTGCCTATCTGTTTAAAATGTACATTTACTTAAAATATTTGTACAAAGGACATAACATTTCTACAAAGGATACAGCACTCTGAGCAAATACAATTTATTTCTGTTAGCATTTCATTGTCTAGCTGAGGTAATGAGTTTTACACTCTAAGCACTGGTTCAGTAACATTGTCACTGTGGCCAATAGGAACACCCCCACGAGTCAATGCAACTTTACATCAGAAGAAACTCTAGTCCCAACTTTCTGTGATCTCTCCTTCCTGGCAATGCTCCTAGATCATTAATCCAAAGGGCAGAGAGCAGTATTTATTAAGCAGAATTCTTAAAACCAACATTAAAAATATTCAGTCTATGTTCGTCCCAGGCATTGCACCTAGGTAAGCAATATAGAGCCCGGCCAGTTATGAGTGAGTTGAGCAAAGTGGTGGTGCCTTAACCTTAAGCCCTGCTGACTGTGACATGAACACAGGTTGTTGGGTTTGAGTGGAAACACACTGCCTTCAATGAGCTGGTGTCCAGGCTCAAGCATTGAATCCACAGCAGCTCTGCCCTTGCACAGGGCTGCCCTTTACTGTCAACTGTATTTTTACTTCCAAAGTTTTTAATGAAACTTTAGATCGACAAAACTGGGCACTCCAGCATTTCAAAGGATGAGTGATTCTAGAATCAATCATTTACTCAGTATTCTGTATGTTTCATCAATTTGTCATATCTTACACGTGGAGCAGTATACCCATTCAATGCTCACCTCACACTTTGAAAGGAAGAGTCAGAAGTCTGTTTGTAGGCTCCAGTCAGCTAAAAAACCCCAAGCACATCCTGTATGTCCCTTGTTATGGCCCCAGGACATAATGAAAAGTTTAACTTAATTGCATTATCGTTGTAGTAGTAGTAATAATAATAATTTATTTAATAAATAATTTAATAATTAATAATAATTTGCTTAATAAATTATTGTTGTTGTTGCTGTTGTTACTATTGCTGTCATCTGCCTTGTAGTATTACCTGACTTTCAGTCTCAGGGCCTCCTTTGATTTAGGTCATCCCTTTCTGCTAGTTTACAACCTAGGCTGCCTCAAAACACAACAATCAGAGGGGAGAAACAAAGGAGATAAAGATAACTGAAAGACAAGGTAGCACTACATCAAAACATATGGTAGCATTGGAGCTAACAAAACTTAGCACAATGAAGGCTGAGGCACTACACGGGTAGTTTACTGAAAGCATTCTTGTAGGCATTACTATTGAGAAAATATATAGAAGCAAATAAAATGCTAGCCAAGTTTATGCTGAAGAATTCTGTCTTCCATACACAGTAATGTGGGAAAAAAAAGCTACGTCTGGAAAATTTTGTAAAATTATGCAGCAGCTGCCTCAGAAGAGAAATGTTTATCTGTTTTCTTAAGTCTTGCATGTTCTTAAGCAAGGAATTCATTTTTTTCTAGTCCCCTGAGGAAAGTAAATGCTCAAAATACATGATCAAATAGAAGATGTTAACTTAAAAAATAAATAGACTACCATTCTTATATCTTGACATTAAGGAGTAACAAGTAATTTCCCAGATTTCTCAGTATTTGGTGACTCACGGACATCCATCTAGAGAAGCCTACTTCTCATGGCAGCTAGCAAAGCCCCCAGCACAGCTTCCAAGCTCTTATGCCATGGCTAACCATTTTGTTCCATGTTTTCCTTGATCTTCAGCTATTTTCACCCAGTTGCGCGCAATAATTATAGATTTATACAGAGCATATCTCAGTGTCACTTTCAAATATCTACCGAGCCATGCCTCAGTGACTCTCTAGGAATTCCTATCATCACCATAGCACAAATACGCAAGTAGGTAAGTGTCCACACACATGCACACACAGGCTATATACCACTAGCTTGTAACTATTTGTGAACATTTTATCTATTTGAACAACTGAAAAATGAAGATGAACCCCACCATTTCTCAACATCCTATATAATCACTTTACATGCCAGACAGCTCTTTGTTGATATCCCAGAAAGACCACTTCATTTCTTCACAGACAGGTCAGGACAAACCATTCCCTAGCTGAGATATCAAAGGCTGACAACACAGATGTCAGAGAAGCCCAAAAGAGAACAACCAAACAAGATTTTTCAAGTGACTGTCTCCCCTCCATCTCTAAGTGCAGGCAAGAGAATATTTGAGACAAACAGCTCATAAAAACATCAGTGTTATGGAAAAAAGTGCTACCATTGGATTTGTACCACTCTGACATAAAATGTGGGTGAAAAAAGGTAAAGGGAGTATAGAGGAAAAGAGAAGTATCTAAGGTTTAAAATAAAGGAATTTACACTCTTTCCTCATTTGTGCTCATTATTTAGCATAACTCACTTATTCAGTCTCTGGTCAAGATAGTCTCATAAAAATTAACTCACATTGGAACAAAAGAGGTGTCTTGCTCCAATATTTAATGCATTCAGACACAGATCTATCACTCATGCAAGTTTATATGCAAATTATCCAGGTATAGTACGAACTGGTCGTTTGATCAGCTTTTGCTGTGTGCAGTCAATCAGACAGACTACATTTGATGTTTTATATATGAATTATACCATTAAGATAAAGACCAGACCTCCCTGGTTGGGAGGGAGGAGACTACAAAAGTATCTTTCCTCCCCATCCCCCTCAGGCCGAGCTGGGTTATATGGTGAAAACTGAAAAAAATGAAGAAGCTCAATAGTACAAAGTAGTATTTGTAAGACTGATAGGTTTCAAATTAATTAAAACTTCTTGAAACTTATTAATCACCTGAAACATGAAGTGTCCAACAGGAGTTAGCACAATCACCTAATCCTTGTAACTGCAAGATTCCAGAAGCTCTAATGAACCACAGCCAGACTCTTCAGCATTAAGCCAACAGTAAAAAATAGCATACCTATGACGTATTTTGCCATATATATCAGTTACCAGAACAGCTCACAAGGTCTCAAACTCTTGAGACTGGACTACTCTTTATTCCAGAAATGGTCTGCACTTCATGTTTTTCTGTCCTGCCCCTTGCCCTCCCTTCTTCTACAAAATCACACAGGAACCCCTTACAAAAATCCTGAATCCCACCATTTCCTTGATCAGTTCTCTCCTCTCCATCCATAGCTGCAAATGCTCCTGATGCCATCAGGAGGCACATCCCTCCTTACGCTGAGTCCATGCAGCTGTATCCTGTGAGCCTGTGGTGGGGTGGTGACAGACAGCCCCATATACCTACTAGGGATGAGGGAACATGGGGTATCATGGAGAAGGATAGGGGAGCAAAGAGGAGATGAGGGACAGGAAAAATTTCCTTGGGCAGCTTTGTCCCTGAAAATATTTCACTGTCCTTCTCCTTGGAAACCTGTTCTTCCTGTAAATATATTATTACTATTTCACAGTATCACAGTATCATAAGGTTGGAAAAGACCTTTGAGATCATCGAGTCCAACCTATGACCCAACACCTACACCTACTCCTACTTGTCAAATACACCATGTCACTAAGTGCCTCATCCAATCTCTCCTTAAACACCTCCAGGGATGGTGACTCCACCACCTCCCCGTGCAGTACATTCCAATGGCCAATCACCCTCTCAGTAAAGAACTTCTTCCTAATGTCAAGCCTAACCCTTCCCTGGCGTGTCCTCTTGTTCTGTCGCCGGTCACCAGAGAGAAGAGATCAACCCCTATTTCTTGACTAAGTCAGTGAAACTTCTCTGTGGCTTGACAGGCAGTTTCCAGCATCTCCCTTTTTTGCTAACACATCCAGAACTCAGGATCTCCACAACTGAGATACTGATGCCCATTCTTCTTTCTGTTCCCTTACAGCACTCCAGCCCCAACTACCAGTTAGAATAATGGTTTGGGGAGCAAATACCATTTTTAAGACACTTCAGACTGACATTACCTTTAAAGAAGCTGTTGGAACAGAAAACTGACAAGACAGAAAAGGTTGCACAAAATACAAATGCATAGACAGGTTATTTAAAAGAATGTTGGACATTAATGGTTTAAATACCAACACTCTGCAATGCTCTTTTATTGATCCCTGAAATCATCAAAAATATCTTCAAACAAGGATCACACAACATTACAAAATTATAAACCTTAGACACAAATCAGTTCCTAAGGAAAAAAAGGTAGTCAGCAGAACAATCACATTTTGACAAACCATGTCATAAGGCAGCAAAAATCTTAATATGTGACATAAGTTTACAATGATGAAATAAGTAATCAGCCCAAAAGGAAAATCATGTTAAGTTCGAAATAGCTATAAAAAAATTAAACGATTGAAACTGTAATGAGATGAATGCAATTTCCTCAGGAAATTGAAGCCCAGTTGAATGATAACTGATTTCAGAAACAAAACTGAGAGCTCTGTAAGTGAATCAAGACACGCTTCTCTATAAAGGAAAACCAAAGGAAAGTCTTCAATCCACCACGGCATTGCTCAGCAAACTTTTATAACCATGGTAAACTTTACCACTGTATCAGTGCACTCTGCGAAGTAGCTACTACAGAACTGAGAGAAAACACAAAGGCAAGCTACTCATGTTCTATGAAGGGGCAGTGAAACAATATGGCTTTTTATCTTTAAGTAATAGAACTACTTAGCTACAGCTGTCAGTTGTGCTATGGAGAAGGAAACTGTGCCAGTGGGAAGTATGCCAAAATCACCCAGACTGTTTACATACAGAATAGTAACTTCTGAAGAAGAAAAACCTTCTCAATTGACTAAATTATGCATAAGACCTAACTCATTGTCATTAGCTGCTGTGTAAAATATGTAAATAGAGAGTAAACTGTCTGCTGGTTTATGATACTATAAGCAGTGCTGGAAGTTTACGTCAGGGACTACCAGGGCTGTGTAAGACTGCATCGCTACAGAGGGGAAGCATGCTGAATCGTGTGTCTCTAAAATTATCCCTGTCCTTGATGGAGCCAAGGAGTAAAATCAGCAAACTGGAATTCTCAAGTACACAGAAAGTTGTTGCTACATGAAAATGAAACAAAAAAGCAGTCAAGGAGAAGACATAAAGGACGGAGACAGAGGATGCAGAAGCACATCTGTGGTCAGGATGAATAAGTAAATTATTTTTGACTGTGTCTTCATGGAAGAGTACAAAATTGAAATGCTTACTCTTTCAATGTGTACTATCTTTAATCGGCAAAACTAAAGATATCCCAAGAAAGCAAGTCTGCAGTGTTAATGTTGGCAAGTAGTGCAGAACAGCAGACCTGCGGAGTGGAACAGTTATAACCTTAATGACCAGTATCCACACCATATTCATGAAAAGGGCTTTATTTCAGAATAGATCTACAGGCTGAACATCCCATTAGGGGCTGGAGACTAAAAGGTGAGCTCCTACAGCATGTAGGTCTTGTGCAAAAAGCAATCTGAAACATATGCTCTGAGCCTGCTCTGTCGTGCACACCATAAAGCAATAACTAGGGTCAATCAGGAGATTTGCTCAAGGTACACACTTGATCTGAAGCAATATGCTAATGTAGATGAATACCTACCACTGCCTGTAGTGTGATTAGGCTCTAGTCAACTGTTAGACTAGATTCTGACAAATCTAACGACCTAAAAGCACTACTGCAGATGGTTGCCCAAGTAAAAAATGGACTGAACTTTCTTACAAAGAACTTTAAGCTTTTACCATGTCTAATCTTGTTTGTCAAAAAATACACACTTCAGCAGTATAGATAAGAAAATCTTGTGGACTTTGCAGTTTGTAGCCTTAACATCAACTGCTACCTATAAACTTAGATTCTCCACCAATTATTGCCATAACAGCTACCCAGGAATCCCTTGCACAAAGTTTTGCTATCCTAACTTAACTTTTTTGCCCCTTCCAGGGCGGTCATCACATTTTGCTGAACAGACAGAATGAACTTTCCCTAGTACCACCAATTCATAATGGTTAAATAAGTTAATGGAAAAAGCTTTCCCTAATGATGCATTGCCTTGAGCCTTAGGAGATGAGATGGCTCCTGCAGGTAGAACAGAAAGCTTATCAGATCAACAATAAGACCAATTAGGACGTATCAGCCAGTAACTTACAATACTGTCGCTGCTGCCTAGGCTACCAAACTCTCAGAACATAATGCAGCTGCTGTCCTGTTCACTGTGCATTGTGCAAGGCTTTCATGAAAAATCTAGAAAACACAAGAATATTATGTTCTACCTAATTGCCTCATATGCCTTTGCAGTAGCTATGAGAGTAGTTGAATACAAAAGGAAGAACCCCCGATGTCAGACTCGGAGACAGACAACTGAAAATGTGAGCAAAGAGCTTCATCGCGTCAACTGACATGGAAATGTCCTGAATTCCTTTTGCCTGACTGTATCCTGGAGAGGGTAGTAACCCTCAGAGAGGGTCACAATCGTTCCACAGATGGGCCCACTCGATTTCATCATACACAGCTATTTCACTCACACCCACATTTTGGTTTGGTTTGAGTTTTTTTTCCTCTCCAAACGTGTGTCTAGCATAGGGCTGCTAAATTCCTAATGTTCTCCAAAAAAAGAGTGTCTCATTTGTCAAACTATCGTTTCAAAGGAGGAGTACTATAACACTGTAAATTACTAGCAGGGATCAAAAAAATTCCAACATTGATAAGTAATTAGTTGAGGTTAGGCATCTCTTGTTATAAGAAAAGTACACATATCCCAGATTTGTTTTGAAAAACAACATTGCCCTCTGCTTTAAGTCTATTTTGAAACAGATTGGACATCTTCAGATAATAGCCCCCAAACCACCTGACTTGTTTTTGTTGTTTTTTTTAAAAGTAATTTGAAACTGGCTTACAGATGCAGTGAGAGCTACTGTCATTATACAGTCTCTTAGATCTTCATGGAAATACAAAACAAGACCTAAGAAGAAGAGCTGTGATATCTCAATAACACAAGAGTAGGTATGTAAATATTTTAAAACTCTGACATTTCAATAGAAATATTTAATCTTACAGTAGGTTTGGTTCTAAAATTACAGGAACATGACAAGTTGCTTGTCAACAGCAAAACACTAAGCATACTTGAAATGACATTTGCCATAATTTAAAAGAAGTCTTCACCTCGCAGGGAAAAAAATAAGTAACCTCACTTTAATTGTAAAATCTGTGCACCAATAATATAAGAGAAGCATTTCCTTAAATAGGACTGACATAACTTTAGGTTAAAATCTGATACCTTACTTTATAACAAAAAAAGAGGTCCGGGCGGAAAAAGCAGGGAGAGGAAGGCACTTTTGAAATCAGAGAGGAAGATTTTAAATGAAATCTCTGAACAGATTCCATTATATTTCAAGAAAATTTCTGTCATCTGTGCCTCAATTAATTAAGAAGATAAACAAGTATGATGACACAACCTCATAGATTTCTCATAGTAGTTTCTACTCTCCTGTTTAAGGAGCCCTTCCAGGAAAGGAAGGACTCTACAGCCTTGTTTAGCCTAGAGAAGAGAAAGCTCTGTGGAGATCTTATAGCAGCCTTCTAGTACTTAAACAGGGCCTACAGGAAAGCTGGGCAGGGACTCTTTATCAGGGAGTGCAGGGACAGGATGAGAAGTAACAGTTTTAAGCTGAAAGAGAAGGGATTTAGATCAGATATTAGGAAGAAATTCTTTATTGTGAGGATGGTGAGGCACTGGCACAGGTTGCCCAGGGAAGCTGTGGATGCCACATCCCTGGAGGTGTTCAAGGCGAGGTTGGATGGGGCTTTGAGCAACGTGATCTAGTGGAAGATGTCCCTGCCCATGGCAGAGCAAGGGTGGAACTGGATGATCTTTAAGATCCCTTTTAACCCAAACTATTCTGTGAAAAAGAGAGAGCTCTGAGCAAACAGAAGAACCTGTCATGAGACAAGTTCCAGCTATACGAGGACCTTCTGTATTTCTGATCTAAATATTCTTTAGTATCAGGCATACTACATATAGCATGTGGCAAAGTGTTTTCATATGTGCATTTTTAAGTTGAGAAATTTTATTCTAAAATATTTATTTTTAATTTACACCATTCACTAAAATTTCAAGGACTTCAGCAGAAGTCTTACTAATAAAACAGAATCTCTTCTGTTCCTCAAATATCTTCGTTGTCATAACTGTGTTGAGAAGATCTGAAACCTTCAGAGAAGCCACATACCATTCTTTAGACTTGAAAGAAATTTTAAAAGGCTAATTTTGAATAGATTTTAATTAAATAATACTTAGATCAGTTCATTCTTTAGTTTTATACTTTGCTTTCCAAATCAAGTGGATTTTCAGGTAAAACATGAGCCCCTTCAGAAGACAACAGTGACAGTCAGGGCTGTGAAGGTGTTGGTGCTGCTATTGCATTAGCAGGTTTTTTTATGTTTTAAATTTGAAACCCTGCTAATTAAATCTAGATAAAAGATGAGTAGAACTGCTGCCAAAGAGGGTCAGAGCTCTGCAAATGGAAAGCTTTTATTAACCTATATACACAAATAGAAAAGGGACAGTGGAATGGCATCTCAATAACATCAGCACAGCAACTCTGTTTATCCTGTGATTGCCTGCTTTGCCTATGGCTGTAGCAGCTAACTCAAGCACACCTATTCTGAAGGTTACCAGAGCTTTTCGCTCTTTTGCAGCTATGCACCAACCAGCGCCTTCCTCACCTAAAGGCAGCAACAGCCAACTCTCAGTTGGCTACACCTAAGGTGGCTCAGAATCAGTGACTTTTCAAAGGAATAAACATCAAATTGGGAGCAATAACAAAGCTCATCTCCAAGGAGGCACCCACTTAAAATATATACTTCATTTTCTGGTGGACAGGAGAAGAATTCTCTGCAGCAGTTTGGCATGTTGGCAGGAGTTTTCACAACAAGGAGATAACTAAAACATAGTCTGGTGACTTGGCTGTAAGTCTGCTATGAGGACAGGCTGAGAGAGTTGGGGGTATTCAGCCTAAAGAACAGAAGGCTTCAGGGGGACCTCATAACGCCCTTCCAGTACTTGAAAGGGCTACAGGAAAGCTGGGGAGGGACTTTTTACAAAGACAAGTAGTGATAGAATGAGGGGGAATGGCTTCAAATTGGAAGATGGAAGATTTAGATTTGACATCAGAAAGAAATTCTTCACGATGAGGGTGGTGAGGCACTGGCACAGGTTTCCCAGGGAAGTCATGGATGCCCCATCCCTGGAGGTGTTCAAGGCCAGGCTGGATGGGGCTTCGAGCAGCCTGGTCTGGTGGGAGATGTTCCTGCCCACGGCAAGGGGGTTGAAAGTGGATGTGCTTTAAAGTCCCTTCCAACCCAAACCATTCTTTGTTTCTATGATTTACAGAGAAATGTGTGGGTAGAAGAGAAAGGTGAGTCAGGAGACATATATAGTACCTAAAGCAAAGTGACTGAAGAGGGGTGCATAGCCATTGGTAATATTTGAACATGTATATTTTTCCAGCTTCTATGTGAGTACAGGAGAAAAGTTGCTAGAGCATGAAAGCAGAGGGCTTTGGAAAAGATTTGGTGCAAAAGTAAGTGAGCAGAAAATGGAATCCCTACCACCACCCTGCCACTTGCTGCTGTCTGCAGGTTTCAGAGTGAAGCACACAATGTAATATGACATAGCACTGCTTCTCTGTTCCAAATGCTCTTTTAGATAAACATAAGTGGGCTGTGCAGGCCTGCCACCAACATGTTCCCATGGCAACCATAAAAAACAAGGTATACTGAAAGCTGTTACACCAACTCTTTCACTACAGTTCATTCAGCAGAGGGAACCTGTAGCACTGCTCCTGTACAAAAACATGCCTCTGGAAATGCTTCAGGTTATAAGGTATGGCCAGGTAGTTATCACTGGTTAATTCTCTGTAATCAATTTTCACTGTGAAACACAACGCAAGTTAAAAATTAGCCATAATGTTGTGTTCAGAATCAATTGTGCTTTATAGAAAAACAATAGTTAATTTTTGCTAATCACATAAACATACCTGAAACGTTCAATAATTATTCAGCAGTTTGTTATCAAAAAATTATCCTTGGGAAATAATGCCGGTGATTTTGCTCACTACATTTTGCCTATTATTCAAATTGCACACTGCATACCTTATTGGTTAAATAGACATCTAGAATTATATATAAATAGATAGTGGTAATTAAAAGCTGAGTAAAAAAAAATGAATTTATTTGGGTACATGAATCTCTGAACCAAACACGAGAGACCAGAGAGAGAGAGAGAGAGAGAGAGAGACTGATTGATTCACTCTGGGTAGGTACAGTGGTCTTCCAGACAGGATTAAAACCAGCAGATCGACACCCAGTGCAATAAGGCTTCTAGGCCTGCTGCCAATTTCTCCCAGGCTGTTCATGCTGCCAAATCCATACTTATGCTGAATGAGGAACTAGAAATTTACTAAACAATTCAGCTGATTTCAGGCATTTTTCTTTTGTGCTTCTACCTGCTCTAAACAGAAGGTACCCCAAGATTTAAATCAGCCATGCATGACCAAGGGCCTCTGCATAACATCCCAGGACTTGGGGCAGGAAAGATGCAGAGTGTATATCCTTGCCAGTCCAAAACTTCCAGGGCTCCAGTAAGAACTAAACAGGTTCAGGGGATGCTGGAGCTTCACAGTGGGAGAATCATAAAAATAAATGTAAAAAAAAATAACAACAACATAATAATAAAAGAATAAAAATAATAACTAAAAAATAACAACATTAAAAGTAATAAAAATAAGAACAGATAATAAATCATAAAAATAAAATTAAAATATAAAATAATGAAATACAACAATAATATAAGAAAAATAATAAAAGAAAAATAATAAAAGAAAATAATAAAATAAAACAATAAAAGAAAAATAAAATAAAGTAAAACCTCTAGTAAAATAAAAACAATAAAATAAAAAATAAAATCAGAAAAACAATAAAAGAAAAAAGCAATAATTTTTTATTAAACAATTCACAGTAAAATAAAAAAAAAACACATTAAAACCATAATAACAAACAAAATAAAGAACACAATTTTTTTTTTAAACTCACAATAAAACAAAAGTAAAGAAAAAAACACAATAAAATCAAATCCAATACGATCTGGCTGCACCATGTGTCATCCAGCCCGAATGACGGGGTCTGTACCCGGCCAGCTGTCCAGCGCAGCCCCTCTCTACCCCGAGCAGCCGCGATGCTCCCTGTGCCCCGCCGGCACCGTCGCCTCCGCGGGCTCCGCGGGGCGGTGGGTGAGATCTCCCCGGGTGCCGCCACCCCGCCTGGCGCCCGCTCCCCCAGGCTCGGTGCCACAAGGGCTGACAGGACCCACCTGAGATGCCGCCCCCGACCACCACCACATCGTATTTCTCGGCCATGGTGCTGTCCCCGCACCGGCCGCTTGCACCCTCCTTGCCTCCCGCAGCGGCTCCGGCCCGGCCCTGGGGTGCCCGCCCCGCCTCGCCCCGCCCCACCGGTGGGCACCGCCTCCCGCCGCCCCGTGCGAGCCTGGGCGCGGGAGAGCTTCACTGAGGTGTGAGAGTGCCCGGCCCGCGGGGCGGGAGGGGTGCGGGCAAGGCTGGTGCTGAGAAGCTGCTGACCCTCCAGATCACAGAGTCGCAGAATGACCTGTGGTGGAAGGGACCCACCAGTATCATCGCGTCCAACTCGGGTCCCTGCACAGCATCTTATCCAAACGCTTCTGGAATATTGTCAGGCTTGGAGCCGTGACTGCTTCCCTGGGGAGCTGTTCCAGGGCTCCACCACCCTCTGGGTGAAGAACCTTTCCCCAATACCCAACCTAACCCTTCCCTGGCACATCTTCCTGCCATTCCCTCAGGTCGCATCACTGGTCACCAGAGAGAGGGGATCAGCGCCTGCTCCTCCTCCTCCCCTTGAGAGGAAGGAGTGAACTGCTGTGAGCTCCCCCCTCAGTCTCCTCCAGGCTGAACAGACCAAGTGACCTCATCCTCTCCTCACACGACTTCCCCTCCAGCCGCCTCACCAGCTTTGTGGCCTCCTCTGGGGACTCTCCAGTAGCTTCATGTCCGTTTTATACTGTGGTGCCCAAAGCTGCACACAGTGCTGGAGTTGGGGCCGCACCAGAGCACAGCAGAGTGGGACAGTCACCTGCCTCAACCGGCTGGCAATGCTGTGCTTGATGCACCCCAGGACACCGCTGGCCCTCTTGGCTGCTAGGGCACACTGTTGGCTCACGTTCAACTCGCCATCAAACAGAATCCCCAGATCCCTTCCTGCAGGGCTGCTCGTCAGCCTCTCGCTCCCCGGTCGGTCCCACTCGCCCACAGCAAGAGCCATATGTATCGCCATTTTCTCTCCTATTTCCCAGGGGGTTTCGGGTGTCTCTGGTTGAGGAGCACAGCCCCTGAGGCACATCAGCTGCAGGCTGCCCTCTGCTCTCCAAAGCCCATGGAAATTATAGAATCATAGGATCACTGAGGTTGAAAAAGACCTCTAAGGTCATCAAGCCCAACCATCAGCCCAACACCACCGTGCCTTCTAAACCACGTCCTGAAGTGCCACATCTACATGCTTTATAGACACCTCCAGGGAAAGGGACTCCACCACTTCCCTGAGCAGCTTCTTCCAATGTTTGAGCACTCTTTCAGTAAGTAAATTTTTTCTAGTGTCCAATTTGAATCTCCCCTGGCACAACTTGAGGCCACTTTAGTTTGGCTGTTGGTGAAGGTAGCTATGGTTATATCTACGCACTTAATGCCAAGTGCCACAGATTCATGATGCCCACAATACATAACATAATCCTGGGATTCCGCTGAACCTTATTTTCCTCCCACAACTCTAAGGAATATTTTTAAGAATTTTTTTAATACGAGTGTTTGAAACAGAGAGGGCTGCATTGCCTGCAGTTGGGTGTAATGAAATGACTTGGGGGTATTTGAGGGCACTGTTGGTACATGGCTTTTGAGGTAAAGCAGAGCAAACATCTGGTTCATTAAGTCTGGTTTTCTGTCATCATGGACATATTATATAAACCTTCTACTTCATAAATGTAGCTCTGTCTAGAGCAGAACAAATCTCCACCAAATCCAGGCTGGTAGTTTTTCCCTCCTCTCTCCAGCAATAAGTCCATTTCAACTGTTCATTTTTTCATCTCTGACACATCTACTTCCAAAATGTTTACACTACAATGCATTTAAACAACTATCGTCCTCCTCTTTCTGCATTTGCAAGGTTGATACTTGTCAAGCACTTTAGAAGCCTTACATACTAAGATACACATTTGCTGATTCTAATAGCTCTTTTCTACATCTGCCTTTGTCCCAAAGAATCTATCTTCAATGGGTATGACCAGAATGGTAAGTGTAATCCTAATAAATCCTCTTTGATGGCATAAAGATTAATACTTTTTTTTATATCTAGAAACACCTTTTCTAATCATATTAGGATTCTGTTTCTGGGTTTTATGGCCCCATTACTTCTCTCATCCCTTGTGGTTCTAACTAACTAAAAAGGTAAAGAGACTTCTTCCTAAATTTTGATGTATTAACCTTTGGATGTCTAATGTTAAAAATAAAGCAAACTTTTTGAGAAAACGGAGCAATTGAGAGCCTCCACGTTTTCTCAGCTTGGAAGAGAACTCATCTGAAACAAAGATATTTTTCTCATAAATTTTGTTAGGCACTTACACATTGTGGTAATGAGATGGTGTAAATAGTTATACTGTCCGGTGGAAAATGTACTGACAATTCTGGACTAAATTTTGAGAAATGAGTGGAAAGTTGATGGGGTCGGTCAAAGCCAAAGACCTCCAAATTTACCAAGACTAGGAGGTAGAATTTAGGCATATGTTTTATGATGATCTGGTCAGTGGCTGATAAAAACCCAGTGCAGCATTTTAAATTGCACATCCTCTCAGCTTCTGCTCAAATAGCAGTGCATTTAACAACCCAGCTTTTCATTGCTGGTTTTGTGTTACGGTCTCTCTTCATCATACTCAGAGGGATTGTCTCTGCTTCAGGACAAGCCATTTTTCCCTGCTGAAATTTCCCACTGGCAGGTAACCACACTGACATCGCTTTTAATCAAGGTGGCAGAATGGATTCCTCCATTACCTGCAAGCTGTATTAGTATCTGTGCCACTAGGATGCTTCAGCAACAGCATTATGGTCAGAGACAGGAATTCTAAATTCCTGGATCGGGATGCAAATTCCCACTATGTTCATGTCAGCTAGCCTTGGGCATTCCTACTGCCTCTCCTCCTCTGCCACCACTGCCACTGTCTCCCACTGAACAGGAAGGAAGCCTGGGCGCACAGGATAGATAGGCATCATGGCACAACACAGCAGATCCCAGACCTTCATAACTGGACACAAGGACCCAACAAGTTTTAACCTGTTATTTGGTTAGAGGTTCAGGTTCAGGAGTACAGGGAAGTGTAGACTGAGCCTTAGGGCATCGCAGAGATGTGCAGAGAAACTATGTGAAGAGAAAGATAACAAAGAGCTTGGCTGTGAAGAGCGAGATTGCATCTTCCATCAGCCATAAGCATACACTGAGACCTGGTGATTTCAGGCACTAAGTTCATTTGGTGCTTGTACTTCGGTTTGTGGTAGAGAATCCCTTGCAGGTAGGGTGAACATGGCTCCCTACCTCTCCAGTCTGCAACCAGGTCATGCCATTCTTCTAGTTAGCACCTTTGTGTCTGATGAATACTGATGTTTCAGAAGACAGGCAGGTTTAGACACTTTTTTTAAACATACATTTTGTATAATTTCAAATTTCTCTAAAGTAATCAGTGCAGAAATTGTGAAGACATATGTCTGTGCTTTTGAAATACTGTACAATTAAATAAGCATAAGTTCCATGCCAGGCTATCCAATAAAAGAAAACTGCTTCAAGGCATCTCAGGAGGCTGTCTAGTCTGATACTTTGCCCAACGGCAGCATCAGCCATGACCAAAATGTATCTTGATTAGCAGTGAATGTCAACTGGAGAGGCTAAATGTTATCAGCCAAGATTTTTAAACCAACATACGCTGTCTGACATTAATCTAGAGCTAATAAGCAAAAATTGAATATTTTATCAATCGGATTCCATTCAAAGTAGGACTGACCATTAAGTATAAAACCCACAAGATTAAGCTCATTAGTAAAAGCTATGAATGAATGTAAACATATGAGCACACAGAGCCATAGCACAAGAACAGCCCAAGAGTCCAAGTGCCATGGCACACCCACGCTGGCAGTTTCCCAGGGCCAAGGGGCTCCTATTGGGAAGTCATCAGAGCAGGTCTTGGCAGCCTGGGTCCATCCCACACCCAGCCAGGAGCAGCTGGGGGCAGTGGGACATCCACAGCCCTGGGCTTCGGGCCACTACTGGGAACTAAGGCTGGGCTGAAGTGGGGCAGATGGTTCTGGCTTGGCAGGGCAGTGGCCGGGTAAGGCAGGGCTATGGGAGCTGGAGACCGGCCCTGCTGTAATCTTGTTGGAGCAGGGGCTGACAGCCCCAAGAGTGTGACAGGGGGTCCTGGTCTGTGGACAGGTAAGGAAGCACTGAAAGGCTGACATGGGGGAGTCAGAGCTGGTGATACCCTCAGGGCCTCAAAGCTGAGTGAGTTCTCACAGTTTTGCTTTGTGTATTTTCAGGTTAGTCAGAAAGACCAGCAAAATTAGGTCCCTACTGATACCGTAGTCATTAGATATAAGTGCACAAGCCTCTAGATCACAGAACTGTAACATCAAATAGTTTTGGCTTCCTGTGTCAGACAGAACCAGGCTTAAGTTTGCAAGAGAAGGATATTGTTCTAAAATAACCAGTGTTTTGTAAGCAGTGACCAGAAGACATATATTCTGAACTGAAAATCAAGTCTTTTCTATGTAATGCCTTTTTTAACTTGACCCTTGTTTAGAGTCTGATAGAGCTCTTTTTTTTTCTTGAACTAGAGGAGCAAAGACTAAAGACAGAAAGCAGATGCCAGCAGTGAAATTCCTTATCATACCTCTAAACAGACAGTGCCCTATGTAATATGCATTGGCATACCTCAGAACACATGAAGAAATAAAAGACTCCCATCCTTTTAACAAAACTTACTGCCATATCCTTTGCCAATAACCTAATCAGAAGAGTTCCTAGAGAGGTAGGTTATGTCTCTCACTCATGTCAAATGTTTTCTTAGTGAATAATGGCAGGTGACCTTTTATTTTTTCTTAATCATGCTGGTCCCACTGCTTCGCTTCTACTGAAAGCGATCGTTTCCTTCTGCGACTTGAAAGATTGCTCCCTTTCAGTCTGGCCACTGCCAGCTTTCATTAATTCACTGTTAATCTATTTCACCTAAACTGGAATCAAAAGGAGTTCCTAATTTCGCATTCCTCTGGTTCCTCGTTCTCTAATTACGTCTTTCCTTTCATTTTTCTTCTAATGCTTCATTCCCTAATCGTTAGCTGTGGTGGAATAGAACAGCACTCATATCAACTCATGTTCTTCTGCAGGAAAAAGCATAACAGCAGACACTTTTGAAGCTTCTACAATGTAAATTTAGGAAAGAATTGAAATAATAACAAATAGTTATGTTTTGATATGGAGGTTATTATCACTGAGGAGGCTATTATGCACGTGTTATGTATTACTATTACTGCTACAACTACTAATCATATGTCATTTACACTTCTGTGCACACTTCCATAGTCCAAGATGGCCCTGTATAAATTGAGGTGGCTTCAGTGAAGAGCCCTAAAAAAATTAGCACATTGGGAAATATGCTTCCAGGTGAAAAATCTAAATTTAAAGAGGAAAAAGCTAAGAGGTTATAGTTTTTACAGGAGGAATACATTTCATCACCGCCTGCTCTGGCCAACAAGTCCCGTTCTCTGGGCAATGGAAGATACAGGTAGGTCTAGAGGCTGATCTATACTATACTAGGACAGCTAATCAGAAAGCCGGGACAAGTTCCCTCCTGAGATGCCTGTTTCTCTCCAGGACACTCTACTAATAGACTTAGACTAGATAAGCTTTCAGATTATTGGAACTCATCAACTAAGTCCCACTCCAGGTACGTACTTAGGAAGTGAGGAGTTACTCATAGAGTTCTTCACTGAAGGTGACAGAAGTGCTAACGAATACTTCTAACATCGAAGAAAAGGAGATATCAATACAAATCGTCCCCAGAAGCTTACCATTTGGGTTCTTTTGTGTAAATCATAGGATCTTGGGTTTGCCTCTCAGAACCAGCAGCAAGTCATGACTCCAAGACAAACTGGTTCCTTGCTCTTCCATGAAGGCTAGGATTACCTCTGCAAAGGCCCGCGTTCCCTGAAGCAAAGCAAATACAGCTTGCTGAATGAGCATCGAGAACCCCTTGATGTAGGAAGACCAGGGTCTTGCTAATTATTAGCGTCATAGCACAGATTTTAGGCACCCACAGACACAAACAGCATTAGCCGTACACTGGACCAGAATCAAGTTTTTATCTTATAATTACACTTTGCACTCTGTGTTTTCTAAACACTCAAAATCCTGGCATTGTATAGTACTGAGTTTAATCCAGATCTTTCTGTGCTAAGTCCTCTGGGGTCAGGACTTGATCCTGTTCTTTCAGGCTTGGGGTAGATTTTCCATGCTTATTATTTTTCTTTATATTGTATAAACAGTTTTCATTCTTTTCAGGCCTAAACTTTCTCCAAAATCTTTAATTACCCAACAATTTCCCAAGTCCAGCTCCTCATCAACTTTTCCTTGTATGTGTCCTTTAAGTGTTTTCCATAAAAGATACGCTTCCTCCAGAGGATAAAAAAATATCTATGTATCTACTTACTAGATATAAAATAGTTTAAGATCTGTAGAATCTGGGTCTGAAAATAAGCAGAGCTTTTTATGCTACTTTTTGTCTCTCTAAGTATTTAGTTCTATCTTTACCTAATGTCTTTGCTTACTGTCTTCCAGTTTATAGCCTGCTTCTTTTGAAACACTTGGTTATTTTAATAACTTTCAAAGGTGCTTTGTTTATATAAGCACTTCTCTACAGTGTAGCTAGGATTAGGCATAAGTCTTTTCTGTGAAGTGAATCTGCTGCATTGACTGTATAGTTCCAGTTCTCCTATGGAAGCCAATCTTCTAGTTTCAATGAAATAAAGATATTTTGAGAGTAGGCACATCAAAATTTTAACTACTGTCTCATACAGACACTGAACAATAGTTTTCAGATTAAAATATTATTTGATCTCCTCTCATGTGGTCAGTGTTTTGTTTTCATGCGGTAGCCAGCATACAGTTAGTGTTACTGTGGCTTGTATTTCACAACAGGTAGGTTTTAGAGGAGGTCAGTACTAGACAGGATATTTTAAAATGCTGTTACTTCACAGAGATGAGCAACCAGCTGGACAGTACCAGGGAACTTGTCTCTGTCCCAGTCCTCAGCCCAGGGAGATCTGGTTTCTTGTTGCTGCTAACTACATTGAATGGAGTTGGCAGGTCTGAGATAAACTTTAACTATTTTACCTAAAGACCTCACCTGGTTCTGGCTCTGTCTTCATGAAATAGATTCCTGAATCAGAATATCATGTAGAATCTAGAATATCATCAACTATCCAAGTTGCAGTGTGAAAACAGAATGTTGTCATATTCAAATACCTGACCCTACTGTCTGCATGGTTGGGAGAACTGCAATGATCTTTCATCTTCTAGTAATTATCATTTCACAGCAGGTGGCAGAAAAAATAGAAATGAGCCTTCTGCCCTTTCTCTGTTGGGATTAAAATCTTGATCCAGAGCCACTATGTATATTTGAGCGGCTGCTTCCTTTCTGTATGCAGTTGTGATTGCTTTCTCTCAGGTCCTTCTGGAGAATGGTTGATAACCTGACGGTGGTGTGTCAGACATTTGTAACTCATTTCATGCAGGCACACGCAGTACAGAATTCTGTAAGGCTATTTTCATGTGCTTTTCTTGTTCAGACAGGTACCCTTCTATTTTAAATGTTTCGTTAGAACTCCAAATGATACCGTGGGATCAGACCATACACTGATTTGAGTTTGTACACCTTTTAAAGTCTTGCCTACTTCCCTAAAATCCTTTTGGTCTGTCTTGTTTTGCATTATTTTCTTCTGTTTCCCACAGTTGATGTTCTCTAACATGGCCAAGAAAGCTTGAACTTCCTCAGTCTTTGCTCCTGTTACCTGCATTTATCTACAATATAAGCATAGCGATCAGGGAAACTGCTATGACGTCTTTCTGAATACAGTATCACTGCTTACTGAGTTTGTTTACATTGTGCTAGTTCAGCTGTGGGTTGGTTAATCCACTACATCTCTGCCTGTTTGCAGCAAAGTCACAAAATAAGTTTCATTGTTAGGGTTTCTCCAGTTTTGCAGGCTGTGGTGAGAGGGGCTACTTTACAGCCGTCTGCAACTTCTGCCGTATTTTTTTTGTTCGAAGTACTGCTGATCATCTATGTATTTTGTGATCTTATTTCAGTGACTGTTGGAGACAGTGGAGATATTCATACTGCTGTCAGGGACTGTTTTCTGAGAGCCTAAGAGTGTTATGGCTCTTATTGCTACTCTAAAATCCCTGGTTTTGAAACAATCCAATTTGCTTTTCATGAATGATTTTTGATGAAAAGAACATTAATGTCTGCAGGCGGCTCACTGAAGCTACACAGACTTTTGTTTAAGTGACACAGGTTTCTTGAACTGGTACCTGTCCAGAGATACATGGACAAAGGCACAAGAGATATCTCATCTGATAATTCTTCTGACAAATAAATGCAACTTTCAAGTTATGCCAGTCAAGTGAAGCAATTGAAGCAATTCTGTCAGTCAGGTCTTATGAATTCACAGTCATAAATGCCTTAGCACTGATGTAAGATTTTAATAAACCAAGCATATTTGCATACTTTCAGACTTAGAGAATATGTATAGAAAATACTAGAAAGAGATGGCCTTTTGAATATTGGTTAGTGATTTCAAATACCCAGAGTTCATTACAATAGTCAGCATTTCATCTGAGATTTACTGACCAATAAAAATGGTAGAGATAAGCAAAGTAAACACACTATGATTAATTAGCAAATATATGTACTACTTATGAAAAAAATCCTGACATTTTCATAGGAGATGAAAATCCCAGATGATTTCTGAGATTTCAAATATTATAAAACCATGAGGCTTGGCTATTAAGGGAATGTATTTTGAAGTGAGATTCTTCGGTGTCACTCTATCTTTTAAATTGGCACTGACTAGCCATATCCCCACAAACACTGGCTTTTACTGCATAATAAAATATAATTCCCTTGAGAAACAGGTATGAATTTTACTCTGAAGAAGGTGTTGCACAGCTGTTGGAGTCTGGGCTCCATAGATTTGGTCTCATGGTGAGTGAAGAGAGATCTTGCATAAACTAGCCAGTAGCCACTGAATTATATGCTGGAGAGTCAAACTCTTCAGATCCTCTGTTTCTGTTCCTGACCTGTCTCCTGGGGAAAGTCAGCACCATTTTCATGCCCTTAGGAAGTCACTATGCATTAGACTGTCTTCTAGGTTCAGTACTACTACAAGCAGTTGCAGACCTAGGCTGGCCAGTGGTGTCTGTATTTACACAGGTTGAACAAGAGGTCAGAGATGAAACTTGTGGGTATCACATGAGCTCCCTATTTATGGAGGGCCACAGAGGCTTCTTGAAACCAGGATAGCAGCTGCATTCACACTGTTTCACCCAGTGCTGATACTGAACATATCACTAATCCATGAGAGAAAATAGTGAGGCTTTGACCTAAGAAGGTGTAGAGAAACCCAGCAAAATAAGCAGTGCTGTTGTTGTCTTGAAATTCTTGGTGTGATTTGAAGCCACTCTGAATGGGAAGGGGGGTGGCACAGACACAGACTCCTTCCAAGGAACTCCAGTCTATCTAAAAGTTTGATTTATCTCTCCCAAGATTACACCTGGAATTTTCCATGTCATGTTGTCCTTCTCATAAACCTTTGCAAAATAAATAGTGTCCATGCTTTCTAAACTGTGTTGTGAAATTTCATGTTTTGTTCTCATCTTGCTGTAATATGACAGCTTTGCTATACCTGCTTTCATAGTGCTTTGCTATGAAAACTTGAAAAAGAGGTTGCTGATATTCAAGACTGGCAATGAACAGTACACAGGGAAGGAATAGTAAAGCTTAGATGAAGGCCTTTTCATGGTTAAGATAGCACAAATATTGGCACAGGTATTGTAGTGGAATGTATGTATTGACATTTAATTGATCCAGAAATGGAATGTTGTTGTCACAGTTGTTTAATGTTGATTAATTTCTTCATTAGGAATATCTTTAATTTGTTTTCACTCCACTCTGAAAAGTATTCATAACAACCTGTGCAAGGTGTCCTGAGTTCCAGATGAGTGTTGACCAATGACTGCAGAAACAGGTATGGCGCCTGTGAATAGGACACACTTTGATAAGGGTAAACACAGGGATTCTGCAAACCCACAGCACTGTTCCCTTGTGTATCATCTTGCAGGCATACAGTAAGTCTTATGTGGCCAGGGCACTCACTGTTGGATTTGAGGACCTTTTTAAACTTGGGGACATTGGAACATGGCTCAGAGGTTTATATATTAAGATGTCACTATATGTTCACAGTAAACCTTTCCCAAATGACCAGTGTTAGGTAATATGATGTCATGGGCAGTAACTGTATAATTTCTTTAAAATAGCTTTCAACATTCATAGCCTGCTGGTCTTCATCATTCCACCGAACGTAAAATGCATCCTAAACAAGGATCTGTTCCAGAGATAATAGGGTTATTTATTTGCCACCAAATAATGTCATTCTGAATTTTGAAGGAAATTATTCTTTTTACCTTGTAAATGAATCCTGAGGAACTTTTTGTCTTCAAAGCATGATGTTCTGTGAGACTGTGGCAAGCACTCTGCAGATGGTCATGGAGCTAACATCACCATCACTGTGCTGAAGATGCATGGCTGCCTACAGAATTTCTGAGAGGTGGGCCTGAGGGATAAAAAATCTGATAATCACCAAGCAAAGAACTCCATACTCCATAACCTCTGGATGCTATGGAGAAGTGAAGATAAAACATAAATTAATATTAAAATCTGGGGACAGCTTAATGATGCAGCATAAAATTTAAGTTATTTCATGAATTCCTAAGTATAGAACAACATTCTTTCTGAAAGGAATTGTTTTGATTATGATTAGAGATGTTCTAAAAAAGAAGGTCTTTCTGTTCATAAATATCTGTCTGTCTTTGGCTGATGTGAAACTCATATCTCAGTTCAATCCACTGGAAAGAGTATAGGACTTCAACTTCTTATTGTGAAGAAATACTTCCAGCACTTCTAGATGAAAGCTGTAGTTTAAAATTCATGCATGTCACATACAGAGAATCATATAGTTTGTTTCAAAGGAGAGCTGCCGTTAACATTTATCCCATCCTATCCTGCACTAATATTAGTCACAGGCTGTAGCAATTTTAGTTGTATTTCAGCATTATTATAGTGTTCTACAAGATAAATTCCTTGTAAATATTTGTAACAGAAATAAATACTGTAGAGGAATATCATAAGATTAACAATTTGAACTACAGGCCTCATGATTCGATAGTTATTTCATCTTGTTAGCATTTTGATCTGTGTTCAATGTAAGACAAACTGTACTGTCACTATTTGCAACCAAAAATGTGATATGTCTCAGCTATGTTATGAAGCATCTGTTTGTTCTTTTTCGTGTGAACAGTGTGGTCTTTTATTACATTCTTTTGACATTGATTCTGTTCTAGCAAGATTCATCTTCTTTTTCCGATATCTAATCATGCTCCCATCAAAGTATCCGTCCCTGAGAGAGAGGAAAGAAGGGGAAAAGCACATGTGTTGTCTGCCAGGAGAGAGAAAAGATGTTTTTATTTATAATGAAAGTGACAGAAGAATCTGGATTAAATGTATCAAGCAGCAAAAATGAAAAATCTTGAGTTTTATCAGCAATAAGGCGTTTTTTTTCCTGTATGTGTCTAGCTTTGGTTGATCTGTCTGATACTCAGTGATGATTCATAATTCAGAAAAATGAGAAGATCATCTCAGAATACAATTAAAAATTATGTTCTGGTTATTACTGTAGTCCTATGAAGACTCAGAGCTTGAGCACGTCCTGTCCTTAGATTTCAGTGCAGAAAAACTTTCAAAGCTGACATTTGAAAAGGCCACAGTAATTAAATGAGATAGAACATTCTAGTGGCTCGTGTATACTTATCCAGAAGGTTCATAACCTTAGTGATTTGAAGACAGATTATAGATGAAGTAATCTTCAAATAAACTATGATAATGTCACCCTATCTCCTTGTTGACATTGGTCATATTCCAGATCACACTTATTGTCCAAAATAGTCCATAAGTCATACATGTTCATGAGCCATAAGGGGCACCTGTGTTCCCCCGCATACTATGTAACTGTGATTTCTTTGTGCCTGAAGGATTTACACTTGGTATATAGAAGTGCTCCCCATGATCACCCTGTTTCCATGTTGTTTCTCACACTCCAACCAGCCTCTAAAATACAGCTGGATAGTGCGAAACATCAGGCAATAGGGAGATGCTCATTGCCTCAGATGATAAAAGGCAGAAAAGGAGCTACTGTCCAGTGGGCTCTTGCTGCTGTCTGTCAGTGCAGAAACATTACAAACCATAAAACCAGAAAAAACACAGCGTGGCACATCTTTATATGGTAGGAAGACGCACTCTGCTGAATCCAGAGGATGAGGAATTGAGCCTTGTTCCTTCCTGGTGAAACTGAAGGTCTGTTTTTTTGGGTGGATTGGGTTGAGATTTTTTTCCCTCTAACTTGTCTTTAAATTCAGGAGAGACCATTTTAATGTTGCTTCAGTTGAAAGTCATGTTTTCCAGGAGCACAGATAAGTAGATAGGAAAGCAGGGAATACACAAACACAACACACTTCAGCTGGGGTTGACAGGTGAGGAGGTGGAGAATAGGAGGAAAGCATAATTGGCCCTTTTTCAAAGTGGAAGTACTTACTTTAATCATTTCTGGTGAAAAATGAGGTTAGTAAAAGGTGATACTCTGTTACAAGAAATCAGTGAAGCTGCCCAGGAACCTCATGAACTGGGATCACAGAGCTATAATACTTTAGCAGAGGCACACACAGCCAAACTCACTCAGGGAAAGGCTGGGGTTCCTTGCTCAACTTCACTTAACTTCTGCTCTTCACCATTAACACAAACTACTTGGAGATGACTGCTCTGGTGGTCATTGTAGTTCTGTGTGCCTGTTCTCTATGGAACCAACATTAACATCTTTGTTTTTTATGTTGTAGTTACAAGTCATATCCTCATGCCCCACCACTACCATCTTCCCTCAAAATATTTTCTCTTGGGCTGTTTTATGAGGTTTCAAAATACCATTTTTCCTGCCTTTGGCCATCCCCTTTCCTATATACCTTTACAGCTCTAAAGCCTAAATAAATCTCTGTTTCTTTATTCAAAAAGAAGACATCTTCTTTCTTACAATCTTGGCACTCTACTTTAGACCAGTAGCATATCTGTTTATTGCTGGATCATTATACAGTAAGGAAGGATTAGCAGTGATAGTGGTTATGTCAAGGACCTCACTTCAGGCCTCTAGAGATTTCTAAGCCTCCTGGCTACATGACAAGCATTTTAAGGTCTGTGCGACAAGCATTTTAAGGGAAGTGTGGAGTATAGACAAGAACAGGAGTAGAAAATGTAAACCAGGAGGAACAGAATCAAGTCACTCTTAGAGAGAAAAAGTCAGGGGGAAAAGGGTAAAAGCAGATGCAGAGAGTTCAAGACTTTGGGTTAAATCTATCTCAGCTCTACATGCATCTGCAGTAGGCACTGAGAGCTTGTGCTCACAGCTGCAAGCTAAAGCTAGATTTCCTCTTGCCAAAGAACAGTCAGAACAAATAGGCTACCTTAGCCTACACTTTAACAAGCCAAATGCTGCCAGGCCTCTGCAGGCTGTCCTATTATGTGAAACAAATTCATGGTATATTTGCTTTTTCAAAATGTTGCTGCTCTGTTGTCTTTTTAGCTCAGTTTCAACAGCAGCTTGCAAGTGACTCTCCTTTTCTGCTTCATGAGCAGAGAATCACTTTGACATAGTATTTCTGTGTCAGTCCCCGCAATGATCATGCATGCCTTGGCCTCCTCTGCTTTGTTTAGTGGCACAATTTTTTTAACCCTGTCCTCAAGGTTTATGCATTATGAACTTACCCAAGAGAAAGATATTGTGACAAAATAGTTATGAAGCACTGTTACACCCAGAGGCATGGAAAGAGACCTGAGATCATCTAATTCACTGCACTGTCTGCAGGTAGGATTTGTTTGGGGTTTTTTTCATTGTGGCAGCTGCTTTTTGCATATTTCAAGTTTTTCAGCGATTTTCTCTCAGCCTTCTCTTCTTTAGGTTATACAATACACTCCCTTCACCTCTTATAGGTTATGTTTTCATGCCCTCTGATTATTTGAATTTCTCTCCTCTATACTTTATCCAGTTAGTGAACATCTTCCTTGATTTCTAAACTGATCACGCTTTTCCAACTGAACCTTCACTAACACTGAATAATGTGGAAGGATTGCTTCAGGTACCTAATGATGCTTCCCAGTACTGCATTTAGCCTTCCCAAAACAACATAATATCACTGAGCTATGCTTTGATGTGATCCACCATAACCTCCCTATCTCCTCCTGGTAAAGGTTTGTATTTGTACAGCTGATTATTCTTTCCTGTCCACTGTATCCTTCAGATCTCCAATCTGTTTACACTAGGCGGTACCTGAAATTTGTCAGGACTGCTTTGAATACTAATTTGAATTTGCAGTCCTTCCTGCTTAGTGTCACATGCAAATACAGTAAGCATCCTCCCTATTCCATCATCTCGATCATCAGTGAAAAAATAAAGGGCCTTAATTGACATAACCTCCCACGTTGACAGTGTTTACTGGTAGCTGCTTTCTGAGAGTAGTTGCTTAATCACCTCGCAGAAGCTCCATCTAGACCTTGTTTCCTCATTTTATTTGTGAGGATATCAATAGAGAGACTATGTTAACAGCATCCCTGCCACACGTATTAACCTCCACAGCTCCTGTGCAGTTATACCTTAACCTGAGTTCTTTGAGATAAAATTGTCCTTCTTTTTCTATTGTACATAGGGTATGCTGATCTGTATTTGTGATTCTTTCTGCAATAAGAATGATAGTAAAAGTACTAAATTATAGTAATGGAATTGCAGGCTGATTTAGCTTTCAGATCAAGACTAGAGAGGCCATGTCTATCTATGCAATAGGTGTCTAACCTCCTGTTATAGTCCATGAACATCTAATCAGGACAGTCAGTTCAGTCTAGAAGGCTATGCAGCTCACCCAGGGGTACACAGTAATGTCTGGTCAGGTGAGTTGACTCCAAACTCGTCTCCACTCAACCTCTACCAACTGTAGCAGAAAGTTAGACACAGACCTGGTTCTGAGTGCCTTGACCTATGATCAAATCCTATCTGGCTAAATTCTGTATAACACACAGGATAATATGCTGTATACAGTATATTCTAACCTTCTTTTGGTACACAATTTTAGAGTGCAGAAGAAAACCAATGAGAAGAGTAACATTTACAGTGCAAATAGGAGTAATGCTGCAATTTGTTATTGCTGATCTCAGTAACTACTTACAGTAGCGGGTAGTCATCTGTCACAAGAAAGGGGTAGTGTGTCTTCCTAATCCTGATCTACGAGATCATCTTAAATTACCAATGTTGCTTATATTTCTAGTAATTGAGCTTTATCCTGTGAAACAAGAGGGGACTGGGGAGGAAAATAATAACAGAATGATAAGCATGCACCAGCAACACTGTTAAAATTTGTTTCCATTATAACTTGATTTCCTTTCAAAACTTATCACATACATGAGAGAGAGGTTTGGGTACTGGTATTGACAACCATGAAGGTTTTTTCTTGCATAAGTAGAGAAAAAGACCAGGAATTTGTGAGAATTCAACTTAAATAAGCAGACACTAAAGTAAGAAAGAATAGCTCTGCAGGTTGCAGAATTACAAAGCCTATCTGTTTTGATTTAGCCATTGTTTTGTGTTTGTTTGTTTGTTTGTTTCAAAATGCCTCTTGCCTTTCTGGAACCTCCTTTGTCTGTAGCATGGTGGCAGACTTCTTCTTTAGAGGCATCACTTTCCACCTCCTTTTCTACTTGCCATTGATTCTCAGCTGTAAAGACTTAAATATCATGTAAGTATGAAGCTGAAGGTAGATGACAATATCTGCTCTTCAAAAGCCTCGGCTGCTAACTGAAGATCTGAACTTTGCTTCCTCTTTAGTTACTTCAGCTGCATAAACTCAGATGGTGTAAGAAAGACTCTCCTGGCTGAAGTTGATTTAGACTGGCAATATCACCCTTCTTTGTCCCTGACCAAGCCTCAAGTCAAGAAGGTAATGCATCACATCAAGACATAAAAGCAAGAAGGAGCAAGAGCTCATAGTCATGGTATTTCATGAAATGTCATGAAATGACAAGAGTATTATAGCAACTCTGTTGTTAACGCACATCACCACTCCAGCTGCAGCACTGGAAAAGGCCGTCTGCATGCTGACCCTGCAGCCCAAGCTTGCTCTAACCACCAAACTTTTTAGTTCATACCTGGGGCAGCAAGCTAGGTGCATTTGTTATATATCTAAGCTTTCCATTCACTGCCAGGGCGTCAGCAGGATGTTTGACACCTCTTGATCCCTCTTTGGTATCCATGCAAGATCTTCATCATTCCACAGCTGGCAGCAGGACACCCTCAGTGTAAAGTTGCTTTTGTAAAAGTTTGCTGTCCCAAACACCTCTTCATCCCAAGAAGCCCGGGAGTGCAAAAACATGGTGGGCAATTTTAGAATTATGTCAGGTTCTTGGTGACTATGGTGTGATATTACTGCAGTTTCATTTGTAATAAGAAAAGTAAAATGCAGTGATTTTGCCTTTTTGTGTTTTGCAAGTTTAAGGACTATTCCTGTTCCCTTCTGCTGTCTAGAGCTATCTCCCAGTGCTCTGCAGGACACTCACATTATTCATCCTCCTGAGCTGACACAGATCCTGCTTGTGATGCCTGGTATCACTTTTACAGTGTGAAATAAACACAGCTTTTACAATCTTGGCTTTGTTAGACAAAATTGCAAGCCCTCACATGTACTTTAATTGCAGTCCACTGACTTGGGGCTGCTGCTAACATAAAGCTTTCTTCCACTTGTTTCTGCCAACTTACAGCCTGACAGATCTCACAGAAGTGATAGGGAGAACTAAGAATCACACACTTTGCAGTTGATGCAAACTTGCCGAATTTACCTTGCTGAGCACAAAACTTGCACAGAAACCTGCATCTTCATGCTTTCCACTCCACTTTGCTTCAGCAACAGCCCCCCTCGCAATCACATAGCCTCTGTACTTCTCTCCCCATTCCACAACCCAACACAGCCTTCTGCAGCCACGCAGCAAAATGTGCCAGATGCAGCCACTGTCCTGTGCTCTTGGGCCATACTATGTCTCATTCTGGAGCTGAAGGTCCGTAGGATTCTTTTAGACTGAGATGGGAGGTAGACCTGAAGGGAAGTTCCCTGGCTGGTGGGCCTACTCAAAGAATCTTTGATACCACACTCATCCTGCAGAAGTAGTCATGTGCGCACAACACCTTCAGCCCTGGTAACGTACGCTAGACAATGTGGATCCACAGGTACTAGTCAACACCATGTATACAGGACAAAGAGAGGTCTTCAAACAGCTTTTGAAAGAAAGGCTGGAAAATATCTTTCAGATCATCAAGTCCAACCCTTAACCTAACACTGCCAAATTCACCACTAAACCATGTCCGTAAGCACCACATCTATGCATTTTTTAAATACCTCCAGGGACGGTGATGATACCGCTTCCCTGGGTAGCTGTTCCAGTGCTTGACAACCCCTTTGCTGAAGAAATTTTTACAAATATGGAATCTAAACTTCCCGTGGTGCAATTTGAGGCTGTTTCCTTTCATCCTATTACTTGTTACTTGGAAGAAGAGACCAACATCCACCTTGCTACAACCTCCTTTCAGGTAGTTGTAGAGAGCAATAAGGTGTCCTATCAGCCTCCTATTCTCCAAGCTAGCCAATCCCAGTTCCCTCAGCCACTCCTCATAAGACCTGTGTTCCAGACCTTTCACCAGCTTTGTTGCCCTTCTCTGGACATGCTCAGTGTCTTTCTTGTAGTTAGGGTCCAAAAACTGAACACAGTACTCGAGCTGCAGCCTCAGAAGTGCTGAGTACAGTGGCAAGATCACTTCACTACTCCTGCTGGTCACACTATTTCTGATACAAAGTAGATAAGCTTCTAAGAAACCTGGCTATTAACCAGAGCTGTGAAAATCAGGACACTAGCTCTGCTTTCCTGACTCTCTTCTTGCAGGGCTGGGCCAGGTCAGTTGCGCCCAGCAGGAGCTGAAGTGCAGCTCTTCCCAAGAGCAGCGGTACGGGAGCTCCACCTAAAGGCTCAGCCACAGCCACAGCTCTCTCCCAGATAGGAGGAGGGGTCCGCAGGGATTTCATCATGCCTGAGCCTCACGCTGTTCTCCACCTCCGAGGAAAAGTGTAGGTTACTCAGCAAAATGCACGAGCAGTCAGTAAATGCCCTTGGCCTCCCTTGCAGCCAGGTGTGCTGCTGACCTAGCATAATTACGTATTTATCACCTTTTATTTTATTGCGTTCAAGGTCATTAGTGCAGTTATTTTGTCTGATAGCAATGTTGCTATTGAGATTTAAAGGCATAGAAATACGTTTATGAACATATAAAAGTAGATTTGAGCATGTCTCAGTATCTTTCTCTTTTATATCTCGTTGAAAGTCTGTAATATAAATCATTTCCTACAAAGCTGTGGTTATCAAGGCTATAAACCATAGCTTCTCCAGTCCCAGAGCAAACACAGCCCCACCTGTCTGTGTGTGTGTGCATGTGTGTGTGTGTGCACATACAGAAACACCTGCATCATTACAGTTTAGAGAAAAGAAAACACAAAGTAATCATTAGTGAGTTTCCAGCACCAGGGCACAAAACAGGTAGCCCCAGTGTTCTGGACTCTATGGTGCCTGCAGATGAAAACCTAGAATCAGTACATCATTCAGTCTTTGAAACAAGATATGAAAGAGGAAAGAAGTCTTCAATATAGAGGAGGAAGATGCACGTGTTTTCCTCTTGGGGCTATTTCCAAGTTGGAGTACAGAGGAAGGAGGTGGACTACCAGCTCGTCATTGCTCAAGGCCTTAAATGCAGCAACAAATAGACACAAAGAAACAACATGGGAGAAATTAGGAAGCACAGTGATGGGTTGTCTCAATGTTGGGACGCTATTGCACTTCAAAGAAAATTAAATATGTGAGGTAGTAGTAACTCACCCTGGAGAAATAATATTTGATCATGTCTAGTTCATAAAATTAGAATTGGGGTTAAGTGTGCACAGTCTTGCTGCAGCAGGTCACAGGTTTCTTCTCCCAGCATTGTGTTCACATCTACTGGAAGTGTTTGGACAAGCTCTGTATGTCACTATGTGGCGATGAGTCTGACATTGGCAGTGGGATCCCAGCAGCATGATTGTTTTCATACGTTAGAGACGCAGGGAGAGGAGGAGCAGAGCAGGCAAAATGGATAAAGAAAACTTAAATGAGCATAACTCCAAATACTCCCCAGTTAAGGGCAACTGACTTGTGAACATCTGATGCTGAAGACTGCCAATACCCCAAGCAGGTGCATCACAGAACTGGGTTCTTCCCCCTCTCTTCCCTCCTTGCCTCATCCATCTCCCTCAAGTTGGAGACTTTACAGTGCTGGCCAGGGTTTGTTCTTACTGAAGTTACTGATTACTCTTCTTCGGTGCATATAAAAATGGAGCTAAGTCAAAGGTGAGTGCCTTTGAACAGTCGCACTCAGAGTTCATTTAGTGTCTATTCAATTAAGTATTAATTATGGGATCTTTTTAGCTAAAGAAAATCTTACTGTCCTTTCATTAAAGTGAAGAAAAAAGTGTTTCAATTCCCCTAAGCATACTCTACTCCATTGCATTCTCTGATGTATTTTCCCACAATTACAGTCTGTGGAAAAGAATTACATTTTTAATTATAATTCCAGAGATGAGGAATGGCACAGTTTCAAAATACCTTACCACAATGTTGTTAAAATGCCAATAACTCTCTTTGTCAAGGGATAAAAACATGTTGGGAAGGTCTACAATTTTAAAAATACAACACTCATAAAATTAAAGATTAAAAGACTAAATGTAGACATGTAGATTCATATGGGATCATCCTGGTCCCTTTTATACATTGAGCAGCAGAACTTAATGGCTGGGACATTTATTTGACTCCAGCAAATAACCCCTGATGTGACCACAGAGCACTGTATTTGAGCAGTTGGCTGAGGGTCTTAGGTGGATTTGTGCTCCTGCTCTGACGTCTTACTTGAAGAGAATTATGAGGGATTCAGGCCACCTGCTTGCTAAATTTTGCCCACCTTGCAGCTGGTGGTGCTTTCCAAGAGCAGTGGAAACAGTCTAGGAGAGGTCTTTGCTCCTCTGCATCCAACAGGCTCACAGGAAGCAGCAGAAGGCTGTGAGGCTGAAGAGAGATGTCTGTGAAGTAGAGCCATGCTTTGTCCATATATGTACAGATACATATGCACAGAAATATAGCAAAAAGACCAAAAGTTCTGACTTCTAATAGTACCCAACTGCTCCTTAATAAAGATATGGGGCTGACTGTTAATCGTTTGACTTCTACAAGAGCATGTTTATTTCATAGTCGGCGAACAAAGCAGGCAGTCAGCATGTCATTTCAATGTTTTTTCAACACCGTTTGTGTGAATTTTGCAAATCTGATTTCTAATACACTCAGACACCTGTCTGGGATGTTTTCAGTCTCAGAGTATCAGATGGAAGCCTCTGTGACCAGCTGAGATTCTCTCTGCCTTTTTGAAAGAAACTACCCAGGAACTTGTATATGTGTAAAGTCAGATGGTATACAGAAAAGTCAAGTCCAAAGAGCAGTCTAATTTTTCTGCCAATGCTCAGAGCATGCTTAGCTCATTCAGATTGCATTGCACTTAGTGACAGCCACTTTGGTTGTTGCACTACTTGCCTCTTTCACAGTTCCTGCATGGCAGCCCATTCACCAGAGACAATGGAGACCAATTCCAGACCTTCCTCCACCCAAACAGGAGATTGGACCCCCATCTGTTATGAGCTGGGGATTGATGATTTCATGGGAGAGAGCATTCCACCTCTCCTTCTGAGTATCAATGATTTTGGAGGCAGAGCTAGACCTAGAAAGACGAAGCTTCTAGTTCTTCGGATAGAAAGATGTAGGAGGATGAATACTGCCACACCAGTGCTCCCCAGATTAATCTTCTTTGCTATACAGTGGTTGTCTGCATTACACAAAATCACTGCTAACCTCCAGTAGTTTTTCTGTTATGAAATCTTGAGATGCAGAATGTGGAACAGTAATTGTGCATCTAAATGAAAACAGCTTTAACTCAGGATTTTCTCTTTCATTCTTCCTAGAAAAAATATGAGATAAATATATGTAGATTACTTAGGAATGTGATTAATTGCTTTTAAAATTTTGCTTTAATGAGCTGCACTGTTGGTCATCACCTAAAGGAAGTAATAATTCTGACTTGGACAAATGAGATATGTTCTTTTGTCTTTTCATGCATATTTTTAATTCCTCGATTGCTCCCAAATGATGTATTTAAAAACAAAAAAAGCATTCTTGGTGCAGGCTGAACAAAATTGCTTATTCTCATTAGTCAACTCTGATCTTTTGTATCTTAATGTACATAAAGAGTTGTCTTCATGTCACAGAACCACCAAGGACCATTTTCAGGATGTTAGCCTTCTCACTAACGTAGTTTGTATAAAACTGATTATCTGCCCTCTCTGTTTGAACCATGAATAAAGATTGTGACCCCTTGATTGCAAAATAAAAGGGATAGACTCACTATTTGGATTTCCAACCAGCTTATTAGTACATGTACAATGCAGCAAACTTACTGGGCTGCTACTTTCCAACACACTACACTTTTGTAAGGATATCTGTTAGCTGTAATGCAGTCTATCTTAGAAGGCTGTAGGTCACTTTTACCCTGGACATCATCTGTTTTTTTTTATTCCACAGACTTCATGTTTTACATAACTAAAAGTCAAAGAAAGTAAGACACACCCTCCCTGACCTTTTTAATGGAGTTTGGATTTTTCAAAAACACTTACGGCCCAAGTCAGAAGAAACATTCCTTGCTAAGCAGGACTTTCTTTCCTAGGGAGTTTAAACCTGTTTCAGACAAATTCAATAAACATGAAGGACGAGGCACTGAAAAATAACTCACCTACAGAAGGAAGCCCAGGATCCTCTCTTTTCTCTTATCAGAGCCTAAGAACCACGGTGAGACACACAAAGCAGTAGGGCATCAGACTGTTCGTATGAGACAGCAGTACTTTAACTTTTCTGTTCTTTCACAAAAGTATTCTGGCTGCAACCTACACGTTCTTCTTTGAGTTTCAGGGCTTCATGTTAGATCCGCAAGGACTTGGTGATCAGGTCTCAACTAAGGCTCACGTAAAAGCCCAGCACAGGCTGTGATATGCCATGGATCTTAGCAAACTTCACCTCTCCATTATTGCATCGGTGCTATTACAGTATCTTACAAAAGCCCTGATAAAAGACACCAGGAAACAGCCAGGCTCCGAATCAATTTTCTAGTAGAGTTCTCCAAGCTCAGAGGGCAAGGTGAGGTGCAAGGAAAGTCAGTGGGAACATCCATGAAAAAACATTGAGTTCTTCAGTAGAGTGATACATAAAAGGCTTGAACCAGCAAACCATTTTTATATCTATGCAGCTATAAGCACTTGATAGATCCATTGCAGCTGGGAGCAGAATAATTAAAATATGCTGAGTCATGGGCTCTTTTACCCTGGCAAATCACAGATTATATCTAATAGGTGCAAAGTCAAGTGCCATTACAAGGCTTTTCTTTCAAGCAAAGGGTACCAGAAGGTCTAGTGTGTCCCTCTGATCTCCATTAGTGCACTCCCTTCAGGTGAAATGTAACACCACTGCTGGGATGGGTGGCTTTCAAAAATAAGCCAAGCTGGGCTCAGAAACAACATAAAAAGAAAAGAGGGCATAGGGTGGTGACAGACAAAAGTCTGTATCACATCTCATCTTCTGCAACCACAGCATAGTCACAGCTGAACTAGCCTTTCTATGAGGGAAAAAGGTGCCTGAAGGGTGAGGTGCAGCAATGGGAGAAAAGGACAAGGCCTATTATTTGAGTGCCAGTGATAGGATGCTTTAGCAAAGATAAAGCCCCACAAAATTATCTGAAAAAGCAGACATTACCCTCCTTGTTGTTTATCTTAAGTAGCACTTACAGAGTAGTCTGACTTGAAAAAATAGGGTTTAAGTATCCAGAGTGGTGGCAAGCTAAGAAATCAGGAAGCCATTTCATCTCCAAGCCCCATTTAGACTCTTTCACCATGAGCCATATCCCGTAGCCTGATCTTCTTTTGATTCAATATAGCTCCTGGATTTTAACATGGGTATCACTTGTATATTTTCTTCAGTTGACTAAAATACTGATAAAAAGTATCAAAATGTGGATTTATAACTGACTTTGGGGCATTCATTTTTGAAGAATAGCTCCTCTTTTTCTTAAATGTTAATATGAAGACTGCCTGACAAAGACATGAGGAGAATTTGAAAGTTTGATTCGTTGTTTAATATCCAGTTCTAGCTCTTTACAAGTATGTTTTGTTTTGTCATTCATAATTTCTGTTATATTACTTCCATGCATTTATTTGACTCAACAGATAAATCAGATAATGTTGAATTCACCTCAACATTTATATCTGCTAACAGCCTTTGTGGTCACAAGGTGATGATTTCATTAAAGGAGCCAAGCAAATGTGGAAGGAATGTGGGTGTGAGAAGTTAAAAAAAAAATGTTTTGTTGAAATACAAGTATCTTCGGTGAGACCAATTTGAGCAATTATATCTCTGTCCCTGTGATAGTGAGGGGATGTGGGAATAAATATTAACCAAGCTCTTCTCTCGCTATAAATATTCTTTTTCTTTCTAAATTGGCCCAGGCATGGTTTCTGCTCACCAGAGGACCACGGCTGAGTCCATGCTGTTCTGTCACATTCCACAGTCATGCAGGAACACCTCAAATTGTCACCCAAATCTTGTGTTATGGGCCCCCAGCATCCTGTTTTGCACCAGCAAAGAAGGCCAACGGCAGCACGACCCGGGACTGGGGGATGATGCTGGATATAGCGATTACCCTTAAAACATTCCACTTTCCTTAGATAACCACGTAGCACTGTTTGTGTGCAGCAGTCTCTATACCCATGCTTACATGTCATGCATATTTTGCAGTATATTTATTTGGTTATCAAATGTATTGCTGATGTTTCAGATAAGGACTGGAATTTTCTATATATAATTAACAGGGGGTGTTGCTTTTTTGGATAATGGGGTTTTTAGATACTGGAGGTTGAAAGAGATTAGAAAAGGGATGTGTGTATGATCTTTCATATAAAGTAGCCTGGTGATAATGCCCAGCTACGTTTGCATCATTCGCCCTTTGATGTTCAGCCCATGCCTCAAACGTGGAAAGAATGAATGACAGCACTGAAACAATGAGTGGTGTCTAATGAGCTCACTGGGGCTCATCACTCCCAGTTTTGACATTTTAATCTGAGCCCATCAGCTCCTAACAGTTTGATTTAGTCTTTTATTTGCCCACAGTGGTATGTTATTGAAAACCGGCCATCTCCAAGTCGTCTCTGGAAGACAGAGGCAGTCCTTCCCATGTATCGCAAACCTCTCTAACCATTGTCTGCAGATGTCCTGTTGTTTTCTGCTTCCGACTGATATCCATCCAGTTCTAGGATTTGACTTGCAAGGCCAGTGTCTGTCACCTACCTGCTTGCAGATACCTATTTGCCATGAGGAGGCAGCGGCAAAGGAATTTGGCTTTGCCTGAGCAGCCACAATAACTCCTGTGTACACCACAGGATGACTGTCCTCCCTGGTGGACCTTGGGGATCCCCTGAAGTGTCAGTGTGCATCCTTGAGCTACTGCATATGGCATTTGCTGCAGACAGACTGGATGATGCTGCATAGAGGGACTGGGCTTTCATAGGAATTCTTGTCCGTAGCTCGGGGCACCAGCAGACAGTGCTGTGCAGGGAAGCTGCTCCAGCATGTCTCAGACAGTAACTGTGGGACTACACACACGGGGGGCTACTGTGGGGTAGAAACCACCCTGACTCTGAATCCTTACACAGCAAAGATGCTCCTGACACTTCCATGACTTTGTCAAAAAATATCTTACGCAGGTTTATATGAATGCTACAGACATATTACTGACTGACTGGGTATAGTGCTGTTTAAGAAGACAAGAACAGTAATACACTATGTTATTTCCTTGCAGTCACGAGAGACTCTGACTGAACCCTCCTAAAAATTCATGTTGATGGAGGAGGGACAGAATTTCTCTACAAATACTATTCTGAAACTTGGAATCCTTTGCTATTTTGGGGTATCACCCTTATCTAGCACTGCAATTCACTCAGCTCCTTGGGCCATTTCTTTCTGCAGCGATCCTACAGGAGAAAGCAGCTCATGGCGTCGCTTCTTACAGAGAGGCGCTGGCTACCCCTGCTCTGCAGGTGCCCACAACACTGTCCTGAGGCCCTGGCTGTGGGATAGCTTCACCTATGGGTGAGGTCTGGGCTCGTTCATGCTAACCCTGCCATAGCCTCCTACACCCTTGTGTGCACACAAAAGATTAACGGGCATATGACCCATTCTAGAGCTGTGCCATTCCCCAAGCAGCTGTCAAGCCGGAGGGTGAGTCAACCAGGATCCCAGATCTACCCCCAGGCAGCAGATCATCAGGTAAATTGAAACATATCCTTTG